>OX454416.1:4342345-5542345 GCA_949715475.1 Microchrysa polita
TAAAACAGAAGAAAATCTTTTATAACTTCAATCGTAATTGAAATTTAAAATTCTGGTCGATAGTCGATGTGTGAGAAATAGGTGTCTCAGCTCTTGCATATTTAAAGCTCGATGTAAAAATTATTAGCGAAGAAGCCAGGTTTTTCCGAAACATATACATAGATTTTGCAAAAAATCACCTGAGATCTGCTCGTTTATATTCTGCATTTCTACTCAATGATATTACAAAATTTCTGGGAAATAAATTGAAAATTGCACAGACCATCGAAACTGACGAATAACCTATGCTTCAAGAACAAGAATTCACACTTTTCTGAAAATATTTAACGTAACGCATTGCTTCATATTTCATTTTGTAATTTTCCCGTTCCCAATTTCTGGTTCTGGGAGGGGCTTTAGCCCCCTTAGCTCCTTCCGTGGTTGCGCCACTGCCTAGAGGTGTTACTATCGTCGGATTTGCGGATGATATCGCATTAGTCGACACAGCGAAAAGGCCGTCAAATATGTTGCAGTGCATGCCGTTGGGGCAATAACAGCCATCAAGCTGGGACCGGGTATCCACGGGAAAGATTGAAAGGTGGCTTCACGGGGACCCGGGGAGTTAAACCATAATTTGAATGAGTTTCTCACGAGTCATGGGAGATACAGACAGTACTTTAGGATCAAGTTGGACGACTGCCCTACTGCCCAACCTGCAAGGAGGCTGGTGGATTGAATGCTTGAATCACCCAGCAAGTGGGAGGCAGTTAGACGTGCAATATGCAACATTCATCGACGAAAGGCAGAACGCCGCAATTGACGGCTGAGTAGCCAAAATCGAAGTAGCCAATGGGCAAGAGCCTTCCCTGTGAAATAATGCCGAAAGGTCATTTCGCAGGAAAAGAGCGGAGAGGAGATGTTCGAGGCTATTGCGGAGGAAAATGTTAGCCGGGCCTAGATTTTTAGTCAGTAAGAATCTGACTTAACTGCCTGGATTCTATAGGCAGTACCTTATGCAAGTTTTTTCTCGCCTCCATAAAAAAGGGAGAGGTGGAAAAGAAATGTAGTCAGTGTTCAATGCTTCACTAGGTGATAAAAGGAACCAGAGAGAGAGTGATGCCATGAATACTGTATGGCCGTTCCAATGATGTAATGTAAAAACAAATTCTATCCAATAGATTTGTGAGTATTGAGGCGCAAATTCAATTAAATTTAAAATTATTGGGGTTGGACCTACAAATGATTTAACAATACCCTAATAGTTCAGTAATGATGTCTTCAAAATAGGTTTATGGACTCAAATCGTGCTGAAGATTTTTTAATTTTCTTTAAAATATTAATGAAGGCAAATATCAAACTCAGTTCCGGGATGAAGCTAAGTTAACCTTTTCCGAAAAACAACCGTCAACTTTGAATTAACACCATAAAACACCAAACACCACCACAACAACAACAACGAAATCACTATCTCTGTTGAAGATAATATTCTCACCCGCTTCCACAAACCACTTTTGAAATGTTAAATGATTTCAATGCAAATGTCAGCAGCGCCTACTAAATACGAGTAGAATCCTCTCGAATCATTTTGTGACGAATCCAGATTAAATTTATTTAGCTATTATCGTTTAGGACATAGTTAGGTATAGTATGCGTGAGAATTTTCCACATCTTTTTATAAATTATTCACAATATACCGCAATATGCAAAGCTATTTCGTAATCATTTAATTTATTAATTAGTCAGAAGATTCTATTTCTGATGGCGAATTTCCATGTTATATCTGCAACTATGTGGGTGATAATAATTTATCGTGCATTTAATTTGTTTGTTGCTATAAACTCTTTTTCACCATTATGTACTATACATATATTCACCAGAGCAAACATTTATGAATGTATAGTGCTGGATATTGGAGGTAGACATTAAGCAATATGACAACTTCATGTCAGCTTTATCATCCGGTTTTATGATCAGACGAATACATTAAGGTAAACCGGCAAACTTGCAGCTGCCAAGTGGTCATCGCGTTACATTGTATAGGGCCAGAATAATTTTCTGCAAAAGTATGCAGAAAGCCGAAAACCATATTTAAACTAAATCTCCTCATTTCAAATAAATCGATTGAGTTCAACTGTAACTTTGGGCGATAGCCATGAACTAACAATTATCTACATTGAGTCTAAGCTTGTCAAGGAAAGTACTAATAGTTTGTAGCTTCCATGACCATATTTCGTGATTATTTTCAATTACTGGGTTTCAATAATAAACTAATGATAGTAGTTAATCACAAATAATATTGAATACCCAATTTTATATTCTAATCCATTTTTCAGCTTTTCGATTCGAAATGTCTGCAAAGAAAATTTAAGCAAATTTTCCTACTAAAATTTCGTCGAGACATTTTGCACGAATAAATCATAAACTGGCATCGATTACGGTCAACATTTATGATGTTCAAAAACTCATACAAACACTCCAACTCTGCACATGTTGAAATGTCAACATATTGATGCAATTCACAACAACTGAAGTCGTTCGTATGTGTCTACAACTCGTATGAATATCGACCGAATAAAACCAAAGAAATGAAATGATTATATTGTAATAACTGTAATGCGGCAAATGAAGCACAAACCCGATTGCATAAGGCAGTATGCCGTTACACAAAAATCAAGCACACACATTCATTGAATTTGGCCACCAAATCATTTTTCTTCTTTTTTTCGTTTTGTTGGCTTGATGTAATCAAATTGGCCAGCTAGCTAGCTCCTAGCTATAGCTGTTAGCGTGTTTGGTGTCATATAAAGAAGTGAAGCGATGACTCTTTTTTTGACGCGTCTGATTCAACATATCCGATATGGAAACTAGCACTAGCACCATACCATAGATGCCACCGCTATATAGATAAACAGTATAAGAACGAGCTGAGAATCGGCTGGCTAGAAATAATACTCTGTTGGCGTAGAAGACTTAACACGCTAACCTTGAACTTATGGTATTTGATAAGAAGCCAATTAAATGTTTGAATTTATATTGAATTGAAGCTTCTGTTGAGTGAATTGAGTGATGTCGGTGGATGGGACAGACTTTGAATATTTTTAATATTGTATTTGATTGATGTCTTAAAAAGAAAATTATGGTGGGAGCGATTATAAATCATACTCAATTTAATTATTGCTTTTAATTAAAATTTACATAAAAGAAGGATCTTTCAGGAGAATCAATTAAAAAACAGATAAATTCATTAATATATTCGGATACATTACGAAAAATGTAATAAAGTATGTTTAAATAGCTATATAATTTAAAAATTTAAAATTAGCCAATAATAATAAATTTGCATGTCAGGTTACTGGCTTAAGTCTTTCGTTTTAGTCAAATTGGGACTCAATCATCTGACGTACTTATGATTAAAATTTGTGTGCATGTTTAATGTGTAACTTAGAAATTTACGGACGTAGTGAGAATTATAAATTTTTTAAAATCAGTTTGTATTCAATGGCCGAATCGATGTCGAATTTGACTACTTACAAAAGGTGCCACCATGACCTGATAGCTTTCGTTATAGACAAGCTTTGCATCTTCAGTAGGGACACATTTATGTGAGGTTTGGTCAAGATTGGTCCATAGGTAACAAAGTTTTCCTGTAAAAACATTCACAAAAATCGTCCATAAATAAAACAGAACCTATTTTTGGTGTTTCTGCTTCTATGGCAGCCCCTGTTATACAATATCAATGACAGTACACATTAAATGTCAGCAAAATTAACTCATTATTTTAATACCGGTTCCAAACTGTGCGGATTTTGCCAAACGCTGCGCAGAAAATCGGTATAAGCAATTGACCAAATACCGAGCAATACGTTCGTTGAATTACCCAATCACCTCTGTCCCACCCGTACATGTATTGTCTATAGCTTTGATCTTTTCTACCGCATGATTTGGCAAACCCCGATCAGTGTGGTTGCAGCCTAAAAAAAATAATGCATCTCACAAGCATAGAAATATACGCAAAAGAATTTGATGTATAATTAAATTGAATTAAGTCAGTAACTGGGAACGGATCCTTGAGTCCGGATTAGAGTTTCAGAGATGGTAACATGAAATTGAAAATAATCACTAAATCAACTATTTTGGCTGTCAGAGACATTACATATTCATCCAAATGGTAATTGAATTGACAATTGAATCAGGCTTTATTCCAAAACGGGAATCCGAATATGGTTGGAAGGCGACTTTCGCACCGAGACAATCCTGAAAATTCAACCAAGAAACCAAGCTTGTCGGAATTTTGATCGAAAATTATATTTGGAAAACATCAAGTACTAGAATACAGTAAGACCCTAAAAGATCGAACCTCGAAAATGCAAATTCGAATTAGTGCCAAATTTTGTTTAAATTTTCATAAAAATTTGCATTTTTTTAATGTTATTCCAACCGTACTGTTCCTTATGCTTAAAGGAAAACTTTAATTACAAAATTCACAATTAACTTTAAAATTAGTAATGTATAGCACATGAGTGAGTCATATTGAACGACTCAGCAAACTGAGCAAAAGGGTCGGCTCAGCAGCGTTGCAATTGATTCGTTCGTGCCAAAACACAATACGGCATCAGATAAAAGCACATATATGTTACATTTTTCGAGGACATCCTGTGACAATTTGTGACACAAACTGGTCCAAAATTCAGGTATGCCAAAATTCCGCTCTACGCATCGCGACAGGTTGCCTTCTGATCTTGTATCATGTTGGTTGCTATCGTGAGGATCATCCCAATAATTATCTCATGGACCGAATTCCTCCACCACGACATGTCAGGCGTGGTTTACGAGACCTTGAGAGAGAGGTTCAGTGATATAAACGAGACCCTTACGATGAAGTTACATACCGAGCCGCCATCGCAGCGATCCACACTGTAGAAGTGAATCGCAATAGGAGCTTAGGTGCGAATAGAGTCCTCTCAGAGCGCTCACCACCAATTTCGCCTGAGGAGATTAGGCTCCCGAGAGCCATTAGAGTAACACTAGCTCAACTTCGGTCGGGCTTTTGTTCACGCTATCTGTCCAAACTGCGATGGTACTCCTCATGATGTGGGTATTTTGTTTCAATGCCCCCCTATATCGCTGTGGGAAAACCCTATCGCAGCAGCTATGTTTTTGCCCTTAGACTTCACGGACACAAACATTGACGAACCATAAATCGTACCCACATAGATGCACAGAGGTTTCACACCTCTCTGCACCGCTAAAAGAAGAAGAAGACATCCTGAACCAAAGGTTGCTGCCATATTGCATAATGGGATTTTTGTGCTTATTACCGCCCACTACGTTGCACCGCTTATTAAAATGCGGGAGCTTGATGATACCTATATTACTATATATCACAATTGTTCTATTCACATAAAATTCATACAGCACTATTTTTTTAAAGGTTCAAATAATGGCTAGCTTGACGCTTGGTATTCATTTTAATTACAAGACAACAACAAAGCGAAATGTGGCTTATGTTCGACTATTTTGTCCATCAAAGGTAGATCGACCTAAAACTTAGTGAGACATCGGACCGCCCAGCGTCCAGTGGTGTCTGAACGCCAACAAAAACGTTAGAGGTCAAAAACTCAATCGAACAGTGAAACCAATCCCATTTCTATTGATCCCACATCCGAACAGACACCAGCTTCCTGCTCGACATCAACTATTGTAAGGCCGTCGTCGAAGCCGAAACAGCAATCAGTCAATGAGTACTTTGCTATTGCTAAGCCTCTGCCTGTACCAGAAATTTATAATGAGACGAAGGAGAAAGTATTGAGTAGCTTACTAACTTCGGAGTGGGTTACCATTACCACTAATTGTTGGACGTCGATTGGCCACGAAAGCTGCATGGCAATAACGTTTCACTTCATAAACAACAACGGTCAATTGGCATCCTATTTGCTAGACTGTTTTGAATTTTCTGAACGGCATACTGCAGAAAATTTGGCTGCCGAAATAAAACGGGTTGTGACAGAAGGGAAGCTAGAAGAGAAAATTGCCGCCGTCGTCAACGATAATGCGGCGAACATCTCATCGGCTGTGCGCAACTTTACTGGCTGGCAACATATTCCGTGTTTTGCGCCTTCAATTAATCTGATTGTTCAAGCTGGGTTAAAGGAGATAAAGGAAACAAGAGCAAAGGTGAGAAGCGTTGTGGAATTTTTAAGAGGAGCTCCCAGCGCCCAGGCAATGCGCAAATTGCTCACAATGGAAAAACAAATGGGATACGAAGAGAGGAAACTCAAACTAGAATTACCCACTAGATTGAATTCCTCGTATTACATATTCAGTCGACTTCAAGAAGTCAAAGACTCAGTAATAACAAATTCTTCGTTGGCACTTACTTCGAAAGATTGGCTTATACATAATAGAAAAGTCGTGCAACATTTTGAAAATATTCGATCAAGTAACCACTACCATAAGCAGTGAAAAAAACGTCGCAGCATCTTTAATTATAGTCCTGGCCAAACGGTATAAAATCGGCCCTAGCAAAGAATCTTGGTAATGAAAATGAGCATCCAGAAGAAGCGGCCTAAACTTTTTTAGACAATTGGTCAAAACGATTCGACGCGCGAGAACGAGATGAATACCCTTTTATCTTTTAATTTATTTAAGAGGCAGGGGTTTTCAAATGAACGTCCACGAAATAATTCATTAGAAAATACAAGCGTGGAACTAGCTTTTACCGAAATTTGGGACGTTTTCGACGCCAAAATGTCGGCAGTCGATTTAACGTCTAACCCTGTGGCGGCCGGAGTCGGTGGGCTGGAAAAGTATTTGCAGGAATGGTATGCTCGCCGGGATATTGATCCCCTATTATGGTGGAATGAGCGGAGAACAGTGTACCCACATCTTTGCGGAATTATAAAGAAACGCTTAAGTGTAATGGCTATATGGGCGCCTTGTGAGCGCGTGTGTTCTAAATCGGGTCAATTAATTTCCGAGCGAAGAAATCACCTTTCGTCCAAAACAGTCCGACAAATTATGTTGCTTCTCTTTTTAATATTTATATTCATTTGGTTTTGGATTATATTATGCATTTTAGACATTAATTCAAATTATTATATGTATTATTTAACCTGAATTCTTTTTTAAATCTGAATTTGTAAGCTGCTTTTTAATTTACATTCCATGGTTTATATATTAGGCAAAATGAGTCATTGAACGAGTTTTAATAAACGACTCAGTGAAAGGAGTCAGAGGTGAAATGAGTCAAAATTCCCATCGCTAGTTTATTTCTCATTTAATGATTTTATTTTAAATACTGCCCACCAGTATAACAATTTGTACTTAAAGATCAACTCAGAGCTGAATACCATTCATTATACAAAAATTCGTGCAGAGAAGTGTGAGGCGTGACAAGCCAACTTACATCAACGCTTAAGCGAAGGAGCCAGATGATGTGGCTTCCCGTAGTGACAGCGGTAACCAATTCAAAATAATGAAGCCAATATTTGGCAAATCTTTCAAAACTGGCGATCCTGTGAAAGATAAAGAAGGGTCTGTGCTTTTTATCAAAGAACAGCAGCTTCAAAGATCGAAAGAGCACTTCTTGAGGTCCAATCAAATACCTTGGACCTGGAAGTGCATTCATCGGTAGAGGACCACGTCCCTCAGGTAGACGATCTTAATTCCAGATCAGAATCTAAGACGGAATTAAAGCGGGTAATCGAATCTATAGACACCGGTAAGGCCCCGGAGATAAATGGAATTCCGTTTCAATTATTTAAAGCGGATTCAAATGCTACAGCGGATAGCACCAAAGATTATTATTGATTTATTGAAACAGAATATGATTCGTTGTCAAGGAATTATTGCGGATCAGGACGAAGAATTGCAGAACAGCAGATAAAAAAAAAGTTAAATAGCATGGCTACATCCTCGTGGCAGTAATATATTTTAAGCAGTGTAATAATAGGAAAAGGCAATGAATGAATAAATATCTTGCAAAATTGTTCAAATGATTCAGATCGTTAGTATGAGCAGTTGATTTATTTGACAATCAAATTCGATATTTAAGTTTTGTGTAACTACGTGATATAGATGCTCCAAAAAAAAACCTTTGTGTGAACCATTATTAATTGCATGAATCATACAATAGAGACTCAACTTTTATCGATTAAAGTCATAGAGGCGACAACCGACAACTCTTGAATACAACACCACAACAAAAACAAACCATACCATACCATATTTTTCTTATTTTTTTTTTTTACTAAAAGTCGTCCTATCCTATGCATCATTAATTCAACATTTCACTTTAAATATCAGCCTGATAGTATTTCCTATAAAACGCATATTTTTCCAAAAATCGAGAGTATTGAATTCCATAAAAAAAATGCATTCCATACACACACTGAACAATCACTATGCCAAGGAATGAAATCATCATCATCCTATAAATATTTACACTCACTTTCATTCAGAGAATGTTTGCATGTTTTTGTTATGTTTCTTATAAATACATATTTCTGCAATTTTGGCATTTCATGACTAAGACGATTTTTTTTTAATTGCAGATTTTATCTAGCCTCTAATATGTGGTTACGTGATTAGACTCAAATGGTAGATAATAATTCACTTCTTGTCTAGCTCCAGCTACCTCTGTGCAAATTAGCATAAAAGTGATCATTTATCTCTTACAAATATGTAAATTTTTTATTAAATGATTTACGAGTAATTTCAGTTGATAATGATCAGAAGTATGGAGAGACCTTTTAGTAAATCATTAGTAATAAGAATCTTGGATATATTTTAGTATAGTTAATTTGAGATTTCTCATGGATTTCAAGAACAAAAACCGGTTTTACGACTGAACATACAATTTAGTCAGATATTATAAATTCTTAACTAAAAAAAACACACACAAAGTAACATACAGTCACCTAGTTGTCATTAAAATAAATCTTCGAAAAATACACACTATAGACTGAAAATTTAAACGAAACGGCTAAACAAAGAAATATTTGATAATCTCCAGGCGCAACAAAAACAGTTAAACATAGCTCTTTGGACGAAACACCAACAATTAAATCTTATTTCATATCGGCTAAAATATAAATGCTACACTCATGTATTAAATACTCGTCTCAAAAATATCAAAATAATACTTTTACCAATTCAAATAAATTTGTTGCATTTTATTAAATAAAAGAAAAGTTCAAAATTATTATTTGGTTGTCATTTCACTTTTGCGCACATGATAATATGACCATTATCATCGTCAAGAGCCTGAGCCGATTGCACATTATAATTTTGATGATAGTAAAGCACGCTCTTTTAACTCTTTTCCGGGTTCAGGTTTCTACTTGGAAATTCAAAATGCAAAATATGTACATGTATGGAAATATAGAGATAAATTTATATATATATATATATACATGTACATGTCCATATGTAGTTTCATATATTCGTATTCACCGTCCATTCGTGTGCTGTGACTCAAAATCGTAGAAAGTGATAGTATAATGTATTTTTGTTTTTTTCATATATTCATACCATCTTGTCAATTTCATACAATTAGTATACTACTACTTTAGGTACTTAGTGTCTTGTTTCTTTCTTTTTGGGATATAGGTGCGTATGTAGTTTTTATAGTATAGTGCGTACTCGATAGTCCTAAGCCTCAAAACCTCGAATTTCTAGTAATCCGGATCACCTCAAATATTGTATTGTACACTCTGCTTCTCTATCCGAATCTCATTTTTTATATTAACAGCGATATTACCGTCCGAAATTAAAACAACAATTTTCTTTACTCTTGGAATCACCAAAAAGTAGAATAATAAGAGAGTGAAATTCTTCGAATATAGAAAACATATTCTTCAAAAAATTTGATTAAATTCGTCCATTTCTTCGAAATTTAGAGCAAATAATAGGCTTCCAGTAGTCCAAATTCCTCTGTTGTCCGGATCAACCCCTGTTTTCATTAGTCCGGATTATCGAGTACGCACATGCATAAATAAATATTAATAAGATTACTTGCCACATTAAGATTTTAGTTTCACGGCTAGAGAAAATAATATAATGGTTGATATCAATTATGTATATAGTTTAAATTAGAATGTGTCTATAACTGTGATTGCATAATAAAAGATAAATATATTTTCATAAATTTGATAGTAACTTATGGACATTTTCGGACACTTCTGTTTGTTCGTGACATTTTAGTAAATCTGATATCACTATTCTGATTATAGATTTTTTTGGTTATTCCATAAAACTAAAATATATTTTAATTTGTTTAAAATTTTTCGAACATACTGTACTATCTACTAGTATTTACTTATACTTTCGACCGTGAGTTTAAAACCCCCTGGAGATGAATTAAATTGATCATGGTTTCCGAGCTCGAATTCCAGTTTCTAAGGCTTTCACTAAGTAAATTTTTCCATTCACCAGTTTTATAAATACAAATTGCGCGTTAAAAAACACTTAAGATTTCAAAATTTTGGAAACCCAACTTAAATTTATTTGATAGGCTTTTTGTTTCATATATTTATTTACCATAATACAATTCTCCAGAAAAATTTACTTTATTTTTTATAAGTGATTGGTAAGTGAAATTTACTCTTCATCACGTCAAACTAACGTTTCGACAATAGCAAATGACTTTCCTGAATGGTTAATTTGGCTAGCTAGAGCGGCAAATTCAACTGCATTCACAGATGCCTAAAATGACGAAGCCAAGAGTACCGTTAAGGTAAAGGAAATAAACGGGGCTGACGTAAAAAAGAGAATCGCCGCACAAAAAAACAAATGCTAAAATATGGGAAATATCGCTAAAGGGGTTTATTATTCAAAAGAAAATAAGTAATTTTCGTTTCGTAGAGTAAAAATACCGGCGTACAGAAAGCTGCGCCTGCAATACGAGGGTTTTTTAGATTTTGGATAATTTTGCACATATATTTTATAGGTAATAAATAAAAATTATGAACAATGTTAATGAAATGCTTCTCGTAAATCTATTTTTGGATTGGTCTAAATAAGCGCGTTCCAGAATGAAAGGCGTTAGCCATGACGTTAATTAGACCAATCCAAAAATAGATTTACTATGTATCATGGCTCCACATATTAACTGGATTTATTAGCTGTAACGCCGTTACCATTACTCCAAACTGGAAAAAAGCGACTGATATGAAATGTATCCATCGAGTTCTTTGATTTGATAAAAACTATAAAAGTAGACTTTTTTTCAAATCTTCGGGACACCCTGTTTGCTTTGTCCTACCAACGTCTAAGTATTTCGTGCTAAAGACTGTTACGATTCTACACATTCCTACCAAATTTCATAACGATCGGTTAGTGAACAAATTTGCAAATGTCCGGGACACCCTGTTATCTTGGCCATCCCAATTTTTAAGTATTTCATGCCAAAGACTGTTACCATTCTACACATTCCCACCAAATTTCATGACGATCCGTTCAGCCGTTCGCGAGTTATTTAGTGAACAAATTTTCAAATGTCCGGGACACACTGTTATTTTTTTCCTACCAACTTTTAAGTATTTCGTGCCAAAGACTGTTACCATTCTTCACATTCCTACCAAATTTCATGACGATCGGTTAAGCCGTTCGCGAGTTATTTAGTGAACAGACGGACGGACAAAATCGATTTCATAAGGGTTTTTTGTAAAAACTAAAAAACCCTAATAAACAAAAAGTAACCTGGAAGTATCATAACAACTAACAAACTTATCACACTCCGAATTCTTGTTGTCGTCAAAAATTTAACACTACACACGGTAGCATCATGGATTAGAAGTAAGGGCCATCAAACAACTTGCACTTGCACCGCACTAAACACAAAAACTACTGTGGAAATTGTGGCAAAATCCACAAAACTATTTAAAAAATCTACTGCCACACTAAACATTCAACATGACAGTCTGCTCGCCATTAGAGGCACTATATATAATAATTCTTTCCATACATATAAGCTCACATGTGGCGGGAAATTATTAAGCGAAGGCGTCGTATTATTTTCCCGTTTGGAGATAACCTTATCAAATCAAAGTGTGATTCTGTTCTGATTACCACCGTTCAATATGCAGCTCTAGATTCTATTCTGAACATTTTGGCAAGTAGTTAGTTAGAGGGCAAGAGTGTAGTACACCTGTAAACAGATGTGTTTTAGCAGAATTTTGTGGCCTCCTTAGACCTATTTCGCCAAAACGAATCTAAGCGGCTCTGTGCAGTAATCACTCATATTTGGACAGAAACATTTATAAAAAAATTTCCGCTAAAGTATGAATTAAATATTGAATGCACTGACCATTAGCTATACAAAAGTTCTGTTTAAAATGTTTGCAAATAGAGACCATTTACCAAGAGGTCGGACTACTTTCGTGGAGCAGTTTCCATTTTATCATCACTAAATGTTCTTTTTTTACATGAAGTTTAGTTACAAAAAAAAAAAGACACGGGATGCTAAAAAAGGTACTCATATTTTATAAATGGTAAAGCAGAATATGAAACCATTTTTTCGTGAAATAAATCATTCGACCTATAATTTAAACCATCCATTTGCCTTCATGCTTATACTTTTTGGGTTGGGTACAATATCCCGCCCATCATATTCCCGTTTTTTTTTAAATCCCGGCATTCAATATCCCGCCATTTCAAAATCCCGACAATTAAAAATCCCGCTCAATTAGAATCCCGTCTAATCAAAATCCCGCCAATCCAAAACCCCGGCATTTCAATACCCCGCTTATTCAAAATCCCGTTTTTCAATATCCCGTCACAAAAGGTAAGTATTTTTTCAAAAATCGCGCGCGCGATTTATGAAAGAATAATTACCTTTTGTGACGGGATATTGAAAAGCGGAGCAGAAAAGAATACTTACCTCCTCACTACATCACATTTGCCGTTAAAATATTGATACTGCTATACAGATTGGAAAGTGAAAGCTAGCTAGTATTCTCTTATCAGTGAGGCGGTGAGATTCAATTTCAATATTAGTGAAAATACCTATGTATTTTTCCGAATTGACACGAAGTTTGGAGGATGCAGATGCCAAAAAAATAGCAGATTGGTTTGGAATTAGTTATGTCCATGGGAAAAATACCAAGTCGGGAAAGCCAGGAAAACCAAGGTTACCGCCTAAGTTCTGGAGTATTGCTGACGCAGTTGCAGCAAATTTTCCAAGAACTTTAAATAGGCTTGGCACAAATGATTAAACTTTATCACATGGAAAAGCCATATCGGTCTGTACCGGTTGGTGGAATTACTAGGTAAAGAATTGCTCCTAGCTAAATACCAAGGGGAGCAATCCTGATCCGAAGGTCGCATCCAAAAGCAAACTAAGGATTTTATGCGTAGCCAGCAGTTACTTTCAACTAAATAGGACTATGAAAAAACGGATTTTTTGAGAAACTTGGCGCATAAACGATTGTAAATAATTGATAAGTCGAACGTATATCTATATTTTTTTTGTTAACAATAAAAAAGGCGGTATTTTAACGGGATTTTTTTATTATTTAAAAGCGGGATATTGAAATGGCGGGATTTTGAGGTGGCGGAATTTTGAAGTGGCGGGATTTTGGAATGGCGGGATTTTGATATGGCGGGATTTTGTAATGTCGGGATAACGTAAAGCGGGATTTTTTTGGAAAAAGCGGGATTATGAACGGGCGGGATTTTGTTTTTCGGGATTATGTAGGTATCCCATACTTTTTAGAGGGTATACGATATCCCGCCCATCATATTCTCACTTTTTAAAACCCCGACATTCATTATACCGTCTGTTTAAAATCCCGCTTAACTGATATCCCGTTTAATCAAAATACCGCCAACTTAATATCCCGCCATTTCGATAACCCGCTAATTCAAAATGCCGTTTTTCAATATCCCGTTCTAGAAGGTAAGTATTCTTTCAAAAATCGTGCGCCCGATTTATGAAAGAATACTTTCCTTCTATGATGGGATATTAAAAAGCGCCACCATATTCACCGTTAAAATAAAATAGGTCTAATAGCATAGTTATTCCTAGAAAACCCACGCACCAAGTCAATTAATTTGAAAAATATGTGGTCTAGTCTTTCGGTAGTCGAGACTTAAGCACTTGTATGACAGTCTTGTTCTCTAGGGGCTGATAATTTAATTTTTATCTTTATCGAAGAAATAAGCAAATATTCTGACAGATTTATGCTAAAAGAAAGTAGGTATCGCATTAACTGCTGGGAATCACATAGCATAACTACATATGTATATTGATTTTTTTGAACAATGAAAATAATTTTTGGCGGTATTTTGACGGGATTATTTTACTATTTACTAGCGGGATTTGAAAACGGCGGGATTTTTAGTGTGCGTGATTTTGATGTAGCGGGACTTTGTAATAGCGGTATTTTTAAGTGGCAGGATTTAGTTATTTCGGGATAATGTAAACGGAATTTGCTGTTAATAGCGGAATAATAAACCGGCGGGGATTTCGTTTTTCGGGATTATGTGAGTATCCCAGTTTTTGAGCGCTTTTACATTATAATAAGTGTATCGAATTATCACGGCCATGAGTTTTTGTGTTATTGTGAACATTAACGTTTTGATCTTATTCTGTTTAAGAAGTTAATTAAATTTTAAAGCTTCAAAAAATAGTTTTATCCAGAAAAAAAAACAGCTAAACGGATAAATTTAGCCGGAAAAAGCTTAAATATGCAACACTATTGCACAAGAGGACGGGCATCAATGTCTCTAGAATTTACTTTGCGTTCGCTTACCGACGTCTCATAAAATGAGAGATTATATTATATATCAGCATATTGCATCCTGTTTAAAAATAGAACACGAAATAAAATTGCCTGGTAAAGGAGAGTGCCCTACTTTTTTCGCTCGGTTGTGCGACTCTCCGAACCAATCGTAGCCACCTTTATAATTAGAAAGTCGCGACCGCATAAATCCACTTAAAAACTAATCTCTTAGTGATCATTTTAACCGGAAAAATGGCATAAACTTTAAATATAATATTTTTCTTGTCCAGACTGTCACTGTCAAAATCTCAATTTGATTCTATTCAAGGTGAAAATTTTCGAAATTTGCCATTAGGCGAGAATATTTCTGCAAAGAATTGATTTTAATTTATGTTTGATCGACTCACGGGAAAAAATGTCGTAAAATAAACGTTTTACATTAAAAAAAAAGCATTACATGAAGCCCTTGGATCATTTTTTCACCAAACCAACAGGTCGGATCCGACAAGGCTATGTAGTAAGGTTCCACGCGAGCTCTTACAGCTTGAAAATGCATATACATTTCATACCCCTCTATCTTCTCATAGCTCTTTATTTTACTTTTCACTAGATCTCTTGTAAGCTGGTAGTGAACATAAAATTGACTGCCTTGAATTTAAGAGAATATTGTGAAACTAAGAAGTTACAAAAGGAAACTTAAAAAAAAGTATAAAATTTGACAGGTTTTTACTTCAAGTAGGTTGAAACAAAAATTGTTCGAAAAAGTGTTTTTTCCCCTGGGTACACACGCACTTAATCCCAAAGTTTCACTGGCTTCGCTATTTTTGCATTTAAACACAATTTTTCCTATACTTGTCATCAGAACTTTTAATTTAACAAGCTGTGAACTATATGGTCCCACAGAAAAATAATTTTTGGAGATTGTACCCTCATTACAAAAAAAAATTTTCTGGCCAGAAGACAAAAACGGCGAGAGCTACTAAAAAAGGACGAAACAATTAGAAGAAAACGAAGAAAGTTTTTTTTTTTAAGTTTGTTTTCTCGTTCGTCTTAATTAAAACAGTCGAGTTTTCCCATCTACGAGATCTTTTATCGAGTTCTGAGCTGAGGAAAGCAGCTTGTAACTCTCGAAATAATTGTATTCAAGACCAATAGAAGATCACGTAGAAGGAAAAACTCTACTAATTTAAACAAAGAATGTAAGGTCAAACACTAATTGCGTTAAATAAACAAGTAAACGATTTTAGCATCTTTAAAAACTTCAAGCGCCCTGTCTGTAGAACGTGCGACACGCATATGCCGCAGACCGAGCAACCCGACGACATGGCCAGGAAGAAGACCGAAGAAAGAAGTGCGCGCATAGTAAGGTACCGAAGTAATTCCGAAAATTGTAGTTAGAAGTTAGTTTAGTCAAATGTTCGCGATTTTCTTTCCAAAATTTCATTGCCCAAAATTTGAATATTATTTTGAATGTGGAACGAGAGCAAATAGAGAACAAGAATATGCCTGTAATTCGCTAAAGCTAAAGATTTCTAAAGCAAGTTTGTCTGCGGTATGCCGTTGTGGGGCAAACTTCAGTATTTAATTTTACTGCGAAAAAACTTAAATCACGATTTCTTATAGGATATAAAGCAAATCATGTCACCTCACCAGCTTAATTCAATTTTAATGATCACAATTGTATTCACCCTATATACCGCTCTCTCTGGGCAAAAAAAAACGCCTTTCTGTTGAGGCGTTTATATTGTTCTTACTCCTTTTTGACATACGTCCATCATGGCTAGTTTCAAAAGCTCTTGACATATTCTAGTTCTAGTCTATCTCCAACAGAAGTATATAGTCGGAGCTAGCTTAACACAACAAGACCGTTTTGCTTTCCAACAAAATTATTGGGCAGTAGCAAACAATTTATTTAAAAAATTTATAAAATAATTCTTAAATTTTCGATAGACTGGCAGATCTGGGCCTGTCGAAATCAACATTGATATAAGGAACTTTAAAACTGAAAAAAAAATGCCAATGCAAATTCTTTGACGTATATTTGGAGATTTTGGAGTTAGTGAAGGACATAATAATGAGATACGACTATCGGACATTTTCACACCATCAGCACATAACATTTTTAAATGATTTTTCAAATTCTCTTTTGTAGTTTTGAGTAAAAATTTCGAAGGGCATTTAAATTATAAGAATAGCAAAAATCACATTCATTTCATGTATTCTATAATTTGTTTCTCATTTTGTTTGTCCATTAATATGCACTGAGAATCCATACTCGAAACGAATGCATTTTTACATGCGTATCAAATATGCCCCTTAATTCTCATTGCGCCAGGCGTGGCGTGGAAATTTGAGAAACTATAGAAACAATCAGCCGCAAATATCCTGGCACAATATTTCACACATAAAGCATATTAATAGGTTACTGGCTCAAATCTTTCGTTTTTTTATAATATCGTGATGAGCATTTATTTTATGTGGAAAATCTAAATCAAAACACTGTCTCTTAACTAAAAGTATTTACAGTTGTTGAAGATACCTTCTATATAGAAAAATCTGTTTCACTAATATAAAAAAAAAACATATTTTCTTGGAAAGTTATATGCTAGACCAAATATATAAATTCCTATTGAATTTAAAGGGCATGGCAGATAAATTTTTGCAAATTGGCATGGTACAACTGGCAAATCTTAAAAAAAAGTATCTAACGAGGTCCTAATTTGTCTTGTCAGTGTAGTGAATTTCTATGATGATGCTGGATGCAGACTTTATTAATTTTCGGTTTAAATTAAAAAAAAAAAAAATGAATACAGTAGAGCGCTGTTATTCCGGATTGATTGGGACCGTACCGTATCCGAATTATCCGAATTTTCAAAATGCATGAATTGTCGCCATGGTTGATAGTATTTATACTAAAATTAAAAAAAAAAAAAAAAACTTAACAATTTTACCGTTAATTATTAATTTTACATTCGAAATATGCTTCCCCTTAAATTTAAAAAGCAGTACATATAAACAAACTTTAGAAGATTTCCAAATTTTATGAAAAATTTGAATCCGGACTATCGAAGTTCCCCATTTTTGAGGTCCGGACTATCGAGGTCTTACTGTATGTGCGAATTCTAAATGCGATCCTAAATTTTCATAAATTGTGCATTTTTAAAGCAAAAGGATGATTATTTCAAATATGAAGTCAAAATTATAGTAACTTTTCGAAATATAAAAATAATTCAAAACAAATGAAAAATCCCATAACATTTACGCGTATTGTACTAAAATGAACTTTTCTCGTGTAGTAGACACGAGATGTAAGAGTAAAGTACTTTGCCAATTTGTTGGATCGGCAACAAACCACGCACGCCTCTATACGGTTTGCAGTCATATAACTATGCCAAAAGTGTATATATGATGTACATACATATCTATCGCACTCCAACCACTTTATGTGGAAGCCAAATAGGCAAAGCAAATAGAGTCGCCTATAAGCAAACTCCATCCAACATATTTATACTTAAAACTCAAACGTTGACCAGCACAACAAAAATAAGAAAAAACCTCAAGCAAAAATTTAATACCTTATTTGAAATTTCGCTTTCAACTGCGTGAAATGAAAATCAGCTGAAGTACATGTTTCAAATGTTCATATGTACGTATACAACGTACAAAAGATATTGGCGTAGCAGCCGCTTTTTAAAAGCGTGTCCGACTATACAGCCTCAAGGCAACAAGATATAATATAATTGCTGTGATTTCTTGGCTCGTATTTCAGTTCATTTCAAGTAAATTGAGTAAAGACCGTAATGCTTTTATATTAGTGCAGCAAAAGTACGTCGGACTTCATCTTCATCACGTTTAGCTTGAGTCGAAGGACTCAATTGCATGGATGAATATCTAACACTGCACAGCACCATCTGTAGTCGTGTGCTTAACCAAAAAGTCGATTATGCCGACACCCGGACCCGCTAACATTTAAAGAAAATTTCAACACATCATCTGATCTTGGATTTTTTTCTTTTTATTTAAGTGCACCCGTCGCGCGCCGCATACACAAAACTGCATACAAAATTGTATGTAGACAGCCATTCAAGATAATAGTAGGGCATTTGACTTACCATTTTGAAAGTTGTCGATGTTCGATCAGCAGTTGATTATATTGTGTAGAATAAAAGCTTTTTTTTTCAACTTAACACAAAAAAAAAACACTCTCTGTTGTCTCGTATTTTTTGCCTTTTGTATATGTACGTCTGAAGCGGCGTTTAGGTACTCCTTGACCCTGTTTTTAGATTTATGCTGCTCGTGGTACTGTTCGTGTTGTACTGAAGCCTAGAAAACTCTCGACAACGACAACCACGACGATGACGAGTAAGACGACAACAACGTCTGGTGAAACTCAATGGATATTCGATGTGAGTTATAAGGCACCACTACTTCACTTGATCGTATCTATTGAAATCACAAAACGTATCGTAACGATTTCTCTTCTCAGATTTTGTAAAAATGATGCAAAAGGAAATTTTAAATTTCACCGAAAAATGTTAATAAGCACTGTAAGCACAAGATAAGATGATCACGGCGAGATCCTTATGCAAGAGTCGAAATTCGTAAATTGCCTCCCACAGGGCGGCAGCGTACACTGTCGCTTTCGTTTTAGAACAAAAGTCGTTAATATTTTATTTATTTTTTTATCACTTTTAAACCGGAACAATAAAACAAAATTTAACCAACGTTCGACAAGCAATATTCTGAATAACTTATATTACCACACTTATTCGCCTACCATTCAGTCTCTAGAAATTGTACGACGAATCGTATATGTGCACTAAATGATAAAGTTTTTTGGTAGAGTGTCTTTAGTTCGCTTCTTTTCTGAATCCAAGAAGAGACAAAGTTGTCACTCGATGGACTGGGTAACTGATACTGATTCGATACGAAACGATACTGAAAGCAAAAACGGTAACAAACATTTCAATATACACAAACACTGAATGGAATGGAAAAGAAGACAAAAAAAAAACATATATATAAAAGAAGTGAAGCGAACCTCGCGCTTAGTTTTCCTCATACACACATTATACATTTACTCCCTACTCCATATCTTTGGGGCGTACGGTGTGTGGTAGCACAGAAGTTAATATATCTCCGACACCGACAACACAATTCAAGATACGCGAGCGGATTCGGACAGCCGAAGAAATATACCTAAGAAATCAAGCCCATGCAGTGTTGAGCCGTAACAGAAAAGACGTTGTCCGTCTCTTTGAAATTTTGCGCTCAAGCCAAGACGACAAGATTATGTATTTCTTGTACAGTTTAGTGTTGCTGCTGTGTGGCTGGCATACATCATTATTGCGACGACGATATTCGTTATTGATCGCGAAAAAATTGTTTGGGAAGAGGGAGTCGAATGAGAACCGCTGAGATATGTTGTTGCAAAAACGGCTTTTTTAACACGACGTTGATACATGGAAAAGTTTAAAAATTGTTCATTTTATCGGCTAAAATTAATTCGCTTTAGTGCTTTTGGGCCCGATTCATTATACATGCTAAAAAACTGATCCACTCTATCAGTTCATTGTGAACTCAAATTCAGATAAACTGAGTGTAGGTTATAATTTTCAATCTTCAATTTTAAATTTTCAATTTTAAATTTTAAATTTTCAATATTAAATTTTAATTTTTAAATTTTCAACTTTCAATTTTCAACTTTCAATTATTAATTTTCAATTTTCTATTTTCTATTTTCAATTTTCAACTTTCAATATTCAATTTTCAATTTTCAATTTTCAATTTTCAATTTTCAATTTTCAATTTTCAATTTTCAATTTTCAATATTCAATTTTCAATTTTCAATTTTCAATTTTCAATTTTCAATTTTCAATTTTCAATTTTCAATTTTCAAAGGTCAAAGTGAAAGAATTTTGAACATTAATTTACCGTTACTCTCGTCACTCATCTAAATGGCGGTTTCGCATTCTGTGATACGACCATCACCAAATTTAAAAAAATGTCTCAATACGGGGAGAGACGACTGCCTTCTAAAATCTGAATAATTGGGTGCAAATATTTTTTTCCGCAAGTTTCCTGAAAGGTTACTTATTGTACTATCGCACTAGTCACCCATGGGCAGGACTATGCCTTACGATCAAGGTTGATCGTGCTCAGAAATAAGTCGAGGTTGCTAATTGACATAGAAGCAATGTCATCCGTGTCTGAATAGGCCACTCAAAATTGTATCCAGCGGCGTCGGGCCAAAGCATCACATTTGCAGAGGACGTGGAATGAGGTCCTCGTCATCTTCTTCGCAAAATCGACAGCTCGCTTCCTGTAAGAGCCTCATTGTGCGCTGATGTGATCTCAGGCAGGAGTGGTCTGTAAGAATCCCACATATGGTGCGTACTTTATTTCTGCTTAGTTGAAGCAGCTCAGCCGCTATTTTATGGAAGTATCCTGCTATGAACAGTTTGGATTGCCTGAGACCGGGTAGTTTGTCCCAATGCTCAGAAGCCTTAAGTCGTTTCTGGTCTTTGATTAATCTTTTTACTATAGATATAGAGATACAAAAGGGTTCTGGTCCGTAGAAATGGGTAGCTGCGGCTATGCGTGCAACACTGAACGAGTCTTGACGTGCTGGTGTGCTTAGTGAGTGTCTTAATAGCCACGTGGCTGTCTGAGAAGATTTTTATTTTTCTACCTGGAATACTGTGATGTGATGCCCCATAGGTATAGATATCCTATGTGCTGGGCCATCCACACCAGCTTCTGAACCTTCGGTTCGGTTGTTTTAAAGCCATTTATGGTATGTGGGTGCAGCCTAGCGAAATTAGAGTGCCACTCGTCTCTGCTCCATGAAAAAGGCGGCCGCATGAGATCTCCTTTGGCAGGTGATTGGAGGGCATGTCCGCGACAGTGATGTTGTTTAGAGATTTTAGCTGCCTCTTGGTAAGCTCCAGATTGGCATCGCTCGCAATGAGTCGTGCCAGTGCCAGTTTTGCCTCGGTTTCGAGCTGTATGTCAACTGGGCGCTGCTAGGGCAAGATCGGAGCGCACCGGTGATAATGATACATGCTAGTCTCTGTACCTTGCCTAACACAGACTTACCCTCCGTAGTCAGGGCTCTCTTCCACCAGACCACAGCACCGTAGTCTAGAGTGGGTCTAACTATTATTGCTCTATAAATCCAGAGCATAATGGATGGTTTCATACCCCAGGTTTTCCCTACGAATTTTTTGCATGTCCACAGGACTCTGGTGGCTTTTTCAGCTGTCGTTTCGACATGCTTTTGCCAGTAAAGTTTACTGTCGAGGATTATCCCGAGATATTTGACTTGTTTCCCAATTGTTAAACATTATCGGGCGTCAGAGTTCAGCCCGATTTCTATTCCTAGAGAATGGTATGATGATCGCTTTGGATGGGTTTACTCGGAGCCCGTTCGCATTACACCACTCTTGAACTATTTTTAGTGCTCAACCAAGGACAAGAAAGCGAAACACGAAGACAACCGAATATACAAGGTCTCTTGCTCGGATTGCGAAAAAACGTACGTAGGACGGACTAAACGACTTGTAGCGGAGATGGAGCGAACACGTAAGGGAGGATGATGTCGCTAGAAAGAAAAACAAGGACCCCAGCTCGTTAAAATCGATGGTAGCACGACACATGGTGGAGTCCTGTCTCCAATCACATGGGAAAACGTAAACATCATCTATGGAGGAGTCAACCCGCGGAAGCTCGATGCATTGGAATTACATGTCATTCTAAAGAAACCGGAACACTGCAGGATGAATCATGACACCGGCAATGTACAATCAAGGTTGCTGAGAAAGCTGACCGAGACAATTACCCGACCCTCCGGTTAAAAGTTGGAGTGCAGTCATTAAACCCTATCACTACCAAAGGTACAAAGCATTCCTACATTTAAATCAGAGGTATATAAATCCAGTCAACACCAAATGGAAATCAGTGGATCTGTACTGAAGAAGAGCACAACTGGTGCCCGAAATTATCATTTACAAAAATTCTTTTAAAATTCGAGTACAAATATTTTTTCCGAAAGTTTCCTGAAAGGTTGTAGACCTGTTGCTCGAGTTTCGTCTCCTCATACTCATCATTGTCGAAATTACAAAACATATAAAGGAGTGAACAAATCAGAACAGGGGGTTGTTGGCCTACCATAGAAACCCTACCACGAAAAGCAGGTTACAAGACTTATAAAGTATTAGGGACGCCCAAGAGAAATTTTAGCCTAAAAAAATTAAGCGTATCCACATTTTGACCCGACCCGGTTAAAATGACCTTATTGATTTCGCTTTTTAAAATGTAGCTCAGCCGGTACAGACGACAAATAAATCCACTTCTGAATTGCTGGAACGAATTTTTATACTATAAAAACGAAAGACTTAAGCCAGAAACTCGATGTAATCAATCATAGTAAATTGAAAGGATTTAAGGGTGGATTTCTTTTTATACTTATTGCCAGAATATTATAAAATTATATTTTTATTTGTATGCACACATACTTCTATGAAAACACACCAGATACGTATTTTCTTTCCTATATTGCATTACTTTGGCTATTATTTTGCTCTCTTTTGAACATACTTTCCATCCGCAAGCCAAGTACATACCCGGGTAAGTTTCATATGGAATTTTTCATTGTAAAAACCTTCAAATCTAATAGCAGACAAGAGCGACTATAAACCAAACCACTCGTCATACAACCGTGGTGTTCAGCTAACAATATACCAAATGGTGACCATACTAGACTAGAGAGCTCTACATATGCATGCATTGGGCTGATACATATCTACATATCTAGCCTAACAAGCTCCTCGAGCATAACTACATTTAAATTTCAGATGCAATTCACTCCCATACATACCATCAAATGCGAACCGCCTGCGCCGCGTTCACTTGAAGAATTGCATGCCGGGTGGAAGAAATCAATTGTTACGGTGTTGGTGTAACGACAACAGCGACACGGCGCAACCCGCAACGCAATGTGGAATTTGCACTAATTCTGTCATATGGTTTGCAATATGCATTTTTTTTTCTTTAAATCTTTTTTTCTATACTATCCGCGCTCTGACTTTTTTTTTCACCTGCAAAATCGCAATATTTTACTGAAATTTCATTATCTGAAAAAGTCATATCCGATGATTTTTGATAAGCCATAAAAGTTCAAGTAAAAGTCTCGACATATTTTTGTAATCGTGCATGTTAATTTTCATGTTATTTCATATATGGATCAGATAAAATAAATTATTAAATGATTCAGTTTCTCTATGTCGAATGATGATTGGATGGAAAAAATGTCGGAACTAAAATATAATTAGTATGTGTTTTTGTAATCTACATAATTAATGAAGGAAAAAAAATATTATAATAGGGACACTCCATTTTTTCGATACATTTTTTTTTATTTCTGTTTTTATTTTTTTTATTTTTCAAACCAGAAATATCTGTTTGTGTTGGCCTTTTAAAGCTGTTGCTGCTGCTGGTGTGTTGCCTAAGCCAAGCAGGATTGAAACATATTGCCATTTACCAGCTGATATAGAATGTATGTAAGAGTATGTATGTATGTAGAAAATTGGTCTTTTGCATGAGTGAGCGAGCTTTTCACACATACTCCAAGATGAATATTATATTTGCCTTTGCTCCTACCATACACTTTTACTATATTTTCAAAGCAAATCAACTATGACGACGACATGACTGTTAAATGCAAAAAAAAACTTGGATATCATGCATGGTGATACATAATTGTAGTATACGTATGTTTGGCGTACACACGGTAGGAGACAATTTATATATTTTTCGAAAGCTGAAAACTGGTAAGACGCACATTTTCAGATATATTTTTCCCTTTTTTGATGCTATACTCGTAAAAGTCTGGTTTCTAATCAAGTTAGTTTTTTTTTATATATATAAATATATATTTCATCTTTTTTTCAAATAGATAGCAATGAGATGAAGTGATTTTTTGAGTATTTGCGTGTGTTCAGAAAATGATGTTAAACTTCCTTATTTTCAGAGTTTTTTTTTTCTCTGTAGTCTCTAGTCTAGGCTGGCTACATTAATGGTGAAGATACGGCGTAAATTAATGGTGAAGATACGGCGTAAAGTTGTTTCGTATATGTATACAAATTACCGTTAGCTATAGTGATCAATATAAATACTATTAAGTTCAATTTATGAGATTAAAAAAAAAGACGAGCTCTATATTATGTTTTTAAATGATCAATTTCAGAATAAGTTAATGCGTTTCGTCATTTGGGTGGAAAAATTTAAAAATTTATTGGTTAAAATTGCTAAATATATCGAAGTTGTGTGAAAATGTAATCTAGGCCCAAAATCATATTCTTTTTAAGCGTGAGAAAGCCGAACGATTTGCGTAGATACTTTTAGAATGAATTTTATATGTGCATAATCTGCATTATACAGGGTGTCCCGCATTGGGTGGTCAATACTGTAAGGGTTGATAGCGCAATTTGTTTCAGGAAGAAAATTAGAAATACAATCGGAAATTTTTTTACCGTTACCTTGTTATCGCTCTTTTTGTGAAAGTCATCAAAAATCGTGACTTGTCATGCGAAATCATAATTTGCAGCCCTCGTGATGACTTAATCCAAGATTTGATTTCAGTTTCAGAAACTACATAAAATTTCACAAAAACTGAAGTTTTTCCTGTTGCCAACATTATCGCGACTTCCAAGATACAGTTACTCAAACTTAATAGAAATTTTAAAAGAGATTTTTCATCGAAAATTTAAACAGTGATTTCATAACGGTACAACTCTGCAAAGTTGATAAAAGTTGCTTCGATATGTTGGCTTTCCAACGGTATATCACTTTTTATATTTACATTGCATAAACACGCATTGAATGGTAAAAAACAAGGCTTCGGTGGAATCGCTAACAATTTTCCCTTTACTCGAAAAAAGACAAACAACGGCTATCATAATTCGGGATAGAATCTCGCTACATTATTTTTACCAGAACTGTAAGATATTTGAAATTTTTTACATGTTTTCGAAAATGCAACGGTAGGTACTTATAACAGTTAAAATTTAATCTTTGCTATTTATGGCAGATAGACGGGTGCCTCGCTCATAATGCGATATCTATCAAAGAATACTTGGAATACGAATTTCCCGGAAAGTGGATTGGCAGATTTGGGACAGTTGCGTCGCCTGCGAGAAGTCCCGACTTTATTCGCCTATATTTTTATTTATGGGGTAACATAAAAAAACAATATCTATTCCGAGCCGATTACCTCCCGGGAACAGCTGCTGCAGCGAATTAATGACGCTTGTGACAACATAAAGGAAACCCCTCCTGAAATCCCTCGGAACGTTTCATCCATGCGCCGAAGGTGTCGCGTCTGCATACAAAATGGAGGAGGCCGATTCCAGCAGCATTATTCAAATTCATCACACAGACCCATTTAATCATTAGTTAATATTTTTAGTTTATTGGTTCTTTCTCATATTTAAAACTTTATTTTCATTTTTATTTAACCAATTTTCCAAATTGCAATAGTGAAATATAAAAAATAAATTAATAAAATTTCAGTCTGAATAATCCGACAAGAAAATAATTACCTTGTTCTTTTTTACATCCAATATGTGTAATTCCAAAATTCCGCAATGTAAATATGAAAAGTGATATACCGTTGGAAAGCCAAAATGTTGAAGCAACTTTTATCAACTTTGCAGAGTTGTACGTATAAAGCACCGTTATGCAATTACTGGTTGAATTTTTTATGAAAAATCTATTTTAAAATTTCTATTAAGTTTGAGTAACTGTATCTTGGAAGTCGCGATAATGTTGGCAACAGGAAAAACATCAGTTTTTGTGAAATTTTATGTAGTTTTTGAAACTGAAATCAAATCTTGGATTAAGTCATCAGGAGGGCTGCAAATTATGATTTTGCATGACAAGCAGTGGCGGCTCGTGACCTCCTAAATTGGGGGTTCACATCTGAAACAAACAAGAGCAACTAATCCTTTAAAATTAATTCATATTTAAATACCTGGGTTCTATACAAAATCCAAAAATACAAAATCCAAAAAAATTGAAAAATCCACAAAGTCAAAATTCACAAAGACAAAATTCACAAAGACAAATCCATAAAGTCATAATTCACAATGTCAAAATCCAAAAAGACGAAATCCATAAATTCAAATTTACATCAGTTTGCTTATCACAATTGAATATTGAATATTTATGTACGTTATTACGTTAACTAGACAATTACCAAATCCCGGAGCATATGCGCTTTACCTGAAGACACGGAAAAGGATTCATTCGTGGCATATACGATTTGGCCGATGACACGGAGAGGAATGCACCGGACCATGAGCGCTTCGGGTAAAGACAGAGACACCTAAGGCGCATATGCTCCGGGTGCATCCTTCTCCGTGTCTTCAGGTAAAGCGCATATGCTCCGGGGTTTGGTAATTGTCTAGTGTCCACGCAATAAGCATTATGGCTCTCTTCATACAAAAATTTATGGATTTTGACTTTGTGGATTTTGACTTTATGGATTTTGTCTTTATGGATTTTGTCTTTTTGGATTATGACTTTTGGATTTTGACTTGTGGATTTTGACTTTGTGGATTTTGTATAGAACCCATACAAACAATGCAAAATGCATCAATTCATATCATACATATGTATCAACCGAAAAAAACATCACCGATTCTCAAGCTCGCACGCAATTCTTCCACTGTTCGCACATATTTTGTGTGCTCCTACGCCAGCGAGTGTGCGTCGATTGGTACTATGGGACATCGCATAGGATCGTATGGAAACGGATGGCGCGTACAAGCAATTCTAACCGCACGTGCGATTAGAGAATAGAATTGGCTTGTTGTGTTTTTGTGTTAATAATTTCGGTTATACGGTTATACTTCGCGGGTTTGAGATAGATGATATATATTTTTATACAAATTTGAATTTTGCGATATATTTTATGATAGAAAATTGTACTTAGGGAAGCAATTTTATGTTGTGATGGTTATCATGAGTGTAGGGGGTTCACGTGCTCATGTGCTCCTAAGGAGTAACCGCCACTGATGACAAGTCACGATTTTCGATGACTTTCACAAAAAGAGCGATAACAAGTTAACGGTAAAAAAATTTCCGATTGTATTGCTAATTTTCTCCCTGAAACAAATTGCGCTATCAACCCTTACAGTATTGACCACCCAATGCGGGACACCCTGTATATAGGAACAATACAAATATCTGCCAACCGTTAATATACCGAAGAAACGCCATAATAATTTTAGTATGGGAACATTCGGTGAAAAACCAACATTTCAAAAAATCGATAAATGATAATATTTTTTTTTCCGTCAAAGATATTTAATTACAACAACTTAAATTCTTCTTCTTCTTCTTTATGGCACGATAGCCCGACGTCGGGCCTTGGCCGCCTGGATTGAAAACCTCCATTTGTCGCGATCACACGACCTTGTCCTCCAGTTCCGAAAGCCTGGTGGGCGTCCTCACATACAGAATGCTCCCATCGGGCTCTCGGTCATCCACGCAATCTGGCTCCGTCCACTCGTTGCGCGTTCATCACCTTTTTGGGCATGCGATCGTCGTTCATCCTTTGTACATGACCCGCCCATTGCAATCGCTGCAATTTCACGATCTTCAACACCTGTAGCTCATCATACAGCTGATAAAACTCATGGTTGTACCAGATGCGCCATTCACCTTGTTCACGAACGGCCCCGAAGATTCTTCGGAGAACCTTTCGCTCGAATGTGTCCAACAGGTGTTCAGAGTTTTGGGTTAGGGTCCATGCCTCGCAGCCATAGCATAGCACAGGTCGGATGATGGTTTTATACACGTGGAGCTTCGTGTTCCTGTGCACCAGCTTCGAATTCATAATTTGGAGGACCGCAAAGTAACACTTATTAGCTAGTTGCATCCGTCGCTTTATCTCTTATAAGTCGTACAAACTAATGAGATGCCTCTGTAGTTCTCACATTTCAACTTATCCCCTTTTTTGTGGATTGGGCAAATTATACTTTTACGCCAATATTCCGGGATTATTTCGTCGTTCCATACTTTAACGATAAGTGTGTGCATAGCCTTAACAAGGCTCTCTCCACCATGCTTCAGCAGTTCAGCTGAAATCTCGTCAGCGCCCGGGGCTTTATTATATTTTAGTGCTTGCATGGCGAGATCAACTTCTTCTACTGTTGGGGGTTGAACGGGAGGGCCTGTTTCAGCCATCAGCTCCGGAGCTTCTTGTGTGGGGTTGTTCGGTTGAACATTGAGGAGCTCTTCAAAATGTGAGGCCCAGCGTTTATCAACGCTATCGGTGTCGCTAATTATATTGCCATTCTTATCCTTACAGAGGCTGGTCCTGGGTTGGTATCCACTTTTAATTGAATTAATCAGCTTGTACGCTTGTCTACTGTTCCTACTAGCTAGTCTTTGGTTTATTTGCATCAACTGCTCGTCAAGATGCTTACGTTTCTTACGCCTAATTAACCTATTCGAAAATCGTCGAAGCTCGTCATATTTTGTTTTTTTTTTGGCTCTAGTTGCGCGTTAAGTCCATTGGCGATATGCCTCGTTTTTAGCATCTACCGCATTTTGACATTCTTCATCAAACCAATCATTTTGGGCTCGCCGGGTTTTGTATCCTAAACCTCCTCTGCGACCCCTTTGATAGTGTCTTTGAGTGTATCCCAGATCTCAAGGGCGCCTTTGTTGCTGATGTTATTTAGCAAGGGCGTCAGCTTCTCCTCAAGGGTAGTCGTATAAGTGATCACCGTGGCATCATCCAACAATTTGCCAACCGCAAAAATTTTTTCCGGGTTGAACCTCGAATAATTCACCGAAGAAATTCTGCACCTATAAGTCGCCTTGCGGCCTTAGTCCAATGTTGGATTGTCGCGCCTGTTATTTATTTTATAAGTCGCCTTCACCATATAGTGGTCAGAGTCAATATTTGCTCCACGATAGGACCGAACATCCATTATGCTCGATGCCCATCTCTTGCAGACAAGGACGTGGTCAATTTGGTTGACGGTATGTTGATCTGGAGATCTCCAGGTCTGCCTGTAAATGCGACGATGCGGAAAACAGATAGAACTAATGACCATATTTCTGGCCATTGTCGTTACAGTCTTCATGGAGGCTGTACCCTCCAGTAATCCCCCTATGCCAACTTTCGTTACCGACTTTGGATATAAAATCCCCTAGCAGCAATTTGACATCGTTTGATTGAAGTGAATCGAAGAGATTTTCTAGGCGGTGATAGAACTCGTCTTTAACCGCGTCTTCACTGATTTCGAGGCTTTTATTCCAGGTTTCTTGACGTAGAATTTTTTCCAAGGATGGGTTGTCGGCCCATCGCTTAACCATGATAGTATTCGTAAAACGAAAGAGGTCCATCATGGAGAGGCCTCGGAGGTGCTGCTTCGGTGATTGACTATTTGTTTTTTGTCACCCTATCACATTTAGTAACCTGAGACGCTGAAGTTGTTAATACAGCACTCAGGTGCAGCGGTTACTCGGATAATGCGGGAAAGTAACGCCCCGTAGAGAAACATAGGAATTGGCCGGAGCCGCTCACCCTATGAAGCTCCTCGTGCATAGCTAAGGGTCCGCAGTTATGCTACAACTGAAAAGGATATAGGAATCGGCCGGAGCCTTTCAACCTTTATCCTCCCCCTTACGGGAAACATCTACTATATTTTCAAATTCAATTAATTTATTTGTAAAGACATATTCATTATCTATATAAATTGTTAAATGTTCGATAGTTAAATTGAAGAAGAATTTTACTACTTCACGGAAATATGAACGATTGTTTGTAGTTAAATTTTATATTTGAATAGTACAATCAACAACTTTTGTGGAAGAATTGACTAAACTTTTTCTTCTAATCTTGCGTGGTTAAATGAACAAATTGAATAGTATTTCCAGCTGCGAAAATTAGAGAAATCAACTATTTCTTTGGTAAAACTATCTAAATTTAAGTTAACTACTTCATTTTAGATAAAAAGTCTAAATCATTTTTTTTCAGTGTAGGGTATGAGAACGGGCAGCATAAGAACTCAGTCTTTGCTATACTAACCCTGATACAACAAACTGACGATAAATTAATTTCAACTTAGCTCAGATACATAGTTTAAAATAGGCCAATATAGGATGTCAAGAAGAGCCTATAGTTCATAATTGTTTTTGACTTTTTTAGGATCAGAACTTTTAACTGAACGAAATGGGCGCGAAACTGAGGAGTCGTATGATATTAGGCTCGTTCGACTCGATTCGGTCTCGATACAAATCTACAGACCGACCTAGAATTTCGGTCTCGTTCTGAACTTCGTCGAATTGCAATACATTTTCTAGCATAAGAAGAAGAACGTGTCTACAGTCTTGTCATTTGTCATTCGAAATATTTCAGTTCACATCTGAGAAACGAATCAAACGAGGTTATTATATGAACAAGGAGCTCCGTATTTTTATTCAATTTATGGACGTAGGATTACAATCTCCACTTATGGCAATTTTTCTATTTCTTCGGCAAGATTATTTCACAACTACAAAATGACACCCACACAATATTCAATATTGTTTATCAATAAAAAAAAATATTTTTTTTAACTCCTCGTAATCATAGTACATTTGACCTTAGTCTACTATCGTTTCTTCACATAAAGTAAAGATATACGCATTATAGCGTGACACATGTGTATACAGAAGTTACCTACTTACTTACCAAGAATAGCATACAAATTGTCGTTGCTTTTAGAGAAGAAGTAAACTCTCTGTCAATGGACAAGCGTTTCCCACACAAGTGTTAATTGAAAAGACACGCGATTTCATCAAACACGAGTGCAGTGCTCATCATGATCATCACTTGCAGTACTCTTGTAGGTAAGTGAAAGGCATTTATCGAATGTAAATTGAACGAATGAGTGACCTTGTTTGTCACACAATCGTTTTTCAGGATGACATGTTGCAAAGGTACGTATAATGGAAAAGTCTATTGAAACTATTTAAATAAAAGTAGAAAAATATACAATTACATGCACACTTTTGGTGCATTTTATTATTTTTAAATTTACTTCAGGCGATCGGTCGTGAAATCGGGCTTCAGAGTGCATGCCAGGCACTGTCTGAGATTATTTTAGAAAACGATAGGGTATTAGTCAGAAAGCTTAAATTTAAGTTTGCACCGCTTGAAAAATTTTCTAACGGTACTTATGAAGGTTTTTGTGTAGTTTGGGTTTTTTGTGTATATCTCCGCTCCTGATGGTTGGGCATTCCACAAAAGACACACATTGTTCGGTATAAAATTGCCTTCTTCTTTTGTATACTGACTGTTCATCTCAAATCAGTAGATAAAATGCTACAGCGTGTCAAAGTTGAAAAAACATTTTTACAAATCAGTTTTTTGCAGATAAGTCGATAACAGTGAATTTTCGCGCAAAAATTAATAAAAAGGACTTGTACCTTATTCAATTCCCTACAATCGAGAAAAAAAATGAAGTCGATACGATCAGCCGCAACCGAGATATACCCGAAAGAAGGTGTGCATTCCGAAGTAACTATGCGTTATATGTACATTCTTATACCTATAGGTATAATTTGCTGCAGATGCAGTCAGGATGGTGAGTTGCGCTCTTTATTTGAGCTACCCCTGTAGGCTTCGAAATTGGTATCTATTTGTAACGATGCGCGGCAAAGCTCGCTCCTTCCATTTTTCGTAATTTTTCAGAAACCGAAAAAAAACGGCCGAAATCGTATCACACCCTGTGAAGGCGTGAAGAAAAAGTATATGCTCTGAAAAAGTTTGGTGTTTGAAACCTTTTGATGGATACAAAATTGTATTTTCGTAGCCTCGCTACATTTTTTAAAATAGACGTTCTAGACATGATATCGTTTTTTCACTTCAATAACGTCACCTTCGTTTAAGGATTTTGCACAAACGAAACAAAAACTCATGGCGAAACTAAACAAACAAACAAAACTATTTCGAAAAAAACCGATGTTTGTAAAATTGACTTTCATTTACAAAAAGTACCGCTAATTGAGTCACTGTTCCCAAGCGTAATGAACATATCTCTCTCTATCTGCAGCGAAAGAGAACTGGCCGCCAAGTAAAGCCCAACTGAATGTTGGTACATACCCGTAGAATGTATTGCTATCTCAGAACGTTCTCTTGGGCATATCTCGGTTGTGGATGATCGTATCGATTTAATTTTTTTCCTGGATTGTAGGGAATTCAATAAGCTACGAGTCCACTATTAATTATTATTAATTAATTAATGCGTGAAAATTCACCGTTATCGACTTTTTGCAAAAAACTGATTACCAAAACCAGTTTTTCCACTTTGACACGCTGTAGCATTTTATCTGCTTTGACATGAACAGTCAGTATTCAAAAGATGAAGGCAATTTTATACCGAACAATTTGGTATCTTTCTTTTGAAAGTCCAACCATCAAGAGCGGAGATATACACAAAAAAAACAAACAAGACAAAAACCCTGATAAGTACCGTTAAAAAATTTTCCAAGTGGTGCAAACTTAAATTTAACCTTTAGGACTAAGCCCCTACCGATTTCCAAAATAATCTCAGACAGTGCCTGGCATGCACTCTGATTTTACCAAACGCCTGGAGTAATTTGTTAGCAAAAAAAATCGGGCGTATATATGACTTGTAGTTAATCCCCCTCATTCTTTTTCTTTCGTCTTGACAAAAGTTTTGTGCTTGGTTGAATTAAGTGGGCAAATAAAAATATTTACTCGGAAAATTTTATTGGGGTTGCGGGAGCATGACCCCAAAGTACGATTCCATTCGTTTTTAACTTTTTTGTTGCTTTGGTAAAGACACATTAATTCAAGGTTTTGTGAAATTGGTGCAAAAATTTTTCTTAGAAGAACCAAAATGGGCGTTGGGTTTGTATGGTCACCCCATGATCCCATGGTCAGATTTGATCAATTCTTAGATATGTATTGTGTCATCAAGAGAAACACGCTTGTGTGGAATTTGGTTGAAATTGGTACACAAATAAAAAAGTTTTTCTTAGAAGAACCTAATTTGGGGGGTTAGGTTTGTATGACAGTCCCATGACCCCACTATCCGATTTGATCCATTCTTAGATATGTTTTGTGTCATCGAAAGAAATTCATTTGTGTGGAATTTGGTTGAAATTAATGCACAAATAAAATAGTTTTTCTTAGAAGAACCTAATTTTAGAGGTTAGGTTTGTATGACAGCCCCATGACCCCATAGTCCGATTTGATCCAATCTTACATATGTTTTGTGTCATCCATAGAAATACATTCGTGTGGAATTTGTTTGAAATTGATGCATAAATAAAAAAGTTTTTCTTAGAAGAACCTAATTTGGGGAGTTACATTTGTATGGCAGCCCCATGACCCTATGGTCCGATTTGATCCAATATTACGTATGTTTTGTGTCATCAAGAGAAAAATATTTGTGTGAAATTTGCTTGGAATTGGTACACAAATAAAAAAGTTTTTCTTAGAAGAACCTAATTTGGTGAGTTGGGTTTGTATGGCAGCCCCCTGACCCAGTGCCGGATTAACCCTCATCCAGCGGGATAGGTACAGGTGTACCTTTTTCGTTTTTAAAACACCGTAACTTTTTTGCTATGGGTCCGATCGGTCTGAAATTTTCTGACATCTCTACGATTTTAGTTTAAAATATGTATACCAAATTTCAGAAATGTGTGACCACCCATCCCCAAGTTAGGGAGCAAAATTAATCTTACACCCTTTAACGGCGGCAAAGGTACATTTGTACCTTCATATATTTTGTATGAAAGAAAATTTACAAAAGGCGAAAATAAAATATTTTTGGTGAATGCTCATTTTTAGAGAGACTTATCAATAAGTTGAGAATCAAGTGATGTACAGAAATATTGGATTTACGATTTTTATTTGTAATGATCAAGGTCCTTGGAGATATCGATCTATAAGGACTAGGCTAACTCATACAGCGGTTTTTGGTTATTTGACATCAATCTGAAGACTTTTACTGGCATACCAAACTTTTTGAAGTATGTAATGGCTTGGGGCAACCAATAGAATGTATTACGCCTTCTTTCCCCCCATAACATCTAGTGAAAATTAGGTTTGTAACAAATGCTAAAAATTTGGATTTTAGCGGTTGATTTTCTATACCACAAATTCCCATAATTTGTATTCCATCACCTAATATTTATGATTTGTGTAATTCGGGACGTCCACCCGAGTTCCTTTTGAAGTTTCAGCTAAAGACCGGCAGAAGCCTCCAACCAAATTTCTAAATGGATGTTTGGGTGGTACATAAACTTGGTTGAACTGTACGTCGGTACCATATATAGATACCGATAACTGCTATAGAATATGCCACATGTCTTCGGTTTCTTGTTTTAATTTTTCAATCGATCCTTGGATTAAATTACATATACGAGAAAATATAATACAATTAACCAACAACAATCACAATTAAAATTTTAGATATTTTTCTACTACAGGAATTGGCCTGAGTTTAGATTTACAAAGATTAGAGACTGAAAATTATACTAGCCGATTCTACTTGCTTGTTGCTTGACAGGACCTTTCTTTCGTATAATAACACATTTACTCATTTCTCCAATATATTTATTGCTTCAAATATTGTTGTTTTATGGAAAATAACGAGAATGTGATAATTATTGAGGTTTTTTTCGTTAGCGATAACGGGTTCTAGTAACAGAATAATATAATGGGGGCAGGGGGGTAAATTTTAACTAAAGACTCCACAATTCGCAAATCAAACATACCAAATTCTTATAAAATCATTAATGATTTAATTTGAACCGTTTTCTACTTTTCATTTGTAAATCAATTTTAGATTTCGTCAAATTAAAATTCCAAGCAACCCATTTTTTCAATATTCTTTTTAAAATTTTGCCTATTTTCTAAATTTATCCACTCCAAAAATTAAATCCACATAAACCCAACTTCTTAAAACATTCACTTAGGCAAAAACAGTTACTAATTTGTGACTAGTCAACATAATATAACGGTTTTACGGTCAAAATTAATACAAATAGTGAAGATTTTCATACAAAATGTACTAAGGTACAGGTGTACCTTTGCCGCCGGCAAGCGTTGTAAAAATCTGCCGCTGGATGAGGGTTAAGCAAGCGCGGGGCCCGTGGCATATGTAGAGCGCGGGGCCTATTTGATATGGCTGATTTGAACCGCATCAGCCAGCTATAGTCTTTGAATACAAAAATTACGGATTTTGTTCGCTCCAGTAATATTAATATCAATTTTGCTGCTCGACATATCACTAAAGCCATGATGACGGCCGAACTCACAATGTTCAAACAATTTAAATTGCGACAATGGATTCGGAACTTATGTCCAAAATTAAAAGCATTCTTTACCCAAGGTGTTTTAATTGAACCCGTGAGAATATTCCCATCCCATCAATTATGAAAATGGGGGCAATATTATCTGTTTTGAAAATTGTTTCAAAAAATGTTTTTCATTGACGTGTGTGAGTTTGCCAGCATTTTTATTTTTTATTTTAATTAGTTAAACCGAATTTCTGTAGACAAACTGTACTTATTCGACAAAGAAGAATTGATGTTAGAAGTCCCTTTTTGGACGACCTCTAAAAATTTAAAAATTTCACATTTTCCGAAAAGTAATAAAAAATGAAAAATTATTTTATTATATAAGTGTTTCCTATTAATATAGCTTTCGATTGAATTGTCCTTTTTCAGGTTTACTCAGGTTCATACAAACTGACAACCAAACATCTAGCTAAGACATGCCCACAATAAATATACTCACGTAGCACATTTACCAGAAAGCCAAATTCACGTTAACATCTTCTACATTAATTCGGTTTTACGGTTTTTAATAAAAAAAATCGAAAATTTACACACTTCAATGAAAACTACCATTTTTTAGAAAGCATTTTGAATCATTTTTTAAACAGGTATTTTTGCCGCTCTTTTCATAACTTTTAAAGCGGTACGCCACTGTGCATGAGAGGTAAATTTGTAATTTCCTAATTCTATGGATGTATGCAAGCACATTTCCCTACATGAACTCTAAAAATCTTATTTCTCGCTAGAATTTGAATCTGAAACAATGTGGACGTAGGTTTATGGGAATGCTATCATGAATTAAGGGCAGAATTAAGATCGAGAGTGAAACTCTTCCCGCTGCGATTTTATCAATAAAAGTGCGTACTTACTGTCGTCGAATATGTCACAAACGGTGGGGAATTCCATAAGCTACAATCCGAGACCGGTTCCATAATTCTCCTCGGCCATTTTATGTATTATTTTTCGATTCCCCGGTCATTTGCCATTTCACGATGAAATAACTGGGGAATCGGAAAAAATACATAAAATGGCCGGGAAAACCTATGGAACTGTTTTTGGATTGCAGCGTATGGAATTCCCCAGCATTCTCCACGTGGAATATGTATGAATACATGAGAAATTATCGCCAAAACGGGCGATGTACCTACACCGCAGGTCGAGCAACGCGAAACCGTGGAGCGGTATAAAGAACGAGGCAAGGAAGAAGAAGAATTATGAATACATTTTCATTGAAAAAATCGCGGCGGACAAAAATTTCACTCTCGATCTCAGTACTAGCCTTTAGAAAGAAATATTTCTGTATTCTTATGCAATACAAACCTTGCTGTAATTTTGGAACACCCTAGCGTAAATTGTTCAACGATAAAGTGGTATAACAATTTCGAAGCATCTTGGTTGTTATAATTTTTGTTTGAGAAGAACGCGGGGCCCCCTAAAGCGCGGGGCCCGTGGCATTTGCCACCTTCTGCCACGTGGTTAATCCGGCACTGCCCTGACCCCATTGTCCGATTTTACCGATTCAAACATGCAAACTGCCTGCAGCAAAAAGAAGCATTTGTGCAAAATTTCAGCTTCATAGCTTTTAAATTGGCCGAGTAAAACGCGTCGCAACAGACAGACAGACGGACAGACGGACAGACGACTCTCCAAGTCATGCTGATCATATATGTATACTTTTTATATGGTCGGAAATGCTTCCTTCAATGCGTTACAAACTTCATGACAAAGTTAATATACCCTTTCACTCTATGAGCGAAGGGTATAAAAAAAATCGTATTACAGAAGCATTATACAGGGTGTCCCATTCATGGTGCAGGCTATTTTAATGGTTGGTAGTGTGGTTCACTTGGAAAAAAATTAATTGAAAACAGGACCCTTCTATTTTTAACCGTTACCATGTAATAGCATTTTTTGTAAGAATGCCCGACTTGCCGAACTAAATCAAAATTTGACACACCACCAAACATTTCATCCGAGATATGACTTCACTTTGTGAGACTACATAAAATTTGCAAAAAAAACAACACCTTGCCGGTTACGAAGTTGCTCGTATCTTCCGAGATACACCCGCTCAAAAAGAAATTGAAAAATCGGGTTTTCATCAATTTTTATCATTTGATTTTTTAATCAAAACCTGCTTTTACAATTTCTTTAAAGATTCAACGGGTGTATCTCGGAATATACAAGCAACTTTGTAACGAGCGAGGTGTCGTTTTATTGGAAATTTTATGTAGTTTCAGAAAGTTAAGTCATATCTTGAATAAAATGTTTGGTGGTGTGGGAAATTTTGATTTAGTTCGCCAAGTCGGCCGTTTAAAAAAAAATCCTATTATGTACCTTGTAACGGTTGAAAATAGAGGGGTCCCGTTGTAGATACATTAATTTTCCCCGCACATTTGAGTGAAACTTAAGCTTCTTTTGTGTTAATAATTTATATCGCAGCCCTATAACGTATTCCGTTTCCATCTGTTCCTTGATGCGTTGATGCTAAGCCAGGAACAAACATGGATAAATTTTGGTTGATTCAAAAAGGAAAAAGTTTTTCTTACACGAATCTAAAGAACCTAATATTTGGGAGTTGTTTTGTGTAAAAGCCCTATGACGTAATATTCCGATTCCATCCGTTCCTGGACATGTTTTGAAGTTTTACTATGAACACACTTGAATGAAGTTTGGTTGAGATTAGTTCATAAAGAAACAAGTTTCAATTCAATTGAAAATAGTTTATTATATTGGAAAGATAAATATACATAAGTAATTATTTATTGTAAAATTTATAAAAAATATTTGCTTACATATGAGTGCTACATAATAACGGTTTTACTCACAAAAAATACTACTACCCAATCTGCTAAAAATTTTAAATCGCATTTAATTTATGCATATTGTTCTGTGTATCTTAGTTCATTATCATAAACGTATTTTATTTAATTAAAACTAATCTATATCTTCAAAAATATAACAAAAAAAAACTTCTATTTTTCACACCCTCCCACCAACAACCGTTACACTATTCGCGCGCCAAAAATCACATATCAACCAGTCATAATCATTTTTCAAGTTCATGTGAATCAATGTCCACAACGGAAGGTCGATCGTATTTAACATTATTATAGTATTTAAAGTAATCTTACGGTAAGTGTCTAAACCGCTACACCGACATATTATAATTCACAAAATTTTCCAAATGATAAATTGTTTATAATGACGATTTTTTGCATGCTAAGCATATTATGCCTGCCCATTTCAGGTGACCATCAACGATTCTGACAATACTCGGCAACTAATTTTATCTATACAAAATACAACTTTAATTTGAAACCTGCCTATGAAATAAATGTATAACGATAACGATGCCGCGCCGCCGGGCAACTTAAACTAGCTTCCTATTTCACATGGACAAAGGCAAAAGAACTCCAGGCGAATGTGGTCTTGGCTTCAAGGTGAATTTTACTTTCGCAAATTTGAGTATGAAAAGATAAAGCAATTTATCAATTTATCGTTGAATTATAATGTCACTAAAAGAAATATGTATTATAATTTCTCCATCAACTGTAGGGAAAGATATCTAATAAGAATAAAGCGAACCCCGATCAGTTTGGTTGCGGCCTAAGATGAGCCTACCTTGTGAAATTAATTGCAATAGCACTCTGCAATCTATAGATTATGCCGGTTGGGACTTATCGGCATTTTGTGAACAAAGAAAATTTTTTCCCCAAAAACAGTGCAATACGATTAGGATACTCCAACAAATCTACAATCTAGCAGTAGAAATTCAGATGCTTATATAACAAGTCAAAGTGGTAAAGTACACTCAACTTTTGACCACTAAACGTTCGGATGTTGTCCATTGAAATGTCTGTCTGTCTTCTGCAAAAATTTCAATTTGAACAGTCCAGGGCAAAGTTGACCACTAAATCAAAAAACAAGTTTCAAGATTTATCTGTCCCGTGTGCGGCAATAGTGCGTCTTATGGACTTTGTTTAGATCAACTGGTCACTGGTTATTTTTTAATCTGGTCTCTGGACCCAATTTTTCGTTGTTGCCCTCATCTACATCGAATGCACACTCTAGTCAGATTTCAGATCGCGACATTATATGTAGAGCCAGTTATTGCCCGTGCGATTCATTGTGGCAATATTGACGGTTTGGAAATATGTATTTCAACCAAATTTTATCGATTGTGGCTTTTTGATAATCCATCATGTGTACCCTTGCAACAGCATGTCGCACTCCTTCAAAAGGAATTGCGCCAGCAATACTGAGGAAATGGTTATCGGGGCGGTTGACTTGAAATGAAATGAATTTGTGTAATGTTCATTTATAGTGGACCTTTGAGAAATTTGAATCAGAAATCAAATAGTTTGGATATAAAATGGATTGAGTAAACAAAAATGTAATTCAGAAAACATTACTTGGAATTTGATTAAAAAAATTTCAGTCCAAAGTGTTGTTTTGAGGTGGTTCCATGGTGAAACCACTAGCGCTTAAGTGTGAAATTGTGCAAACCAATTTTTTTCTGTAGTCAAGCACAATCCAACGTTGCATGTGTTACAAGCCCACCTCCTTCGAAGGGGATGCGTTTTTATCCTACAATGAGCGCATCTGCGCGATGTCCCACGTCTGGGCATGTGCGCTGTAGAGTCAAGCCTCTTTTTCTGAGGCACATTTCCTCGAAAATTGAACATTTTTCTGACACTCTTACGCCTAGCTCGGGTGCCCGACTCTGCGCCCACCAATCCGGATACCACGGCTAGCCTTAAAGATTTCATACTCTTCGCTGTCCCATTCAATTTCTTGAATTTGTGGCTCCAGAACGTTTCCATCCAATTTGGGCGCTAAAGGATTCTCGTAGTTATCTTCCTCATAGTTCATGCCATTTGAGACAGCAGAGGTGAATGATTCGTTGTCGGAAGGTATGTCCTCAAAGAATTGTTGAAACTCTCCCAAAGGCATAATTTCTATTGTGGAAAATTTCCACGATGTACGCGCGCCTAGAGCAAAAAAAGAGCTCTGTAGTCCGAGTGGTTACACAGTGAAACCACCAACTTCCGGCGTGAACAAAACAAATACATCGCAACTTGGACGACTTTCAAAATTGGTTTATTTTCTATGGATTGGTTCTCTGCTAGATTTATATATTATGTATAACCTGCCATTTTCTTAGTATTTTACCAAATACAAAAAGAAACAAAGAGCTTGTCACCAATTTTACATTTTTCCCTCGAATGACTCTATTCTAGACGGCTTGAATGATATCCAGGCACTAAATTTAAAAAACAACCGGTTTCATCTGATAGACTATGATAAGAATGATGAATGTTTGCGGTGGTCGTGTGCCGTAACCACTCGGGCTTAACGTACTCATAGTTTTAGTACGTGGTTTCATGGTGAAACCACTAGGGCTGAAAGGGTTAAACTACAACTATATTTAAAATTCTCAATTAATACTGAATATGTATTTCCATATAAAATTCAATCTTATCTCTTAAATTTTTCGGTAAGAAGCATGATTGCATTCGATAGTTTGAAAAAAAACGAAAGATTTCAGCCAGTAACCTTCAAAAATGTTATTATGTTTGTTATGTATGCACATGTATGTCTAAAAACATTTTTTTTACAAAAATTGGCAGCGAGCGATAATGACTAAGATCTACTAATTCTAAACCGGTTATCGGTTATCGTCCACCAAAGATTTTTTTGCCAAATATTGTTTAACTACAATGAAATCCTTTCTTGCTCCAGTTCATACCGTATTTTAAATTACCATCCTAAATGCCATCAAGAAACCGAGCACTTAGCCCAAATTTATGAATCATATTCTTTCATAAATTGAAACGCTGACAGCTTTTAAAATGATATACATATTTTTATCAAACGTGCTAATGGCGGTAGCATAGCAGGTACTCTCGCCATGCCGAAAACATGTCATATCTTGACGGTGAAAGGAGTCTTCGCCTTATCAAAAGACCGTAGCTATATAAAAACAAGATTTGCAGGAACGATAATCAAATTTGTTCCATTTAAGAAAAGATGTTGTTGCCAACGCTATATTTTCGAATAGGTCCAATCTATGCTATGTAGTTCGACTATACTACCATGTGCTATTTGCAGAAGTTGGAAGTATCTGTCTGTGGCATTTTTGTATAGAAATATACACCAATTGCAAGAGACTGCACAAATTCGTGCATACCAACTCCATCTCCTCCAGAGTATACATATAGTTGCGCTTATTTGGTTTTCATCTGCCCATTGCATCATACGACAAAAAAAGGCAACTACACATAACGTAGTGGTTCGTGTTATGTTAAGTCACACGATCGTTTATTTACACATATGACATAATATCATCATATCAACATCGCCATCGTATAGCCATCGTCATCCCCGCATCATATCATTCAGTGAGATGATCCATCCATCCATCCATCCATCCAATGTAGTCTTAGTACGTAAATATGTACCTACATATTGCGAGCGTAGCGAGTCAACCTCACAAGAAAAAAAAAAAAGATAAATAAAATTTATAAAAAAAAAACTTAAAAGATTCCCATAAATGAAGCGATGGGAAAGCATTTTACAATACTAAACTAGCTAGTATCTATTTAGCATGGAAAAACATGTATCTGCAGATAATGGGTTTCGTAAGATAAATCTACTAAGTTAACTGTATAAGTAAATTAAGAAAAATTCATTCATACTTTTGGAGGACATTATATGAGTATTGTTTTTTTTATGCTTAACCTTGGTAAAGTTGCAAGAAAAATCCAATTATGTCTAGGAATTTATGTGAATAAAGTAAAAATAAAGTTTCAGTCGCCGATTGGATTTAACAGTAATTAATTAATTGAAATTCTTTAAATTTAAACTTATACATAGTGGTCTACCGTATTTTTTTTCAGTCGGACACGAAATCCACCTGAAACAATATCCACTGGCGCAAAATCGTCTGGGAAAAATACACAACGATTCCAACGTTGAAGCAAATTTGAGTTGGGTGATGCTCGTACCACACCCTTTATTTTCTTAGCCAACTCAACATTTACATTAGCTCCCTGTAATGTTGGTTTTTGCATATAGGGACAAGGAAATGATGTTTCTTATATTCGAAAGTACACTTTATTTTTAGATTGTATTCGTTTTCGTTCATACCTCGTTAAAGGTGTTTACGGAAGTTTCTTCGGTTATTCGCACCCCACACACCACACACTGCTACAGAGCGGATCTAGAATAAAACTTAAAGAAATACATGTAGGAATATATTGACAGAATGAAAGTGAATCTGCCACGAAGATTTAAAGTTTCTCCACCAACGATTCAATTTTTTTTAAATTGTTAGTTTCACCAAGTATTTTTATGATTTCTATACTTATCTGTGTGCAAAGCAAATAGTACAGATATGAGTTCCTTAGATTAGCACGCCTCCAGCACAATTAAAAAAAAACACTTGATAGGCTGATTGAAAATAACTTTTGGTATGAGAACCACACCAGTCAGCACAGCCAGTCTTTGTATGGATAAAAAATTGTCGCTCCGGTAATATCAATTTTGCTGCTCGATTTGTCACTGAAGTCATGGTAACGGCCTAAATTCAGGATGCGTAAATCACGGAATTTAAATAATACTACTAAAAACTTCCAGAGTAGTTCCAAAATATGGGCTGCACTCACAAACATTATGTTCAAACAATTTAAAATTGCAACAATAGATTCCGAAATTACGTTCAAAAATGAAAGCATTCCAATCCCTTGGGTATTTTCGCTCGCCTATTTTCGGTTTTTGGCCAACATTTTCTCGGAGTGCGACAGGATTAGTAGTAGTAAATTGAAAACCACTGGAATAGAATGATATTGAAATCAAGGCTGCGACATGATAAAATTTACACACATCTCAAACCTCAGCAAAGGCATCAGCTATTTTCCATACGCGGGGGTGAGGGGCATAAATTGTGAGCAGATATTTGAAATGATTATTCGTACCAAATATATATTTTAAAGTATTTCTGAGACCATCTTAATTCTAAGAAATAAAGTGTTTTATGACAATTTAATGATATACAATAGTCGGCATATGTATTTTGAAATCTACATGGTACTTTCGAGCCCAAACACTGATTATGTTTAAAGAGCGAATAACGGCAAATTCCGTATTAGGAAATCAAAGTACACATCAACAGCAATAAAAATGCTCAATATTTTTCCTGTCCGTTTTCAGACTCTCTATAAAGAAGAGAACAAATAGGTGGGTAATTCTGTTGCGGCATAAGTATTTTGACAATATTTTATATTTGTACACCTTTTTTTTTAAATAATGGACAAACATTTTTTTATTATTTTTTGAGTTTATATTTTAAATCCCAATTAAAAAATGTGACCAGTGCATTGAAACATTCGAAAAAATCAGAAGTTCGATGTTTGGTTTGAGTTCGAAAGAAAACAAAGAATAATTATGGATATGGAGAATATGCCATGGAAGAAGGCACAGATGATAACCACCACAATCGGCGTTCAAATTTCATGCATACGCAGAGAAAAGCGAAAACAAAGGAAGATTAAGAAGCCATCAAAAGCAAATCTCTTTTACTAAGGAAAAACTTAAAGGCACTGTAACTTTCGGGAAACATTTTCTGAGGCAAAATTCGTTTTTTAATACATTTTTACAAAAAAATATATTTAAAGAAAACGCCCAATTTATGTAGAATAACGGAGACCTAGTTATCAAAATGAAAGCCGCAGTGCAGGTTCTGTCATGATTTGTTAGAGTTCGCCTTCCTTAAGCTCATCAATCGGGGTTGAAAATTTAGATAGCACCAAGATTTGTCTTTTTTTTTTAAATGTTTGTGATTAATAACGAACAGTTAGCCATATGTAACAAAATTCAATGGCAGTGTATTTAATCTTTAAACCAAGCCGAAGGCTTGCCTCTGTCGATGGTCAAACTAAACTTTTGATTTCTGTTGATTTGTTTATTGCTTCCAGCTACTGGTGATAATTTTTACTTGAAATACAAAATGAGGAGTTCAAAAATTAATAAGAATCGGTTTTGTTCACGAATTTTTGCGAAAAGTAGCTGGACAATCAAAGAGGTAAATGTTGTCAAAATACTTATGCCGCACCAGAATTACGCCCCCATCTTTTCTCTTCTCTATAGCATGGAAGTCCGACAAAGTATTGAGAGTTTTCTACTACTATTAATATGTACTTGAATTTCGTTAAAACAAAATTTACCGTTATTCGCTTGAGAGTACGATATGTCAGAATACATATGCCGACTAGTGTACATCCAAAAGTGGCGAATATCTATCTCGAAATTTGTTTGCCCCAGAGTGAGAAAAAATGCTACGCCCATGCAAATGACTAAGAAAGGGGGGGCATTCGGTAGCTCAGTGGCAGAGATGTCTATCTCTGAGTTGCCGGTGCGTGGGTTCGAATCCCACTGTGACCCATGGATGTTTGTGTTGTCCATAAAAATGCTCCTACGGCAGCCGGTTCTTCGATGTAAATCGTCCCGGAGCTACCCGCTGTTAAAAAACGGCCAAGAGCTGCCAAGACCCCCTTCGATTCATGAGAAAAGGAAAAGTCAGGAAATATCCTCGAAAGTAAATTTTGTCGTTATAAACCAGATTTAGGCAGCGAGCGAGATGCAAAAAAATCCTATATCCAGAATCTATTCATCCTGAAGACCTTGCTGGTGGCTCTAGCAATTACGCCGCCCGGGCAAGAGGACAATTTGCCGCCCCTTAGGTAATCAAGGGATTTTTTTCTCTTGAATCGAGTCATTTTGGCAGCTTTTGGTTGCTGTAAAAGCGAGTAGCTCTGAAACATTTTACACCGAGTAACCGACTGCCGTAGAGACTTTTTTATAAAGACAACACAAAAATGAACCAAGGCAGCAATAATTTGGAGGATAGAATCTTTACCCACTGAGTTTTTGAAAGTCCAGATAGTAGAAGCCTATTCAACCATTCCGAGTCTTAAGTGCAATTCACCATAGCTTAGCAAGGATTTGTAAGGAGTTTGTTTGCAATTAAAAATTAAAGCTTAGTTTTGAATTAAAAAAATGCGACTTTTAAACCTAAGTAAGAAATCAAAAATAAAGAAAAAATCCATTAAAACACTCAACAAATTTTAGAAAACTCCGCCCAGGAAATTGAAGTGTCAAAGAATGGTGCTCGTTTTCATTACTAAATTTTTCTATAAGGGTTTTCGACTGCGCAGCAGATAAACTTTAATTAGTGATGGAAATTATGTCTTTAGATATAAAATTTCCCACATTAAAGCTTTTTTGTTCGCCTTTTCCTGGAAATCAAATCAAATACAAAATGTTGCATACAATTTTATCATAATTACGTCTAGAATTTCGTCCTCTATTCGAAAATAAGGTGACCCTTCTCAATCAAGAATTAGGGATCACAGAAGCAGGTCGAATCGATATCTTTAATCCAAGTGGAAATATGGGGGAATAAATTTTCAATTCGTGGAGATAATGAGTTCCTTTTTTAGAAAAGAACTTAATGGAAACATAACTGAGCTATTGGTCTCACTTGGGTTTTCGGGATTGGGCGGGTGTTAGCATCACAGATGTAAAATTTAGTAACCCTCACTAAGCATTTTAGGATTCCAATCGATTTTTCTTCATACCAATTGTGGATGCCTTTTGAGAATCCCTGGGCGAGAGATTTTCGCGAGACCCCTGAGAGAGAGAAGAATTATGCATGGAAGAATTCAGGCAATTTTCGATTGAATAATTCCAGTATTAAAAATGGTAACAATTCTACCAACATTTTCTATGAGATATGGAGCTTCGTAAAGCTCCTTTAGATAGAGGCTCTATCACTGAATTGCCAGATTGCGAGATCATGCAAAATTCATATCGCAGACCATTGATATTTCTGTTGGCTCTATTGGCAGCCGGTTTTACAGTGTGAACTTGCTTGGACCCAATTATACAACGGCCAAGAGGCACCGAACGAATTTCGGTTAAATCATTCTACATATATACAGGGTGTGTCGCACAGTGGCGAGGCGTGATTCACCACTCAAGGGAAGCCCGTAATTTCAAAACTGAATTGACACATAAAATATCATTTATTTGGGATCTTGTCATGTTCTAGATAATGCATTTTGAAGGTATTGCATCTGTTTCAACTTTGCAGGCATCAAATTTAAAAATATTAAAAAAAATACCATAATGTAATAATAATGAATAATACTAAGAGTAAATCCATTTACATTTTTCTAGTTTCATTAAAAAAAATTTTGATTAAAAATTCAAACAAGCAAAATCTTACCTTTCCTAAATTTCCTACATCTTAAAATAGTGCAATACCTTTAACTATCAATCATATCTACAGTCCATTTGCACATTATCTCTAACTCCACCCACACCAGAACGCGTCATAATCAAAACGCAACTATCGTCTTTCGCATATGAATCATCTTTTTATATGCGCAGGCATCCCTCTATAATCGCCAATCTGCAGAACACTGCTCAGAATCTGCTTGAATGCCTCCGTACTCTGAACATTCATTAACATCAGTCCATAAGCCAAAATTTTCCGGCTTACTTTTTCACTGAAAGCGGCAGTCCATAGCACCGACAATGGTGAGCAATTCGGGGCATCTTAGTATACATACACATTGCGAAATTTGTGTGCCACTGGACTCTTCAGCAAGCCGGCTTCTCTTCGGATTATTTCTTCTGCTCTGCTGACCGACGAGCTGTTATGGAAATGTGTATCTATCGAGTGAGGATGCACAGGCACAGCGTAGTGGAATGATTCCAATTAGACACCGCACACGATTCCCATTGAAAAAGGGACAGGGGAATCCCCTCTGCTGCAGTGTAAAAATCTAGTCTTTGGCTATTCTTTTGTTTGTGATTGCACTACTAAATGAATGTTACAAATATTTATGTACCGATACTTATATCATGTAATGTTGTTGTGCATGGAATACTCTGTAGGTCCGGGATGTTTAGTTGACTGTGGAGCATAGTGAATATTTTGCCATACTCCTAAACTACAGTATGAAAAGCATCCAAAATAATTTGAAATGTGTAAAAATACTAACTAGAGAAAATGTTACAGTAAACACAGTTCTTTCTACTTACTGTAGTTGGACTGTATACTGTGTTTTGTTGAGAAGTAGCAAAGGGAAGCCGCGAGGAATCGGCTTATATGGACGCCTCGCCACTGTGTCGCATTAGGTGGTCAATACTTGTTTCAGCAAGAAATTTACCAATACAATCGGAATGTTTTTTACCGTTAACTTGTTATCGCTCTTTTAGTGAAAGTCATCGAAAATTGTGACTTGTAATGCGAAATCATAACTTGCAGCACTCCTGATGACTTAATCCAAGATTTTATTTCAGTTTCAGAAACTAAATAAAATTTCACAAAAACTGAAGTTTTTCTTGCTGCCAACATTACCACCACTTTCAAGATACAGTTCCTCAAACTTAATAGAAATTAAAAAAAAAATTTCATCGAAAATTGAAACAGTAATTTCATAACGGTGCTTTATACGTACAACTCTGTAAAGTTGATAAAAGTTGTGACTTGTCATGCAAAATCATAATTTGCAGCAGTCTTGATGACTTAATCTAAGATTTGATTTCAGTTTCAGAAACTACATAAAATTTCACAAAAACTGAAGTTTTCCCTGTTGCCAACATTATCGCCACTTTCAAGATACAGTAACTCAAACTTAATAGAAATTTTAAAAAAGATTTTTCATCGAAAATTCAAACAGTAATTTCATAACGTACAACTCTGCAAAGTTGATAAAAGTTGCTTCAACATTTTGGTTTTCCAACGGTATATATATATATAGATTTTAATGTTACATACTTACTTTATGGCCCTACTGTATACCAGACAAATTTAAACTAATTTATTAACTGTTTTTTTTAAGTAGTGTTTTTTTTTATTTTGTTAAAAGGATTTTGTAGGCGCACATAATTTTATATACAACAATGGAAAGCATTAGAAAGCACGCGCAATAAAAATGTAGGTCCATGAAACTCGAAATGCGCCGGATTCGAAATTCCTAATATTTTCTTTATTCGCACCAAATTTTAGTTGCAGAATATAAGTATGTGGCAACACCTAAAATATTTTTAATTGAATAGAATGACTTACAACTTATCTTTTGGGTCGACTTTTATGGCATTTCACGAGTCCCGGTGATAAAATTTAATTAAGAAATTTTCCTTTTGTTTAATTATTGTCAGCTGAGGCGTGATGCCTGGGGGCGATTTTCGGGCTCACCACCCCATACAGCCGCCACTTGTCAGCTCTTCAAAGCATCGGAAGACCGTTGCATTTTTAACACAATTTTTAAAAGTGAAAAAATACTACATTTGGTAAATAAGTTTGTTTACTGCTTTACGGAATTTTATGTCGTCCCTTTTTATATCAGCTGTATTTTCTAAAGTTTTCTTTCCACTAGTTCGAAATTGATATTGAAATTTTTTTTTTGAATGCTTGCTAAAAAGCCGACCCCTATAGAGCGGGCGCTGTGACAGAGTTCAGTATTCGAATATAGGGCAAAATTTCTTTTGATCTGTTGTTGTAAAAGTTTAAAAATCATTTCTTATTGTCAAAATCAATCTAATATTTCCTAACGGTATGTTGAACTGAACATGTCTGCAAAGTTGATAAAAGTTTTCGACGGTTTCCTCATTTGTATGAGCTAAACAAAATTCAACTAAGTTCCGATTCAAAAATTAAAAAAGATTAAACCCATTTCTTAGTGAAATTATCTCTTAAAATGAAATTAAAATTTTAAATATCCAGCAAAATGTGCGGCCCGACGTGCTCTATTCCGCCGCGTTCATCCCCCACACTATAAAAAAATTGAACAGCATTGCTCTTGGTACCCCGATTTTATTTTATGGGTCTCCTCTGGTCGCAGTTTTGAACGGAGACGGCTAGGAATCTGATATTTTCTGCTAAATGTAAACCCCATCGGTCCCTTTATTCGAATAGAAATTTGAACACATATTCCTTATGTCATTTCCTAAAAATCCTCATCAATTCATATTTGCTGACCCAAAAGAGTTTACACACGCGGAAATTGAAATTTCATAAATTTACTGTTATTTACTTTTCTTAGCAAATATCAACATGTTTAGTATTTAACGTGCATACGCTTATACTAACCAATATTACTGCAAAGTATCATTCATATCGGTACCTATAACGGGTTTGGAAAAAAAGCGGAGGTGATAACGTAAGCTTAACTTCAAACGCCAATAATTCCGTTACAACTTCTAAGGAAAACTGTGGGGCGCGCCACTGCTATCTAGATAGACAGGCCGAATTATCAGCTGATCTGTCAGTCGTCATGCAACACAAGTACTGCCATGGTAAGCCATGGTCCGCGCTCAGTACTGCCAAAGTACCGCTGAGTACAATCCAAATATCCTGTCATTTCGTGTCACTTGCTATTATATACACATGCCAGTGCGTTGATTTTTGAGATAAATATGGTAAGTGCGATGTTGATGTATACTTTTTTACCACTTGCACATCAAAAACACACTGAAGCAAACCACAACCTTTGTTTCGTAATAAACGCTCGGCACATTTGAACTTTTGGGTTCAGAAGCACTGGAGTTTGTGAGCTGTAGAAATGTAAACTGTCACTCGTCACGAGCGCACTTTGTCCACTCGTGGAAGAACAAATTTCTGCAGTTTGGCCTGTCTATCTAGATGGCAGTGGGCGCGCCCCAAAGGGAGGCTTCACGGTTTGCATTTTAGGCCGAATCCTCTTGATATATGATATGTTTCAGCTTGTGCTGATTTGTTTTTTGTATTTACTCGAATTCAATTGCAGTGGATAGTGGTAGCTTCAGTAATAGCACTTCTTTACTTATGGATGCATCCCTAAAAAATATCAAAATCGAAGATGTCAGCAACCTAGTCCGTAGTGAACTATATTCCAATAGCAACATACAAAAATTTTCACGAACTGAAATAGATTGGGAACACCTGTTCAAGGTTATCATGCCATAGACTGTTACCATTCTACAAATTTCTTGACGATCGGTTGAACCGTTCGCAACTTATTTAGAGAACAGACGGACGGAAAAAGTCGATTTTATAAAGGTTTTCTTGAAAAACAAAACTAAAAATACAATCACAAAGCCTAAGGCAAAATAATTCAGTTTGTAATACATAATAACAAATTTTCGATTGTTAGGCAACAAAAAATCAGTTGTTATCTCTGGTCCAACCTTTATATCCGAAAACCGTTATAAACAGAGTCGCTTGTATGAAAACCAGTGCCAAAAGTGCCAAGGAAATTAAAGGTCCATCTAGATTAGTCGCCAAATGGCTGCGCGTCCAAAAACTGGCATCACGTACAGCCATTTGGCTACTAGTAAGGATTTTGGTGATTTTTTAAATTTAATTATTAAAATCGGACTCTGCGCGTTTGAATTATTACACGGCTATTCAAGAATTATTCAATTTCACACAAAAGAATGAACAAAAGTTGCAAAATTGTCACTTTGAATTTGACAAGCGGTTGGTTGAATATCAAAACTGGACGCACACCCAAATGGCGATCAGTTTGGATGAAATGACAACAGCCATTTGGTTGCATGTGACGCCATTTGGTGACTAATCTAGATATTGGGTCGATAAATTCGATTTTCCGCTGGTAATATGTACATATCTCAAATTTTTATGAACTTTGACTGTATGTATTTGAATAAAAAAATTCCTTCCTTGATGACTTACGCAACAAAAATATGCGGGTGTAAAAATTCCACGATCTTTTAATAAATTGATCTATACTTTCAATGCGGACATAAGAAAAATGGAGCTGTCCAGCTGATTGCGATCAAAACTAACATACATTATGTACATATTTGCTTCCATTAGTCAACAACTTATATCACTTCATAAAGCCCTTTTCACCTATCGTCTCTTGTTCAGAAAAGAAAAGACAGCAGCACATGTCTGTCGTATCAATCAACGCAGAGCCATGCTAGCTTGATTATTCAAATTCAGTTTGAAAAAGATAATCATCTACTACACAAATTAAACTTAATGAAAACGATTCGTTACACATTGCCAGTTCTTTTTCTTTTGGTGCTTCCATTGTATCTGTTCATTGAAAAAAAAATCAACATAAAATTTTATCAGTTACATTGACTTGTAACACCTTCGACCTACCAGTAGTCTGCATCTGCAGTCAACCGCACGTGAACAATAATTCCATAATTGTAATAAAAAAATTCGAAATTCTCTTTTATTCAGTTCCATGGAAATCTGACCGGATACCCTTGTGGCCCCGTCGTAAAATTAGAGGTCAGCAATGTGTTGGCTTCGTCAAACAAACATTATTTTTGTTTATATGGACTAATCGATTTATGTAGTTCTTTTAAAGAGATTTTGGACATTGTCCAATGCGTTCATATGACTTTGATTTCGGAAAGATAATGTAGGTATGTGTACACAGATTTAGTTCCGGACAAACAAAAGACAGATTTTGCATGCGTTATGTATGTATGAGTATGTGTATCTGCACAGATTTCATTGAGTTTTGTTTTAAGTCAATAGAAGGTCCTACATTCAACTGCCATTTTGTTGGTTTTTAGTCGCTGCAATCACTAATTGGACAACTCGAGTGCCCATTTTAATATTTTAATTGTAAAAGCTAATTCAAAGCGTGGAATTATTATTGGTGGTAATATGAATTCATATAGCCAAAAGCAAGATTTGCAAGGAAGTGTACACGCTTTGTACTTATGCGTCAGCATTTCTTTTTGTCTTTCAATTTAGCTTTTCTTGTCAAGTCCATTAGTATGTATAGTTGGCTCAGTTGGCTACTTGTTAAAGGTAACTTGTTTGGGCTGAACCACTCCATTCCGTTCTGTTTTACAGGGTCGTCCAGTTCTGACCGCGTGCAAGTAGTACGTCTGTATGAATGTATGTAGAATTAATTTTCATATTGGACACACTCTGGTCTGGTTTGGTGACGCAAAACCGCCAACGATACGCATGTAGGTACTGTACATACAGTTGTTTCAAGAATAAAAGCTCATAAAGTTTGCAATAATATCTACTAATGTTCCGAATATAACAGTTGTGCATTGCTATTGAAAATAATCTTATTGTAAATCCCGTGTAGTATTCAAAGTAATTTATGGCTTAGTTTAAGCTGACCAGACTCCCGAAGAACCAATGCTGTACAGTGTACACATATGGGCGAAATTCGGTTTTCAGGCAAATCCTCAGGCATACTACCCATCCCTCCCCCTCATAACGATTTGGAGGAAGAATAATATCATACAAGGCTGCCACCACCATGCATTACATAAAATTATTTCATCTTCTTATTTATTTCATAAGTGAGACTTCGTTAACAGAATTGAGAAAGAATAGTAGCCGCTGCTCTGGGAAATATGTGATGAACCTTGGGACTGCAAGGTTCTGTTGATACTAAACAGGGAGGCTTAAAGTTTTCAAAGTTCATCTGAGTGTTCACCAGACCTTGGGTACATTTCGTAATAGTGCAGTCAAAATATCCCAATTCAGGCCTCCAAATAGAAAAAAATAGAGTAAGGCTAATTTTTGTTGTTTTTGAATCAGTTTTTGTTTTTGCTAAAAAAAATTTTGATCGGAAAGGTCCCAAAAAGGACAAAAAAGGATACTCTTTAATCCTTGACCGGAGGTCGCCATGCGGGGTATCAGATCAAAGGGGACGTCGAGTACATTACATATCCGGTGTTTGTTTCCTGTTTCAAAGACCCTGAAAGGAATAAATCGAGCTTAAATGGAAAATTTTCGAGTTTCCCGTGTATCTTTCCAAAGCCATAACTACGAGAATAATTCAATTTGTGCCTACTTTTATCACTTTTCAGAAGCTATAATAGATGGAGATTCTACCATTAAATTTGCTAAGAAAAAGATTGATCGGAAAGCTCTGAAAAAGGACATAAAAGGACACTAATTTCACACCTTGATGAACGTGGGCATGTGGGGTGTCATATCAAAGAGGACGTCGAGTGCATTGCATATCCGGTGCTTGTTTCCTGTCTCAAGGACACTAAATGGAATAAGTCGGGCTTAAATGGAAAATTATGGCTTTAGAAAGATACAGACACGGGAAACACACAAATTTTTAAGTTGAGCCCAATTTTCTCCTTTGAGGGTCCTTGAAACAAGTAACAAATGCCGGATGTGGAATGTACTTGACATGCTCTTTGATATGACACCCCACATGCCCACGTTCGACTAAGGTGAGCAATTAGTGTCCTTTGATGTCCTTTTTCAGAGCTTTCCGATCAACTTTTTTCTTAGCAAATTTAATGGTAGAATCTTCAGCTATTATAGATTCTGGAAAGTGATAAAAGTAGTGACAACTTGAATTATTCTCGTAGTTATGGCTTTGGAAAGATACACGGGAAACGCGAAAATTTTCCATTTAAGCTCGATTTATTCCGTTGAGGGTCCTTGAAACAGGAAAAAACTCCGGATATGTAATGTAATCGACGTCCCCTTTGATATGATACCCCGCATGGCCACCTCCGGTCAAGGATTAAAGAGTATCCTTTTTTGTCCTTTTTGGGACCTTTCCGATCAAAATTTTTTTTAGCAAAATCAGTTCTAGATTCCTGGGAGCCCACTGATTCAAGAACAACAAAAATTAGCCTTACTCTCTTTTTTTCTATTTGAAATGCTAATATGACTGCACTATAACCATATTTAGCAAAATGCAATCCACAATGGGATTTCGGAACTACTCCTTGTACAATATTTTCAATTGCTCAATTGTTATTGCCTTAGTTAGAACTTTGACAATTCCTAGCGTATACTGGCGTGCATGATATTTGAATTTCATTAAGCGTTGTTTTTAGATAGTCCGACTGCCACAAGAACAGATCAGGTGAAATTTACTAAGAAAATTTTGCATAAAATCAGTATTATGGGATATCTATAGTGATACAATAGGGTTCCAACCATCTCATTCACTCAACGTCTTTACGTTCTGCTTTTTCGATCTACAGAAGATTATTGTATGCGTATGCGTATTCTGTAATCTGTTTGCGATTCTATAAACTTCTCAGTTCTTCCTAAGATGCTCCCGTGTCTAATCCAATTTGGATTAAGTAGGTATACCTGCATTAAGGAGCGGATTATGAAAATCTGCATTTGATCTCTTGGGCCACGTTGTTCGGCATACAACATTTGCATCGCTGTGCCAAGCCTATTCCTCCGGAATCTTAGTTAAAGAAGCAGTATTGCAACAATTTCAAAACCTTTAAACTTTGAAGCGACTGCTCGTTTTTTGATTTTGTCAGCATACCTTAAACGACTGAAGGATTTTTTTATTCGGTGGAAAAGCATAGAAGCAAGATTTTGGCGGCTATTCCTTAACTTCATTATTTAGAACCCCTTAATTTAATGCATTTCCCCTGTGCTTAAAGAACAATAATCCTGACTGATCAACTTCCCCTCCGAAAAACTATCTGCACCACTGGTTCTCCTTGACAAAAAATCATCAGCATGTTAAACACAAACGTATGTTTTAATACGAAAAGCTGTAACAAGGAAGAGCAACCCCCGGGGGCCGAGGCTAATTTCGGGCGCGGCCGAAATTTGGATACCCTTCGCTCTCCTTGGGCTAAAAGTTTTTTCGTGCGTACCTATGACTTGTATTTAATCCCCCTCCTCATTCTTTTTCATCCGTCTTGACAAAAGTTTTGGGCTTGGTTGAAATAAGTGGGCAAATAAAAATATTTACTCGGAAAATTTTATTGGGGTTGCGGGAGCATGACTCCACAGTACGATTCCATTCGTTTTTAACTTTTTTGTTGCTTTGGTAAAGACACATTAATTCAAGGTTTTGTGAAATTGGTGCAAAAAAATTTTCTTAGAAGAACCAAAATGGGTTTTGGGTTTGTATGGCCACCCCATGACCCCATGGTCAGATTTGATCAATTCTTAGGTATGTTTTGTGTCATCAAGAGAAACACGTTTGTGTGTAATTTTGTTGAAATTGGTGCACAAATAAAAAAGTTTTTCTTAGAAGAACCTAATTTGGGGGGTTAGGTTTGTATGGCAGCCCCATGACCCCATTATCCGATTTGATCCATTCTTAGATATGTTATGTGCCATCGAGAGAAACACATTTGTGTGAAATTTGGTTGAAATTAGTGCACAAATAAAAAAGTTTTTCTTAGAAGAACCTAGTTTGGGGAGTTAGGTTTGAATGGCAGCCCCATGACCCCATTATCCAATTTGATCAATTCTTAGATATGTTTTGTGTCATCAAGAGAAAAACGTTTGTGTGAAATTTGGTTGAAATCGATGCACAAACAAAAAAGTTTTTCTCAGAAGAACCTAATTTGGGGGGTTGGGTTTGTATGGCAGCCCCATGACTCCATGGTCCGATTTGATCGATTCTCACATATGTTGAGTGTCATCAATAGAAATACATTTGTGTGGAATTTGGTTGAAATCGGTGCACAAATAAAAAAGTTTATTTTAGAAGAACCTAATTTGTATGGCAGCCCCATGACCCCATGGTCCGATTTTACCGATTCAAACATACAAACTGCCTGCAGCAAAAAGAAGCATTTGTGCAAAATTTCAGCTTCATAGCTTTCAAATTGGCCGAGTAAAACGCGTAGCAACAGACAGACAGACGGACAGACGGACAGACGGACAGACAGACAGACGGACATCGCCCAATCGACTCCCCATGTTATGCTGATCTTATATGTATACTTATTATATGGTCGGAGATGCTTCCTACAATGCGTTACAAACTTCATGACAAAGTTAATATACCCTTCGTTGACTCTACGAGCGAAGGGTATAAAAATAGATTTCAGAAATTTCATCTCTATCATCTGGCATCTGGCTTTTCACGATGTCCGCAAAGTACCTACCTAAGCTTCGTTTCGTTTATTGCAATAGCTGGTGATGGCTTTCCATGCATAGGTAGCTATGGAGTGGGGTCTGAGGAGAACCTTCAGAGCAGTGGAAGGTTGGCTTATCCCGGTTGAGATATTTCTGGAGGAGAGTATGCATTCCTCCATTACATTACTTTAGTGATGCAATGCGGGTCCCTATTCTCTTAACGCCATTTTGACGGATTGGGATATTGTCGGAAAATACTTTATCTAAAAACCCTTGCAAAGCCATTTCTTTAGTATGCATTTTTCCTATAGAGGTTGACAGGGAATCGAATGGAAAAATAAATTAAAATCGCATCTTTCGCCGGCTGTAACTTCTGAACATTGACACCTAGAGCTTGAAATTTTCCCTAAATATGCACAGTGCTTTGTTTTTTAAATATCCAAATTTTTCGTTTACGAATGTCCGAGAAAAATGAACATCTTTCAATTAGAAAAAAAACTGCGAATTAAGCAGCCGTAACATTCGAACGCGGATAGGTAGGCCCGTTTAATTTATTTATTTATTTATTTTATTTATTTATTTACCAAACAAGGCAGAATATACAATATAAATATAAACAAACACTTAGCAATAATCAATTAAATTGGGTGAGAGGCAAAATGGTTGAGGATGGATTAATGAGACTGGGAGGTGAAGAGGGCCTTTGATAGATTATTCTTGAAGACAGTTTTAGACATGCCTGAAGAATAATGAATACTATATGAATTGAAAATTCGGCAACATCTATTTAGGGGTTCGTTATAGCCATAGACAGTATGGTGTTGGTACTCCTTAAGGAGAGGTGTGTGCCTAGTGCGTCTCTGTTGACCATTAAAAGTTATTATGTTAGAGAGGAGATCAACATTAACAGTACCACTAATAATATCAAAAGTAAAACAGGCACAAAGCAATGTTCTTCTAGATGAAAGAGCCATTCAATTCAAAAGATTCAACCTGTTATTATAAGAAGGGAGGTTATGAAAGTCACGCGGAATATAAAGGTCTCTCAAAGCAAAAAGGACAAATTGCTTTTGAATGGATTCAAATCTGTCACGATGTATCTCATACACTGGATTCCATTTTACACAAGCATATTCAGGTATAGATCGCACAAGCGCGGTGTATAAGGATTTAGTGACCCAAACATTTTTAAACTCTTTCGCCCGTCTTTTAATGAAACCGAGCTGCTTCCAGGCCATAGATAAAGTCCTGTCATAATGCAAATTGAAACACATTTTTTTTGTCCAAAACAACACCGAGATCTTTGATGTGGTCGACTCTATTTAGCTCGAAATTATTAAGGTAGTAAGAATTAGTTATAATACTAGTCTTACGGGAAAAGGTAATCACCTGGCATTTAGAGACATTAAGATAGAGATTGTTTTGAGTGCACCACAATTCTAAAGATTAAAGCTTAGATTGAAGAAGCGCCGAATCAGAGTGCGTTTTAATGGCGCTGTACAATTTTAAATCATCAGCATAGAAGAGGTGAGGTATACCCGTTAATAATTGTGATAGGTCAGAAATGAAGGTATTAAACAGAAGAGGGCCTAAATGACTGCCCTGTGGTACACCAGAGGATGCAGATATACTTTTGGATAAACAGCCTTGGAATTTGACGGACTGAGTCCGATCACAAAGGTAGGACCGGAGCCAATTGAGAAGCAGACCAGAAATACCAAAACAACATGATTATCGATTAAAATTTGGTGATCAACCCTGTCAAAAGCCTTGCTAAAGTCTGTGTAGACCGCATCAACTTGATACCCTTTTTCCATTTTACAGAGGGTGTCAGAAACTAAAATGGAAAGGTTGGATGTAGTTGACCTACCTTTACGAAATCCATGTTGTTGATCATTGAGTAGTGGGTCAATAATAGGAGTGAGCTTATCGCAAACCAATTTTTCGAATAGTTTCGGGATTGCTGAAAGAATGGCGATGCCTCGATAGTTGTCAACTAAACTCTTATCACCGCTCTCATAAATAGGTGTGATATGCGAGTATTTCCAAAGAGATGGAAAGACACCCAGTTGGAGTGATTTATTGAAGATCATGTGCAGTGGAAGTGACAGCTGATTAGCACATTGCTTTAGAAAAGAGGGAGGAATTAAGTCAGGGCCGGGTCCTTTGTTGACATTCAGCTCCTGTAAAGCTCTAAGGATTTCATCAAGTGAAAGAACTATAACGTCAATTAGGGACTCGGGGTTGCAATTGGTCGGTGGAGTTAAGGGGCTCGGAGTTTTATGTGAGCAAAAGCTGTCTTGGAAGTGATCAGCAAATAAATTACAAATTTCCTGTGGACAAGAAGATACTGTAGTATCTCGAGACATGGAAGAAGGAAAACCTCTAGTTTTTCGTTTGGTGTTAACAAAGTCAAAGAATTTTTTGGGGTCGTTAATAATTTTCTCTCCCATTAAATTGATATAAGACTCATAAGCTTCACGGGATTTTATGCAAAATTCTTTGGCCAAGTTATCATATTGCTCAATAAGATCAACGCTGATATTGGGGTTATTTTTAATTTAATAGCCTTATACAGTTTATTTCGTCGATTTCTTAAACTTCTCAAGTCTCTGTCCAGCCAGGGCTCAGTAAGTGTGTTACGCTTCTTTATTTTGGGGGTATAATTACTAATAGCTTGGAAGATTATTCTGTAAAAGGAACGGACGGTATAATCAAGTTTTTGTCTCGAAAGATAGGTAGCCCAATCGATAGAATCAAGCTAATTACTGATTCCAGCATAGTCGGCATTAAAAAAGTTGAGTGAATGAAAGATTTTCATATACAAGCTCAATTGTGAGGGCGGAATGATGGTAAGTGTTAGAGAAGAGATTCTGGCGTCAGGAGTTGGACTAACATATACCTCGTCATAAAAATTAGTAAAAATTAGATCTAACCAATTGCCATTTTGGATAGAAGTCGCGATGACCTGTTGCAAGTCATTTTCATAAAAAGCGCTGATGAGATTAAAGTCGATGTTGTCAAGAAGATTGACTGGGAGAAGTCTGTTGTCATTCTCATCGACGATAAATCTGATGTTTGGACGGTTGAAATCACCAAAGACAATAATTTTGTCCTCATCGTTCAAAGTATTGAAGAAGGAAGAAATCATTTCATATATTTCATTATAAGTGGACTCATCGGAACAGGGGGGTACGTAAAAAACACCTATATAGAGATAATTTTTTTCTATGGGAATTTTGGCAAACACGTGCTCAAACCTATTATAAGAATTAGTTTTAACAATTTGACTTGGAAAGGGGTTACGAATGGCGATCATAACACCACCACCCCTAGAACCGCCAGTATAGTCATAGTTACGATCAGTTCTATAAATGGTCCAGTTACTATCTTCGTTTAAAAAAAATCGTTTAACCAAGTCTCAGTGATGACAAGTATGTTAAATGGCCAAGATTTGGCGTCAAGAAAAAGTTTATTAATTTTACCTCTCATGCCACTGCAGTTATGATAGAGGAATCTAGGAGTGTTAGGGGGTGTATTCTTGTTAGGAGTAATATTTTCTTTGGTCCTCACGTACTTTTTGCAAACGGGAGATATGTTTCGAAGATACAAACGAACGGTACGTTTCCAAGTCACGTTTCACCTGGTCCTGAGTCATCCCGAGTTCTTCGTGATACCGATTGAGAAAGTTGAGTAGAGATTTTACGTCAGTGGGTAGGCCCTCTTGATGGATAAGAACTTTGAGGTTGGTTTTTGTTTTACCATCTATGCAGGTAGTATCGTGTGCATCATGCATATACGCAAGAAAAAGCCGGACGCTGTCATAAATTTTGTGATCTCTTAATCTGGATAATAAATATCGACATTCGAGATCGTCGACAGAGTTTTTGGTGAGTCTTACAACAGGTGGTACTAGTGGGTCAATAAAATTGGGAGTATTTGGATGGTTGACAGATTAGATTGGGATATGTATGGAGCCTGATTGAGATGGCAATTGTGGATCACCGCGAACAAAGTTAGAATAACTTGCAGCTACCGTGGACGTATATGTTCCTGCCTTCTCGGATGGAATGTCAAGCGAGGCTCTTAAAGAGTGCGCGGGAGCAACTGGAACAGAAGAAAGTGTTTCAGGATATTTACTGACCTTATCTTTATCAGAAGAAGGAGGAAATGTGAGCAGCAAGCAGCTCTACAAGTGTGGCAAATTCCAGAAAGATCAAATTTTGTTAACAACAGACAAGACCGATCACAGGCCTAATCGAGGAGCTTATCATAGTGAATTAGATTTCATTGAGTGGCATGGGGAATGCTGTACATTTTCCTGTACATTTCTGAATGCTGTACGACAGGCCAAAATGCTGTACTGTACAGCAAAATGCTGTACGTCTGGTCAGCTTAGCTTAGTTTATCGTCCCATATATCGATGTGATATTTTTAAAAACTTGCATAAGAAAAACACCAAAATCTTTATGTTTATAAACAATTTTTATTTCTTCACAATATCATCTTTTTGTTTCAATGTATGGATTTGATTTCAATATGATTTACTTGTTTTTGAAACGTTTATATTCATTCAAGTTTTCTACATTTAATATGACGTAATTAAAATATGATTTTCTTTTCTTTATTTTCAAATGTATTTCAGAATGTGCCGAATTTTGTTCCGACACTTCTATCATCATCATTATTTATTCAAACATGCATTATTATTATAATTTATATGCACTTTTTAAATCTCCATCTTTTTCCTCAAATGGGTATCTCATGTCTCTAAGTATCTTACAAATAGTGAGAAAATTGATCAAATGTGTGCTACGGTTATAATAAGAATTTATTTTACACATTATAAATGTGTGAATTATTTTTCTTTTAATCACCTTTTTTAAGTATGTTTTTATTCTTAACTGTTTTTTGTTACTGCTGAATTAATGGAATCATATTTTGAACTTTAAACTTCTAAAGTGTCTATGTATTTTTTGTGATGCTTTAACGGTCTCCTATCCTTAATCCTTTAATTCTTATAATTTATTCATATCCTTGTTATCATTGCAATTTCTTCTTCTTTTATTTTTAGTAAAAGTAATCATGTAACTAAGTCCAAGCTATTTGAATTTGTCATCATTATAGTGGGGGTAGTGAAATGCTGTTATATTTTTACTATTATTTCATTAATGTAAATGGTTTCCTATAACATAATTGAGCCACTTTGGGATTTTTATTTCAGTTTTGATTTCTAGTTTTTATTCATTTTTGTGTATTAATTCGCCATTTTTCATTACATATCTGATTTTTTTATTTTTCTAAGTTCTTTTTATGAGTTTTGGCAGGGAATTACATTTAATTTTTATTATTATAAAACATTTTATACAAAAGTATTTTGTATGATAGGATAGTAGATAAAAGGCAATACGTAATTATCGATCGTATATGGATTTCAGGACGATAGAATAAGGTAAGATGAAGAAACCATATATATTTACATATACATATTTAAAAGACAATAATAATAATGTACTATGCTACATAGTCTTCGTACTAAACTACTCGTACATAGTCTTCGTATTAAAAAGTTTTCTGTGTTGGCAGTTAAAGTTAGGGGAATTGAGCTTTAAAGACAGTAGTTTTGATGTTTTTGTTCAGAGAGTGAGCATAAAATGATTATTTTTAAGTGATTCTAAATAAGAAAAATAATAAATTGGATCTTATTTAAAAAAAAAATATATTTCAAAAAACTACTGACAATTGGATAATGCCAGATTTGCATCTCGGAGACTCTGATATTTCGAGTTAGCGAAGTTAAGAGACTCACATCCGCAGTCAGCTGAGGCTGCGGTCTGGAAGAACTAACATACATACTCGCAGTTTTCAGCTGTTCAGAATGGCATATTCACGTAAGAGTGTCATTATTGGAAAATATAATACGAGCAGGTCCTGTAATGTGTAAGTCACCTAGCTTTCGGTAACAGCAACATTAATCTTTACCTTAGGGGGTTCTTTAGTGTTTTTGTTTTCGCGCGGATACCAACCACAACCGCTTGTCATCGCGTTGTCCATTTATCATTAGAAGGAAAGGCGGCAGTAAAAGCTGGCTTCCAAACTCCGACTCGAGAGAGGCCGTGGGTTTTGCAGCCACATTATCCCTGACCACACATATTACTATCGGGACTCTCGTGTCTATACAAAACCAACGCAAGAATGAAATTAAAACTGTTACGAAATTAATAAAAGAGAGCCCTGGCATCTCCCAGTTATGATGGTAGGCAAATTTGAAATTAAAAGACCTTCCATGAGAGGCGTAGACCGAAAAAAAATTTAGCCGCCTCCCTTACGAAATTTGGGATAATGTTGATTACTTCATCCTGCTAAAGCACCTAGGACGGGCGATTCCGAGAGTTTTAGCTTCGATGTCGACATATAAATATGGGCTTGCTCTGCAATCGGTTTTCATAAAGAAAACTTTTGTGTTTCCGATACTTTTCGCTATACATATATGGTGGTTGGTACAGTCGATAAAAGGAAGAAAAACTGAATGCATATTGCTCCTAAGTATCCATTTCCGCTCAGGGGCATTTTTCCAATTTCAATGATTTGAAAAATACATTCAAATCAATGAGAATGAACATATATGTTTCCGAACTGGTCGTTTCATTTGGTTTCTCCGGGAAAGCCCAAAAATTAAGCTCTGTTTACGTATACCGATTACAATATTTTGGTTCAGGAGTCTCGCAGGTTGTACTGTGGTCACCGTAACACACCTGGAGATTTGGAAATTCATAAATGTACAGACAGGTAGGCTAAGCATGAAACAATGGCAACAACGATGGGATGAAGAGGTAACCGGTATGTGGACTCAGTCTTTCATCTCTGATATTGAAAACGAACTCTGGAGAAATATTAATCCCTCAGAATGTGGTCAATCGTATGCTGGAGTGCCAACTCAATGTGAAGGTATTGAGTAAGCAAGGCCCGTGTGCAGGAATCATCCAAGGGGGGGTTTAACTTATATATTAAAATTTTCATTGAAAGGTATATTTAAAGTTTAAAATATACAGGCTATAATAAGGTGACCAGACTCCCAAAAGCCCAATGCTGTACACAAACTAGCGGAATTGATGTCAAGCAAATCCAGAGTAATAGTTGAAATAGATTGGATGCGTCAGCATCAGCATCGGCAGAGGCATCGGCATCAGCAGAAAAATTTCAATTTAGAACACACGCATTTGCCTTTGATGACCCACAATGACAGCAGCGGCAGAAGCAGAAAAATGCTTCTGCCGATGCTTCTGCCGCTGCTGTCAATGTGGGTCATCAAAGGCAAATGCGTGTGTTCTAAATTGAAATTTTTCTGCTGATGCCGATGCTGATGCTGACGCGGGATATCTAATTCAACCATAATATATATAGGTTCCAGGTCCGAGGTCTATGTCGCAAACATGTTGGCTGTTTTTCTAATGCACGACAGACAGAGTGTGAGCGCGCAGAGTATTCTGAGCTACAGGTTATACGGACGAGTCAGAGGTATAAATTTCACGAAATGGCGTCCATTGGCTTACCGATCGCCGCGCTTGCACCTCGCCTTATCATTCTTAGCACCATCACTGCGTCGCAAATTTAGGCGAATTCTGAAAAGAGCAAAAGGCGAGGTCTGGATGAAGCGAAGGGCAAGGCACAGGATTTAGGTAAACTTAAGGACGAGCCAGAGGTCTAAATTTTACGAATTGTCATCCATTCGCTTACCGCTCGCTGGACTTACTTTGTTCCGCAACAGCACTACGTCGCGAATACTAAATAGCGAGACAGATATAGCGAGGTCTGAGCGGAGTAAAGGGCGAGATGCAGGGTCTGAGTGTATGTATGGACGAGTCAGAAATATAGAGCTTACGAATTGCCTGACATTAACTCACCGCTTGTTGCGCTCGCTTCATCCTATTTCCGCAAGCAGCGCTACGTATCAACTTTTTGGCGAATTGTGAAAAGGGCGACAGACAGCGAGATCTTTGTTAACAGACGACCTATAGGATTTGAGTAAATGTATGGACGAGCCAGAGATCTAAATCCAACAAATTGCTTTCCATTAGCTCACTGCTCGCTGCGCTTGCACTTCGTCTTATCCTATTTCGCAACAGCACTGCTTCGCAAAAATATTGGCGAATTCTCTAAACGTACGTGTTCGTAGAGACGACTCATGTGATGATCGCTCAGCGATCGCAGTTAAACCATCGGTTCTGACCACTATACGCGCATATTTTCTATACAGACATGTTATGGTCGACACATGGAAAGTAACACCATTACAAAAATATGCAAATATGGCTCGGAATTGGATGCAAAACTACGATCGCTGAGCGATCATCCCAAGAGTCGCCTCTACGAACACGTACCTTAATGCGAGACTGACAGTGTGAGATCTGAGCGGAGCGAGGGGTGAGTCACCGAATTATAGTAAACCAAATACCAAAGGACGAGCCTGAGGTATAAATCTTATCTAAACCTGGTGGCAATATTTCACGAGGAGAATAAGGATTTCTTCATAGTTACGATAGGGATGCCATGTCGTTGCCCTAGGCTTTTACCTACCTTGATTTACCCTAACTCCTAGTGGAGGATGGTGCGTTGACGACTACCGTGTGGCATGACGGAGTGTGATACGGTTGTCAGCCATAACACTTATTAGTCGCATTGTTAGTTTATTATTCTACAATAAGAATGTTTCTTATCATCTTCTTCTGAATAATAAATTTGCGGCGGGTCATGACGAGTTTAGAAACTCTCTCTCTCTCTCTATGAATCTCTATATCACAGAGTAGTGACCGAACAATCATGGCCACAGAGCACGGCTTGTAACGCCGTTTTAAATGGATTTTAATGAAATTTGGGAAAAAACTACCTAAAACCCATGCTGAGTCATTTCATTAGTATGCATTTTCCTATAGAGGTTGATAAAGGAATCGGAATAGAGTACAATGGCTGATTTTTTCATCTTAAAATCTCATCTTTTGACGGATGTAACCTCTAAAACTTGGCAGCTAGAGCCTTGAAATGTCGCAATCAACAACAAATCTCCTGCAATGCCCTACAATAGTTCACCCACTACAATCTACACATGCCGAGCGGTTACATTTATCTTTGAATTACAATACGTTCGGTATAGGGAAAATACCGCTTTTCGGATTGCATACCAACACTTATGAATTTCTACCACGAATGTGCTTGAACTGATTACATTGTTTGGTTTCTGGATAATAGCACTATCGACCAAGTTACGGCAGTAGCCTCATGTGCCCAGTAATTATTGATGGTCATATCCCCTCCAGGACACGATCCTGGTTGCGCCACTGGTAGTAGTGGATAAGTTCCTACAGATCCAATCGTCGCACACGTGAAAATACGTTGATCTGGCGGTAGACGACCAGAATGTTAGCTATATCCACCTGCAAATAGCCTCTCGAATATAAACCATCTTTATGAAAAGAGTAGATTCTGGCTGATCATGATTAAGGACTTCTCATCAGAATAGAACGAAGCCACCAGCCTGACTGTCAAGCCTTTTTCGTATAGGTGATATACCAACCAGAGGGTTTAACGTTTGTACCTACCATGAAAGGTCTCCAGATGGCCCTAGACTAGGATTGTCGTTTAGTTTGGCGTTTAAATATTACTGGATGCGAGGCCTTTCTACGACCTCTACCTTTCTATGAGACACTCGGCTCCCAGTTGTGAAACTATGTCCGCACGATGCTTCCACATCGAGGCTTACCTCAATTGTCGGGTGGTGGGAATGAATATGCAGCTGAAACTACCAAAACCCCTTCTACGCAAGGAAGAATTCTTTAGCAGCTGGAACTGGAACCATAACTTGAAACTCTCAACCAGAGTTGAATCGTTAAACGAAGACGAAAAAGTGCCTCCTTTTTAAGGGCAATTAGGGTCAGAAAATATTCACGTCTAAAAGAGGCAGCGAGAGACATTAAAATGAAAATTTTCGATACATCTGAGATGTCCAAATACGCTGGGCTATGACAAAGTGCGTGGCAGCAAAGAGCAGTGAGGTATCACAAGCCCTCTTCGTACGTAATACTCGTCTCGTCGTAACATCTCCAAGTCAAGAGGACTACACCGTCTTACATACTCGATACTCGGAGCCAGTTAATCAGCAAAATACGTTGACACATACCACACAAATCCGATGGTGGTAGATCGTTAAGGGCGAAGTCCATATGTTACTCAGGCAGCAAACAAGGATTAGTATCTCTTCTGGACAGCATACAAATAAAACCCAAATTCTTCCTAACAATACCAATCAACCACAAATTTACCATAAATAGTTGTGGAATCTGATGGTTATCCTTTACCCCATATTTATAACCAAGTAATTGACTAGGACATTATCTTACTTGAGCCTGACATCCCTATGTTGACCACTATTGAGCAACATTTTCACAGTCTTAGAGGACAAGACTTCATCCCCCATCTGGGATCCCCATTAACGGACAACATTCATCAATGAGGACCAGAGACGATCTAGCGCAGCACGCGAGTTATCTTCCACCAGGATAAGTAAATCGTCGGCATAGACGCAATACTTACACAGCCGATCGAGTGACTTAAGCAGGTCAGCCATTACTGGGTTCCAAACGAAAGGATGTAGAATGGCTTTCTGCGGAGGGTATAACCCCACTGTCGGAGAAAAAACTCTCCTAAAGCGGGAACTCCGAACAGCCTGGAGCTTGTACAGGACAACATCCCATAGCATGTCAATAAATAATAATAACAAAGTTCCCAAGGATATAATTGAGCTGGTTCTGGGATACCATCAGGTAGGATGAAAGCTCGCATCATTAGTGCATCGGCCGGTGCGAAAGCCACACAGATTAGGGGATATCTGTTCGATAAGGTCCATCCTGCGAACAAGAATCATTTCCAGAACTTTAGGATTAGACCAAGCCTTATCAGAGTTTTTCAGCAGCGTCACCACACGATTACAACTCGTCGGAAAAAAAAACCATGTTCGGAAGCAATCCGTGAAGGGACAGTCCAGGTATTCGGGACGGCAGCCTTTCTGCAGGCTTTGCTCCATCCTGCGAAAAAAATGCTTTCCAAGACCCAATCTTATCAGAATTCTTCGATAGTACCACCATGTGATCGTCGGGAAAAGCCATGTTGTTAAAGCAAACCGTGAAAGGACAATCCAGGTATTCGGGACGGCGCGGCGCGGCGCCGCAGCCCATATGTGCTTACACATCCCGCCTGCCTCATCCAACCCAGGCGAAATTCTGCTTTTCAACCTAGCAGACATTTCTTCTTCCTGTTTGAAAGCCTGGCCTATAGGTGTATTGATAGGTGAAGCAGCAGGGAGCAGTGTATTTCTACCGTAAATATTGATGGTGGTTATATTGCAGACTGATTTGTTTCCCCAACAAGTAAACACCACCAACAATATGGTTAGTGGCGTAACGAACAGTGTTCCATGTGTTCGGTGGTACACGGGCCCCAAGCAACATTCCTCTGAACTTTTATTATTCAGTAAGAAGAACATGCAAGCTAGCTGCAGAATCTAAGATAGAGGCAAAACATTTCAAAACTACCATTTTCGTGAACCGTGAAGCTTGATCTTCGCTTCGTAGTTTTACAACAGAGCAAACAATAAATTACAATTAAAGCGGCTTCCAAGCCGGTTGAGATTTGTTGGGATTTGCCGAAATATCATTTTTTCTGGGCTCGAAATATTGAAGAGATATAAAGGAGCAACAAGGAGCTAAGAGAAGACCTAGAAGATTGATCCATTGTGGTCCAGTTCGTTGTGTGTTTGAATCATGAAGGAAAAGTTTCTGGTGCATCAAGGAAAATATGTTCACAATATTGAAAAAACAGATGATATCGAGAGCGTTCAATCCAAGGTCCAAGTCTGATTTTTAGCGTTTTTTTTAGAAAATTTTTTCAAAGCCCTCATGAAATCGATTTCGTCCTTCTGTCCGTCTGTTCACTAAATAACTCGCGGACGGTTCCACCAATCATCATGGAATCGTAGAGTGCGACTCAACCAAGTGAGGCACAGAAACAGATGTCTGCCAATAAACCACATATTTATCTTTGGAGGGGCTCCGCCATTACTTTGAGTTCAATAGATTTAATTCACTTTGGACATAGATGTGCTAAAGATTGATAGTAACTCAACTTGTCCAGGGTCGTCAAAGCTCTACATGCGAGCTAGCTCCTCAGATCGAGATTTAAAACTTCTAGTTCTAGGATCACGTGACGTTACGATACACGCAAGGTGTATGCCCCTCCAATGGAACTTTTTCCGCCGCTTCTCTTGAATTTTGTGACAAATAATTTAATATGTTATTTAATATGTTATGAACTACCATGATTTGTTACCCTCACATCCCCTTTAATCCTGTTCACCCTAAAATACCTCCAGATCAATCAAGTTTCAAAAATCAAACTAAATTTACAGATCCCACTCATCTCAAGGGGAGAATCGAGCCTATACTCACACTATACGATATCTTTGTATTTGTCTCTGATATTCTGTTTCACAGGCAATCTCTGAAAATCTATAATTCTAGAACCAATCAATAAATCAAACAATAAATGTTAAATTAAACCAAATAAAATAAATTTTATCATTTATTGGCGTTGTACATTTTAATGCTACTTTTTTTTATCATGTGAACAGAGTTGTTTGTATACATTGCAATTGAGTTGTTCTTTGTATGTTGTTTCTGAAGTATATTATACACGTATAACATGGCAGTAATATTAGTTTTGTTTTTATTTATGTATTTTGCATCCTTTGAACGATTACTGATTACTGATTTTCGTTTTTATTTCCTGTTTGCAATTTTTGTGTAAAAATACGTTGTTTTTGCTATATTTTGTTTTTTGTTTTTTCTACTTTAAATTGAGTTTTGTTTAAGAGTTATAACTCGTTTTAATTTTTAAGACGAACACATAAGATTATACTATCGAAGGAAACTAAGCGAAAGGATAAGTATATGAGTAGTTAAAATTTATATAGGTTTAAAAGCTCGAAAACCGCTCTGAATGCATTCCGGTTTTGGCGGAATTTAACCGCATTTTAAGTCTGCCTTGGTGCCTTACAGGAACAAGACAGTCAATTCAATTGCCCAATATTCTTTCAGCTAGCTTAATGATCCTAACATTGCATCCCCTCGATGTTTCTTGCTCGAGTTTTGCTTTACACTCCTCATACTGCTATCTTATTTAAAGTTTAAAAAGTCAAACAAATTTATTATTATTTGGACAGTCGTTTTTCTCAATATTTTAATAAATATTTCATTATATGGAATATTTTTGAATTTTGATCGTTTACTAAATTGGACGTTAGAAAAATCTTTTCAGATCGAAAAAAAAATTGTATGGAAGTGGTTCTGCTGGTTGAATTGGAATTTTAAACGAGCGCTATTTAATCAAACACTGCCATATAATTAGAACTATTTTAAACCAATAAACGGGTATTAAAACACATTCGAGCTCCTCTACTCTCTAATATTCACGTTAATATAATCCAAAAACGCAATTCAATCGCACGAATCGTCCATCAATCATTTCAATATTAATGTCATTGCACTTTTTGCAATTTCGAACAAAATAACTGTAAAATTCATTACAACTTTCAAGTCCATACAAATAGCCACAAAAATTACCACCTGTTCCGTTCGCTTAAATACTATTCTTTTCACGTTTTTTTATTTATTTATTTATTTTCGATTCCATCTAAAAAAAATCAGTAATCATCAGAATTAAATATGTAACTAAATCCAGTCAGAATTCTCATTACACATTATGAGTAAATAAATCGCATTGTATGTATGTATATATATTATTATCATATATATATAATCATTAATAAAACTACATAGAACATTTTGTTTTCAAAGTCTTATACAATTAATTTCAGTTGTTTATTTATTTAATAATATATTTATATATATATATAGATTTTTCACGGTTTTATTAAAAAAGTTTATTATAATCTAAAAAAACACATCATAATATTTGGCTAAATTGGTGGAAACAATCAGACTTCTCACACATACTCGTACCTAAGATAGATTATATCATGAATTTATTTGTAATAATAAAGTATCTAAATTTTTCTTTAATAATTAATAAAGGTATAGAAACGAAAACAAAATTATATAATCCATTTATCAAACGCTATGAAAATTCACAATCAAAATCAAAAGAATATGCGGAAAATCAGTATGGATGAAAAATCACAACTTAAAATTTATAATGCATATGCAATTCGTACAGAGTAGTTGAAAACGAAGTATGTAATGTATGTATGTATGTAATTGAAAATTCGTATAAACTACATAGATAAAGAATCTCTTTCGATGAGTGTTAAATTAATATACAAAGACTCTTTCATAATACATAAAGGATACAAAGCATCATGAAAAAGAAAATTGAAAATAAAAAAAAAATTAAAATACACTAAAAATTCCATACGTACAATTTCAGTTTTCCGTACTTCAAATAGCTAAATATGTCTTTAGATTTTCCATGAGAAAAAATCCGAATGGAAAATGTTTTATATCATTTATCAGTAGATAATAATAAGAAGTATAATCAGTTTATAATTATAATGTAAGAATTAATTCGTTTTGTTTTTTTTTTTTAACTTTTTAATTGTTGCTCAAATAGTACAATTTTTTTTGTTCTTGTTTTCATACGTACATACGTTAATACATATACATATTTTCATTAAATTCACAATATTACAGTTTTTCATTTCTTTTTTTTTTTTTTAAGATTGTAAGATACAAATTTGAAGAGAACATCGACGACAACAAGAGAGAGAGAGATGTGTCTGTCTGTTTGCTGTGTATGTGCGACGACGTTGATGTTTAAAACCTATCCAAGTTGTGATTGTACACCAAAAAAGTAAATCAGATTTTTGGTTTTTTGGTTTTCATATTTTTAATGATTTGTTTGCAAGACAACGCACGATCACGGCTTAATCCTGCTCTGAGGCTCCCGGATAGTAGTATGGCGGTGGGCGTTCATATTCAGATGCTGGCGGTGCCATCGGAGGGTTTTGATAACGTGGCGGACCACCATCCCAATGTCTAGAAAATGAGAGAAAAGCGAATAAGTTAAATGAATTATAATTTTTTATAATTTGAGTTTTAGTTATTTCAATATTGTGCCGACGAATGTATGAAATCAAAGCTATTTATGGAAATATTTCTATAAGATTTAGATGTGGTGGCTTAATTTGATTTTATTTTTATTTATATACATTCATAGACAGAAAAAAATTAAGTTTATCGAAATACTGTCGATCAACAAGTATGACTGGTGTATGATTTGTTACAGCTAAATATGATTTTATTATGAACAAAAAAATGTATTTCAAAATAATTTCTACTAAAATGTGTTTTAATTTGTATACACTTCACATGATGTGAAAGGGTGTATTGATATCTCAAGAGCTCAATTGTGCTAAATATATTTTTCAATATTTAAGGAAATACAAAGCCAAAGTTTACAAACGTGTTTCTATCTCACATAACCAGTTTTTTTTTATTTTAAGGAGGCTGCACTGTCAGAAGATAAAAATTCAAGTACAAGAGACCAAGGTATGGAGCAATCATTATGAGTAAAGAACTAAAGGAGAGGCCCGTAGAAGCGACTAATGGTCCAATTTTTCATATACTGGATCTGTCAGGTCTTTTCTACTTTAGTTTCGGACTGAAACTGCGATATGACTATTGTATTATATAAAAATGTTTATCGTATTTATTTATATAAATACCAAATCCTAGGCCGAGCAACGCGACATTATGGAGCGGTATAGAGGTGCATAGAAGTAGAAGATCATCGAGATCCGATTCGAGCCCACCAACCGGAATCAAGAAAGGAGACACGACAGCTTACCACCTGTTAGCTAGAGATGTCAAAAAGATATTTACTTAGTTACTTAAGTAGTCGTTACTATTACATATCGTTACATATATATATAAGTAACGACTACCGAGTACAAAAAGTAGTCGTTACATAAGTACCGAACAACAAACAAACGAAGCGCTGGCGATGGACGAGTCATTTTTTTGGATCATAAAAGCCAGACGTGTCCAACATACGATTTTATTCCCTGCTTGGATAATCATTTTTGTCGGTATCTCAATTTTTTTCCTCTGAATCGTGTGTGGGAGTCCCTTTTACCTACAATTGTTTGATTGGTGTAAAATATTGAAGAGCAATATTCGTAAAAATGTTTGCTTATGTCCCCTGATAAAGTACTTCAAAGCAGAAGAGCTTCATTTATCTCAAGAGGTTGAAAACGATAATACCCATAGCATAATTGACTCAATACAAATATTTTATATTGAATCATTTAGTCGAGGTTCCCGCGATTTTCACATCACCAATAGTTTTTCAAGTAACTTTTAGAAAGCTATTCAAAAATTCAAAGTCAATAAATGTGTGAGATTGGTGGCGGCCAGTATAATAATGACAACGCCAATTTCACAGGACTACTTAGCTATGGATAGATGATGCGGTTCCGCAATGTGCTTTGGTATAAAATAATCCTGATCTTTCTCTGAAAAACAAATTAAATTTCTATCGCTAAATGAGCAACGTAGTAGTAGTCTGGCTGGTCTAGCGGTTAGTGCGCGCACCTTCGGTGCACAGGCTCATGAGTTCGAATCTCACCGTGTTCCATGGTGTTTTTCGAACTCACGAGCTTGTGACGGACTATGATCTCACTCAGATGTTAAACGAGTACCCATTTATGGGGATAAATAACACTGCTGAGCGTGATGCTGATCTCATAACCTCAACAAAAAGCAGATAAGATCTTGGAAATAGGATGTCACTAACACATCCTGCGGCCTTAGTCCAATGCTGGATTGTCGCGCCTGTTATTTATTTTTTTAAAGCAACGTAAAAAAAAATCAAGAATTAAATGGATAGCTCCGAAGGACCAGATTTAATTAATAAAAAAAAAACAAACTCGTCCATGGACGCTCCTGGCCGGCACACTAAGCAGCGCCACCCATATTGTAACGGGCATACAAAGTTTAGATGTCACTTATCGGAGCTTCTTTGGGCTTGTTAAGCAAACAAATAATTTCTCGTGTTATTCGAAAACCAAGTCTTTTATATTTCAAGTTCTACCAAAACTCTGTCAAATCAGTTTCATTCCGTAAAACACTTGCATCCTCCTATCATCGCGAAATTTGATGAAGCAGCTGTTGCGTCTATTACAGTAAACACACGTAAATAATATTTTTTTTTTTTTAAATATGAATAATTTGAAATTAATTAAATCAAAGATATTTGTGAAGAGTTAGGCTGAGTAAATTCCAGAAATGAATTGTCTAAGTCGGCGTTATTTAGGCTGCGGCGAATATTTGCTTCCTTGAGAAATGCTTCTCCTTAATTCGACGCGAAGTTCCAGGAGCTACTATGCGCACCATTGGAGGACAGGCCAATTCACATGCTTGCCCGCTGGTACATTGTCCTCTTCAGAATTGTTGCGACACCTTTTCCTGCAAAAATTGGCTCTTCGGACACAACAGTTAGATTAGATTAGATTAAATGGGGGCATCGGCATATTTGCCATAAGCACTGCGACCGGTGGTTTATTGTGCCATTGCCCACGCTACAGGTTAGATAAATTTATCTAACCGACATCTGTCGATAAATCGATTAATTTGTCCCAAGCTAAGGGAGGCGATGTCCTCTGTGAGAGGGAAAATTATGCCAAAGCATTCCTCCCGTCTCATCGCCAGTCTTTCACACTCGCAAAGTATGTGAGTGGATGTTTCGTCATCGGCCTCGCAGAAACGGCAGGTCGCGTCTGCGACTAAGCGCATGGTTCTTAGATGCCCGTTCAGACGGAAGTGGCCTGTTAGGAGGCTACTTATGATTCTGACCCTGTTCCTGCTGAGCTTAACTAACTCCAGAGTGCGTTTCTTAGAGTAGGTTGCTACAAAAAGCTTCGACTGCCTTAGTCCTGAAAGGGCCTCCCAGCATACGGTGCCTGTCTTCTTCTCCCACTCAGTGATTTCGCTTCTGCATAGACACAGTGGAATACCGCAGAAGGGTTCCGGGCCGCAGAAGGGGCTGGCAGAGGCTACCCTAGCGAGTTCGTCCGCGAGCTCATTCCCTTCTATTCCAAAGTGTCCGGGAACCCATAGGAGTGTAAGATCATGGCGAGATCCTACAGATTGAAGTATTTCCTGACATAGCCAAACTAGTTTTGAAGTAAAGGTATGTTTTGTAAGAGCTTTGATAGCCGCCTGACTGTCGGTAAAGATCGCTATCTTTCTGTTGACATATCCTTTGTTCTGACATTCTCTGGCGCAAATTTCTATTGCATGTACACAGACGCTAATTTCCCCATAGGTACTGAGTAGCTTACACCTGGACCACTGATGCCCGCTCCAGAGCCTGTGTCAGTTTTGGATCCATCTGTGTAAAAACTAATAGTGTTGGGGTGAAGGGACCTGAACATATCCGTCCAACTTTCCCTCGCCCAGATTGCTGATTTAAAGGACGCGTTGAAGCGTAATGTCTTAACTAGGTATTCCAAAAGTAGGCAGAGGGTATTGCTACCTTGTAACCATCCTAGTTGATCATGGCTAAAAGTGACTGTCGTGCTGTAGGCCCTGAGCCTACCAACAGCCAGCCTCGCCGACGCTTCAATGTAAATGTGTAGTGGAGTTAGGTCAAGAAGAACCTCCAAGGCAGCGGTGGGCCATGAAACAATAGCTCCAGTGATAATTAGACAGGCAAGCCTCTGGACCTTACCTAGATCCGACTTACCAGTGCTAGTTGAAGCCCTTTTCTACCACACCACCGCCCCATACTCCACTATAGGTCTAAGAACTGTCTTGTAAATCCACAGAATTAAATGTGGTGGACACAACAGTTACTAGCCGCTAACGGGCGTGGATGCGTTAGCAGAACAAGCCCAAGTAGCCGCAGTGGACATAAAACGTAAGTGTCTAGTCGATGGTAAGCTGCAACCAAAGGTAAAGTGCTCACCACAGAAACTGCAATCCTCGAAGTGCACCGATTCAACGAATATGATGCGATTCTCTCTGAATTCCCGAGCTTAACGAAAGATGAATCAGCACACATGGCAGGCAATTAGAAACATCATGAGAAGAGGACCACCGGTGGCGGAACGTGTAAGGAGGCTACCACCCGACAAACTTCGATTCGCAAAATAGGAATTTGATTGAATGATGGAACTGTTGTCTATCAGATAATTAATACGCAAGTCCCATGCGTATGACATCCAAGAAATCCGGAAATTGGCGAATTTGCGGTGTCTACAGGCGACTGAACGCGTCGACTTTTCTTGATCGATCACCACTTCCTCACTTGCACGATGCGTTGACAGCAAATGGTGCCAGCATTTTCTCAATTTTGGGATTGGTGCGGGTCGTATGCCCGTATACTAGTGGCGGAAGAAGATCTCAAGAAAACGGCTATTATCACCCCATTCGGCCTATTTGAATTTCGCGTGATGACATTGTGGTATTGCTAGTCGATCATTTCAGCGATTTATGAACAAAATTCTACATGGCCTCGAATTCGCGAAGAACTACATCGATGACATTCTCATCATGTCTAAATCTTCAGCGTCTGCGCGCCGTGTTTGAACGACTGTCCGCTTACGGCCTTGTCATCAACGTGTCCAAGTGTCATTTCGGGAAGACAACAGTGAAATTTCTTGGTCACCTGGTCAGTCAGGATGGTGTTATCCTACTACCCAATAAAGTGGAAGCCTTCACTAAGGTACATCGTCCAGAAAAAATGTGCGACTTGCGTAATTGGGAATCGTAAATTTTTAACGGCGCTTCATGCCAAAGGTCGCAGAACTCCAAGTACCACTTAGTGTTCTTCTCGGCCAATATCGGAAAGCAGACAAGAGAGCAATAAAATGGATGAGACTATAGCAGCTTTCGAAAGTTGCAAACGTGCAACTGCAGAATTAGCGACATTATCACACCCTCGAGAAGATGTATCATTGCGCTTAAAAACCGACGCATCGAACGTCGGGATTGGTGGCGTTGTGGAACAACGAGTAGACAACTTGTGGCAGCCTTTGGGATTCTTTTCCAAAAAGCTACGCATTACAGAGTGCCGCTACAGTACGTAGTATGTTCGGGAATTATTGGCTATCTTCTTTTCCATCAAACATATTCGACATCTCCTGGAAGGTCGTTCATTTCACATACGGACTGATCACAAACCGCTCGTGTTCAGCTTTCATCAGCGTTCCGATTGCGCAGCTCCCATACAAGCGCGACAGCTGGAGTGCAAATCCTAGTTTTTGGCACATATCAGGGAAAGAGCATTCCTTGGCGGATATGCTATGGCGCATTGAACAAGCGGAGTTCCCAACGGCTACCAACGCTGAAGAACTAACAGCAGCGCAAGCATGAGATTCGTCGGTTGTTCCCGCACTCTCACCATCCCCAATCCAACGGCATGGCAGAACGTTGGCACCCGTTGGGGAGTACTGTGGCGTCACTATAATTTCCCACTAGTGGCGTCACCATCACGAGCGAGATGACAGCTGATATCCTCCAAATGGAGCAGTGCCTCTTTATCTTTTCCTTCACCAAGAAAAGAATTTCGTCCGATATCTCGTGATCCTAACTTATTAGCAAAAAAAACCCGTACCGATAGGAAATGCCGGACTCCTCAACATCCGCATTGCTTCAGTGTATGTCTCGTCAATCTGGGTCCAGATAATTTTAATTTTGGTAGCAAATTTAAAAATAATTACTAAAGCGACAGATATAAACTTAGAGGGGATTCACACTATGGACAGGATTTACTAAAACCACTAAATTAATCGAGACAAAACGCGCCTACTAGATTAAATCGTATGTCATTCATTTAAAAATGCATCGTAGAATTTACTTGCATTAATCAAATTGCAGTACAATATGGTACAACTGTCAACTAAATCTAGGATTTAGCAAATCTTGTCGATAGTCTGAACTGCCCCTTATAATTTGTTCACAGTGACCGAAAACATATAATTTGGGGCTATTTTCATGTTTTCGAATGAAAATAGACCCAAAACATTTTTTTTTCTATACAAAAAGACACATTTAAAATACGCTATTTTGCGTGTTTTCTATGCAACTTTGATTTTTTTTAAATGAAAACATGTAAGCACCCAGGACTCAAACCTAAACTCCATTATTTAGCACAATTCGGCTCACGCTCACGATATTTTAACTGACACCCGACCAAATTGTTCAATTTGTGTGTTGGCCAATGTTCTTTCTCCATGATAAGAGAATGGACGGTCAGTTTGAAGTTGAAGTGACGAAATATGTTGCAAGTGACTATCGATGACTACGCCAGCACATTTTTATACTAGCCCTATTCGACTCACTGGATCATTTCCAGATTTATTGGAAATCCCATACAAAATGATAATCCTGGAAGTTGATCCAGGGTATGACTTGGATCATCTGCACTGTGCAAAATATTCGGATATTTTTTTATACGAATGATTCTATTAAATGCTCGTATACAATTTCTTTTATAAAAGCTAACTAGTCTCAATGAATAGAATTGTTTAAAACTTGGCCTAGTTTAAAATTTATACGTAAGCAGAATTGATTCATAATTTAAAACGTTAGTCTGCATTAAATTTATAAGAATAAAGTATTAAAGATGAATATTAAACCTCAACTCTATTCCTTTCATACGACACATTTTATAAAGAAGAATTTTAGTTAGCTTTTCTATTAATTTGTAAACGCTATAAGAATAAAAATATAGATATGTATGACAAATGAACATATTATGCAGTTGAACTGCACACAATCCAGGTGCCATTTAAACTGTCATAGTATAAAATATATACGGCTGGTGTATTGATTTCAAAATAAGACGAAATTCTTGTCATAATATAACGGGATATTTTGTGTGCAATTTGAAATTCCTAAGTCCATAAAATGATCATTCTTTGTTTAACATTCGAGTAGTGAACTAGTGACGCGAACAATAAATTAAAAATTAAAATGTATCCCGGACTTTTTGTCAGTAAAATTTTCGTACTGATAATTATTTTTTTGATAAAAAATCAAGACTTATTGAAATCTGCTTGCGCAAATATTGAAGACATTTACATTGCAGATTCACTTCATTTTCATGGTTTGTTTTACCCTTCATTATTCTTATGTGCGGTAAGCAATATGTTTTATAATAACATAAAAAACGATGCATTTTTTTTATGTTAAAAGTTTTCAACTGTTGAATTTAATTATTTTCATTCTTCTTCTTCTCAGTACCGTATAGCCCCATTTGGGGGCATGGTGCGTTAACTCAGCCGTTTATATGCAAATTCGAATCAACGTTACATTGCATATCATTTCGGAGTGTATATAATGTTGCAAGCATTATATAGTTCCTATTCGCACATGTACGGAAATTTTGGACCATGTCGAGATTCGATCTCCGGACCTCTAGATTGCTAACATCGTAGAGTGCGACTCAACCAAGTGAGCCACAGAGCGTTTTATTCTCATTGCGCTTATGAATTGAATAACACAGTGACAGAAGATTTGATACTATTGATTTTATCTGAAATCAGAACATCTACCTAGCTTTGCATGCATCTGAGGTATGTTCACGAACAGACTATAAGTTATATCTTATATTTCAATACTTTGTTTAAGCTCCTATAGAATATAACTATGTGTAAATATATATGTAATTATTAAAGTAATTCCTAAATGAATTTAAAAATATAAAAAGGCATTTTTATTGAAGCATTTCAGGATTGTAATCAACCATTCGATTTACCGCTTTTGGAATGCGGATAATATTCGAAACCGTATTCAATTTAATACGTGGTAGTGTATTAGCTCTATACTATTCGATAGTACATTACACTTTTATACTAATAGAATTTATACATCGTAAGTTATAGATATTTATATGGAAACAGTATAAATTTCATATATAAAAGAACTAAATAGTTATATTTAGGTACATATACCTCCTATATAGTCGGAAAATAAAATGGGTCGATACTTCACTGGTATAAGATTAATATAACGTAGAATAGAATTTAATATTCCCGAGAGATATTATTCTTATACGAAAAATTTATGGACTTATATGTATACGAAATTTAAGTTTGTTTTACTCCAAAATTTTACACAGTGTGCCAAACTAATCCACAAGGTGTCTCCGCGAGCAATTTCCCTGAAATTTCCCGTATGTCATTTTGGTATTTAGTATTTTTGGTTTGTAAAATTTATTCAGAGTTAATCATTTTAAAATTTCTTGCTACTTATCCTTTTAATTGTATCTCGCACGGTGCATAATTACAAATGCAATTTATAGTTTAGAATATCGCGTTGGGGCCAGATGACACGATAGTCAGCAGTTACCCAATTGGGAAATTTTGATCCGATTTCATTCGACTAGGACAGGATCAATGATCCAGTCAGTCGAATAGGGCTACTGAGAACCATTTATAGGAAAAATAATATTTCCGGTTGTCAAATGAAATTACAAATAGTGCACTATGAACACTTTTCGAGAAAATCTATTGATTCGTGTCCACGAATTCGCCGTGTGCGTGGGGTTGAAAAACATATTAAGGTAGGGGATTTTCCCCCTATATTTGCAACATTGCTATTGTATTTGAAATAGAATAAACTTCGTATCAACCTAAACTTTACAACACTGAACGGGACGCAAACATAAACGATTTTTTAGCAAAAAAGCCGCAAAATATAATTTTTGCTCAATACATAAGTTGGTAAATATATATGTACAAACATAAGTAATCACGGTGTAATTTATATATGCTACGAAATTAGACAAATAAAAAGACACAACACTTTTGTTTTAATGCCCACCACATCAATTTAAATTAATAACAATAATAATTTTATATATCCATAAATAACATTTGATTTCATACAATCGAATTGAAAATTACGAACAAGAGGAGAAGATGACGCTAAATATCCTAAATGCTATACTCGTATATCATAATTATTATGTATGTACTTAAATTTCATAGTTGAATACGAAACATAACATTTAAGACAGACGTGCATCATCATCCCCAATGGGTTTTGTTACTTTTTTTTTCACAATTTACATAAAATGCAACAGATTTGTTCACTATTAGCACCAAACATTAACGATAATATTATTTTGTAACGGTACTTTTGTGTTAGTTACTGCTTACTAATTTAGCATTTATTTGTATATGCCAATCAGTTAAAATGGTTCATCAATATAAATAAGGTGCCAATTACATAACAGAGCTCAGTGACCAATTAGTTCTCCAATTTTTGTTTTAATTTACAACACATAATGCTAGTAATGCTAATAATGACTATTCAACAAGTAAAAATAGGGATCATAATTTATCATAATTTTATAAAGCAAAATAGTAAATTAATAACTGAAATAAAATATTAAAAACGAAATTTATAATAAAAGTAACACGAAAAGGTATACAGAGGTAGAATTTTGAATTAGTGAAATTAATAAGAAAGATAGAAGCAGATTAAAATATTATTTATTTCTTACACAAAGCATGTGAACCCAAGCGACAGAACATAAACGGAATTAAGCGACTGTAAGTGGTTATTTCTTAGAAGAGAAGCACTATAGTATACGTTTATCTGAGAAGTGCTGTGTTCCTGAATGCCAACAAATGTAAAATAAAGGAGCGCCCAAAAACTGATGGCCGGAGCCCCTTGCGACGAGTCAAAGTTTGGACTGTGAAACTCTCCCTTGCTGATATAAATTTTAGACAGAGCTAATTTATTGAGGATTCAAATTCAAATTCAAATTCCAGCTATCTGCTAATGTTTCAATTATTTTCCAATATATGTTAAATAAATTGAAAAAATATTAAATTGCCAAATCATCTAACAATAACTCTGTAATGAGAATCCAGGCCGTAGTTATGCACATTCTGAGTTACGGCTAGTTTTTAGTACATTTAGTACAACCCGGGACAGCTTAAAATTAGAGTAAGCGAAAATTTTGGGAAATTAGGCTAAGTTCCATCATAATTAGGTTTGCTCTTATCATTTTGGTTCGTTGCTTATAAATACGAATAACATATTGTTGTAATAAACGAGACCGAGTTCTAATCGTGCGAATAGCACGATGAGTGTATACCCTATACCCATGTACAGACCTAGAAGGCACGCAAAACCCAAAATATTCAATTTCATATTTTTTGTGGAGGAGGGAGGGGTAGATGGGTCGGACCTGACACATCTTTACTCCTTGTCAAGGCATCCAACGGCTACCATTTGATACTAATTTGAAGTTTTTCGTGACATTCGTGACATTCTATCAAAAGATATTGCTGAGTATAACTTTGTAGGGGTAGGGGTAGTCGGACCTACTCCACTTTCCATCAACTCAAAGTATATGTCAGAATGAGAAATTGATCAAAATTTCAAGTCGATAGCGATATTCTATCGAAAGTTATGGCCGAATTAAAATATCAAGGAGGGGTAGTTTGTATGGGAGGTAGGGGAACCCGTGGTCCGATTTGGCCCATTTTCAATACCGTCCAAGATTTTAGCAAAACAAACATTTGACCAAAATTGCAAACCGCTAGCTGCATTATTTCGGGAGTTATCTTGCTAACAGATAGACACACGGACAGACAGACAGACAGACATGGCTTATTCGATTCAGGGACCGACCCTGATAATTTATATATATACTTTGCCATACCTCCAGTGTCTCCTTTGAGGTGTTACATAATATCGGCGTAACAAAAACAATATACCCTATACCATCTTATGGGTATATAGGGTATAATCAAATCAAACACTTACAACAACAAAAGAGGAAATTCACATTGTAAAAATTGCTATTTTGATCATCTACCGGAGAAAGTCCAAAATTTGTTTTTCCTTTGACTATTTTGAATAAGACCTGGAGTGAAAATGAACCAGTAATGGACCGGCAAAATAGAATATTTCGAAGTTATAATTTCCACTTCAAACATTACTACACAGACAGTTTATGTCCTATAAAATCTTAAAAATAACTGAAAAAAAAATCAATTTCTCCCTTCCTTTGAGAACATCAACCGTGATGTCAAACGGCGTCACAGTCCACGATTCATTGTGGAAATTATCTAATGACCGGGGAATCGAAAATTTTACATAAAATGGCAGAGACAAATTGTCACACTATTCTCGGATTGTAGTTTATGGAATTCCCAAGCGTTTGCAACATATTACACGACAGTAATGCCTTGATTACAAAGTGCGAGCTATCGTGCGAGAGCTCGCACTGTGTAATCAAGGCATAAGTATGGGATTTCACTGATAAAATCGCAACGAAAAAAAATTCATTCTCATTTTAGCCCGAGGTTTATCCAGGTATTAAGATGGATTTGTTATAAGGTCCTTTTTACGGAACATTACGCTAGCTCTCGGAAAAAGAATTGTCTTTGTCTTCTTATCGAAACTAGCGACATTTACCTTACCGGACAATATCGGAAACACAAAAGTTCTACTTGTGAGAACGGCACACATTGCCTTAGAAGTTACTAACCCTACTGCCAACTTCCATACTAAGATTATGACCACCCTTAATGGATAACTAATGACTTTCTATCTGTCGTATGCAAAGAAAGAAGAAGAACAACCTAGATGCGGTTATGGCTTGCTATCTCAAGAGAAATAAAGGTTCGAAATATCTTAATTATATCTACTATTCAAATCAACGAGTATAGGTGATCTGTTACCGTCTGCCGTCAGGTACCCCCAAAAAGAAGGGCGAAGCCCCCTACTGATTAAAATAAAAACTCGGGAAGTAATTTCTGTAGGGCAGAGTGCAAAAAATAACGACGAAAAATAACAATTCTGGCGTGAATTTATAGCGGCAATTTTCGCGAAAAAAACAACAAGTAGATTTATGAGAATATGTGGAATTCATGGATTTTCGTTTTGTCCAATGAACTTATCCCCAGGCCGATTTGGATTTTGACAGAATGAAGATTTAATAAGATCCATGGATTTACCATGTGTGCGCGGCTTAGAAAACTCTTTTGTTTTCCCTGTTTGTTGTGCGGGAGTGAAAACAAACATTCCAGTTGACGAAAGTCTGAAATAGTCTGCGGAAGAATAATACGTATACCTACATAAACAATAATTTCTGTAGAATTTTTGGCTTTTTTGTTGACTATTTTTTTTTTACAAACTATGAAAAATTTGGTTACATCATCATGATATATTTCCTTGTGAACCCCCGGTATTTTCTACCACGAGCCGCCACTGGGTGCACCACATCATAGAGTATCAGCATAAGATGCCATTTTTGCTATTTGGCCAGACATAAGGCCTTGGTAATAAGGCGAATTCCAATTGCCGTAAGTACAGTCATATTAGCATTTCAAATGGAAAAAAATAGAGTATGGCGAATTTTTGTTGTTTTTTAAATCAGTGGGGTCCCAGGGGTCTAAAACTAATTTTGCTTAAAAAAATGATCGGAAAGGTCCCAAAAAAGGAACCAAAAGGATACTAATTAATCCTTGATCAGAGGTGGTCATGCGGTAAGTTAGCCCAACAAAATTAACTGTGTTGATCGTACAAATTTATCTTCATCATATCAGATGATTTGCATTACACGAAAACCACATTTTTTACCTTTCAAACGTTAAATTCGCAAATTTTCAAATCGTGAGCCCTTAATTTTTATATGTCGTTCGAGAGCTAACATAATGGGGCAACTTTTGTCAACTTTGCAGATTTGTCAGTTCAAAGTACCGTTACGATTTTATCATTTGAATTTTGCATGAAAAACCGATTTTAAAATTTCTTCAAAGTTTGAACTGGTGTATCTCGGTAGATACGAGCAACTTCGTAACGGACGAGGTGTCGTTTTATAGGAAATTTTATGTTGTTTCTTAAAGTGAAGTCATATCTCGGATGACATGTTTGGTGGTTTGGCAAATTTTGATTTAGTTCGGCAAGTCAGGTATTTTGACACAATTTACAAAAAGTGCTTTTACATTGTAACGGTTCAAAATAGAGGTGTCTCGTAGAACATTAATTTTCTCCAAATGAGCCACAATATCTACCATTAAAAGATTCTCCACCATGAACGGGACACCCTGTATAATGATGAAAGCACTATATATTTCCTATCCGCACATGTACGGAAATTTTGGACCACGCCGAGATCGATCTCCGAACCTCTAGATTACTATTACCATTAAATTTCCTAAGAAAAAAAATTGTTTGGAAAGCTCCGAAAAAGGACATAAAAGGACACTAATTAATTCTTGATCGAACGTGGACATGGACAGGAAGTCGAGTGCATTGCATTTGAGCGCAATGTTCTCCTTTGAGGGTCCTTGAAACAAGTAACAAACACCGGATATGAAATTTACTCGGCGTCCGACATCGTTTCATTACAACGAAATACAATCTTTGCATAAATTTGCGTACAGGAACAGTAAAGCGCGGCAATTCTTTTGTATTAAGCCTAAGAGAATGCTGAATATGTCATGTCTTTTAATGATTTATAATTGTTTCTCCCATTCGGCGTTATATCAAGGAATAGAAGTTTCACAACACTTTAAAGCGATAGTGGTGAGTACTGGCAAGTGCACGGATGTGAAATGAAAAAGAAAGGAAAAAAATGACACTCTCTAACCATTATAGAGATGATGAAAACATTGAACATTTTATATTAGAGTTTTAATAAATTCACAATACAATCAGAATAAAAGAATCCAATCGGGAGGATTTATACCTATAGTTATTAAAAACAAATCAGAAAATTAATTATTATCGACTATATGAACGAAATTAACACAAATGCGGCAGAAAAACTTAAATTGTATATGGAAAATCATCAGCACAGGGTGAGAACATAACATAAATTTGCTAATTTTATTAATTTTCTTAAAACATTCTTACGTGTTTGATTGAATAAAATTAAGCCACCTTTTAGCGAATTTTTGGTTCTTTGATCGATTTTGTCACAATACAAAATCACATTCACCACATTCATTTATTCAATTCGTCCAGAATTGTTGCTCCCACTATTATTATACATTTCTGTTGCTTTGTGCCTGTTTTTGTTTATCTGTCTGTTTCATTACATTTTGACTAATAAGTAGGTACACGTCATCATCATCGCATTACGGTAGAAAAATTCAACTATATAGATCACACGCACACCACAATACCATCAATAAATTGGGCTGTGTCACTTTCGCTCACTTTATTTTATTTAAATATTATATTTATCTACTAAATATGTTTTTTGTTTTTTTTTTTTTTATCACATTCAAAAGAAACCATCCCCGGAGAGTGCTTTTGGCCTTGTATCAAGTCTCAAATGACTAAGATTTGATGAAAAATTCAATCGTGAACAATTAGTTAGAATTGTTGATGTACTAGAATTACGACTACTACTGTTTGTATTGTTATTATTATTATTATTAATTTCACTAAATAGGAAATAACTACAATTTGTTTCGTTTTTTTTGGGTTTTTGGAATTTGCTACTGTTTTTGTGTGAGATCCAATCAATACGACCGACCGATGTTTAATACGAATACACGTTTGTATGTAACAAACACAAAAAAGAGAAAAAGAGAGAAATGTAAATATAAAACAGGATTAAAGAAAAAACAATTAAATTCACTAACTATGAATATCATGAATGGTAAAAAATTGGACAAAAAATGTGAGGTAAATATAGAACGTGAAAAATATGTAGGATTGACAAAGTTTTTTTATCGCTATAATTAACTCATTGCCGGACACAACGCCAAAATTTGACACGATTTGTATGGTCAAATGCTCAAAATTGGACGTCTATAGACGTTGTGTCCGGGAAAGTGTTAACCTACACCATTGAAATAACGTTAAGTATAGGTTTTCAAAAAAGAAAAACAGAAAAATATAAGAAACCCCACTAAAAGCCTTCTACGTTCAATCTCTACATTATATAACACATCAAATGCAACCAATTACTTTCCTTTTATATTTTGATTTTCCAAATTCGATTCAAAAATATTTATCAAAATTCAGTATGTAATTTAGCAAAATTAAAGAAGAAACGTTAACAAATGGCTAATGCAAGATTGATATATGTATAGAGAAAGGCGTTGGCAGATTAAAAAAAAAGTAATAATTTAAAAATCAAAATAAATTACAATACTGAGGAGCATATAAACAATAAGAATGGACAAAATGGTTTCTTACTTTGGCGCCATGTCATTGTAGCGGGTATCACGGCTTGCCGGTATGCCATGTGATGAGCCAGAGTCTTCATAGTAGTCACCACGTCGATCGCGTGAGCCTTGTCTACGATTTTTACTCTTGCGTCGTTTATTTTTAGGCCCACTGAAAAAACAAAATGTCGGAAATAGAAGGACAACAAAACACAACAAACATGCATATCTAATATAGATAAAAAATTGTATAAACTAGGATATGTGAAAAAAAAGAATGAATAAATATGTTGAAAAGTTATTCAACTCTGTGAATCTTTACAGGGGCTGACTTATGAAAATTGCATCAAAGATAGACTCAGTGAAATTTACAAGGAAAAGTCATGCTGCATTATGAATATGAACGTCTTTAATGCTTTTATAGATTTCCCAATAAAATAATGAGAATGGAAGAATCGAGTTCGTAGGCTTCTATTTCGAATAATTCGCTCATAATGTAATGTACCAGAACTCTTACATTCTTCTAGACCAGTTTTTGCATGGCCGAAAAATCAACCCAATGCCTGGAAAAATATTCAAATTTTCACAAACTGTAAAATTGCAATAATACGCCAGTAAAACTTTACAAAAAAAGGCCTAACCTTGGAATAAATGGAATACTACCGTTCTTTCGTAAAGTGACGCGTGTCCTCTCTGGTGTTTAGGTTACAAAGATCGCAGGTTATCGGTAAATCATTTCGATACGGTATATAGTTCAGAGGCAGCATCTCCCCTCTAGCTTTGAAGATCGTCGAAATCTTGTGCGTACTGTAGCCGTTTTGGAAATACGTATTGTGCTGAGGCTCTTGGTTTAGTTTTACGTAAATTTCCCGATGAAGTGACGCCACTGCATCTTTCTTCGTTTTCGTCACTTCAAAATGTATCGCATCGTTAACAAATCTTCGGAGCAAGTGGCATGTCTCGTGGTCCCCGTACCAATTTACTTCGACTCCTATTTCGCTCGCCAGAGTTTGCAGTTCCGCAAAAAATCCACTATTGTTGGCCACACAATATTTCATCAACATTTTCGGCATCCTGTAGTCCCTTAAGGCTGCAACCTTTATGATGTAGTTAATATGAATTTGCAACGTTTCAACAAAAGTGCGCTTCAAATAGTTGTAGTTTCTCAACTTCATCGTACTTATTCCCACCCCATACTTGCGCACCATATAAAAGCACTGACTTCGATCCTGCTTTGTAGATATTATATTTTACCGTGTGACATAAGTCAGGATTATGGAAACAGTTCTTCCAAATCGAGTTCATCACCCATTTAGCCTCATTGAGTTTCCTCTCAAGATGATAATTAAAGTTCAGATTGCTGGTAATGTGAACGCCGAGGTACTTATAGCTCTTAACGACTTCGATCTCCCTTCCGTCAAAAGTCCACTTCTCATTTCGTGCTAGTATATGTCGCTTCTTAAACGCCATCACTTTCGATTTTTGCAGGTTTACCGTCAACTTCCATTGCTTGCAATACTCCTCAATATGATTAATCATACTTTGCAAATCTCTCGGTGATTTGGCGAAAAACACCATATCGTCCGCGTAAAATAGTCCTTTGAGCGTTGTTCCAAAAGCATCTACACCACCAGGCATACCGTCCAATATGTCGTCCACATACGTCGCAAATGCATCCGGACTTAGGTATGACACACCCCTGACGCACTCCTGCATTTGTACCGAATTTCGATGACATTCGGAACCCGTTCCATATTATGGCTGTGGTATCCTCATATAACTGTTCCAAGGCATATCCAAACTTGTACGACATTCCATGGTTGTACAACTTATAAAAAAGAGACGGGCGATCGATAGTGTGGAAAGCCGACTTGAAATCCACAAAGAAAGCATATAGTCTGCGCCCTTGATTCAAGTACAACTGTGCCAAATTGTACAAAACAAAGACATGGTCATTCGTGGAGTATCCTGGACGAAATCCCGCTTGATTCTCTGATAAAATTTGACGTTCGTTTAACCACCTAGCAAATCTTGCTTGTAAAATGGTGGTGAAAATGTTTCCCGACGCATTTAGAAAAGAGATGCCTCGATACGATGCAGGGTCATTGACATTTCCGGCTTTAAACAGAGGAAAAATCACCGCCTCCCGGAATTCCTCTGGAATATCTCCCTGATCGAAAATACGATTAAACTCCGTACATAGAATATCGAGAAGCTGTTCAGTCCCGTACTTGTAAAATTCAACGGGAATTCTGTCGGCTCCTGGAGCCTTTTTATCTTTGCACTTGTGCAAAGCCAAACGTAAGTCCTCCTTCGATATAACGGCATCCAGCCCTTCCTCGTTTCATCTGGGCCGCGCATATTGTATGGCGTTTTCTTCACTCGTACTTTGTAAGTTCCTTTTGAAGTGAACCTCCAGCATGTCAACATCGATTTCTGCTCCGATAGTGTAGGCATCGGCACCATTGATGAATTTTGCAATTTTCCAGAATTCCTTGGAATTCGTACATGTTGTCAGTTTTGCTGCTTGCGCTTGGTAAAATTGCCGTTTCTTTAATCTGCATAGTTGCTTAAATTTTTGATTGGCCTGTACATACATAAGGCGTGACACAGAATTGTTGGCTCTTCGAAAGATTCTCAAGAAGGCAAAAGAGTGCTTCCTCATCTTATCACATTCACTGTCATACCAGGCCTGTTTGAATGGTCTCTTATACTTTTCTGTCTTCTTGGCACTCATTGTGATAACTCTAGCTAGATCCTTCAAACTGACACTCGCAATCTGTGCTAGGTTTCGCTCCAACTTTGCTTTATACTCACTCGCATATTCATATCTCCAGACTATTTGCGGCAACATCTCCATTGACTTAGCGCTTGTACTGCCGATGCTATCTAACCCAATCGTAGCTATAATTGAGAGATGATCGGAGTACTGCTTATTTTCCACCATGAAGTCCGTAATGAGAGGCAACCAGTCCCGATAACAGTGTGCCCTTGTGGGCCTATGTAAGTACACTCTCCATCCGCATCGCTAAGTGATGCGCCATTAAAGAGCTTCAAAGCAAAGGAGTCCATTAGACTCAGCATTTTTCGCCCGCATCCGTTCAGTGTATGACCCTTCGATTTTCTTGTTATTTTCTCCGCCTGATTTGCCATTGGTTGTCCGCTTCCAACTCTAGCGTTTACATCACCCATAATTAGCAGATTGTTGGTATTCAGTTGGTTTAGCATATCCGTGAGCTTGTCAAACTCGCTATGCCATAAATTACAATTAATATTTATGTTGGAAAAATATTGGATTAGAAATTTTGTCTACTTTCAAAATGCCGAGCATCGTTTTTTCCAAGATATTTTTTTTTTTAAATATAGTTGGAAATGTAAAAAAAGTGTAAAAAAATGGCTCTTTTTTGCTCGCCAAAAAAATAGCACAGGGTCCCCAGGGTTGAAAATCTGGATTTATAAAGCCAGTAATACTCAAAATTGATAACCGCAAGAACGGTAGTATTCCATTTATTCCGAGGTTAATGTCGATTTTGACTGGCCTATAAAGGTTTTACGTCTTAAGAAGCTTTCGCAGTTTTCTACAATAAAGATCTGAAATTGGTATATCCATTGCCGAATGCTGTGAAAGCTTCTTAAGAGCATTTTCTATACTTTGTGGAAAAGTGAGCAATGAGCATCAGAGTAGGTTCCAAGTTATGCAATCATATAAAAAACTTTCGATTATTTTTTGTTTAATATGGAACGCGCATGCTGAATGAATATTTCTTTTACTAATAATGAACAGGGCACATAAATGTATTAAATGTATATTATGATTAAATATGTAATTTAATAAACGTTAAAGCATTATGAGTATAATACGAAAAAAAAAGAATTGGATAATATAAATTTTATTTTGTTGTACTTACTTTGCTAGTGGTATATTGTCACGTTCACTGTATGCATCATATAAATATTCCCTGAAAATTTTTAGGGGAATGCAATGAAAATGGAAGCGCGAATTATAACAAAGCATAGTATTCAAAAATAAATGTTGGAATGAAATAAAATAATAAAAAAAAAATTAAAACTGGGTAAAACTAAATAAATATTGTACCAATGTTATATTCAAGACAACTGCAATCATCATCATTCAATATTAAACAAACCAACAAACATTCAAAACATTCAAACGAATAATAAAACCAAAATAAGTCAAAAGTTTAACAAGCATGCCAACAAAATAAAATTAATGTTAATGGACAGTTTTGAAAACCCGAAACCATAGGCAAATTTTGTTGATTAGGCATAAGGCAGGTGTGTTGTGTAATGTATGATGTTTCCTTTTTTGTGTAATTAATTAAAATGTCGTAGATCATGTTATTTTTGGGTATACATAATATTATCCTGAAATGTTGATTTATTATTAATTGCTTTCTGATTTCTGAGTCAAAGAAAATTTGCAGATAAATATACAGGATGTCTCATTCATGGTGGAGAATATTTTAATGGTAGGTAGTGTGGCTCATTTGGGAAAAATTAATGTATGCAACGTTACAATGTAATATAGCATTATTTGTCTAAATGCCCGACTTGTTGAACTAAATCAAAATTTGCCAGACCACCAAACATTTCATCCGAGATATGACTTAACTTTCTGAAACTACATAAAATTTCCAATAAAACGACACCTCGCCCGTTACGAAGCTCTTCGTATCTTCCGAGATAAACCCGTTCAAACTTTAAAGAAATTTTAAAATTGTATACGATTTTATTATTTGAATTTTTTATGAAAACCACTTTCAATGTATCTACATACCTCGACATTAGGAATTTTCGTAACCCAAATGTCTAAATAGCATCTTGAAGCTTCCTTTTGAGTTAAGCCCACACGCAATCATTCATTTAAATTCATCATTAATGTGGCACGAACGTCTGTCTTTGGCGACAGTTTAAATTGGCGTTAATTGTTAGAAAAGATGTATGTCATATTTTAAGAAGGACAATTGAGAATGATCTTTGATACATTTTAGCGATAAATGACCTCTTGCGCCTGCTTAGCGCTTATACCTCTTGATTACATCTAATTCGCTTACGATTCACTTTTTAGACAGTCGATACTCAGTGTTTTTCCAACTACTGAATTTCAGTGCTCGAGACTGCAGTCCAACCATCATTGCGGATGATAATGACTCGTTCCCTGTTTCGGACCATCCGAGACCTTGAGACAGAAATTATATAGTTTTGAATTGCGAAAATTTTTGTGACGTGCTAGGAGTCGATTTGTCATTTTCTCGCTCTCTAATAGCGCAGTACAAAGTTTTTTTGTAGATGGTACAGCACAGCAGTAAAATATATGCCGCGATCATCGGCTTTCGTTTATTAGAATACTGATACCTCATTGGGTAGAGAATTATTAAGCGGTTGGTGGTCCACTGGGGATTTAGCGCCATTTTATTGGATTTGATAGACATATTGTGGGAAAAAAACTTTATCTGGTAACCCGAGCAGACTCCTTTAGTTAACGGTTTGCAAAAGCCTCGGAGCAGCATGCGTTTATATGGCCATTTAGTTCTTTGGTCACTCATCGGTATTGCTGTATGACCTAAACTCTTCATGGAGAATTGAAGGTGAAAGATGTCCGATGATGATGCCTTCAGCAATATACTTCTAAAAAACTTCATCTGAATTGTGTGCATAGGTAAGCGTAAGTTGCTAGTGTTAAACGCTCTTGAAAGTAAGCAGCGGATAGATTTCACCCAAAAAAAAAATCTCTTTGGTCTTGCATTGCACGACAAAAAAGTAATCCAATGTTCCTCACAATGCAAAATAGCAATTTCAATATCGACCAGCTGGTCTTTCCAGAGGATTTTCATTCCCTTTAGCTTCATACAAACTCATCTCCACAGCAGAGAGTAACCTAGCTGTCAGTTAGGTTTGGTTTTAGGACTGGCTGTAAGTGGGAAAAGTCCAAAGCCATCTCTCACTGCAGCTATGCGCCGTCTTGAATGTTTTGGCATTGCGTTCCTTCTAGTAGAGGATATCACCCCTCTTAAAATAGGCCAGCTAAATCGTTTTATCGAGAGAAGTAGGTTAGATAAGTTCATCTAATCAACAGTAGAGGCAATTGCACAAAATAGTCCAGCCATCGCAGTGCCTATAGCCTTCAATAGCCAATGCCCTTCGGTAATCTTAATCTTAGGCCTTGCAAGGGCGGAAGTTGTTCTGTTTTTTAAATAGGGATAACACGCCGCGCCGTCCCGGAATATCTGGAGTGCCTCTTCGCAGATTGGTCCCGACGAGTTGGAAGTCTGCCCTCATGGTTGTACTGCTAAACGATCCTGTCATAGACAAGCCAAAACCTCAATCATTTTGGGGCATTGGTCTTCTTTTAGTACTTGGTAAAATGCTGAAAGAGATTCTTGTCCGGAGGATGGAGGAAAGGCTTGTCGGTCAGATGTCTGAAAGCCTGGATGGATTTCGTGGATGTCCTGATCATGTGTGTCTCAATGCGTCCTTGGGCTCCTTACTGACTTGCTGTGGGATGCGATCCTGCGCAAGATCGAAGCTGTTTGCTGTCCGGAGTTGTCTGTATGGAGAAGCTACTTCTCCGACAGAGAGTCGCCTACGACGTGGTGCGCATTGCGTGCATTGCGTAGCTGTCCGCAGGGTTCCATTCTAGACTCATTCGTTTGGAACCTAATCATGGATGATCTGCTTAAGTCATTCGACCAGGTGTGCTGCGCCTTCCCCGATGATTTACTGATTCTTGTGGAAGGTAACTGCTGCGCTAGAGCGTCTGAGGTCATAAATGGACGCTGTCCATCAATGGGGATCCCAAATGGGAGTTGAAGTTTCGTCCTCTAAGACCGTGACGATTTTGCACAGCCTTCTTTGGTAAGGAAGGGGGAAGTTTGACTCAAGTATGAGGCGGTCCAGGTGAAGTACTTGGGCATAACAATAGGGGAGGGGAGAGGATTAACTTTAGGTTCCACATAACAGCTGTCACCGAGAAATTTGTAGATATATATGTATGTATATGTAAGTGGTTGACATGTTTAGTTAGGATGGATTGAGGTTTGAATGGGGGTGCTGTCAAAAGGATATACAAAGCCTTGTTTGTTGGCTGTGCCGATGTGCATATGGATCCGTAGCTCTTATGGTCTACGCCCTTACCACTGGTGGTAGGGAGCTTTGCGAAACGCATCAACGTGCCCCCTAACTGAATGTCGTCGAGTGTGTAAGACGGTATCTAGTGTGACTTTGCAGGTCATGATGGGTGCACCCTCTCTTGACTTGGAGATCCTACGTTGTGGAACGGCGTTTTACATACGCTTTGTTATCCGACGAGAGTTCTGTGGGCGAGAAATCGCTGGCTTCTTAGAGGAGTGTGTCCTATCTAAATGGCAATCTACGTGGGAAACAGCGTCCAATGGGAGTACTACCTACGAGTACGTTAGGCAGGTTAGTCACGTAAGAGGAAATGCTGATCATGCATGGCATGCCAAAGCATGGTTTCATACGCGCAATTTAGCTGATGATATGTGTAATCATATCGGCGAAGATTGCTGCATGTATGTACTATGCCATTGCCCGGCGTACGCGGATATCCGGAAGATGGACGCATTTGGCGTCACTATCGAGGATAGCTCTCTGAATGTCTCTCGCTGTCTCTTTGAACGTAAAAATATCCTAGCTCTAAATGCATTCACTAAGGAGGCACTTAGTCGCCGCTACAGGCGCTTGCATCCGGAAGATGTACAACAGTCCAGCTCTGGTCTGTCTGACATTGCCGCTGCCAGTGTCATTGTTTAGGTTGATAACTTACTGTTCGGCTTAACTTCGGCTTCACACATGAGCAGGGACGCCCGAATGGCTAAAAAACGTTGCGTCTATTCCATTGGGAATTTGCGAAATGACTATTCCGCTACACCCGAGTAGTTAGGCCACCAGTGAGTGGATGTACAAGGCGCTCACGCTGCAGCAATAGTGGAAGAAAACTGCGAATCCGGAGCAGAAGTAATATCTGTTAGCACGGATGTCTGTTAGTACCGATGGGCGGGAATTCCCCTATCCGACACATGAGGTAGGCCTCCATAAGGGGAGTATCTGTGGTTTCACAACGGCGTGTGTGTTGCGCTACAACCGCGTACCGGGACCCATAGAACGACAGGTGTAGTAGAAAGACCTTGTATCCAGCAGTATGTAAACGCCAAGCATAAACACTTGGCAAGAAAAAGTGTAACCTTTTATGGGCTGGTTACACAGTACGAGTTGCTGACCTGACAGTGGACAGCTATTGCACCTGTGTACTCGCATGAAAGTAGCTCGAATCGCATCACCCGGTCACACAAGTGCGAGCTGTCGGCAGAGTAGAGAGCAACTGCACGTATGTAGTTGCATCTCAGTAGCATGTCATGCATGTCTCGTATAATGTTGTTGCGAAGTGAACGAGTGAACACTGCTTCTATCGTGATAAGAGCGGTTACAAAAATACTTTGCGCTTGTAGCGTACTTCGGGCTGATAGAGTTATACAAAAAAAAGAAGAAAGAAGAAGGATCTGGGTCAGCAATTGGATGCAAAGGAAAGGGGCAACACATGAAATATTTGAAGAACTATACAATGAAGATCCCCGAGAATATAAAGCTATAATGAGAGTGACACCTACATAATTGAAAACGCTATTGAATTTAATTGCTCAAAAAATTCAACGTGAAAACACCCATATGAGGGATGCCATACCTGCAAGGGTGGAGTTGGAAATAACCTTGGTCTACCTTTCGTCTGGAATATCGTATCGATTTCGAGCAATTGTTATTTCGCAATCGGTGCAATGTCCGAATCGTAGTATGCGATACCAGCTGACGCTGACTGGGGGCGAGTGGCCGAGTCAAAACAAAAAATGTTGTAGTAGCTCGGATGCGAGCTACTGACCGAATCGCACATGACAGTAACTCGTATGATGCGGTCACATGGTGCAAGTAGCTGCTCTGCAGTAGCTGTCTAGGCCAACTCGCACGATAGCTCGCACTGTGTAACCAAGGCATTAGGGGCGCTGATTGACGTCACAAAATTGTTTGCCTATTCGAGCCGTCTGGTAAACATTTACGGCGGTAGGAACAGACGTTAATAACCTACTTCGTTTATTATTCTAAATAGGACTGAAAGGAGCACTACCCATGGCAAACACTACAGCCTGCTCCTTAATATTCCTGATGCCCCTGGCCAAAGTATCCTTTTATGCAATTTGGTGCAGTATGACTAACCGGATTAACTTCGAGTTTTCATCAAAATCAAACCTAAAAAGACCCAACAAACAGTATGTTTTTCTTTCAGGGCATCTTGACACTTGCAATCCAGCAAAGAAGGATAAACAATAAAATTCTTTGACTGGAGATGAAAATGGAACTATTGAGCCTTCGACAGGAATACTTTACATAATTATCTGAATTTTTGTTAACTCCGGAAGGAACAAGAAAAAGTCGATAGTTATGAATTCAATAGGGACATATTTATGTGAGTGTTGGTGAAGACTGATTGTCAAAAAGAAAGTATTTCTTATAAGAACCTACTTTTGGGGATTGGATTTATATACTTGCCCCAAGACCGTTTTCATAAATGATTCGGTGATTCGACACAAACACATTCCAGTAAGGTTGAATTGAAATTTTTTTTCTATAAATGAAAAAGAATTTCCTAAGAATAGTTTTTTGGATTTGGTGTTTTAATGGGAGTCCCAAGATCCCATCGTCTATCGGTGATTGAAATGCATACAAACCGCCTGCAACATAAATAAGCGGTTTCAGCTCGATGACTCTCAAATAGGCTCCGTCAGCGTCATGACAGACAATCTCCTCGTCAGACGGAAGCCTCAAAAGAGTTCGCGTATGCTTCAAATCGGGTTTCATTGCACTGTTTCCATATACTGCCGATTTCGCCCATTAAGTTAACAACAATTTATACTAAATCCATATGCCGGCCGCCCGAATATTGTTTTGAAACGCGTAAGCTAACACTGCAAATATACACAAAGGTTACCTACCTCTTTCGCCCATTCATCATTACCTACGACATTTCATTCATTAATACCCACAATTATTTATAAAACCAAATAAACATACCGACACGTAAATAGAAAATACTGATAGTACTACACTACAAGCGCCATGTCACGAAGCCGATCTGAAATCATACCCATATCAGCACCAAAAAGCGGCAAACCGCACGAGCCAGCGCCGGTCACAAGCCCCAATGAAAAATCTGGTTTTCTTGCCATGGAAACAAATCGCAACGCATCGCATCGCCCCGCCCGGAAAAGCTCGGCGTCGCACTGTATGTGTATGCGACCTTAATCGTGAAAATGTAACCTCTTATTGATTGATCAAAACTAAAAATTGATTTGTCACCCATCGATTAGACCTGACTAAGAACCCAATAATTTCATATCATTAAATAAGGTTTCATTGTTCTTAGGATCTAACGATCGATAAAACAGTGTCAAATCATAAATGCCCACTACATGCCACACATTTTTGTCAACACAACTGTTAGTAAGTCCTTACCTTAACACGCTGCATTTCTACGTTACCTTGTTGTCTACTTTTCTACTAAGTGTGACCATGACCATTACGGTTAAATGTTAGTTATTAGAAAGTATGTTTTTGAGTGTAAATTAAAATTAATAGTTGGTAAAAAAAAACATAAAACGTTAGTTACATACAAAAACAATATTTTATTGTTAATAAAAATAGTTAAAAAATTGAGCAATTAATTTAAGAATTAATATGTTAGATTCATCTAATCAACAAAATTTGTCCACAGAGCGAGGCGCGCCATATTGTATTAGTAGGTCGTTAGTGTTCATATGATTAAAAATATGTGTTATCATCAATAGTCCTTTTATCACTACACAAAATAAACAGAACAAAAGAAACGAAATGAGAAAGTAGAAAAAAAACATACTTATTGTTTTGCAGACGTTTCGGATGCATTTACTTAACGTCATACAAACATCATACTCATCATTCCCAGAACCAGAACCAAAATTATATACAATGTACAGACATTCCAAACAATAAATAAAAATTATCTTCTCTAACTTTTTCTCTTTGATAATAAATTATCGTGTTAGGATATTCTTTCTTATTTTCATTTATGTCTGTTCAAATAATTTTCTCAAATGCAGTATAGTCTTATTATTTGATATTAATTTATATGTTTGCAATAAAAAAAAACAGAGTGAAAAGAATATACTTACGATTCGACCAACGGTCCCGGATACGGATCCGACTTTTGATATAAACTAGAAAGCTTAACGCTAATTATTAAGGTCGGGAAGAAGAGTAGAATACACCAGCCTACACCTGCCCAGAATCCATTCTAGAAAAAAAATAGAGAATGAAAAGTATTTATTAGTATGTGTATGACTATAAAAGAAGCAAAATGAATGCTGATTGGTATTAGTAGGAACTGTATGCAAACTTCGTTGTAATTAAAAAAAAAAAAAATTAAAGCTCACTTGACAACTGTTCGTTGCATGAGATTATGCCCACTGTAGAAAAAATAAAACAATAGTCAAAAAACCAACAAAACAAAAATGATTTGAAAAACACGGGTTGACAGACACTAACATTTTTTTTTCAATTGCTTAGACCTAAAGTCGTGAAATTGACACGATTACATCAGCAGGATGAACGACAATTAAATGCCCGAGATGATCCGCGCAACGAGTGCATGCAGCCAGATTGCATGGTTGACCGAGAGCTCCCTGGGAGCAATTAGTAGGAGAGGACGTCCACCAGATGCTAAGTGTCCGAAATTAGAGGTCAAGGTCACCTGACTGCGACAATTTAAGGTCAACGATACAGACGGTTAATACCCTATCCTGGTGTGAGTAGAGCATTCGATTCGACTCGACACACTCGAAAAATCGATCAGAGCAAGTCCTCCCGTGTAAGAATACTTTGAAAAGCATAGCGCGCCTACTAATTTCATTAAAAAAAATATGAATCTAGAACAGTTAATCTACTTACAAATGGATCCACTACACGATTACATCCCGCCACAATAAGCGAATCATAAACATTCGCCATCGGTCCACAATACCCGATATCATCGCGCACGGACGTCACTACTAATTGCATATACTTCGTAATATCACCGCTCAATTGCGCCACCAACTGCGTTGCAACATTCTGAACATAATCCGTTCCGTTGTGCAAAATAAACTCTTGTGCCTTCCTCATCTCATCCAACAGCTTTTCGATTGTCTTATCAAATGGCTCATTTGTGGAATTCGAATTGAAATTCAAATCCGCATTCAAACTTTGCGACAAAGTCAGTAGACGTTCTGATGCGTCCACAATGGGCGTCACCAAATTCTGTTGATATGTTCGTAAATGCAACGCCTGATTTCGTATGCTAGCCTTAATGTTGGCCAATTCCGGATTGGATGTGCTAATATTGCCGGCAATGTCGGAGAGCTTTTGAGCAATGATCTCGAGCGGTTGGCTTGTGATGTTGTCCTTGAGCTACGGGGCAGAAAATAAATAAATTTCAATTAGAATCGCCGTCAAAGTGAGTGTAAGGATAACATCCATACATTATACGTGAATTTGTCCAAATCGAAATTCTTCAACTCCGATTGTCCCAACTCTTCAATCTTTTTGGTGATGTTTGAATTGAAAATGTCAACACCGACGATTTTGATGTCCTTTATCAACAATTCCATTGTTGTGTTGATCCGGTATTTTTCCGGGAAACTTAGCAAATTATCGATTGTAATGATATTGTTTAGATGCAGAACTTTGTAGATTGATTCGTTGCGACGACAGGCCGTGATGGCTTCGGATAGTGTGAATGGATCGGTGACGCGAGCTGTTGATGCTGGGCGAATTTTCGAGAGATTCTTGGAAATTCGCTTGTCTTTTTGGATATTTTCGTAGAGTTGATTCAAGTCGATGATTTGATCAATATAGGAGAATACTTGATCGTTTTCCGGTTCTCTGTATGGAGTGGATACAAAAACAATGTTTTAAGCATTTGTTATTGAATTAAACTTAGGACTTTGCCCCCAGGGTTTAACGCCCGAATGCTGCCACGGTGGGCTTAATCGAAGATTTGCGTGTGCCAACAAAACTTACCTTAGCGAGACACAAACACCACGCTGGACTATGATTCCTACTAAAAAGTGAGCCACCACGATTATAGCAAGTAAGGAGATTGTCAGGAAAATAAAAGCTACAGCACTGTAAGAGATAAAAAATACAATTTCAATTTGGTTAGTCGTGATTAAGAATTTCCATGTCTACTATCTGCGACTTACATCATTAGGAACCTCGAACCGGCTCCTTTATTGCAGCAATCATCGCCATAGCCATCCGGCCGTTTACCGCATATTCCACAAAACAGAGCGAACGTTAGACACAACAAAATCTGAAATAAGAAAAATCCGCCTGTAGAAAAATGAGCGCAAACAGAACGGCCTCTAACGGCTACTTACCAATAGCAGTACCGAACTAACAGCAATACCGAAATAGAATCGATAGATGCTGTACTCGACGATATATTTATCAGCTACATCGGTTCCCTGTTTCGTATAATCCAAAAGAGTTTTCTTCACCATATCTAAATTTTCACTCATTAAATCTGAAGCTTCCTCAATACTGGCGCCTGTAAAATGAATGGGAAAAAAATGATTTCATGGCGATCATGAGATAGATATTAGTGTGTACGCGGGATGGGGTTGGATACGATATCCCCAGTGATAAAACCCCCGAAATCAAAATCCATGAAAGCAAAATATCCAAAAACAAAATCTCCATTTTACACCTCAAATTGGAAATGGGGATTTTTTTTAGAGCTTAGACTATGGTAATAGTAGATGGATGGTAGACAGTAAATGCCACAGTAGATGGTAGGCATTTGAGGATTATATATTTCAAAATGTTGTTTGTAGAGTTCTTGTGTTTGGGGATTTCGTTTTTGTGAAGTTTATATTTGGAGATTTTTGTTGTTATCCTCGGGATATGATCGTACGGGATGGATACGATACCCCCAATCACTATAACCCCAATTCAAAATCTCATCAACGTTACAAAGACAACTGAATTCGGAGTGTGATACGGTTGTCAGCCATACCACTTCCGAGTCGCATTGGCAGTTTATCATTCTACGATAAGAATACTTCTTATCATCTTCTTCTGAATAATAAACTTGCGACGAGTCGTGCCGAGTTTGGAAACTCGTTTCTCTATGAGTGTCTATTTCACAGAGTGGCCGTGATCGTTCGGTCGCCGATCACGGCCACAGAGCAATTCAAAATAGCAAGAATGAAAATCCCCAAATCAACCCATTTGGGCATTTGAGAATTTTTTTTGGAAAGCTTGTATCTGGGGATTTTGTGTTTGTGGATTTCACTTATGAGGATTTTCTTCATTTGGGGCAATACAAAATTGGTCTCCGCGGGATGTCATCGGAAGGGGTGGATTCGATATGCCCAGTCCCCAGGTTCTTGTGTTTGGGGATTTCGTTTTTGTGATGTTTATATTTGGGGATTTTTGTTGTTCCGCTCGGAATGTCATCGTATAGGATGGATACGATATCCCCAGTCACTATAACCCCAAATCACAATCCCCAAATTCAAAATAGCGAAAATGAAAATCCCTAAATCAACCCATTTGGGTATTTGAGAATTTTTTTTGGAAAGCTTGTGTGTGTGAGGATTTTGTGTTTGTGTATTTTAATTATGAGGATTTTCTTCATTTGGGGGCTTTGTGATGGGGATATTCGTGTTGTTCGAGTCATCGTATTGGTTGGATACGAATGGAGATTTTGTGTTTGAGGATTTTTCTTTATTTGTGATTTTGTGATCGGGGCAATACGAATACGCGGGATGTCATCGGAAGGGTTGGATTCGATATCCCCAGTCACTAAATCCCCGAGCTCAAAATACACAAAATTAAAATCCCTAAAATCAAAACACCCGAACCAAAATCCCCATTCCTCATTTGAAGTGATGCTGATGATTCATTTCCCACCTCAAATGGGAAATATATATTTTCTTTAAAATATTGTAGATGGTAAATGGGCAATAGAGATTTTCTTCCGAGTTTAGACTATGGTAATAGTAGATGGATATAGAAAAGGGGAATTAAGTTTTTAATCACTTAAATTTTGAGGAAAAGTTTTGGGGTCTTGATGCACAGAAGATAGTCTTTTTTATCCTTATAGACCGCAACTCTCGAAACTGAAATAAGCCGGAAAAACGAAGTTATTTAAAAACGCACAAATTTCCACTTATTTCAGTAAATTTTATTCTGAATGCATTTCGGCTTCCAACAATGGAGAAGCCATCATCAGCATTAATGTTTGATGACAATGGGTATTGGTTTCCCGAATCGAAACGGAAACTATATGAAAAAATACGAACATAAATATTGCAACAGGGTGGTTTGTAAGAAAATTATTCTAAAATAAAATTAAAGCTATAAAATTTGTAAAACAAAAAATTAATGAAAAAAACTGTAACAACAACAAAATTGAAAAAGAATGTAAAAGTCAAGATATAGAAAAACAAAGAAGGGTATACATTAAGAAAACATTAAAATTAATAAATTAAAACATCGATATAAAATTAACAAATAGGAAAAATATTAAAATTGAAAAACAAACAAAAACAACGTTTCATTTTAACAAATTAAAAAGTGGAGATTCGATGTCGCCGTTGCATAGATTCATTAAGTTGCTCGATGTGCTTATGTATAGCGATTCGTACGCGTCCAGTTTTCGTACATTGGATACATTTTTCAAAATTTTTACGTTCTCTTCAAAAGAATTTATCTTGTGCAGCTCAGTATGATTTAAATCGTATACGTGACATGCTATGGCTGAGTGTGCATCTTTATTACGTACGCTTCGCATATGCTCGGAAAAACGAACTTGAACAGCTCGTTTTGTTTGACCAATGTATCGTTCATTACAAGTTGAGCATTTGATCTCGTAGATTCCACTCCGCTCTTTAACTGGAATCTCGTCTTTCGTAGAGCCTAAGAGGGTGCATAGCTTATTGGGATTCGTATTGACAAGTTTCAAATTTGCTTTGTCAAATTTTCCTCTCAGTTTATTTGTGATGTTGGGTGCGTACGTTATGGCAACTCGACGTTCGCTTTGTTTAGTCTGTGTTTTGTTTTGAGAAAATAAGGTTGATCGTTCTTCCTTTTTGAATTTATCACTAGTTTTCTTTATCAAATTGTCCACTAAAGATTTTTTGAAACCATTAATGTCGGCTATTTTGGTTATGTAGTTATATTCCGTCATGTATTCGGAATTTGAAAGTGGTAGTCTAATTAGCCGAGTGATCATCGAACGGAGCGAAGCGATTTTATGAGCATATGTACAATAAGAATCGGACGTTACATATCGTTCAGTAGTTGTTGACTTTCTGAACACACCAAAGTCGATATTTTCACCAATACGTTTTAGTTTTAGATCGAGAAAGTTTAAAGTATGATTGGTCTCGTCCTCCAGTTCATACGTAAACTTGATGGATGCGTATCGATTGTTGAGGATACTCAGGAAGTTCGTAATTTGGTCTCTCTTTACGATGGCAAAAGTGTCGTCTACGTATCTCCACCAAATGCGTGGTAGAAGGTTGTCATTCTTCAAATTCGTTTCAAAAAGGCACATGAAAGCCTCTGCCACTAGTGGTGATAGGCTGTTTCCCATACTACAACCAACATCGTTTGAGTAAAAGTTTCCACGGAATTGGAAAGTGTTGTACTTCATACAAGTAGCAATCGCTGTCATATATACGTCGATTTTATCGTCCGATAGATTATATTTGTTGAGGTGTTGGCGTAAAGCAAGCATTGCTACATCGACCGGCACATTTGGAAACAACGATGTTACGTCGAACGAGATCATAACTTCGTCATCGGCGATTTTAACACTTTTTATTTTGTTTACAAAATCCAAAGCATCTTTAACAGCGAACCCTTCAAACGGGCTAAACTGTTTCATTTCAGTGACGAGGAATTTGGATATTTTAGAAAATGGTGAATTAATACAGGAAACAATTTTCCTCATTTTTTCCCCGGGCTTGTGGATTTTGGGAAGACCATACATTAATGGTACTTGAGGGTTGGAGACATGAAGCGTATACTTATTTATGCCTAAAGTTTTGTGTAAACTGTCGATAACAGACTTCGCATCTTTTTTCATCGCGTTAAGAGGGGATTTTCTGCATATAGTAAAAAACTCTTCGTCTATAGACTGCCGCATACGTCTGTCATAATCATTTTTATCCATAGCGACCACTTGATTACCCTTGTCCGATTATTTCAGTTTCGAGAGTTGCGGTCTATAAGGATAAAAAAGACTATCTTCTGTGCATCAAGACCCCAAAACTTTTCCTCAAAATTTAAGTGATTAAAAACTTAATTCCCCTTTTCTATGAACAATGTTTTCCAAACAAGACTTGAGTGAATATTCGTGTCTGGTGACAAAAAATGAAAAAATACGTGCAGACATTGTGTTCCTTGAACAGTGCAAATCCAACAAACTGTTTCCAAACTTCATAAAAGTAAAATGTTCGGTCACTAATAACAGAACAAAAGATGTCATACATCATGCAAAATTATTTTGGCTCAAACGAGAAATACAACATCATTACAGTATGCTAGATTCGGTACAGTTAAAAGTATATGAACTGCATTTAAAAATGACTAAACATTTGAATGAGTGTGAGTATAGCATATTTAATCATAAACAATCGGCAATATTATTACGCGGTAAAGATACTTTTGACAAAAAACGAATAGTGCACGATAGCAAATTACGACGACTCCTGAACAATCGTGTTATTGAGAGAAAATCCGAGGTAAAACCTGTCGACAATATTTTCGTAAACTTATCTTCCGATAATTTTAATGAAGATGAAGTGGAACTACTGAATCGCGGTCTTAACTTTTCCATTAAACCCAAAAGTAGTCCTATCATTGATGTCATTGCCGACATAGAATCCGCGATACAATACAAGCCTTCTAATGTCAAACAAGAAATTAGAAATGCAGCAACACCCCTCATCAAAACTGAACGCACTATTAACATGAAACATAAACAAAACACAAACAAATGGACCATCGCGCTTAAAAAACTCAAACAACGTAACGTTTTCTACATGAAATCGGACAAGGGTAATCAAGTGGTCGCTATGGATAAAAATGATTATGACAGACGTATGCGGCAGTCTATAGACGAAGAGTTTTTTACTATATGCAGAAAATCCCCTCTTAACGCGATGAAAAAAGATGCGAAGTCTGTTATCGACAGTTTACACAAAACTTTAGGCATAAATAAGTATACGCTTCATGTCTCCAACCCTCAAGTACCATTAATGTATGGTCTTCCCAAAATCCACAAGCCCGGGGAAAAAAAATGAGGAAAATTGTTTCCTGTATTAATTCACCATTTTCTAAAATATCCAAATTCCTCGTCACTGAAATGAAACAGTTTAGCCCGTTTGAAGGGTTCGCTGTTAAAGATGCTTTGGATTTTGTAAACAAAATAAAAAGTGTTAAAATCGCCGATGACGAAGTTATGATCTCGTTCGACGTAACATCGTTGTTTCCAAATGTGCCGGTCGATGTAGCAATGCTTGCTTTACGCCAACACCTCAACAAATATAATCTATCGGACGATAAAATCGACGTATATATGACAGCGATTGCTACTTGTATGAAGTACAACACTTTCCAATTCCGTGGAAACTTTTACTCAAACGATGTTGGTTGTAGTATGGGAAACAGCCTATCACCACTAGTGGCAGAGGCTTTCATGTGCCTTTTTGAAACGAATTTGAAGAATGACAACCTTCTACCACGCATTTGGTGGAGATACGTAGACGACACTTTTGCCATCGTAAAGAGAGACCAAATTACGAACTTCCTGAGTATCCTCAACAATCGATACGCATCCATCAAGTTTACGTATGAACTGGAGGACGAGACCAATCATACTTTAAACTTTCTCGATCTAAAACTAAAACGTATTGGTGAAAATATCGACTTTGGTGTGTTCAGAAAGTCAACAACTACTGAACGATATGTAACGTCCGATTCTTATTGTACATATGCTCATAAAATCGCTTCGCTCCGTTCGATGATCACTCGGCTAATTAGACTACCACTTTCAAATTCCGAATACATGACGGAATATAACTACATAACCAAAATAGCCGACATTAATGGTTTCAAAAAATCTTTAGTGGACAATTTGATAAAGAAAACTAGTGATAAATTCAAAAAGGAAGAACGATCAACCTTATTTTCTCAAAACAAAACACAGACTAAACAAAGCGAACGTCGAGTTGCCATAACGTACGCACCCAACATCACAAATAAACTGAGAGGAAAATTTGACAAAGCAAATTTGAAACTTGTCAATACGAATCCCAATAAGCTATGCACCCTCTTAGGCTCTACGAAAGACGAGATTCCAGTTAAAGAGCGGAGTGGAATCTACGAGATCAAATGCTCAACTTGTAATGAACGATACATTGGTCAAACAAAACGAGCTGTTCAAGTTCGTTTTTCCGAGCATATGCGAAGCGTACGTAATAAAGATGCACACTCAGCCATAGCATGTCACGTATACGATTTAAATCATACTGAGCTGCACAAGATAAATTCTTTTGAAGAGAACGTAAAAATTTTGAAAAATGTATCCAATGTACGAAAACTGGACGCGTACGAATCGCTATACATAAGCACATCGAGCAACTTAATGAATCTATGCAACGGCGACATCGAATCTCCACTTTTTAATTTGTTAAAATGAAACGTTGTTTTTGTTTGTTTTTCAATTTTAATATTTTTCCTATTTGTTAATTTTATATCGATGTTTTAATTTATTAATTTTAATGTTTTCTTAATGTATACCCTTCTTTGTTTTTCTATATCTTGACTTTTACATTCTTTTTCAATTTTGTTGTTGTTACAGTTTTTTTCATTAATTTTTTGTTTTACAAATTTTATAGCTTTAATTTTATTTTAGAATAATTTTCTTACAAACCACCCTGTTGCAATATTTATGTTCGTATTTTTTCATATAGTTTCCGTTTCGATTCGGGAAACCAATACCCATTGTCATCAAACATTAATGCTGATGATGGCTTCTCCATTGTTGGAAGCCGAAATGCATTCAGAATAAAATTTACTGAAATAAGTGGAAATTTGTGCGTTTTTAAATAACTTCGTTTTTCCGGCTTATTTCAGTTTCGAGAGTTGCGGTCTATAAGGATAAAAAAGACTATCTTCTGAGTAGATGGATAGTAAACAGAAAAAATTATAATTGTAGATGGTAGCAATCGAAGCTAGATGGTTATAGTTAGGGACTAGGCATTTGAGGATTACATATTTCGAAATTTTGTGCGTGGAGATTTTCTGTTTAGGGATTTTTTTAATTTGGGGAGTTTGTGATCGGTGTTTTCTTCTTCTTGTCCTCGCTGGATGTCATCGTTCGACATACAATATCCTCACAGTCACTATATCCAAATTCCCCAAAACAAAATCCCCAAATCAATTGAGTAGTGTTTGGGAAATTTGAGTTTGTGTTTGGGAATTTTTTGTGGGGGGGGGGGGGGGGTTGTGTTTGGGGATTTTGATTATGGTTTTTTGTGTTGTTCCCCGCGGGATGTCATCGTACTGGTTAGATACGAATGTGTTTAAAGATTTTCTTCATTTGCTGATTTTGTGATGGAGGATTTCGTATTGTTCCCCGCGGGATGCCATCGTAAGGGTTGGATACCCCCCCCCCCCCCATTCACTATGTCCCCAAATCTTCGTAATCAAAATTCACAAAATTAAAATCCCTAAAATCAAAACCCCCAAATCGAAAATTCCCATTCCCCATTTGGGTTGATAATGATGATTCATCTCACACCTCAAATCTCAAAATTCTTTAGAATTTAGACTATGCGAATAGTATATTACCAGCGACACGGGAACGAAGGCCGAGGAGGGAACTACCCGATCGTGACCGCGCTCGCAACGACACGTCAACGAAAGCTATGATGGGAACTGGGGAACGAGCGATCGCCTTTTTTTCCTCTTTGGCAAGATCGAGAAAGGTTCGTCCTGCGCAAAGGCGATCTCCAAGGTTGTACTGACATTCAAGGGGACGTGCCGGTGGAATTTGGAAACGAAATCGTTCTGCGTCTTGCGAGCCAGACGTCTTGCGGAATCGTCGTGGGAGCCACAAGTCCTGCGAGTAAGCGAAATCGTACTATGAGTAAGCGAAATCGTCCTGTGAGTTAAGTGAATCGGCGGCGTCGTGCGAGCCATAAGTTCTGCGAGGCATGCGTGCGTCCTGCGTGTCACAAGTCCTATGAGAAATCGGCTGCGCCTTGCGAGCCACAAGTCCTGCGAAGTCGTCGCGCGAGCCACAAGTCCTGCGAAGCATGCGTGATTCCTGCGAGTCACAAGTCCTGTGAGAAAAACGAAATCGTCCTGCGTCCTGTGAAGCAATCGAAATCAAACCACGTCCTGTGAGTCACGACATGTCGAATTCTACAATTGGGGCCCCCAACGTCCGACCGGGTATGGCAACAGGTACCTTGTTTAAAATTGAAAATATAACACATGTACACAGTTTTAATCCGAAATTTTTTATTTGTGAAGGAAGTGGAGATCTCAGTGTTTTCACGCTGTTCTATTTTATAGTGCGGAGTGCGGTTATTCGTGGTGTGATCGTTTGCCAATTTATTCGTTGTGTCGCGTAGAGTATATCCGTGACGGCATCTTCGCGTTTCTGGCCGCGGTATACAAAATTAGAAACGTGTGGCGCCCACGCTCGTCTGCGTTGAGCCGGTCACCCTCGGATATTCTCGACGTGCCGCAACGATAACGAATTGAACCCGCGGCAAAAGCAACCAGTAACAAGTAGATGGATGGTAGACAGTAAATGACAATTGTAGATGGAATGCGGATTTAGGGTTTGGGGATATTGTTTTCGGGAATTTTGATTATGGAGATTTTTCTGCATGTGGAATTTTGTGATCGGCACACGGCTCCAAAATTAAATTTTGGAGTTTTCAAATAAATAGAATAGCTAGCGCGACAGTCCAACAAAGGACCAAGGACGCAGGAATATTAGAAACATCTAATTTCCAAGATTTTAACTGCGTTCTGTAGAAGTGTTAAGACCAACACTCGTCCGCTATATGGATTGTAAGTTCGAAAATCACTATAAACTGAATCTGTTCACGGTGGTACTCGAATTCATGACCCTGTATTCCGAAGGTCAGCGCACTAATCACTACACCAACCTGAATACTATTTAGAATTCTAAGAGCTAAAATTTATCTAATACAAACCTGCATCATCCATTGCATTTTTCACTTTTCCCACATTCTCCTGGATTGTCTTATTCAGAGTGTCGCACATGGATTTAAACGAATTGACCGCCTTATCCATCACATCGCCAATATTGTCGTCCATCAAGCGCTGAACATCGTCAATTTGTGATGTCAAATCTGGTAACTGAAGGAAATAAAAAGAAATTAATAAATTTCGTGGCTTAGTTGTGAAATAGGTGAAAAAAGGTGAAGTCTCTAAAGGAGTTAACACATGGAAGACCAATGTACTCGTGGCCTTAAAGTGCGTTGACACGATCAAAGAGCGGCTTAACAAGTCGCGTTTGATCAGATAGTCCGAATGTAGCAATTATTTTCTGGTAAATTGAAAGTTAAACGGCGGGCTAAACATTTCCTTCAAACAGGAATCAAGGTTGTCCAAATAGCATTTGATCGTGTCAGCCCCTACTTTAGAGGAAAATGATAACTTTCTGGCAAGGGAAACCACATCAATCACACTAATCGATTCAAAATTAAGAACAACGACATTTCCAACAAATTACACCTACCCTTGGAAAATATCTGTCTAACATCTTATTATGCGTGTAAGAGAGACAATTGAAATGTTTTTAGATGTTGCGCAATGAAAATAGGATGAAATTTAAACACTTACCTGATTATAATCAATACCATTCGCATCGAGATTTCCTATTTCATAGCTGGTCAAAACCTGTTTGCATTGTGGCGCGTCACATTTGCTTAACGATTGTAGAAGTTCACGTTTCACACCACGCAAACCTATAAGCCAGCGAGAAATATAAATTTATTCATGTAATTGACAAAATTCAATTTTAATTTTACTTACCATCACTAAGCTGTGACGCATCAACCCGTAACTTGTTCGTGATCTGTTTCATTTCTTCCAATTCAACTTTTATAACGGGCAACTTCGAAACTAGTCCACTCAAATAGTCTAGGGAAATAGCTTCGGAGGCGTTCTTCAAGTCGGCTAGGAGGACATCAGTGGCAGCTGAAATAGACAAAAAAGGAACAAAGGAAGAATGTTAAAATGATTGAAATCTATTTTAAGCAATGATTTTCAAAACTTAATAATTTTTTTACGAGCTAGGAGTTAAGTTTTCCCGATTTATATAAATGTTGCGATCGTACCTCTTTATTTCAGATAAAATTCACGGGCTTTTCCCTAAATAAAAAAAAACTGGATTGGATACCTGAATCCTAAATCATCTTCAAATACAAATTCTACGAAAGTAACGATACCCACATTCAATTTTCCACCTCACAATCATAAGAAAATTACAATTTCACCTGTCCTGTCCTGACAGTATATGTGTCACCTTAATGAACTTAAAAATTCTTTAATAAAAAAACCTTTCAAGCAGTGAGCCCATTTGAGGGGTTATTTTAAACAGAGCCCAACTGTGAGGATCATCACGATTTAGAATTTGGTATTATGCTTGAAAATTCTTCTTTGGGGGTTTATTGGTTTTTTCGTCCCGTCCCCGTTTTTTGCATCCTACCTAATTTATTGAACACACAGCATACAACTATCCTCAATTTCAGGATTGTTAAATGTTAAATCTAAATTAGTCAAAAAGTTGTATTAACCAACCTTTCAGTGTCGACTCAACATTTTCCGTCAGCTCAGCATAATTTGTCGTTAGCAAGAAATTAATTTGTGACTTTGTCGAATCCAAATACGTGCCGGAATCATCGGCGCCATGACGCACAGTCGATGTAATATTCTCCACGCCCTCTTGCATATAGCTGTTTGTCACGAAAGCAACAATTACGCCAAATCTATTCAAAGAAATACCAACAATTAGCATAATTAAGTTTCCCCAGATTTTTTTTCTCTATTTACAATAATCCAGTTGCAGCACAAATCAACAAAGCGCCCCATATCACTCGGCGACATGTATCATGTTTCTTATCGAACGGTTGCGAACGACCGCCACACGCTCCGGCACAACGACAACAGCAAAAGCACAGCCTGATTAAAATAATAATAGAAATTAATTAAATTGTCATTAATTGTATATTTCACACACTTACCCAATAATTGGCATCAACACGACAATTAGTGCTGCAATTGCAACTATGAGAAGAATGCCCCAATATTTGTATAGGAGATCGGTGTAATCAAATTCGGGACGAACTTTCGGTCCGAAAACAATTTCTTGATTCACCACTTCGATGTAACCTGGAAAGTAAAAGAAAAAAATTAAGTTTTGAATTTTGGTTCTTACATCAAAAAGGAAGAACAATTTAGAAGCCAACACAACATGCACTATAGACGATATGAATATCAAAATACAGGATACAGAATGTCAATAAACTGATTTTGAATTTTTGAAAAATATTACCACCAAAATGAAATTTTTGTACAGGAAGCAGAGCGATGAGTGTCGTTCAAAAAGGGATATTTGGGAGAATGAATGTGATTAGTTTTAAGGGATTATCGGCGTTTTGGAGTAACATGAAAACTACAACTGCAGCCTTCACGCAGCCAAAAGGGCAACGTGGGCAATTGCCCGGGGCGCCCAACCGAAACCTCACCTCAAATTTTAATGTTAGGTCAAATCGGTCATTTGGAGAGTGTAATACATACAACATATCAAACTAAAGGGCGAACCAGATGGCTTACGTTACCTCCCGTCCCGAATGAGAGGTCAGAATGCTTCCATGTCAAAGTTGGTCCAACAGATTGGTATGGTAATGCACAGATATGGGACGGCACGGTGCAGAAGCAAAATTGTAATAAAGCTCTTCGGAACGTAACGTAACGCAAGTGTTCTGTTTCGCACTTAACCATGACCAAAATTATAGTTTTTGGAAGACCACATTGTCATTTCCACTTGCTTTCGTACTAAACGAATTATTAAATTATTCGAAGAATTGGCAAGTAAAAATCGAGGACACGTTTTCCCGTTTTCGATTACTAATTTAGTTTGACAACTTCTACCCCACTTGGCTGGGAAGTACCTCCGGAAGAAATCCAACTCTCAAAATAACATGTTTCTACCGTGTAAATAAGATTCAAAATTACATTACAAATTACAATTTCTAAATTTCACATCTGTGTGTTCAGTGAAAATTGCGTAAAATTTAATGGTTAAAAAAATCAGTTAAAAGCTAAATGTTGCACTTTATAAGCACCGAATAACTTTTGCTAAATACAATTGGTGCTTGCATTTTCTACCCTTTTTTAGGTTATGTTTTTCACCGAAAACCAGAAATCTCTCGAATTTGAACCCCAGGTCAATTGCACTAGACAACGTAAACTCCAAGAATGCTACGAAGCTTACGTAAAATCTGAGTTTCTGACTACCTAGAAACAGACACTCGAAACATTTAACGAGCCTCGGATACCTCGGACTGATTCATCGGCAACGACTTTTGGCTATAAACAACGGACCACGATTGGGTTTTGGAACGTTCGAACGATGTGGGGCGAGTGCAACGACATGAGACTCACTGAAGTCGAACGGGAAATGACCGCGTATAACATCGCTATATTAGGACTGAGCGAAACAAGATGGCTCGGATCAGGAGCGACTTTATCACCAAGCTCTCATACTGTTTTATTGTACTCTGGAAATGATGACCAAAATGCTCCTCGGCAGGCAGGCGTCGGAATCCTCTTGACAAGGGATGCACGTCGATCCCTTATCGATTGGAAACCAGTTTCCGACCGTATTATCACCGCCCCATTCAAATCCAGAGTACGAAATATCAAGATAATTCAGTGTTACGCACCAACCGAACCAGCTGATCAAGCTGATAAAGACGTCTTCTACCAACGACTTGGCGACATCTTTGATAGGGCTTCCAGAGGTGACATTAAAATCATAATGGGGGATCTCAACGCTAAAGTCGGGTCAGATAACCAAGGATTGGAACATCTTATGGGAAATCATGGGTTAGGCGACAGAAACCAGAATGGCGAGATGTTTATAGAGTTTTGTAACTCTCGTCAGCTCGTCATTGGTGGGACTCTGTTTAAACACAAAAATTGCGACTTATCAACTTGGACTTCTCCAAATGGGAGAACCGAGAACCAGATAGACCATATTGCTGTTTCCAAAACGTGGAGAAACTGTGTCCTGGACGTTAGGGCGAAACGTGGTGCTGATATTGGCAGTGACCACCATCTTGTCATCGCAAAAATGCGCTTACGAACGGCAGCAATCCAGCGTCCTAACCGTGCAAATATTTGCCCTAGGTATAATGTGCAGAAGCTCAAAATTCCATCAACCAAGCGTGCGTTCTCCACCGCTTTGCACAAAAAAGCTAATGCACCACTACCAAATGAGAATCCGACAATTGAAGATAGATGGGAAGTCGCTAAGGATTCATTTATTTCATGTGGCGAAGAGATTTTAGGACGATTGGATCGCGGTAGGAGACCATTTATTAGCGACTCTACTTGGTCTCTTATCTCAGCACGCAAGAGAGTTAAGGAGCAGATTAACTCAGCTGCTGACGATTCAACTAAAGAACGATACAGAGCTGAATACCGTTCGCTCCAAAAAGGCGTTCAGAGGAGTGTAAGACGTGATAAGCGTAACAATATCAACGCACTTGCGAAGGAGGCAGAGGATGCGGCTCTCCGCGGTGACAGTGGAACACTCTTCAAACTTATAAGGCCATTAACTGGCAGATCTTTATTAACGGAACATCCTGTGAAAGATAAGGAAGGTGTTCTGCTCGTTACCGAAGAACAACAGCTACAAAGATGGAGAGAACACTTTTTAAAGGTCCTGAATAACACTTTCGGGCCTGCAAATGTATCTTCGTTGCCAGCAGAAGACGTCCCTCAAATAGACGGCATTAGTTCCGGTCCACCATCCAAAAAGGGACTAACAGACGCTATCAAATCAATGGACGCCGGTAAAGCCCCGGGGATTGATGGAATTCCGACAGAATTTTTAAAAGCGGATATTAACGCTACAACGGATATTCTTATTCCCTTAATCCAAGAGTGTTGGGAAACCGAAACTCTTCCCAGTGAGTGGAAAAAGGGCGTAATTATTAAGATTCCGAAGAAAGGTGACCTGAAGAATTGCAATAATTGGCGTGGGATCTGCCTACTTCCTGCTGTTTCCAAGCTGATGGCTAAGATTGTTTTAGGACGAATCAAGGACAAAATCGATGACACATTGAATGATGAACAAGCTGGCTTTCGCGAAGGGTTTTCCTGTAGCGACCACATTAACACCCTCCGTATTATCATCGAGCAATCCGCGGAATGGAGATCCCCATTACATCTCATGTTCATCGATTTTGAGAAAGCTTTCGATAGCGTTGATCGTCTCTACATCTGGAATGCCTTACACGGAGACGAAATATCCCAGATAAGATAATCTCCATCATCAAGGAATCCTACAATGGAGCCCAATGTCACGTCCTGCATAAGGGCAAGCTTTCAGATCCTTTTGAGGTGCACAGTGGAGTGAGGCAAGGCTGCATTTTGTCACCTATTCTCTTCCTTGTTGCCATTAGTGATGTATTCGGCTCCGCACTCCAATTACATCGTAACAAAGGTATCAGATGGAAATTGTTCGATCACCTTCAACATCTTGACTACGCTGACGACATTTGCCTTCTATCAACAAACACGGATGATGTCGCTCAAATGACAGAAGCTCTAAATTGCGCAAGTCGTAATGCGGGGCTGAAAATCAATGCTGCCAAGACTAAGTTCTTGAGCACATATCCAGGGGGGCAAAGCGGAATTTGTATTTCGGGACAGGCAGTCGAAAAAGTTGATGAATTTTGTTATCTCGGGAGCGTAGTTACAGCAGATGGTGGAGCGGATGCTGATGTAAAATCACGGATAAACAAGGTTAGGGCGGCTTTCTTCAATTTGACTCCTTTCTGGCTAAACAACAATATTTCCAGACGCACCAAACTTCGAGTCTTCAATTCCAATGTGAAATCCGTGCTGCTATATGGCTGTTCAACCTGGAAGGTGACTAAAGAGATTACTGATAAGTTGCAAACTTTTGTAAATCAGTGTCTACGGCGCATCCTACATATTCGTTGGCCGGAGATAATTTCGAACGAGGATCTCCTCACTATAACTGGCCAAGAAAGGATAGGCACTTCGATCAAAAGACTTAAGTGGCAATGGATAGGTCACACCTTCCGAAGAGGGCCCAAAAACGTCGCAAAAAAGGCTCTAAACTGGAATCCACAGGACTCCGGAGCAAGACGCCGTGTTGGGCGGCCAAGGAACACATGGAGAAGATCGGTAACTAGCGAAGCGAAAACGCTAAATCTTACATGGTCGCAGCTAGCGCCGTTGGCGCAAAACAGAACGAGGTGGAGAGTAGGCGTAGTTAATGCCCTATGCCCCACAAGGGGTTGAGAGGAACTAGAGAGAGAGAAACAGACCAGGAAAACACTCTTTTTCGCTTTTAGGTTTTCAAATATGACGCCAACAGCAAATCTTATTATAGTAGAGGTTACTCTTTCATGATTTTCAAAACGATCGAAATTGAAGGCATTCTGATGAAAATTTACAGCCGAATGCAATGATACAATACAAATGCTAACCTGTAGCCTTATTCAGGTTAGCAATTCAAACCCGAATAGCATGCTATTCAGTTGTAATGAGAAAATATGAGTATGAAAAGACAGGATTCCCCATAATGCTAATGGAGACATTTCGAATCCTAATGGAGCGATCCTTATATCTAACGAGACCAAGGCTAATTTCGGGCGCGGCCGACATTTGAATATCTGTCACATTTAAATAAAACTTAAGCTTAGTTTGTGCTAATAATTTCTACCAAAGCCGTCTGTTCCTGGATGTGTTGAGGCTAGGAATAAGCTTGAGTGAAGTTGGGTTAAGTTTGGTTCAAAATTGTTTTTCTTAGAAGAACCTAATTTTCGGGAGTTCGTTTGTATGACAACCCAATGACGTAGTGTTCCGATTCCCTCCGTTCCTGGATAAAGTCTTAAAACAACTTTACTAGGAGCACACTTGGGGGATCAGAAAGAAAATAAGCTGGTTGTACCAGCTCAATGGATGCTTATGAGCTGCCCTAAGAGTTCTAGTTCAACTGCAGTAGTTAAGATCGGTTAAGTAATTAGGAATTCGGCAATTGATGTCGAACAGAATAGACATTAGGGGGAGTCCGGGAGAGTTGACCATATGGGAGACTTGAACAATTTAAGTTTATTCTTTGGAATTTAGTGACTAGAGGTTGATTTTTCGTCAAAAGATTACCTTTTCTAGGCCGCAACTGAATAGCATGTCCATTTGTCGGACAATTGTATGTTTCCAAAAATAAACGAAAAAATATGTTTTTTTATGAAAAAAAAGTGAATGTACTTGAAGAATTTTGATTCTTCAAGTCGAAACCTCAATAAGTAGAAATATTCGTCATCATGAAAAAATTTAGGATTTCACTGGCGTTTCCCGTCAATGTCAACAGAAATGAAAGGTAAAGGTATGCAAGAACAAAAAGGCTTACAGTAAGGCTCCTAGATTCATTCCTGGAAGTATCGGAGAAACACAAGAAGACCCGATGTATGCCTATTTTCGAGCAGAACTTTTATGGGTTAGTTGTCCAACAACGGATAGACTAAAATGTCGGAGGAGGTTAGAAGTGCATTTTGATGCGAAAATTGGTTGTTGTCACAGTTGTCATGCGGAAAAAACCAAATCCACTTTCTTCACAAGAAAACGAAATGAGAGTAACCTTCCAGTAGAAACATAAACTTATTAGGACAAGACGTTCCCTGGAAGGACTCTATTCAATATTTAGGCATACAATTGGATAAATTGCTTTGTTATAAGATATTATATGGATAGCATAAGCGATACAATATCATACGTTCGTTCTATTCCCTCATAAAAAGATATTCCAAAATGAATAGACACATCAAATTACTTGTATACAAAATGGTATATTTCAGTCAACAATTTCTTATGGGGAAAAGATTATTCTCAACAAGCCGTGGTACTTTTATACAAATCGATTACATCGAATTGCAGTAGTTAATTGTAATTATTATCAACGACCTGATTGATTAAATGCTTTCCAGCTTCCAAATTAGCAAACCATTCTCTCCTGTTATTGTATTTTTTTATTCATACATTTTATTTTCTCGAAGGTTAAGTTATTTTTTAAGTATAGTTTAAGACACCCAGAAACAAGGTGTTTTGAAAATTTTCCTCACAACAACTTTATTTATGCGTCCATATTATCTGCTAAATGCAAACATCAAAATAAAGATGAAAAGACTAGTCTGTAGTTCTAAGGGTTTTTTTTGTGAAAACAAGAAATGAATTAATAAAATGTCTATCTATCTATATTTTAGATCCAAAATTCTTATCAAATGGCTTCACAGTTTAATTCTATTAGTCGATCTCTCCCTTACTCGAACATTTTCTCTTGGCAAGTCTTAATTCGAGTTATAGAGGTTTGATTGTATTTATAGATACAAAAATAGACACGTGAACAAATGCATTATAGTGTCATTTATTATTTCCCGGAAGCGATCCGTTCTCGTGAGCTTTTGTATGTTTTTCAAAAACTCCCAATGCAAATTGAATTTTTCCCGGTTCACATTTGCCGCCTATGGCATCTTACGGACTATAGTTTTTAAACGTTGTCGTCCTTAAAGGCCTTTTGAAAAATCTTAAATATTTCGGCTGTATTCCTTGCAGGTCCAACAGATCCCCCTTTCCCGCTTTCGCTGTCAAACGAAGCACTTTATCGCACCGTGATACCAAGTCCAAAAACAAATTTGCAGCGGAGGCACGTCTTTCCACTAAGACTGATCGGAGCAACTTTGCGACAGGGTGCATTGAAAGGAGAGACCCCTCGTCATATTTCCCGACTTAATGCATGTTGCCTTCATAACGAACCCTGTATATAAGTTGATCTTCGTCCAGAGTCGTAAGACATTCTTTTTAGTTGTGGAAAAAAAAATCCTGATTTCACCAATGCGAGGAAGCAGGCTATTTAGTTGTCAGTAACTTACGCTCTTGAATTTGTCAAAGCAAAATAATGTTCGTTCCCCACCTAGAACTCCCAGCCAGCATTGGCGTCATATATCGTCAAAATAGTAAAAAATAAACTTCACTTCATGCATCACGAGTGGATGTGCTGTATATCTATAGGAAGCATTGCAAGTGAAACACATGATGATCAGCTGAGGGAAATGCCATTAATCAGTATGTGTGCTTGTATTGGGTAACTACAATGGTTCTTTTGTCCTCAAAAATGATTCGTACACTTGTCGCAAGACAAACACAGTTTGATTCTTGACGTATTTATGTTGTTGGCGTGAGTGTGCAAACACAAGTTGGTCATCAAACCACACCTTTGTAAACAACAAAAATTTTACAAGCGTAGCTTGAAAGTTTTATTGTTTGCAAAAGTCTATAGGTCAACATTATTCCCGCTAAATCAAAAATGGGCCCGCTTTGAACCCATTCCTCCTTAATATGCAAAATTTAATCAATATTTTGACGCGGGATTAATATGGATTTATTTCGCGGGGTGCATTTTTCATTTCTCACGAATGATACATCATTCATTTATTTCGCGGAATATTTTTTTCGAGCGGTGCAATAAACATATATATTACAAACTATTGCATCATCTAAGATTTTGTAATCTTTATCCATAATAAGGCGCAAAGGCGTGTATAGATGATATAATCGAGACATCGTCATATACTGTTTGTATGAAAACGTGATAAATGACAAAGGTATCTCGGCTGACGGATGGTGCATGAATGATAGGTCACACATGTATTTTTGCTGGCTGGGATGTTAATAGAAAATATCCAGTATATTCTATGGCATTTAAATTATATACGGGAATCCCAAATTCATTGATAAATAAATAGTAATATATAATCTTTACCTCGAAATAATATGCATGAATCATAATCATAAAGCGCGTACGTAGGCTTTGAGGGTAATCTTGATTGATTTACATAACATTTTATAAAACCATCAGCGATAAGATAATGATCTGACAAAAAATTCAATCATGTTCGAATCAGCAAAATTCAAAGGCAACAGTTCGTCTACAATTGTTCAAACTACCTCTATTCTCGCCATTTATTTCTACATATATGTATGTATTAGTTCATTGTATGTAATTCATATTTGTAATCATTTAATTTAATATGAACATTAAGATACGAATAAATTAAGTTTAACGTGATAACTTTGACATCTCATACAGGGGATGGATAGTTACTTAGATTATACGCAAGGGCGATAAGATATAACCTGCTGTAATATGAACGCAATTTGTAATTAGATTTATTGCTGATATGTACACGCAAAAGTTACGCAACTTTGATTTAAAACGTTTGTTTTATGAATTTGGTATAGTTCGAAGATCGATAAAAACAGATTAAGAATTTTTTTGTTTATTTACGTTAACATTGAGTCAGGCTTTTATACAACAAAAGAATGATGCATAAATACTTGTTTATAAACAACAAAAAAAGATGCGATTAATAAAAAGAGGAAAATAAACGTTTTCATTTTTGTGGAACCGACTCAAAACTGGAACAATTAAAACATTATCTGATATTTTCAGATTTTGTTTGAATAAAATTTCGCTATCACATTTCACATCCGTTGCAAAATGATATGGCGGTAAGTATGAATTTCCGTTTGATATCAAAGATAATGGACAGAGAAATTGTCGTGGACAGTAAGTTTATGTGCAGCTTCTCAGTTATTGCGCCAAATAGAAAATCAGATCCAAATTTCCGCCCCTGATAAAAGTAGGGACAAGCTCTATAAACAAAAACTGGCCAACATGTACATACAGGGTGTTTTTTTTTATTTCGAGACATGAAACTTCAATTTGAAATAAGCATATAGAGGAATGCCCTGCACACCAAACTATATTCATTGAAAAGAGGAAGTTCTGCTTTTTTTGTGTTATATCATAATTTTTATACAGATGTTGCCACGCCTTGCGCATAGAAGTTACATTTTCATAGATTTATTTGGAAGTCAAACAGACATAAAAAGTGCCGAATCTTGATCTTTCAGAAGCGCTCGAATAATCGCTTGAGCTTTGAGCTTTCGCTTCGTGAGTCCTAAGTTTTCTTCAATCTTTATCACCGAGCGGTTATAAAAAGTAGTGATTCGAAACAAAGTGACAAATACCGATTTGTCTTTTCTATATAGTGATGTGCTATTTCTATACATGGTGAAATGGTGTCTCGTATTGGTCGGAAGCGTCGATAGAGAAATTCGCCTGAGCAAAAACGATTCAAATAAAATTGGTATTTTACTGCGGTAGCGTTTTCTTTTTGTGAAAATTATCTCGTAAAATTACAATTTTTGATTTTCCAATCCAAATCTCCAGTTTCATTAAATTTTGTACGGATATAAACCCATCTTTCTTACTTGATTTTTTCATGAAAATGCTGGCAATAATACCATAACGGAACTTTAAACTTGTATATCGGCTCAAGGGAATCCTTTGAAAGGATCGAAAGAGCAAACAAAAACCTGACCTGCGCCTCCATGAAACTGGACGATTCATGGCACAAAAAAAAAAAAAACGTATTTAAGCCACTATACAGGACGTGTTCGCTTTATTAATATTTATTACCAGTATTTGAAGCTCCCCCTGTGGCACGGGTTAAGAATAGTGCTACCGTCTTTCCCGACGTGTCGTAAGAGGCGACTTAAGGGACAGGAGAGAATAAAACTCTCCTGAGTTTCGAACATATCTCCACAATTGTGCGCGCAGCAAATCTGTTTTGCGCTCAAGGGTTTAGATATGTACGAAACTTAACAAAAAATTGACCCCTGTGGTTTTGGGGTTAGAATTATACCACAGCGATCCCGGCTTGTCGTAAAAGGCGACTTGAGGGATAGGGTATGTAGGCTTGTATCCGGCGTACCTGAAATTTACTTTACACTCGAAACATCAAACGAGCCTCGGATACCTCGGACTGATTCAACGGCAACGACTTTTGGCTATAAACAACGGACTACGATCGGTTTTTGGAACGTTCGGACGATGTGGGGTGAGTGTAATAACACAAGGCTCACAGAAGTCGAACAGGAAATGACCGCATACAACATCGCTATACTAGGACTGAGCGAAACAAGATGGCTCGGATCGGGGGCGACTTTATCACCAAGCTCTCGCACTGTAATGCTCTACTCTGGAAGTGAAGACGATAATTCACCTCGGCAAGCGGGCGTCGGAATCCTGTTGACTAGGAATGCACGCCGATCCCTTATCGACTGGAAACCTATCTCCGACCGTATCATCACAGCCAGATTCAAATCCAGAGTACGAAACATCACAATTATTCAGTGCTACGCACCGACTGAACCTGCAGACCAATCCGCAAAGGACGTCTATCAGCGACTAGGCGACACCTTTGATATGGCTCCCAGGGGTGACATCAAAATTATAATGGGGGATCTCAACGCCAAAGTCGGTACTGATAATTTAGGCTTGGAACATCTTATGGACAATCACGGGCTTGGCGACAGGAACAACAATGGCGAAATGTTCGTGGAGTTTTGTAACTCTCGGCAACTAGTCATTGGCGGAACGTTGTTCAAGCATAAACCCTGCCACCTAACAACTTGGATTTCTCCTGATGGCAGAACAGAGAACCAAATTGACCATATTGCTGTTTCTAACACATGGAGAAACTGCCTCTTGGCAGCGACCACCACCTTGTTATCGCGAAATTTCGCTTACGAACGGCAGCGATTCAACGATCTCACAACACGCGAATCTTGCCACGATTTAATGTGCAAAAGCTAAAAAATTCCTCAACTAGACGTGCATATTCGACCGCCTTGCACGAAAAAGCTTGTGCAGCAACATCTCTTCAGAATCCTACAATTGAAGATAGATGGAATTTTGCAAAGGATTCTTTTATTTCATGTGGCGAAGCGACTGTGGGAAGATTGGATCGTGGTAGGAGACCATTTATCAGTGATGCTACTTGGTCTGTTATCTCAGCACGCAAAAGAGTTAAGGAACAGATTAACTCTGCTGCTGATGATTCAGCTAAAAATCAACTTCGTGCTGAATACCGTTCACTACAAAAAGGCGTGCAGAGAAGTGTGAGGCGTGATAAGCGTACTTACATCAACGCTTTAGCGAAGGAGGCAAATGATGCGGCTTACCGTGGTGAAAGCGGTACCCTATTTAAGCTAATTAAACCACTAATTGGCAAGTCGTTCACAACGGACCATCCTGTGAAAGATAAAGAAGGGTTACTGCTTGTTACTGAAGAACAGCAGCTTCAGAGATGGAAAGAGCACTTTTTTGAGGTCCTTAACAACCGTTTCGGGCCTGCAAGTGCATCTTCATCGGCAGAAGAAGACGTCCCTCCAGTAGCCAGTATTAATTCCAGACCACCATCTAAGACGGAATTAAAGCGGGTTATCGAATCTATGGACGCCGGTAAGGCCCCGGGGATAGATGGAATTCCGGTCGAACTATTTAAAGCGGATTCGAATGCTACAGCGGATATTCTGCTTCCCCTCATCAGAGAGTGTTGGGAAACCGAAACTCTTCCAGTAGAATGGAAAAAGGGCGTAATTATTAAAATTCCCAAGAAGGGTAACCTTAAGGATTGTAATAATTGGCGCGGTATTTGCCTACTTCCAGCTGTATCCAAGCTGATGGCTAAAATTATTTTGAACCGGATCAAGGATGAAGTTGATCGCACTTTAAGCAATGAACAGGCTGGCTTTCGTGAGAGTTTTTCATGTAGCGACCATATAAACACTCTCCGAATTATTATTGAGCAATCCGCCGAATGGAGATCCCCATTACACCTCATGTTCATTGATTTCGAGAAGGCGTTCGATAGTGTTGATCGGGAGTATATTTGGAGAGCTCTTCGTAGGAGGGGCATACCAGATAAAATAATTTCCATCATTAAGGAATCTTATCAGGGAGCCCAATGTCACGTTTTGCACAAGGGTAAGCTTTCAGATCCTTTTGAGGTGCACAGTGGAGTGAGACAAGGTTGCATTTTATCACCTATTCTTTTCCTCATAGCCATTAACGATGTACTAGTGAGCGCGCTTCAAAACCAGAGGAAAGGTATCAGATGGAAAATGTTTGATTACCTGCAACACCTGGACTATGCTGACGATATTTGTCTGCTTTCAAATAAAAAGGAGGATGTAGCTCAAATGGCCGATGCTCTGCATTGCGAAAGCCGTAATGCCGGGCTCAAGATAAACGCTGCCAAGACCAAGTACTTGAGCTCCCATCCTGGTGGACAAAGCGGAATTTGTGTTTCGGGCCAGGCAGTCGAAAAAGTTGACGAATTCTGCTACCTCGAAAGCATAGTCACAGCAGATGGCGGCGCGGACGCTGATGTACAATCGCGTATCAATAAGGCTAGGGCAGCCTTCTTCACTTTGACTCCTTTCTGGCAAAATAACAACATTTCCAGGCGCACCAAAATCCGAATCTTCAATTCTATTGTAATATCTGTGCTTCTTTATGGCTGTTCAACTTGGAAGATGACCAACGAGATAACAACTAAGCTGCAAACTTTCGTAAACCAAAACCTACGGCGCATCCTACAAATCCGCTGGCCGGAGATTATTTCCAATGATGATCTCCTGAGTATCACAGGCCTGGATTGGATAGGCACTTCTGTCAAAAGGCGAAAGTGGCAATGGATAGGTCATACTCTCCGAAGAGGGCCAACAAATATTGCAAAGCAGGCCCTAGATTGGAACCCTCAGGGAGCCAATGCTAGACGCCTTGTTGGACGGCCAAGAAACACGTGGAGAAGATCGGTTAATAGCGAGGCTGCTTCATTAAACAAACAGTGGTCAGACCTAAAGACGATGGCACAGAACAGAACGAGGTGGAAAGTAGGCGTAGTTGATGCCCTATACCGCACAAGGGGTTAACAGGAACCAGAGAGAGAGAGAGAGATTTGAAGCTCTGAAAAACACCAGTTTGGTAACTGGTGTAACTGAAGACGAGGTGGTCAATATTATATCTCTGGTACCTACAGAATATATTGATTTTGAATTGAGTCTTAACTAAATTTATAAATGTGTACCTTCAAAAAATATTTGCTTAAATTTGCCGCCATCCTACTCAGCCTACTGGTAAATCCGCCACTGGCTACCCAGGAATACTCTCCTATAGGTCTATAGACCTAGACCGATCTCTTGAGCTTATGATGGATAAAAAGATAATGTCAACACATTGCATGCAGCTTAACCCCTTAATCAATGTTTAGTTTTTTTTTGTTTAATTCAATGATCTTCTAAGATAAAAAAAATTTCCAAACTTCAAAACAAACTATGCCTACCACAACTAAACTCATATTTCTTAGCGAAATTGAATTATGTAATTAATTAAATTGAACTGATAAATCTGAAAACTTCGCAGAAGTTGGTTCATTGTCTTAGCTTTTATATACAAAATAAGTGAAGTGTATGAAGATTCGATAGGTTCAAATCGTACTTCATTTTTTTTTGAGAATTTTGGCGGATAATTTAGTTAAAATAACGTAATCCCAAAGGTATAGTTTATAACAGTTTTGTATCTTCTATGGCTTCCAGTGAAATGCCATAAGTCCAGATGCGTGTCCCCAAAAGGGCGCTATCGTAGGACCAAATTTTAAATGATCAAATTACAGGAAAGATTATTTTTGAAAATATCTCTATAACGGTAAATTCGACGAGAAAGTTATGACTAATTTGACGCTTTTATGGTGCCACACAAAATAGCATACGCTTGGTTAAATAAGTAAACGAACACTGGAATATCTACGCACATAAATGTATACCTAACGGTGCAATGTGTGGGGAAGAAGTCTGTTACAAATTTGTAGCTGCAAGTCTCCATCGATTCGTGTGGTTCTAAGTGAGCTAGAAGGGCTCAAATTTTACATCAAGACACTTTCATAAATGTTCGTGTATAGCTCTATAACGGTATGATTTACTGAAAGGTCACTGAAAAAAAAAAATGTAGCCGAAGTGGCTATCATTAAGATGACAAAATTACCAAATGATGTGTGTTCCTCAAACAGAAACATTGAAATGGACGCAGGTTTTCGGAAATTATTTTTTATTTTTCCCTATAACGGTAACTTTAATGTGATACCTACTCATTTGGGACAAATTAGTACGTTATCGCACTTCAAACTACACGAATATGTTATTTTTGAAGATTTTTTGTGAATATTTGTAGTATCTGTGACTCCATACTATAATGTCAAGAGCCCCCATAGTCCAGTGACAATATTAGGATCATGTGAAGCAAAGGAAAGACAAGAGAACTGTTAACGGAATGAAATGGCGCCGGAACAGGGGGGGGGGCAGCGGCGGCAACTGCCCCCTCAATATGTTGGCTAAAGGGACAATTAGTACTACATACATTGCACTATATTAAAATATTATTCTTGTGCAGACATGTCAAACTCGCGGCCCGCGGGCCACATGCGGCGCATCAGATAGTTTTGTGCGGCCCGCGACCAGGCCGAAGAGACAATGTATCACAAAAAGCGCTAAAATTAAACATTGGGGTTGAACTAAAGTCTAAGAAATTTACTATAACTCGTGAAGAAGCCGGTGGCTTGAACTTGAAATCTCTATTCTACAAACAATTTGCTGACGGTTATTTGAGGTGAATTGGTGCAGCTTATTCAGCTTTACCATAGAAAACATTTGTTCCACCACATAACAATAAATGTTTGTCTGTTTTTAGCCACCTTAATATCCGAAATTTATTTATGTTAGCGATCAATTCAGGCTATCAAGGGTGTTTTGGACTACCTACAGATATTTACTGTGCTAAAGTGTTTTGATCCGAAATAAATTCTTAAAGAGTGGTTACTGAATAATATACAAAATCTTGAGGTTTTAACATTTTCTAGAAATTGTAAAATTATTTAAAGAGCATTTTGAAAAGATTTTCAGTTTCTCTATTTAAGGTACCGCAATTTTTCCATGTCCCGAGGTTGTTAGTGACTGAAATTTATATTCATTTTTAAAAAGTAATATTCTGTGATGCAATTTTGAAATAATTTTCCATCGTGGTTTTCGAAATTTTCATGCGGCCCGCTCAATCCGGAAGAAACTGACATTTGGCCCGGCCAGATTTTGAGTTTGACACCCTTAGTGGATATTTTTCTTCCATCATGGAATATCTGGTTCGCAGAAAGTTGCATATGTGCATCTAGTGCATGTATACTACGAGTATGTACATGATCATTTCATTTTCATTTCTTGCTAACAAGAGTACCTCAAATTAACAACAAGGCCAACGATAGTGAAACTATTGACCGTTGATCAACGAAAACGAGGAAGTTTTCCATTCTCCTTGTCAGAAAACCGTGCCGATGGTAGAGAATCTCGTAGTAAGATTGAGCTGCTATGCTCGATTTCGATATTGTTGAATATGCCGCGGGAACTTCACCAACATTTTGCGCCGAAATTGCTGATCACAAGAGAATCGAGCACAACAAGTTAATACGGCTAGTTACATTACTTTTGACGGTTCCAGCATCAGCAGCATCATCAGAAAGGTCGTTCAGTGCTTTACGACATCTTTAAACATGGCTCAACAATGACACATTTAATCCTTCTCCATGTTCACAGGGATCGAACAGGGAATTTAGATCCCTGAAAAATCATTTAAGAATTCGTTTCCCGAGGAAACCGAAACACAACCTGTGTTTCGTTTGATCTTTAATTTTAGAAAACTATATAAAATAAAGAATATGTTTATAATCTTCACACACACTTCGGAATTACAATGAGATCAAAATAGGTAACAAAAAGAAACATAAAGGTTAGTTTCATATTGAAGACTATTCTAGGGGGTTTCTGATCCGTGTTGTTCTCTAATATTTACAGGATACAGCATATTAAAGTGCTAGAGCTAGAGGTCCGGTATATGGTGACCGCTTAATTTCATACGTATTTGGGAAAAAAAAATCTTACCCCCCCCCCCCCCCAATAAAAAATTCGTTCCGGCGCCACTGACGGAATGCTAAAAATGTGCTAGTCAAGCTTACTGACGTTTTAATATACGAATAACTGACGATTTAAAACACAGTTTCATTCCTTGTAATAGCAGTAGTTGTAATGATGACAACAAGAATGGTATCACATACTTCATGGTTCCGAAAGTTTGGATAACAAGCTTTAATTACCAAAATAATCACATAACAGCTCTCGACTTTCCAAAAAAAATTTAGGTAAATACAAATTAAATTAAAAATATGACTTGAATTTTAGATTTTCTGAAGAATAATCTGGAAGAAATCAGAACAATATACTAACCTGGTGGTATTGGTTCTTTGCCCAAAAATATCTTCACCACTTCGTTCACCGATTGATACAATGGTCCCATACCGCGTGCATTATACGAATCCGAGCTTACATACGATACCGTTTGATTCCACGGTGTGAATTTTAAGTCTTGAAATGTTAATACTGATTCGGCATGACACGACGTGGTCGATAGGCATACAACGGCCAATAGCACAAGAAGTAATGGCGAAGAATTCATCATGTTTAGCAGTGGTGCTCGTCTATGATGATGTGATGACTGTGATGTGTTTTTTGTCATCGTTGATGATGCTGCTTCTGGTACTGATACTGATGATAGCCATAACGATGACGATGTGGTTGATGTGTTTGATGCTGCTGATGATCGTGTTCGGTATGATGATGATGATGCTGTAGTGTCGGATGATGAGGTTGAGGAGAATGACGGATCTGATGGAATCGGCGCTCCCATTTTCAGATGGAAGGCCTGATGGGATTCAGCCTGAAAAGAGAGATAAGAATTAAAAGAGGTTAGTTAAGAGTCAGTTATTTATGTTTTAAATGTATAATGGTACGGTTTTAAATTGAATTATTTCTAGTCAAAATGTTGAGAGTATTTTTTTATTATGCGATGGTTAGACGTGCTCTGTGGCCGTGATCGTTCGGTCGCCACTCTGTGAAATAGACACTCATAGAGAAACGAGTTTCCAAACTCGGCACGACTCGTCGCAAGTTTATTATTCAGAAGAAGATGATAAGAAATATTCTTATCGTAGAATTATAAACTAACAATGCGACTAGGAAGTGGTATGGCTGACAACCATATCACACTCCGAATTCAGTTGTCTTTGTAACGTTGATGACTACACACGGTAGTCATCAACGCACCATGCTCCACTAGGAGTTACGGTAATCAAGAGAGAGAGAGAGAGAGACGTAAACGTGTTTAAGTGTAGCAACAACAAAAGATCATAAAAATTACACTAGAAAATTGTCACGTTATGTATTTTTTTGAAATTTTACAAAAAAACAGAAATCACAGCGGAATAAGTGCAATCAAAAATTCGGTGGTGTTATAACTTTAATATTCAAATATTAAAATTACTAAATTACACATTACATTCATAAGCACTGAATGCACTCTGGTACATATCTACTAGTACCAACCTAGTAATAAGTAAATACATACCAGTTTATATAGTTGTAAGTACTAGTTGATAAGAGACTCTTGAAATATACAGACTACCTTCCTAAATCTCTGCGTTTCGTATTTTACCTGTATTACCGCGTGTTCGAAGTACCTGCAATAATAATTATTATTCGTGTTCAAAGTTCCCCTATAACAGGTGGCTCAGTGGTAGAGATGACACTTTATCTCTTGGTTGCCGGAGCGTGGGTTCGAATCCCACTGTTACCATGGATGTTTGTGTTGTCCCCCTCTCGATCCCTTATCCTAAGTTCCCTACCGCCAAGGCTATGCTTGCAACAAAGGGTTGTCCCCTAAAGCCTTGACAACAATATAAAAAAAAACAGATCTTGCTGACAGTATTCTTCGTCTAGTTGCAAGCTATTCAAACTACATATGTAGATGTCTCCATTAAGCCAAACTGCACTTGAACTCAATAAATTAAGATTCAGTGGCGTAGATAAGGGGGGGGGGTCAAGGAAATAAATGCCCCCCCCCCTTCGGTCACACATTTTTTATTATTACTTTAGATACGTAAAACAAAGCAAAAGTAAACTTTTAGCTGGAATTATTCAACGTGTGTAGTGTTCATAAAAACGTGAAACCATTTTCAGAACTGCAATAGAAAATTCACCACTTCCTCAAGTATTACTGAAATAATCTACAAGTGATGCTAGAAAAATTATTAGGCACTGATTGAAAATTTGTTGCTGGAAAATCTTAATGTTCGGTTCAAAATTTTAAAAATAATGTGGAACACGGAGTGCTTTTCCACAGAAGCGCAATTTCCAATGGGGAAATTTACAGTAGATAAGATTATAAAGATTTATTCAGGAGAATGGAAAGCTAATGCGAATGAAGAGAAAATGCTTCAAAACTGCTTCCAATTTTTTAGCATCCTTTATTGTTTGAGTTTATCAACATTCTTTCTTCTTTTTTTAGTTAATATTTGGCGAAAGGTTTTATCGTAGGTATATAGCAGGGCTAAGCAAGTCTTGATTTTCTCTAGTTGTTCGCAATTTCATTGAATTTAATACGAAGAACTCTCAATGCTATAACCAGGTTTTTTAGGTAACTCTTTTATAAAAATTTTTTTGAATTTTCTAAAATTCAAGGAGATATAGTGTTATGCAGGCAGTAACTCGAAAACAAACAAACGAAGTTCCGCGGTACCCTAGGGTTCCGTGAAAATATAATATAGGGGTTTCGCGAAGATATACAAAAATAGGAAAAATGTAGAAAGAGTTTTGACAACAAAAAGCAAACAATCCATACAAAAAAATGTTTCTATGTTTTAAAATTCCGAAGCTTAGTCTGCTAAACTGCACCAGAAATCAACACTGTAAAATATTTGACCAGCATCAGAGACTCGACCATTTTTCTTCTACTTTATGGAATGGAAAAGGAAGTACCTAGTACCAGAAAAAAGTATGTTCGCAGTGTTTCTTTGAGGGTTTTGGGATTTAAATTAAGGCGCAAATAAATTAGACGAATAAATTGGTGTTAATCGAAACCTTTGTACGATTTTTTTTTAACAAATGTTTAACGGTCCAAATTTTAAGTTCTGCTCACAATTTCGGCATCCTTTTCAAACAATTGGCTGATAGCTAGGGCCTCGAAATTTATAGAAGATAGCTGCTACGGTGTCCTACAAATTTGAAAACTTTAAAAATATATAATAATACGTTCACAGTGAACCAAATCATGTAATTTGGGGCTATTTTCATGTTTTCGTATGAAAACAGCCCAAAAACATTTCAATTCCCATACAAATTGACACATTGAAAATACGCTAACTTGCGTGTTTTCTATGAAACCTTGATTTTTTTTTCAAATGAAAACGTGTAAGCACCCATGTCTCAAACCTAAATTCCCCTATTCAGCACATTTCGGCTCTCTCCAATATTTTAACTGACACCCGAAAGAATTGTTCAGTTTCGTGTGTTTGCCAATGTTCTTAATTTCTCCATGATAAGAGAATGGACGGTCAGTTTTAAGTGACGAAATATGTTGTAAATGACTATCGATGACTGCACCAGCACATTTTTAAACTTAGAGCGATTTATAGGCAAAATATTATTGTCGGTTGTCATATGAAATTACAAACAGTGCACTGTGAACACTTTTCGGTGATTTCTGAAAACGTACGGCGAAATCAATCCGTTTTCGTCCACTCTGATTAGAATATAACCACGAATTTCTAAGTTATCGGAGGATTTCGATTTAAAAACACAAAGCTGTACTTTACCCACATATCCTGGAAGATGCTAGGTATTCCAAAAAGTATGGGAACCACTGATCTATCCCAATATAAAGCTCTGATCACAATAGCACTGTTAAGATTGACAAGGCGTAGTATGTACATATGCGGTTCAGTATAACAAAATGTCTCTCTTCTAGCAGTATCATTTCGTACGATAAGAATAAAAATTAGGAGCTAACGATTTGGAATTTCGCGCCAATGCTAATGTCTGGATAGACCTCGGGCGGAATGAGAATGAAATTTTTGTCCGCTGCGATTTTCTCAATGAAAATGCATACTTTCTGTCGTTGAACATGTTGCAATGCTGGAGAATTCTATAAGCTACAATCCGAAAATTGTTCCAAATTTTTTTTGCCATTTTATGCAGTATTTTTCGATTCTCCGGTCATTAGATATTTGCCACTTTGAAATGACCGGGAAATATAAAAATAACCGGGAAAGAAAAATGTTGGAACCATTTTCGGATTGTAGCTTATGGAATTCCCCAGAAGTCAAGATTAGAAAATGTGGTGGAGAATTATTTTTTTTTTGTGGTGCTGAATACGAATCCGAAGCTATACCCATCAAAGATTCAATGCGAAACACGGCCAAATTAGCAAAAAATTGTGCACTATCAATAGTATGGCCAAACGGATTTTAGAAATTCGTTCGACGTTCAATAATGTGCTTTCCAATATATTGAGTGCCTTCAATGAACAGATATTCCCTACTTATCCCCACCACATGAAATTGAAATGTTGTCCAGTTTGTGTTCGCTGAATGGACTTGCTATGTGCTCTTATTTTCTCAACAGCTGATACGACAACAAAACCTTTTCGATTTTTCTCGATTTTGATACTATTCCACAAGAAATTTTGGTGTTGAGCTTCGCATTCGTGAGCTCAATCCGCCACATTTGTAGTTAGGTAGATAGATATCATATTATAGTACAATTGGCCCAAAAAAGCCCAAACCCAAACATACAAAACAAAAAGAAATTTTTGATGCCAAATTGTTCAATACACTGCCAAGTATACACAGTAAAAAGTTACACTAAATTGCGCCATGGATTAAGGAGGGAGGAGGTGGCAAAGGGATGAAAATTCAGTTTTTTGCAAATATCTGGAAAACTATGGAGTCTGACCGCAAACCGTCTTGAGTACGAAATAAACTACACAAAAAACCTTTGTAATGATATACAGGGTGTCCGGAAACTGTCGCATAAACGCACCGGATAGTGATTCCTCATGTGATTTTCAGTAAAAAAATTGTACGAAACATACCCCCAATTCTTAACCCTTAAACTGCCACAGGCATTTGAAGATTTTTGGAAAAATAATTTTCTTGTACGACTAAAACCGCAATTTCTCCAAAGCCAGACTAGCTAGAATAACAAAATAAGGTGATTATCACAGGCAACAAATTTACTTCAAAAATAAAACTAGCCGCACTAAAATCAGATAAGAGGTTTGGTTTATAATTTTTTTCTGGAAATCACATGAGGAATCACTATCCGGTGCAATTATGTGGCAATTTGCGGACACCCTGTATAATACTCTAAAAATTTCCTAGAAAATTATACCCTAGACCCAAAAATATAATAGTGATTTTAAATTATTTGAGTTTTACATTTCGCACAGTAACCCTTGATAGAATAGACCTAGTGTCATAAAAATTTTTTCCACATATTGCTAACAACATTCTTATGATTTGAAACAAAAGTTGAATGGCTCCGACCATAGACACCCCCCTCACTCCTCCTACCATTTTTCCAAACAGTTATGCTAACTGTTATGAAGACGTTTTAAGAGATAAATAGATTTTTGCTATCTTAGATAGATTTTAGAAGTGAAAAAATGTAGAATTTGTTAGATTGTTGGTTCACTTTGTATGAGAGGTACCCTTTGTTTTGATCGGATGGTAATAATTTTTGGGGGGGAGCATAATGGGGCTTGGACTAGGCACCACACCAAATTTGATCTGCTTGCCCCAATTTACGAAACATACCCCCAGCCTTTTAGAAAAATGATAGGAGGAGTGCGGGGGTGTCAATGGTCGGAGCCATTCTACTTTTGGTTCAAATCATAAGCAATATGTGGACAAAATTTTATGACTACGTCTATTCCATCAAGAATTACAGTGCGAAATGTAAAACTCCAAAAATTTAAATTCACTATTATACTTTTGGGTCTAGGATATAATTTTCTGAGAAAATGTTAAGAGTATTATATATCATTACATTATGTTGTTCATTTCGTACTCAAGACGTTTTGCGGTCAGACTCACAGTTTTTCAGATACGTTTTTGCAAAAAAGTGCATTTTCACCCATCTCATTGCCACCCTCTCCCTCCTTAACCCATGACGCAATTTAGTGTAACTTTTTACTGCGTATACTTGGCAGCGTAATCAACAATTTGGCATCCAAAACTTTTTTTTTTATATTTGGGGTTTAAGCTATCTGTACTATACTATTAATAGATCAACAAAAACTGCGTCGATATTCACATTTTTCAAAGTTGTTTCATAATAATAATTTTTGAATGTTTGTTACATTTTGGAAAATTAATTTTCAAAAACGTTTAGTGGTATCGTTAAAATCAAAAAACAAATTAGTCCCCCTATTGAACAGACACCCCCTTAAACGGATAAAAACTGTCTGACGGTGAGTGTCCAGCCAAGAGCGTTTTCACTGTACATACATTTGCCTGTTAGCAAAGAAAAAAGTCCAATACAACAGCGCACATCACTTTAAAGGTCCATCTAGATTAGTGGCCAAATGGTGTCAGTTTTGATATTCAATATGGCAACTCAACCAACCGCTTTGACAACCGCTTGCCAAATTCAAAGTGAAAATTTTGCAACTTTTGTTCGTTCTTTTGTGTGAAATTGAATAATCCTTGAATTTTCATAATTAAATTAGAAAAATCATCAAAATGAAATTTTGGTTATGTCATTTTCTGTCTCCATTTGGCTGCTATAGAGTGGATGCTAAATAGCAGCCAAATGGCTGTACGCGATGCCAGTTTTTGGACGCGCAGCCATTTGACGACTAATCTAGATGGAACTTAAAGTTCAATCCTTAAAGGTTTGTGTTCGTAGAGACGACTCATGGGATCATCGCTTAGCGATCGAAGTGAAACCACCGGTTTTGAGCACTATATGGGTATATTTTCTATACAGAAATGTTCCTTTAGTCTATAGTCGATACTAGGAAATTAGAACCATTCAAAAAATATTGAAATACGGCTCGAAATTGGATGCAAAACTACGATCGCTGAGCGATGATCCCCTGAGTCGTCTCTACAAACACAAACCTTAAATTTGATCTTTTTTTCCGAAAATAATCGCGTGTCGCAATGTTTACATATGATTAAGTAACGACGACTTGCTTACTCACTTGAATTAATCTCATTTTAGGTAAATATCACATTCGCAGAAAATTATCACAGTCACAGCTCTTGGTTTTTTGTTTTTAAAAATTTATTATAAACAAATAAGAGCGAAATCGCGGTTAGTGACAACAACACCAATACCGGCAGTATAGTCGGAATGAGAACTTTTGAGTAACTTGGTAATACTGGACAGCCACTCTTCACTATACAATAATCACAGCCTTACAATCTCAGACTATCCAGCCAACTAAATAATTAAAATAATTTTTCAATTAATGTAGACACGTATAAGTATTCCCGAAAAAAGAAAGTCAGAGAAAAACACCATATCACTATCAGCTGATAAATCTCTCATAATCATAACAAAAGCGTCGAGTCGAGTTAAATTCGCGTAGATAAAGACCTAAATTAAGTACCACTTATCACGCAGCGACAACACCTTTTAATACACTGAAAATCGAGCCTTTTGAGTAAAGTGGATGACTAATTTAATTTCATGTTTGATATCAGGATGCGTCGCGTCGCGACCCCTACAAGAAGGCAGGCGCTTTGCGTTTATAACAGCAACAACAATTAAAAATCTATCGGAAATGGAAAATAATAATAAAGATTGCAATCTTGATAAACAGGAGGCGATAACAAAGGCCGTGGTCTAAAAGTATTTCCAGGAATTCAAGATATAGGGATTGGTGTGGGTGATATCGTGTTTGTTGTACTCGTATTTCGTATACAGTATGAAAACAATACGATGGATACGATGGACAATAAAGCCGGGTGAATGCACTAGCACTAGATTGGCTAATCCTTAAGCCGGTCACGTAGCGACAATAAAACAATGCGAACAAGAGTGAAATTGTATGCGGACACTTTTAGGATATACAAACGGATTACTTTATCGATTAAGATGGATGGCTGGAAATCCAAAATACATACATAAATAGGTGTGTACTCGTATATACCTATGGTATGGATGGTACTTGTTTTCACACTTTTCCACTATACACTATTTCTGCATGCAACTATACCGTGGACAACGATTATAAGAAAAGCACTCAAAGAAATTAGATTAAATTAAGAGTGTGTGCGGTGTAAACATTGTAAGTTGTGTAGAATGTTGTAGATGCCATAAGAAATGGGTAAACTAAACTAACTTAAGTTAAAACCGCGCACGATTTCGTATTTTTTTTAATTCGTTTAATTCATATCATTGCGAAACACCGAACGTTCCGACTCACTGACTGAATGGGACTAGCCTAGCACTGACTGATAGTGATAACATGGTAGACCTATCGACACTATGATGATATCAGTGTGCATTGCATACCTTTGAAGCGGCTTAAAAGAAAATTATATTGTAGTCCAGTGAAAATGTTTAGATTGCATTTGGATACATATAAAAGTTTGTTTTTCTAAATTTGTAATTACAGGAATTGTACTCCGATTTACGTTAGGGATGCGTTCCAGAAAAAAGCGACCTAAGTCGAAACGACTTAAATCGAATCAAATTTAGGTATAAATGGCAAAAATGCGCCAAAGGTAAAATGACAAATGTCCATACCCTACACTACATACCCTACGGTTCAAAGAAATGTAGATTTCAAACAAACTTGAATTTTTGAACCAGACAATAGGGATCAGTGGAGTTGGCAAGTGAAGATTTTCACCTCGTAAGACAGGCATGTCAAACTCACGTTTGTGTTCGTAGAGACGACTTATGCCATGATTGCTCGGCGATCGTAGTTCAGCAACCAATTCCAAACCTTATTTCTAGTTTTTTGATGTGGTTACGTTCCTAGTGTCAAATATTGCTTAAAGGAACATGTCTGTTTAGAAAATATACACATAAGGTGCTCATAACAGGCTGTGTAAATACGATCGCTGAGCAATCATCACACGAGTCGTCACTAGGAACACAAACCTTTACTCGCAGTTTTGTGCGGCCGGCGGCCAGTTCGGAGAAACACAATATCTATCAACACATTGTGAAAAAAAATTAATTGTTGGTAAAGTTAAAAAAAAATAGGTGTTCACCTAATGCAACGCCATCTAGATATATCAAGGCCGCAACTCAGCTGCACGATGAAGGGCATGGATCAAAAATTCGGTGGCTTATGCAATCTTAAATTATCTATCTTAAAAATCCTCCTCACTGTTCTACGAACAATTTGCTAGCGGTTAGCGTTTGTATACAGAAAAATAAAAAGCCCCATTATGAAATTGTTTTGTCTCGAAATGAAGTTAAGAAAGAAGTATTTGGTTTCGCCGGATAGTTATTTGCTACAGTTATATTTATAATTCGTGTTCGCATTTTTCAGATACTCATTTTTCTAGCCACCTTTCTGTCCGAGCTTAATTCATACCCGCCTAACAATTTTGGCTTCCAAGGTTGTTTCTGGATGACCGGTTCTGATAGTAATCGATCAACCAAATTTCGGTGTTTTAACTTTTAGTCTAAAGTCATCTAAATTTGTTTGAAGAGCAATTTATAAATGGCATTTCTAAAGGATACAATCCCGATGACGCTAGTGACTCAGATTGAAATTAAAAAAAAAGTCAGTAGGCGAGTTCATAACTTTTATCCTGCGGCCCGCACAATCCTGAAGACAGTGACATTTGGCACAGGTCAGGTTTTGAGTTTGACACCCCTGCGGTAAGGAATGATACAAAAAAAATTTAACGCTGTATGCGTTTCCGCACAGCAAGAAGTTTTAATTCTTCATTCTAACAAGAGATTAAATCTATAGGGAGCTTCCGTTCATATTTGCTTCCTTCATTCATTTTTAAGCTTCGAATAAATGCAAATAGTTTCCATCGTCTTTGCGATACAAATTGCTAATTTGGGCAATTTTAAATCATATCCATATATTTCCCTTGAAGTTGGAAAAATCCCTTATTCTCGACAAAAAGTTTGTGACTTATACATCTAAGTCGTCTGGTAGAAATCTTCTTAATCTTCATAGTGGCTGTTTTTTTGTCCAGAAAATACTTAGGTTGCATTATAATTCGCACTACCCGAATAAATTTGTAACGAGAACGTGAAATGAAGCACAAGGACTTCAGAAATCCTGAATTTAGCGAGGAAATCATTTGGACATAACATTTTGTGAACAACAATTTTAGCCCCAGTTCTCACTTTTTTGGAAAAAATTTGCTCTTCATGATTTTCCCTTTGTTGCTTCAATCAAAATCACCTTTAGGACTCGCAAAAAGTCAAAAGGAGACTTACAGCACAACAAAAAGTTTTTATGTAATTTCTATTGATTACCACAATTTGCTACCTGACTCTTTGTAATATTCAGTGCCCACTCTAGGGGAGCTAAGCCATACAATCACCCGGGGCGAACATTTTTTGAAGCGGCATTTTGGCTAGCATTTCATAGCTAGAAAACTACACGAAAGCTGGGAGATGAAACCGATTTTCGGTGAAAAAATTAAAACACTAGTAAATTTTTGATAACAAATCAGTGGGCGGAGTTTTTTAAAAATGCGACTGAAGGTCTTCAACTGCGTAAATTTCAGGATTAAAGCAACGACGAAAACTAACATCAAAGTATCTTGAAGTATAGAATTTGAATAGACATCAATTTTTATTCAGGAATGACAAGTAATACTTTATTTCAAATTCAATAAATTACTCTAAATCGTTATTTATCTCTTTCACAACAAAATTGTTAAGTATATTGGACCATTGGATGGTAAAAACATCGACCATCGGAACAAAAACATTGATCTTCTTCTTCTTCCTTGCCTCGTTCTTTATACCGCTCCATGGTTCCGCGTTGCTCGACCTGCGGTGTAGGCACATCGCCCGTTTTGGCGATAATTTCTCAGCATATTTCTACAGGCAGCTCTATCTTGGATCGTGTCATCGCCGAGACCAATGCGTTGTTGTTGCTTTTTCATTTGACACATCCAGGTGTTCTTCGGTCTGCCTCTGGCCTTGGGTCCATCAAGTGGAACTTCCATTGATATCGCTCTCTTTGCGGGGTTCTCAGGCGGACGCCTTTGAACATGGCAATACCAATCCATTCGTCGGTCTTCGAGCTTTTCGGTGATTGGTTGCTCTATGGACAAGATGCCTCGGATGTAGCTACTCTTGATGTGGTCCCTTTTGGTTACACCAGCTGACATGCGTAACATTTTCATTTCAGTCGCTGTCATTTCTTTCGCGTAACCTTCATACATGGTCCAGCATTCTGATCCATACATGAGTGCGGGACGTACAACCGTTTTGTACAACTTGCCCTTTAGCTTCAGTGGCATTTTCTTATCGCAGAAAACTCCAGAGTTTTCTCGCCACCTCATCCACCCAACCTTTGTGCGATGTTTGATGTCATCATCGCATGTAGCTCCGCTGTTCACCATCGAGCCAAGGCACTTGAACTTGGTACAAGACTTAAGCTGCTCTCCTTTGACGTACATTTCATGATTGATGTTTTGAAAAAATCGATGTTCGATGCTCATCCCTACTATAACCACCACTGTCCATTGTCTTTAATGGCAATCACAAAATATGAGTGATACAAATAGAAAGGCTTTTCAGATACCTATGTCAATATTTACTTGGTAATCGATAGAGATCTTTGATTCGGTTCAAGCTGAAAAACAAATTTTTTGTCGATAAATGATTTTTTTCTATATTCAGCAATTATTGTTTGTAAAGTAAACAAAGTATCCGTAGAAAGGCACAATGTTATTAACCCAATCCAGAAAGCCTCAGCAAATCAGATGAACCGTAGTCTGAACTGGGCAATCGCCCAGCATTCACAAATAAGAAGGTTGGTTCACTCTTCGTTTATGTAGCGTTGGCATATAACCTAGAATATGAATCGCGCAATCATCGCTCAGTCGTGAACTGTGAGATTTACAATGTTTAGGTCCTATGGGAGGGATCCTGCTCAGGCTGACATTCATTATACCCTAAGGACGAATACAGTCCTTAGATTACCCTGGGGATTATTCCAGTAATGCACAATTAACAGCACAAACCAGACCGGAGTTAAATCTACCTGACAAATCTAATTGCGCGGTTATCTGACAAAAAGTATGGGTTGATGTTAACCCAACTATGTGTTAAAATAGCTCAGGCACAGTTTTTGAAAAGCCCAGCAATAGCACGCACTATAAATTCTGTGCATTGAATTTCAAATTTCTTAGAGAATTTCAGTATATCGAGGAGGGCAATAGGGCTACATTGATAGCCAGTTCAAAATCGTCCAAGTCAGCACACATGACCGTTCCTGAGCTTCGGCTAGCGGGAAAGGAACATGGCTGATAATGGTGAAATGATATGGACGCATCCAATGAACCTTTATTAACCCTTTAGGGTCAGCAATTTTCCGTCTTGCTCGCTGGTGACATTTTTATGGGTACACTCTTCAAATATGAACGTTAACGCGGTTTTAAACAATTTTTTTTTGTACATTTCGTATATGTAATTCTCCGCGTTGCAAGTACTTATGGGGAATTTACAAAGCAAAGAAGAAGTAGAAAGTAACGTGGCTAAAAAATGAATTTCCCAGCTTTTATGAAAAATGAAAGTACATATCAGCATGTTTTTCATTTATTTAAGTCATGTAACAATGGGGGAGCTACGGGGCGAATTAATCGTAGAACCGGCTGCTGAAGGAGTAAGCTGTGCGATCTTTTGCTATATATCGTCAAATTCTTGGCAGCACTACTTTCGAAGACCGAAACATAAGGACGTTTCTTTCGTCTAAATACGTTCAAACATATTTAACTAATTTCATACAAACTAAATTCATTCTGTTTGATGTTGTTACATAAACTCGACCCCCAGCGACAGCTGAAAACAGTCAAGTGACGTTTTAACGCTGAGCACATTCTCTTCCGGGAGTGCAACTAAAGCATCATGGGGCAATACGACCGAATTAGGCAAGAAAGATGTCTGAGTACAAAAAAATCCACGTTTACAATTTTTACGAACATTTTCGTCTTTTCTCCAAACAAGTTTGTGTTTCGTTTAAGAATTTTCTCGTTGTGATTACCGTCATTTTGAAGGTCAGGAATATAGTAATCGGTTCTTTTCGCTTAAAATATTTTCTAAAGGGGTCTGGAAGTGTTGCAAAAACAACAAACTGTGTCGTAGAACTATTTTTTTAATCGCCTCCTTTTGAATTATCTAAATGTTAAGGAACTTATGATTCAATATCGGGCCCTCTCGGTGTTTAGAAGTTTAGACAACAAATTTACGTTTCTTGTGATAATTTTTAACTTGCCAAATTTACATTTTTTACACTTTCCTTACCTAATATTCAAATATGTACATTGCATGTGAATTTCAATCGCTTTTAAACGAGAGTCTGTGTGTCTGAAAAGTAATCGAGTAAGGTTCTATTTTTCATAAGAAGGTTACTTTGTGTCCAGATTGAATTTATTCAAGTGTATTTCGGAGCATCAGCATTGAAAACCAGAGATATTGATCCGGTCGTGTTCCATTCCAGGAGAAACTCAAATCTTCTTCTTCCTTGCCTCGTTCTTTATACCGCTCCATGGTTCCGCGTTGCTCGACCTGCGGTGTAGGCATATCGCCCGTTTTGGCGATAATTTCTCAGCATATTTCTACAGGCAGCTCTATCTTGGATCGTGTCATCGCCGAGACCAATGCGTTGTTGTTGCTTTTTCATTTGACACATCCAGGTGTTCTTCGGTCTGCCTCTGGCCTTGGGTCCATCAAGTGGAACTTCCATTGATATCGCTCTCTTTGCGGGGTTCTCAGGCGGACGCCTTTGAACATGGCAATACCAATCCATTCGTCGGTCTTCGAGCTTTTCGGTGATTGGTTGGTCTATGGACAAGCTGCCTCGGATGTAGCTACTCTTGATGTGGTCCCTTTTGGTTACACCAACTGACATGCGTAACATTTTCATTTCAGTCGCTGTCATTTCTTTCGCGTAACCTTCATACATGGTCCAGCATTCTGATCCATACATGAGTGCGGGACGTACAACCGTTTTGTACAACTTGCCCTTTAGCTTCAGTGGCATTTTCTTATCGCAGAAAACTGCAGAGTTTTCTCGCCACCTCATCCACCCAACCTTTGTGCGATGTTTGATGTCATCATCGTTCACCATCGAGCCAAGGTACTTGAACTTGGTACAAGACTTAAGCTGCTCTCCTTTGACGTACATTTCAGGTATCGGTGCATTTGGGTCTGAGAATTGGCAGCATAAGAACTCAGTCTTTGTTATACTTACCCTCAGTCCATGCTCCTCCAGAATGTCACACCATTTTGTAAGCGCAGCTTGCAAGGCAACGATGTTTGGGCTACTGAGGACTATATCATCAGCAAAAAGAAGAGATATTTCTAGGCCGTCGGAGACACGTGTTAATAAGTAGCACATGATGATGTTGAAAAGCAACGGACTCAATACACTGCCCTGGTGTACTCCGACATTCACCGGAAATTCTTCTGATACACCGGCTGTGCATCTAACCTTAGTCGTAGCTCCATCATACATGTCTCGCATCATCCTGACGTATGCCTCGGGAACATTAAGTGCTCTCAAGGCCAACCATATCAGATCACGAGGTACTCTATCGAATGCCTTCTCCAAATCGATGAACACAAAGTACAAGTCCTTTCGTGCTGCTCTATACTTTTCCATCGCAATACGAATGCACTGAATCGCATCGACTGTAGATCGACCTTCAACAAAGCCGCATTGATTGTCATTCAACCGCACAATCTTTCTCAATCGGTTGAAGACAACTCGCTCATAGATCTTCAGTGTATGAGGTGTTAACTTTATAGCCCTATAGTTGTTGAGTTTGCGTGAATCTCCCTTGTTCTTATAGAAAGGAAGAAGAAAACTTTCCCTGAAAGCATCAGGCATCGGTTGCCCACCTTTGATTTTGTTGAAGAGAACTGTGAGCCAACTAAGCCCGACATTTTCCATTTTCAACCAAAATTCCGCGGGGATTTTGTCCGGGCCGACTGCCTTTCCGCGTTTCATCTGATGCATTGCCTCCATCACCTCTTCCTCTGAGATATCTTCAATATTTGTGGTATTCGGCTCAACATCTTGAAAAGCTGCTCGAGGAAATTCTTCATTTAGAAGTCCGTCAAAATACTCTCGCATCCTGCTACAAATTGCCGTATCGTCAATCAGCAACATACCTTGCGAGTCCTCCACGTACTTTGGCGCCTGTATTTCCCGAGCGTTCCTTCTCCTTTGGGCTGCGACCCTAAATATCCTGGCGTCGTGCTTAGGTCTCTCGCGCAAAGACGGTCCTTCGGTCGCAGTCTGAGTTTCTAATTCTTGGTAGAATTTCTCAGCTGCCTTCGCCTTTGCTTGAGCTACCAAGCGCTTTACTTTCTTCCGGCATTGCATATAATTTTCGCGAAGTTGAACCCGTTCGGCTTCACTGCTTGACTCACATTTCGTCCATGCCTTAAATGCGTTCGATTTGGCTTGCACTGCTTCCTTAGTTTCGGTGTTCCACCACCATGTTTCTTTCTTCGTGTGGAGTGGACCTTTCGAAACTCCAAGTGCCTTTTCCGCCTCACCTACTGACATTTCAGCGAAACTATTCCACATTTGTGTTGGACTGTGCTCGGTGCAGTTTATGTTGTTTTGAAACCACTCCGTCATTTTATCAATGAATGGAGTTACTACAGGTTCAAAGTTGTCGTTTGTGAGATTGTGCCACTTGATTTTTTCGACAGGCTTGGGAGTTCTTCTATTTCTTGCTCCAGGAGAAACTCAAATACCGTTCGCTATACCAAGAGTTGTCAAAAGTTTAGTGACAATAATTATAATTAATACTATTATGTATATTAATAAAAATTATTATATTTGCTTAAAACTGTAGAGACTATGAGACTTGAGTTATAAACAAAAATATGAGACTTGAGGTTTCATCTGATTCCTGGTTGCGAATAGTTTTGAATAGTTTTTCTCAATATGTACAACACTGGTAGCTGCTTATACGCAATGAAAATCAGATTTGAAGTTCACTTAAAAATTATTGAAAAATACAAATTATATTTTGACTGTACTATTAGTTTACCTTCCATATCTATACTGACAACCAACTACCATAAATTCGTGATAACGTTACGTGTGTTATTTTCTTTACGTTCTAAACATATCACCCCGGTCCGGTACGAGTCTGATAACACCCACAAGACAATTTTAATGTTGTGTGATATCCCGAAACGCGAAATAGAGTCAGTCAGTGGTATGGGTTGGGTAGCGCACATTTTGTATATATCGCTGGTTTGCAGTAGACATCCGTTGGTAGAGGGTATAGTATAGAGTTAAAATGTTTGTTTGTTTGTTTGCCTCTCCTCTGTACTGGAAGTTGCTTTCGTAAATATTTGAAAAACGTGATATCTCATAAAATGTTTTGCTATTGCGAGATATTTTTATTCTACGATTAAAAGGCAACTTCGGTAGAAAATAGCAAAACATATACTGAAGTTACGTTACGGTCATTTGTATGTATGTACATATTCCGGATGTTGCGTATAAAATGAGATGTCGCAACAAAATACAACGAATACATTTTTCTCGAGTCAAATCTATACATAGATTCTCGAGATAGAATTCAGAGGTTTAATTTATTTTTGTTGAAATGTAAAGCACTTTTGTAATTTGAATTGAATTTGTAACCTTTTTACTTTCTACTCTGAATATAATTCATCGTTATAGACAGAACTGCGTTTTTCTGCTTTAAGCAATAAATTGCTAATAATGAATAATATTGTTTGTAGGAAATTTGATTGTTCAAGAATTTAAAAGACTAAAGAAAAATCCATTTATAATTCTCAATTATGTATAAATAAAGGCCAAGCCAATCCATTTAGTTTCGGACAATTTTATTAACTGAAAGAACGAACTTGTTTAGTTGTGAAGATGAGAAAATTTGAAAAGAAGTTTAAGTATCGCTTTGAATATCCTTCTTGTAAATACAAAAATAATAAATTTATTCTTATAAAGAGAAAATAAAATAAAAGATTTACGTACAGATTGATACCAACAGAAATTGGCCAAATATGTATTTAAGCAGATCCTAAGTAGATATAACTGAAGTCAATGCTTTCAAAATTTATTAATATAATTTCTCATATCAACACATAAAAGCTGCCCACTTCAATCTTATTTATCCAAAAGATCACTTTGTTTACAACCTCTCAAGAAGTCATTCTCTTGACCCACTTGTTCTTTCATCCATCTTAACCGACATAGCACTGGACTCAAGAGGGTTTATATTCCTGTCACGCAATTGGAAAAAAATCAGATAATCATAAAAATGAAATCAAAATCCGGTCAAACTGAATTGCGTGACAGATTCCCATTTCCAACAATACAATACGAAATGTAGACATGAAATGCGATTTTGCTATAAAATATTTTCCAATTGTTTTTTTTTTGTAGTTTGCGGTGTCCCATCTATTGGTTAATAATAATAATGGGCTCAGGCTTTCATCATAATTGGCCGGATATCAGTGCTTAGAAGTGACAAAGAAATAAACGAATGTTTGATAGGGAAAAGAATACATATATACATTATTTTCACAAACGACAAAAGTATGCATAGCATATGTGTGTATCACACCAATTTTCCATCATCATTAATCAATTTTCGTAATAATGATGATGCCGTCTGTCTACCGCATTAATCTGAGATTCTAGTCATCTCGCCAATATAACACTCCAGATAATACAATTCGCTTTGGCATAACATAAATTGCAGAAAATGTCAACAAACTGTCGCCATGGGTTCAATCGCTTCAAAGAATGGCTTCATAGCAAATCTAGATTCTAGAAAATAAGTACATAATGTAAATATATGTATAGGCCTCCATAATTTACCAATTAGAGGCACAATTCTAGCCAATGTAATTATTATTGTCATCAAAACCAATTTAACTACAATACGAGTATATTCTACTTGTTACTTGTAGCTTTATAGAAGAAAAAAAGTACAAATATGACTATTCCATATGTTTATAGTACAATAACTTCACTTCTAAATTCAAGTGAATGTTCTTCTTTGAACGGAAATTCAATAAAGATATTACAAATTACCATCTTAAATAGAATGATAGAATACGCCCGACCATGCAAGTACTCATAAGTATGGAAATAATGTGCAGATACAGACTGTATTGTTTGGCTTGAATATTCGAGCTATACAGCTGTTTAGAAAAAGTTATCAGAGTCTTGTGTTGAACAGCCAGTGGCGCAACCAGAATTTTGAGATGGAGGGGCTAATAAGCCTTTCACATTACTGGACATTTGAGGCTGCGGTTCCAAATTGGGTGTAATTTTCCAGTAATGACGCTATATGGCGGTGGCGTTTCTATTTTAACGCGCGTTGTTTTCGATGTATTCTTTTTTTTGTAGCTTAGAGTCGATAAAATGTTAAAACACGAAACGCAGATCGATTACCACCTCTGTTTCGATTTTATGAGAAGGTGGGTAAGAGACTGCAAGGTGATCTTGGGTGAATCTGTCGTCAGCCAACATCGTTTGCTCCTGTCAGAATTTATTTTGAAAGCAGGAGGAGCAAGAAATAGAAGAACTCCCAAGCCTGTCGAAAAAATCAAGTGGCACAATCTCACAAACGACAACTTTGAACCTGTAGTAACTCCATTCATTGATAAAATGACGGAGTGGTTTCAAAACACCATAAACTGCACCGAGCACAGTCCAACACAAATGTGGAATAGTTTCGCTGAAATGTCAGTAGGTGAGGCGGAAAAGGCACTTGGAGTTTCGAAAGGTCCACTCCACACGAAGAAAGAAACATGGTGGTGGAACACCGAAACTAAGGAAGCAGTGCAAGCCAAATCGAACGCATTTAAGGCATGGACGAAATGTGAGTCAAGTCAAGCAGTGAAGCCGAACGGGTTCAACTTCGCGAAAATTATATGCAATGCCGGAAGAAAGTAAAGCGCTTGGTAGCTCAAGCAAAGGCGAAGGCAGCTGAGAAATTCTACCAAGAATTAGAAACTCAGACTGCGACCGAAGGACCGTCTTTGCGCGAGAGACCTAAGCACGACGCCAGGATATTTAGGGTCGCAGCCCAAAGGAGAAGGAACGCTCGGGAAATACAGGCGCCAAAGTACGTGGAGGACTCGCAAGGTATGTTGCTGATTGACGATACGGCAATTTGTAGCAGGATGCGAGAGTATTTTGACGAACTTCTAAATGAAGAATTTCCTCGAGCAGCTTTTCAAGATGTTGAGCCGAATACCACAAATATTGAAGATATCTCAGAGGAAGAGGTGATGGAGGCAATGCATCAGATGAAACGCGGAAAGGCAGTCGGCCCGGACAAAATCCCCGCGGAATTTTGGTTGAAAATGGAAAATGTCGGGCTTAGTTGGCTCACAGTTCTCTTCAACAAAATCAAAGGTGGGCAACCGATGCCTGATGCTTTCAGGGAAAGTCTTCTTCTTCCTTTTTATAAGAACAAGGGAGACTCACACAAACTCAACAACTATATAAACTATATACTATATAAAGTTAACACCTCATACACTAAAGATCTACGAGCGAGTTGTCTGCAACCGATTGAGAAAGATTGTGCGGTTGAATGACAATCAATGCGGCTTTGTTGAAGGTCGATCTACAGTCGATGCGATTCAGTGCATTCGTATTGCGATGGAAAAGTATAGAGCAGCACGAAAGGACTTGTACTTTGTGTTCATCGATTTGGAGAAGGCATTCGATAGAGTACCTCGTGATCTGATATGGTTGGCCTTGAGAGCACTTAATGTCCCCGAGGCATACGTCAGGATGATACGAGACATGTATGATGGAGCTACGACTAAGGTTAGATGCACAGCCGGTGAATCAGAAGAATTTCCGGTGAATGTCGGAGTACACCAGGGCAGTGTATTGAGTCCGTTGCTCTTCAACATCATCATGTGCTACTTATTAACACGTGTCTCCGACGGCCTAGAAATATCTCTTCTTTTTGCTGATGATATAGTCCTCAGTAGCCCAAACATCGTTGCCTTGCAAGCTGCGCTTACAAAATGGTGTGACATTCTGGAGGAGCATGGACTGAGGGTAAGTATAACAAAGACTGAGTTCTTATGCTGCCAATTCTCAGACCCAAATGCACCGATACCTGAAATGTACGTCAAAGGAGAGCAGCTTAAGTCTTGTACCAAGTTCAAGTACCTTGGCTCGATGGTGAACAGCGGAGCTACATGCGATGATGACATCAAACATCGCACAAAGGTTGGGTGGATGAGGTGGCGAGAAAACTCTGGAGTTTTCTGCGATAAGAAAATGCCACTGAAGCTAAAGGGCAAGTTGTACAAAACGGTTGTACGTCCCGCACTCATGTATGGATCAGAATGCTGGACCATGTATGAAGGTTACGCGAAAGAAATGACAGCGACTGAAATGAAAATGTTACGCATGTCAGTTGGTGTAACCAAAAGGGACCACATCAAGAGTAGCTACATCCGAGGCAGCTTGTCCATAGACCAACCAATCACCGAAAAGCTCGAAGACCGACGAATGGATTGGTATTGCCATGTTCAAAGGCGTCCGCCTGAGAACCCCGCAAAGAGAGCGATATCAATGGAAGTTCCACTTGATGGACCCAAGGCCAGAGGCAGACCGAAGAACACCTGGATGTGTCAAATGAAAAAGCAACAACAACGCATTGGTCTCGGCGATGACACGATCCAAGATAGAGCTGCCTGTAGAAATATGCTGAGAAATTATCGCCAAAACGGGCGATATGCCTACACCGCAGGTCGAGCAACGCGGAACCATGGAGCGGTATAAAGAACAAGGCAAGGAAGAAGAAGAAGAGTCGATAAAATGTGACTGTAATGTCAGCCTCAGAATAAGCACGTTCTTTCGCTTGTTATCATGAAACCCCATTTTTGAATCACTTATCCAGCATTGCAATTGGTGAGAAGCTGATCATGAACTGAAACATATGATTATGGACGTTGCATTTGATAAAATGGGACTGTTATAGTTATTGTAGACAAGAAGAAATTACAGACTTTCCGTGCCAAGTATAGGTGAATGCTAAAACAAAAGGTTGCGATTGGAAATAGGAAATACGCCACCAATTATGCGATACACCCGATTTCGTACTTGTCGCTCCATAAAATATAGTTAGGGCGGATTGGTTTCTAAAATATCGGATCCATTTTAGTTGACTGGTTCAAAAAGTAACGAATTAAATATCCAGCTCATTTTTCGCTAAAAAATATTTTTAGAATTTGGCTTAAAAAAATTTTACGAAATGTTGTACAAAAATGTCTACTTCATCACGTGCACCGCAGTTGCCAGTCAAATGGATTGAGGCAAGGAGTCAGCATAACAAAATTGCTGTAAGGATTCGCTTAACATTTGCGAATATTCGTAAAATTTTTGAAAAAGGACCATAGCACCAATGCTTTTTTTTTGTTAAAAAAGTGCATATAAAAATGAAATTTTTTATACAAAATTTAAGTGAGAGTTTTTGTATAAGAACAATTGTTTCCACAAAATTGTGTCAATATGATTTATTTCTAAAAAGGAATTGTACAAAAAATTGACGATACACCGTATTTTGGTTTTTTTAATTTTTCTCACCAATTTCTGGGTCTGTGGTTGCGCCACTGTGAGGAGCAATGAAATTAAATAATGACACGATCAAGGGTAGAGCAGGATGTAATAATAGCCTGAAAAATTACCGCCAGAGCGGGCAATGTGCCTAAAACACTAATGCAAAAAATATATAGTATATAAAGGCGGGGAGTTTTATGAAGCTGTAAAAATCTTATCAGCGAGTAGGGGGCGAAGCCCCTAGTTACATTAAATTTAAAATAAATACACCGAACTAAGTATGACTCGCTCTGTGGCTCGCTTGGTTGAGTCGCACTCTACGATGCTAGTAATCTAGAGGTCCCGAGATCGAATCTCGGCGTGGTCCAGGAAATATATAGTGCTTGCAACATTATATAACACTCCGAAACTATATGCAATGTAACGTTGACTCGAAGTAGCGTATAAACGGCTGAGTGAACGCACCATGCCCCACAAGGGGTTACGGTACAGAAAAGAAGAAGTATGTACTTTCGGAAAATGTATTGGCGACTGCTAGAATTTTTTAGCTCTTGAAAAAAATTATGGATATGTTTTTTATGGTATTACAAATCTTATAAGACTCCATGCAGGCGGGCCCAAAGTGTAAAAGAAAAACAAACCGAACGGAGTCAAATATTGATGACTGTTAGAGTTTATTCTTATCGCATTTTTCTAACAGGATATGTTGACTTCTTAAACCACGAAAAAGACAGTTTATGCTGCTTCAAAAACATAAGTCATCAATTCTACATAAGTTATAATTTTCAATGACTTACACAAAAAAAATGTAACAGAATTGTCCTGTCAACCCTATAAATTATTTTCCCACTGTAAATAAAGAGTTCCTCAGTCAGGGTAATTGTTGGCTAGACTCACCTCGACTTTCAGGTGCGTAGAAACGACGTAATGAGATGATGGGGAAGAAGTATAAAAGAATGCATGAACAGTAAGGATAGAAAATTTTTCGATTAAGAGTAAGGCACTGGGGTTGATTGCCGGGATGTTGAAGACAACAGGGGCTTCGGTATCCATGTCTTTGGAGATCCCATATGCCCGTTCCTGTAAATGTTTTCTTCAGAATAATTGAAAATTATTTTCTGAAAAGATCTTCTTGATCTTATTCAAGCATATTTTTGAGCAGAATTTATAGCTTACTAATTTTCAGAATTAAACAGGATACTATTAATAACAAAATGAATCTTTCAACTACTAAGTTTTAGCTTCTTACAAGCTGCAAAATCTTATCAGAAAGAAGCTTAAAGTTAAATTTTCAGTTTACTGCACCCAGCAAAAAACTTGTATTTAAACCAATGAAGTTTTTACTTTACTTCTAGTAAACAGAAAATTTCTTTAAACGTATGAAGTTTGAATATAATTAATTAAAAATGTCATTGGGTCAAATACACTTGATCATAGAATTTATGATTTCAGTAGTAATAGAATTATAACATGCCCACATACAACTAATGCAACAAATGACTTAGAATGAAGTAAATCAAATTCATGGGAACTATGATTATTTTGCATAGCCTCTATGTTATAAACAATTTTAAGTTTGTATTGCACCGCGTATCAAGTAGTTAAGATTTTAGAAACGTTGACAATATTCCACATCTAGTCTCATGGCAATATTGACGGACTGGCACGCAGGCGGACCAGGTTCGAATCCAAGTTTCGGCATAAGGTTTTTTATGAATAAAAAAATATGAAAGCTTGAAAAAATAAAATTAAATCACAATAAAAAAATAAAAAAAAAATAGAAAAAATATAAAAATAAAAAAAATTAACCCTTTCCCGGACAGAACGTCTATAGACGTCCAATTTTGAGCATTTGACATACAAATCGTGTCAAATTAGAAATTAGAAATATTTTTTTCTATTTTTTTTTTTCAATAAAATTTAATGAAATTTTTACATAAAATCGATGAACAATCTCATTGTTATAATCGAATTTTCACTTGATATTTTCAATGATATTTCTATCATTGTCCCATAAAGGCTATTTCATCGGCACCAAATCATAGCCAAAATTTCATACTTCCTATGTAATTTTTCTTTAATAAAAGTAATTTTTTTCTGGGTGTGGAAGAACAAGAAATCCGACTTAAGAAGTTATTCATAATCACCACAGATGTATTCTTCAATACTAAACTGCTTTACTTTACTTATAGGCCAGTCAATTACCGATTTTAGGTCGCAAAAAATTGCTCGGGTCGGGTTTTTTTGGGATATTGTTAGGATAGATACCAGAAGTGTACCACTAAGTTTGCAACTTCGAAAAACCTGTGCTAACCCCGTGACCCTCAAAAAACCTCAAAATTTTCGGACTTTTTTCATATTTTTGTTTGTAATTTCTAAAAGGTGCTTCCTACAAGTAAGTCGTCTACTGCTAAGAAAATCTTCTTTAATTTGAGTGTAACTCCAGCTTTGTAGGTGCAAAGGATCCCAAGATACAGCACTTTAAAAAATGTGCTTTTTTTTGTAAAAAAGTCCGAAATTGTATTTTAGGAGGTTTGTATGACAGCCCTATGACGTAAAGTTCCGATTCCATCCATTCCTAGATATGTTTTGAGGCTTTACTAGGAACACATTTGGGTGAGGTTTGGTTAAGATTGGTTCATAAAGAAAAAAGTTTTTCTTAGAAGAACCTGATTATCAGGGGTTGGTTTGTATGACATCCCTATGACCTAGCGTTCCGATTTCATCCGTTTCTAGATACGTTTTGAAGCTTTACTAAAAAACACATTTGGGGGAAGGGTGGTTAAGATTGGTCCATAAAGAAAAAAGTTTTTCTTAGAAGAACCTAATTTCCAGAGGTTGGTTTGTATGACAGCCCTATAACGTAGTGTTCCGATTTCATCCGTTCCTAGATATTTTTTTAGGCTTAACCAGCAACATACTTGGGTGAAGTTTGGTTAATATTGGTACATAAAGAAAAAAGTTTTTCTTAGAAGAACCTAATTTTCAGGGGCAGCCCTATGACCCCATAGTCTGATTCCATTCGTTGCGACTTATATACAGCTAAGGAACTGGTTTATAACTTTATGTCACATGACTTTCTCTGTAAAATGCGCATTTAAGCCGATATTCAGCTCGGAACATGACTGAAATTACAATTTCGAACTTTTTTTCAAAAAACAATGTTTAAAGTGCTGTAATTTGGGATCCTTTGTGCCTACAAAGCTGGGGTTACACTCAAATTAAAGAAGATTTTCTTAGCTTTAACAGTGCAGTGGACAACTTACTTGTAGGAAGCACCTTTTAGAAATTACAAACAAAAATATGAAAAAAGTCCGAAAATTTTGAGGTTTTTTGAGGGTCATGGGGTTAGCACAGGTTTTTCGAAGTTGTAAACTTGGTGGTACACTTCTGGTATCTATCCTAACAATATCCCAAAAAACCAGAGCCGAGCAATTTTTCGCGACCTAACGCCTTATTTTTCGGTTTATTGGCTGGCCTATTACTCTTTATTTACAGTGGGAAAATAATTTATAGGGTTGACAGGACAATTCTCGCAAACAGCTTCTAATTTATTTTGTTCTTAAATAACGTAAAATGGCAATTGGTTCTACTTAGGGGAAGTACACTTATAAGAAATTGCATTGCAGTTAAGAAGGTTTTCGGCTTAGAGAAATTCGACTTCATTTTATATAGAAAAATGACGGAAACGCCAGTGAAACCCTAAATTTGTTCGAGATAAGGAATAATTCCACTTAAGGAGGTTTGGACTTAGAGTGGTTTAACTGTATTACAATACTAATCTTTACCAAATATTCAATCGTTGTAAAGAAAAGTCGACTATGCGTAAATTGTTTTATATTCGAATAAAAATTGCAGTTAATTGCGTTTATTCAAAGAATAAGGGAAAACAACTTAAATTAATTTAAGTAAAGTAAATTGGAAGAAACTATTTTCCGTAAAAATAAAATCGAGCTAAGTCATTAATTCCTATGTCTGATCGGGATTTGCCAAACCACGCCGTACAAAAGAAGTTGTTGGATAACATACGGTTGGGAGGGACAGAGGCGATGAGGGAATTCATCGTTAACGTTATTTGTTCATTGAACTCCCCCATCGCCTCGGTCCCTCCCAACCGTGTGTTATTCACAAATTTGGTGGTTTGGCAAATACCAAACAGCCTAATGCCGGCATAAGATAAAATGAAAATCCAACCACAATATATCGTTCAATAATGAGACAAAATTTACCAAATTTTAACGGCCTTTCAATTTGGACAAATCAGTAGAAGTTTACATATTAATTTTCGTCTTATATCGACTTAAGCGGCTTTTCATAATCACCACAGACTTATCGGATATTCAATAATTTATTGTGTATTAGACAGCAATTTTCTTATAAACATATTCTGGTGTACAATCTAACACGTTTTCAAACGCTAACCTTGTACATAATTACACATATTTCCATGTCACACTTCAGTAGTTAGCCTTAGTTTTACTCGTTTTATAAGTGAGTCATTTATGCACTTTTATTGTATGTTCGTGTGCTTGTTTAAAGAAAATTAACTTATATTATTAACAAGAAATTAAACATTGCTTGACGAAAACTGAACATATTGCCGCTTTAGCAACGCATTTCTTCATTATTATGTTTTTAAAATTAATTACTAATGCATGTAATTGGATGTACATTTAGCTCATGGTGATGCTAATATTTTTCTTGGTTAAAGTGTACGAACCTTCGTTTCATACACATAAGAAATTTATGTAGCAGGAAAAGTGTTATAAGCCCATATTATCTCAGATTTATCAAATTCAATACTCGTAGATCGAACCCATGTACAAGAAGACTATAGTCATACGTTCGTCTTTTTTATGTTAATCATCATTATTTTATCATTATGAACGCATGTTCATACGAATAAGTTTATGTAATGCTAATGCATGTATGTAAATTATAATGTAAATTTACGCCGAATTCAATCAACAAATAACAATATCCTTAGTAAGACACTCCCAGTAATTTGAATTTCCCGGAATTTGTGTTTTTATCGAAAAACAAAAATATAATATTCGCGTTGTTGTTCGCAGTTCACCATCTAAGGATAATGAACCCAAAACGAAAAAAAAGTACTTCAAAAGTTCATATCGCAAATTATGCACAAATATAGCGAACAGGCAGCCATAGCCACCGCACAGCCACATTATACCGGCTTGACTATATGCGGGACTAAAAAGGACATCTAGGAAATAATTTTCCTTTCATCTCACGAATACTCATTAGCTATATTTGAAGTCTATATAGCATTTCTTACACAGCCCGGACAGAATTAAGTTCCCCTATATACTCATCCATTCTAGCCTTTCTTTGAAAAAAAAAATTAATTCATGGCGGATAAAAAAGAACTTTGTGTACATAGTACGGAAATTCTGATATCCTTCCGCCGTACTTGACCTATTTTCCGGAAAAATCTAGCCTCTGTGCGAAAGAGAAAGCGCTTCGCAGTGCTGTTGCTGTAAGGCAGCCATGTCAAACTCGCGGCCCACCTTGCTGTTTTGTGCGGCCCGCGGTCAGGTGAACCAAACACAATGTGTATCAGCATAAATGCGTAAAAATACAAAATGCGAGGCGTTAAACTCATAAGAAATTCCCTAAAACTCGTCAAGAGTCGGTGGCTAATGCAAGCTTTTGTATGTATTTTCGAAATCTTCCTTTCTGTTCTATATACTAATTTATGCCAAATATATCAGGTACATTTGCTGAAGGCGGCTTCTATTGAGTAGAACATATTAGGCCCCTTCGTAAAATTGATGAGTCCCGAAATTTGGTTCAGAAAAAAGTTCGGCTTATAATTTTCTGCCACGTTTATAATTAGCGTACATAACTTTCAGATTATAAGATAGGCACATCTGGGATTGAAACTTCTTTGAAAGAAGAGCCAGCTTTAAAGACCCCAAAATTTTGTTTTTGGTAAGGAAATCACCTGGATGTGAAATTTCGTATCAACAACACATCAATTTCAGACCATTACCCGATTTTTGCCGTTTTGTCTTTGGTTCACACCACATCAGGAACCAATTTTTGCCTATTTTTAGCCACCATTTTTTAGCTCTCAAGGTTGCTTTGGACAACTTGGATGTGTCTGGATGACCGGTCGCGTGGCGGTGCGTTCTGATCAGCTGTCTAAAATTTGGTGGAAATTAAATCGATCAAGTAAACATTCGCGTTTGAACTTCTTGTTTAAATTTTCTAATTTTTTTGAAGGACATTTTCAAAAGATGGCATTTTTAAAGGATATAATCCCAAGGTTATTAGTGAATCTAAAAGAATTTTTATGTGTTTAAATTTCGAAGAAAATTCTCTATAGGCTTTTTTAAACCTGCGGCCCACTCAAACCTAAAGACAAAGATATTTGGCCCGGGCCAGGTTTCGAGTTTGACACCCCTGGTAAGGAATGAAAAAAAAATTATAGAAAAGCTTCTGATGCGGGATACTAAATTTGAAAATACGAAAACGTAAATATTCGGTGCTGGATAATAAAATGTATACGTAATAATGAAGGTTTCGGTGCACTTATAAAATCAATTTATTATTGATTGTGGTTCATAGTAAGGTTTTGTCTGCCCCCTTGTAAGAGATCTGTAGCCCCGTACAGTGACTTTATACATACATACAAATCTCACTAACACTTTTTACCTGTACCACCTATTGAGTTTTTGGTGTAGAGCAGCGATTCCCAAACTGGGGGAGGGGGCGTGTCCCCTAAGGGCGATTAGGGAAGGGGCGCGAGTACAACTTTAATATTGATGACCCCTCCCGAAATGTTTGCAGAAATAATCGGAGTCAGCGTTTTGATAACGTAATTTTGAATAAGATTGACGACTTCTTAGCTCCGCTTTTTTTCAGACATCATTACTCATTCACTTAAATAGCAGTCGATTTCAGAATTTAATCAATATTTTCAAACTGTTAGCTTAGTTGAAAGTGCCGCTAGCAGTGATGCGGCTGAACACTACTAATTATGTGTAGAAAATTACTATTCGCATTCGGTACAGAATTCTCGTTATTATTTATCCTAATTTGCCTAAGAGTTTGGTGTTTTGAGCTTTCCGCTGCTGAGGTCCTAAATGTTGCTAAGAAATAATTTCAGAACGCGATGAACAATAATTTAGCCTGAGCATTGCCTCTGTGCTCTCCATTCCAGCCCAAATGCCACGAACTTAAGTTCGAATCCCAGATTTCTTCCTACGATTCCTTAATAAAAAAACAACCGCAGATAGAAAAACATCCATTGTAGCCTCGCCACATTCCGAATGCAGTAAGCTTAAACTATATAATTTTGACGGTGGTGTATTATGGATCAATCGACGAACTATATGCTCTTGGAAAGTATCAAGACCTTAAATGCGAACCAAATACAACTTTATACCACATTAGTTTTAGGGAAACTCGGCATTTAAATCATTCTGATGACCAACATTATGAAACATGCAGCCACAATCAATAATTTGCCCTATTATTAGTTGGAGACAGTGGCGCAACAACGGGAGGGGTAGACCGAGAATTTGTGAAAGGAAAATATGAAAATAAGAACTACACAAGTTTGAGTTCTGCCTGCCTGTGATCCAATATTTTTTTTTTACCTGGGAAGATATTAGCGCAACATCAGTCCAGGTTTTGTTTGTGTATAAATTCCTTTTTTGCATTTTTCATGCCTTTTTTCTAAAATCCGGATGCGCGCCTTGATCTAACTTGTAGACCGTTGTGACATACATTTAAACACTCCCTCGTCAACCACAATGCTGAAAAGAGTGATTCAAAATTGGGTTTCCATGAAAACAAAAGAAAGTTCCAATGCGGATTTCGAGTATAACATTACACTCGTGTTCTTACGATGCTTAAATACGCAAAAATTTGCATCGAAAATTATTGTGAATGCAACGGGAACTACACATATAGAAACACACCATCATTACTGGAAAATAGCACCATCATCAACTTGCGACAGCAGCTTCAAATGTCCAGTAACATGGGTGGCCTTAGCCATTTCCAGGATAAGATCCAAGTTGCACCACTGGTTGGAGCTCTAATATATTTTTTTTTTCTAACGATGGACCCTAGTGAGATAACCATAAATATAAATCTTCCTTTCGGTGCTCCTAACAAACCCTCCCTTCTTTTTAATTTAGAATCTTTGCTATTAAATACTGTACCGTTCTAGCAAAAGAACTCCAGCAACACATATTTTACAAAATCACACTGTTCATTTCGAAAAGGACTTCCCCTTAATTTCTTTCGGGACACATGGAATCTTGTAGTAATTCTTGGTGTACTACCCTGTTAAAATTAACCTAATAACACAGACCATAATTTAAATTTAAAGGTTAAAATCGTTTTCATCAAATTTATAGAAAACAAAAAAATAGTACGGGGGGCAATATTTGGACCCCTTCCGAAACAAAATCCTGGCTACGTCCCTGTTCAACACCATAATCCGAATCAACAGACCTCGTAAGGGGGCCTCGAAACGAAAAAGATTGGTAGCCACTGTTGTAGAGGATTTAGCACTTTTCCATAGAAGACATTGTATCTCCATCCGCCATAGTAAAAATATACGGATGCATACTTTTTTATTGAATAAAGTGTATCCTGAGCAAGAGTTTGACGCTCCTAGAAAATCGACACTATAGTATAGGTATACCAGTGCCTGCCTATACATGGATGCACTTTACAATTTACGCCACCGCAGTGCAGTGTATGTAATCATAATCATCGTCATCACATCAAATGTGGTTGGGTAGTGGAGCAATGTTGTATAGCGGATCCTTTTTTTTTTGCTATGCCTTTAATTATACTCCACAGAATGAGTGCTTCAAGTTACTTCTACAGATGAATATGTATGCATTCCAGCAGAGTAATGATACTATCCCCGGACTACACGTAACTGCACCTATAAGATGAGTATGATGTGCATATTTTTATTCCTAGGACTCGGGCTAAAGGATTTAACATTGTAAGCTCTGAAATGCATTTAAAATCTGCAGAAATGCTCTTGAGACGGACAACAGAGTGAATAGTTTTTTTTTTTTTCATTTTAGTTGTATGGCGATGATAATAATTTCAGACTCGTAGCGCTGGGTTTTTTTTTTATGAGAGACATAATTGCGACAATTTTATATGTAACGACGTCGAAAAGTAAAAATAAAGGGGTTATACCCATAGCCAACCTTGAAGACATACTTCACGGCTAAACTTAAAACAGTGAAGCTTTGTAGTGTAGTAGGCATAGTAATAAGGATCAGGATAACGCTTAGAGAAACCATGAAAACATAACGCATACCTTAGGACGCATTTATGCACGGTGGTGACCCGATGCTAGAATCGCCGCAAGGACCGCGTGTATAAATGCGCCCTTAGTTAGTGCATAGAGTGGACATATTGAAAAGAACATAAATGGTACATTTCCCTCACCTATCGCAATACATAGTCTGGTTGGTGTTGGCTATAGCGCACACGCCTTTGAAGCACAAGCTCGTGGGTTCGAATCCCACTGTAGTTGGTGGTTTTCAAATTCGACCCATGTGGTGGATTATGATCTCACTTAAATGTTAAACGAAACGAATACCTACACTAGACAATTCAAGTTGCAGGATTAGGCAGTCAAAATATATTCTAAAGCTCCTAGTTGAACTTCGTCAGTGGCGTAAAGTACGGCGTTCCATATGGGTTCGGTGGAACACAGGGCCCCCAGCGTAGAGTAGTAAATTTTGGACTGTTTCTTTTTTGGATTTCTGGGTCATTGGAATACAAAAGCGAGGTTCAAGGAGCATTTTTTGCTGTGGTGTGTGAGAGGCCTCGACAAGGTGTTGGGTAACTGCCCGGGCCGGTACCTCATAAAGCTGCTAGTTCATGTTAAATTCGTCCGCCCTGATTAAATTCGAAATATTTTAAATGGAATTTCTGCCTCTGGGTAAATATTGAAAACAATGCTAAAATTGTTGAAATTTAGAGTTAAACACTCAGCGTAAAAAGTACCAGACCTAGTTCCTTTGTTTACGCTGAGTGTTTCCATAGTGGTTGAAAAGGGGGTTACGACTTACTAATTTCACTTAGAAACAGTTATTGGGTAGTTTTACAGCTACTGGTGGTATATATCATAAAAATTAACTTTACTTTCCGAAAATGATATAATTGTTGTTTGTAGGTTAACGGCACTCTCCTATCCAGTGGCGTAGATAAGGTGAGGATCAAAACAATCATTCCCCCAGTCTCAGGTCTTCAGTCTCTTCCACTGTGAAATTTGCATGGTGATTAACGAGGAGTTAATTAAAATTTGTATTTTGCACTAAATTAACCCATTCCCCGCCAATGATGCCATATGGCATCAGTAAAAGCCTCATATTTGGGAGCGCGCCACGGACACCCTGTAACATCCTCAACATTGTTTTTTTCTTTGTTACACTAAGTAATGTTTCTTCTATCTATTCCAATGTTCCTGGCTAGTATTTAGTTAGATTTGTGCCATTGGGAGCAGAAAAAAAAAGTGTCGTGAAATTTTTTATAAAAAAATGCGATTTTTGCGGGTAAGACTCCACAAAATTTCAAAAATCATATACTTGCGACCTGATTTTGTCAGAACAATTTGTGTTAAACAAAAGCCAGAGTAGCATAGATTAGAATAGCAAAAAAAAATTTGCAATAACGGTAGTTTTATAGGTAGTAACACTAAATACATTTTAGTGATGCCATATGGCATCATTGGCGGAAACCTATTAAAAAATTTATTTTTAATTTTATTTTTTTTTATATTTTTTCAATATGTTTTACTGCGTTTTTAATAATTTTCACTTTGTGAAAATTAATTTTATGCTGAAAATTCGTTTCTGAGGATTTAGAGTCCAAGTCCGATGATCGTTTTCACAATCAAATGCATCATTTTCTAAAGCGCACCCACAAACACCTTTAAAATATGGACGTGTATTCCATCCAGGAGACTAACATACGATGCACTAAATAATAAACTCAGACACGTACGAGACCTCGTCAAAGAGTCAAATTACTCCTTTGGCGTATCTGGTCTCAACAATGGGACTTTCTTCGGAATTATCCTTGTTGCTCTCAAGTGTGCATCATCCTTTACTCTGGGTGGTCTATGTGCATGCACACTACACCCTGTAAACGCTCAAAGTTGCGTATACGCAACATTATTCTCAAGCGCTGAATCAACCGTGATAATTATTCATCTTGATTTTTTTTGAATTTCAAGGAGTTTGAAGGACATGTTTGTCCACAAAAGCTTTGAGTCAGTACTTCGAAAGGCTTGTCTCGGTACAGAGCAAAAAAAAAGTGTGTAAAAGTAACTTCCCAAAATTCAATTTCCACAATGAGCGTTATTTTTTTAAAGAAAGCAATTTCAATCCATTCTTTTTCATGCATATTTCTTATGCAGAATAAAATTACATGAGGCGGTTGAATATCTTGAACCTATCATGTCGGATGATGAAAATGTTTGGATATTACAAATAAAGTCGGGGAAGTCACCCAAATACAGTTCCGTAGGGATATTGCAACCTACTATTGTACGACTGTGGCTCATCAGATTTGGGTAGCACATACCACAGTCTTCCGAATGTTGCACGTATGATGGAATTGGCCATTATGTTGCGAAATGCAATCGAAGAAGATGTGAATATCCGCCCTGCAAAAGCCAAACTCGGACTAAATGCATCAAATGTGATACAGGATTATGTGTAAAATGCTTCTTAAAATTTCACACAAGCTCAGAATTATAATTAAAGAAAGTAAAAAGTGTTTTTCCAAAAAAAATTCAACGTTTTTATCTTAATTGAAAAAAAAATGTGTAATGGGTTCCCGCCAATGATGCCATATGGCATCGGGCCTTTGCGGGAGAACGGAGGCACGTAGGAAAAAATGGTAAACGGTTTTGGATTCAGGGTGGCTTCTTTACCGTAAATACCAATTTTCAGGATGTAATTCGAAAAAAAATGTGTTGGCGGGGAATGGGTTAAATATTGGTCCAGGAAGCCCACACAAATTTGAATGGACTCGAATTTAGTGCAACAATTCAACTACAATTTTTTTTGCATGAGAATGTCTAAAAATTCAGTTCGAATAATTAAACTACTACGTAGACTCAGGCCGCACAAAAATTCGCTTCAGACTTGTATTTCTGTTTTTTTTTTGACATTTTTCTCTGCGCAATGTATATGTAATATTTGTACAAAATTTATCCAGTGTTAGAATTCAAGTTATTCTATTTAAAAATCCCCATACTCCTTTAAATAGCATTTTTCTGCCATCCTGTTAAGAAAAAAAAATTGGTCAAAGATCACCCCCCTCTCCGATAAGCTATCTACGCCTTTGTTCCTATAAAAAAGAGAATATTAACAGCTGCAATAAAAATAGTAGATAATTTAATAAGTTTTGCTTCAAATGTTGTCTAGAAAATTTATTTTTCAGAATTAAGCTTCAACGTAAACAGCAGATGTATCAGTTCGTACTCTTGTTGTTGTAGTGATTCAAGAGATTTTTTTTTCTCTTGAATCGAAGGGGGTCTTGGCAGCTCTTGGCCGTTTTTAGCAACGGGTAGCTCCGGGACGATTTACATCGAAGAACCGGCAGCCGTAGGAGCATTTTACGGACAACACAAACATCCATGGGTCACAGTGGGATTCGAAACCACGCACCGGCAACTCAGAGATAGACATCTCTGCCACTGAGCTACCGAATGTCCCAGTTCGTACTCTTCTACTTAAACGCCTATTTAGAAAAATAACGGTTATATTCTACAGCCGGAATTGCTGTAAAATTGCTCAATGACTGTTCTTAGATTATTTTCTGTAAAGTCCTAATTTCGTTTTTGAAAGCAAAATATATTAGAAACGTTACGCCACTGTACTTCGTAGAGACATTAGAATATTTATAGTGTTCCCAGCTCTAGCAAATAGTTAGTCTGTATAGTGCGATACCAAAACCATAGCATTCATCTGTCACATGTCGTTTAGGTAGAGGGAACATTACCGTCACCATAAAGTCCCAACTGCTACCACACTGGAACGTTGCAGATTTGTCACTAAACACAACAAAAGTGTCCGTTAAATTAAGACTCATCATGTGTGCAATCGGCTCAAATATGATTGAGCACAAATTCAGAAAACATTCCCAGTGCCATAAACGAGAACTCCATTTGTGTTTTCTTTGCAGAAAAAATTTGAAATTGTCAACGCTACGCTCATAAATATATCGGTGTATGTAGTTGGTACCTTGCAGCCTTGCAGGCAATCGAGTCGCTGCTGATTCGTGCCGAACGTTTCTGGCGTTTTGTTCGTAGAGATGACTCATGATAGCTCAGCTATCGTAAATAACATCCGATTCCGAGCCCTATTTGCATATTTTCTTAATGTAGCTACAATCCTTGTATCGACTATGACCTAAAGGAACATGTATGTATAGAAAATATACGCAAATAGCTGTTAGATCCGATGATTTAACTGCGGTCGCTGAGCGATCATCACATGAGTCGCCTCTACGAACACAAACCTTCAGAGTCCGATTTTAATTCATTTTTTTTGCCTTGGCGATATATATTTTTTGCATATAAAGTCAAAGACCATTCATTATAACTTTGAAATTGTGCGAAAACATTAAGGCGTGGCTGAAACGATAGTGAATGCATTGTGTGTGTCCAAAAGAAACAGACATATGACTAGAGGAATTGCGGTTAAATATCGGCAATCGGTTTTTCTCTTGGTTGGCTCTCAATTACATAATGTGTTCGGTTGGAAGCAATTATTATCTTGTGTCAATGGGACAGAATTGGGAAAATTTCATGCAAGAATTTTACTTCGCCCATACGCTCGTTTCTACTGCGACCAGGTCTACGAACCGGAACGACCGATGCTATCCAGCATGGCCAAGAGTCGCAATGATCCCCTTCGTCGCAAGAAGGGGAAGGAAACTATGTGTTTTTTTCGTACCGTTTTTATCTTTGTGGAGCAGTCTTGGCCGGCCCAGCTGCTCCTGAATGCACGTGCTGTGGAGAATGGGTCCACCTAAAAAACTGCTCGGGACTAATGCCTTGGTTACACAGTGCGAGCTATCGTGCGAGTTGGCCTAGACAGCTACTGCAGAGCAGCTACTTGCACCATGTGACCGCATCATACGAGTTACTGTCATGTGCGATTCGGCCAGTAGCTCGCATCCGAGCTACTACAACATTTTTTGTTTTGACTCGGCCACTCGCCCCCAGTCAGCGTCAGCTGGTATCGCATACTACGATTCGGATATTCGAAATTGCACCAATTGCGAAATAACAATTGCTCGAAATTAACCGCCGCCGCGTGCATTCGTCTGTAAATTTTGTCGTTTACAGTGTGAGCTTATTGTGCAACAATGGATACATGGACTCCGGAGCAGAATTTGAAATTTGTCTATTTATACAAGGACCAAACAAACCTGTGGAATTGTTTGGATCCGAGCTATAAAAATCGAGATTTGCGTAAAGCGTCTCTGGAATTTATTCGTGTAGAAATGGCATTAAAAGACATAAGTGAAGTAACTAAGAAAATCAAAAATTAACGTTCTACATATAACCAAGAGGTTTTAAAAATTCAAAAAAGCAAAAAAAAAGTGGAAGTGGTACTGACGGCAGCCCGAAGTACGCTAAAAGCGCAAAGTATGTTTGTAACCGCTCTTATCACGATAGAAGCAGTGTTCACTCGTTCACTTTGCGACAACATTATACGAGACATGACATGCTACTGAGATGCAACCACATACGTGCAGTAGTTCTCTACTCTGCCGACAGCTCGCACTCGTGTGACCGGGCGATGCGAGTCGAGCTACTTTCATGCGAGTACACAGGTGCAGTAGCTGTCCACTGTCAGGTCAGCAACTCGTACTGTGTAACCAGCCCATTACTCATCATCTGAGTCAAAGGAGCTCAACGTATACTGCGAGCAGGTGTAGAAATAAGTGACGCTCATCATCTAACTCCTCTCAACAGCCGCCCAGCCAAGGTTCCCAACAATTATCAACCTCTACCCCTGCAAACGCGGTTCGACCTGTCCCACCTAGACCAAATTTGACCCCAGCTCCACGAACCATCGACGTGAACTACTCCACCACTAACTAAAATCGTCCAAATCAATTGCAACGGGATCAAGAATAAAATCGCTGAGCTAATAGAGTTAATGGACAGACACCACATCCAGATAGCAGCTTTTCAGGAGACTAAACTCAACTCCAATAACTCGCTTAGCTATAACGTCATCATACGCGACCGAGAAAGCAATGCAGGAGGTGGTTCAGCCTTAGTAATTCATAACCTACAGTAGAGCATCGCTATATCACTACCGCCGATAACATAGTGGTACAACTAGGAAATATTGACTTTGATTTAAATAAAATAAATAACAGGCGCGACAATCCAACATTGGACTAAGGCCGCAGGATGTGTTAGTGACATCCTATTTCCAAGATCTTATCTGCTTTTTTGTTGAGGTGATGAGATCAGCATCACGCTCAGCAGTGTTATTTATCCCCACAAATGGGTACTCGTTTAACATCTGAGTGAGATCATAGTCCGTCACAAGCTCGTGAGTTCGAAAAACACCATGGAAGACGGTGAGATTCGAACTCATGACCCTGTGCACTGAAGGTGCGCGCACTAACCGCTAGACCAGCCAGACTACTGATTACTTTGATTTACAACATATGCATTCCTCCAGTCTCCAGCTGTCTCACTAGATACAAAATCAATATTAACTCCGTACTAACCAGTCCATATCGTCTTCTGCTTGGTGATTTTAACTCTCATCATGATGTATGGCACTCCATCCTCCACAACGATTAAAGAGGTAACATTATAGCCGATAAACTGTCTTCTGATCACCTACCAGTCCTACTAACGCTGGATACGCCGTCCAAATTCGTCCATCCCGACAAGAAAACGTACACTAACTTCAACAAAGCTGACTGGGATAGCTTTAAAATTTTCACTAGCGAGGCTTTTGCTAGTCTTACCCCAAGACATGCGCCAGGATAAGGATAAGCTCAAGCGCAAAATCACACGACACATCTTCAAATCAAATAGAAGTCGCCAATGCCATAAAGAACGCCAAAAACTCAAAAGCATTTGGTCCGGACGGTATAGCAAAGATCTTGACACGTCGGCTATAGAGTATATCACTGCCACGATAGGTTCCTATCGCGGCCGGGTCTTCGCCCGGAACCACCCATGCATTTTATGCATGGCCAAGAGCCGCACACCCCCCTCGACACATACAGGAAACAAAAGTTGCATCACATCATCAACATCTTTTTTTTTTACACTATCGGAGCAACCCATGCCGGCCCAGTTGCTCCAAATTCTACTTATACGCGCCGGCATCGAAATAAATCCTGGTCCATGGATGTGCTGCGTCTGTGGTAAGAGGATTTATTCCAACGTACAATCCTCAGTGCAGTGCTCATGCTGTATGGAATGGTGCCATTTCAAAAATTGTTCTGGGCTCAACAAGACGGATTTACGATCAACAACAACGATCAGCACCTTCATAGCACCAAATTGCAAAATCTGTGGCCAACAGTCTTCATCGACCTCACAACAACCCACTAATCAGGGCCAACAATCATCACCTGTCACCCCCACAGTCTCTGCACACCACACAGCACCACGACACACTCTTACACCAGCACCACCACTGCAAGTTGCAAACTACTCCACCACAAAGATAGTTCAACTAAATTGTAATGGTCTACAACATAAAATTGTTGAGATCGCTGACTTTATGGACAGACATCACATACTAGTTGCTGCAATCCAGGAAACCAAACTAAATGCCGATTCATCGCTAAATTCTTACGGAGGCTTCAACATCATCCGACGCGATCGACCCACTGGCTCAGGAGGAGGTTTGGCTTTCCTGATACATAACTCACTGCCATATTCATTAATCGATATCGCTGCCGCCGATACCACAACAGAATTACAAGCGATATCAATCAGGTCGGGAAATGTTGATATAGATATTCTCAATATCTATATACCACCAGCATCAAGTTGTCCCACTGGTTTCCAGGCCAACATTTCCCCCCTACTCACCGGGCGATATCGCCTATTACTGGGCGATTTCAATGCTCACCATGATTTATGGCACTCAAACCTCAACAACGACACCAGAGGCAACCACATCGCAAACCAACTAGATGATTCCGATTTCTGTCCATTGAATGACGACTCACCAACCCGCATTGCAGGATCATGCAGAAGCTCGCCTGACATATCCATCGCCAGCCCTGGGCTCATAAACAGCATTACTTGGGAACCGTTCATAACTTTCTCGTCAGACCATTTGCCTATCGTCCTCACAATTGATAAACCATCTCAGTTTACGTACACTGAGAAGAAGACATATTCAAATTTCAGCAAAGCCGACTGGATTGGCTTCCAAACCTACACAAATGAAGCGTTTTCTGCCCTTCCAACCCCTACTGACGTACGTACTGCTGAAAAAAACCTGAGACGGATTATCCAGAATGCAGCCAAAAGATACATTCCAGCGGGCCGCATCCCAATCATGAGACCGCATTTCCCATCATCTGCTGCAGAATTGGCAAAAACGAGAGATGAACTCCGAACAGCAGACCCAAATGATCCTCGCATCGGCGATCTCAATAACATTATAACGAAGTCAAGCTTGCAATCAAAAATGCGAAAAACTCCAAAGCGTACGGACTAGACGGTATTGCCATGACTATGCTCAAACACATCGACTCTCCGGCCATTGAGTATATCACTGCTACGATGAACCTGTCGCTGAAAACCTTCATCATACCCGAGCTATGGAAGAAAGGCCGTATCACCCCCATACCGAAGCCAGGCAAAGATCATACTCTAGCAGAATCATACCGTCCAATAACGCTACTGTCCCCCGTGGCCAAAATAGTTGAGGCACTAGTGTTGCCTAAACTCCTGGAGCACGTCCAGCTTGCCAATCACCAACACGGTTTCCGGAAAATGCATAGCACTACAACCGCTATAGACAGGATCACCTCCAACATTTTCAATGGACTCAATCAGCCGAAACCCTGCAAGCGCACTATCCTCGTAGCTCTCGATTTGTCAAAAGCATTTGACACTGTTAACCACACAGTACTTTTGACAGACCTACGCAACACTACTCCTCCGTATATCCACAAATGGATCGCGAATTATCTTGCCGGTCGTCAATCCTGCACCGAGTTTAGGAATGGGAAGTCCAAACTCAGGAAAATTAAACAAGGCGTTCCACAGGGCGGAGTCTTATCTCCCACCCTCTTCAACCTTTACATGTCAGGACTGCCCACACCACCCACGGGACTCGAAATCATCTCTTATGCTGACGACTGTACCATCATGGCGACTGGCAACGACATTCCCGAAATGTGCGACCACATCAATGAATACCTGCTGACACTCAACGACTTCTTTGTGAGTAAAGGCTTGAAGCTCTCAGCACCAAAGTCCTCCGCCACCTTATTCACCAGCTTCAACCAGGAGTACAATATGCAACTCCCGATATCTATCGACACAAACGTCATCCCTACTATTCGGACTCCCAAGATCCTAGGTGTCACGATAGACAACTCCGGCAAATTTAACACACACGCTGATAACATCTGCTCTAAACTCAGGAGCAGAAACAAAATTCTTAAAGCTCTTGCCGGTAGTACTTGGGGCACCGATAAAGAAACACTTCTGACTACCTATAAAGCCATCGGTCGCCCCCTAGTCAATTATGCAGCACCGACGTGGTCAAATGGTCTCTGCAACACAAATTGGGGCCACATACAAATCTGCCAGAACACGGCACTTCGCACCATCACCGGCTGTGTTAAGATGTCCTCAGTGGATCATCTGCACCAGGAGACTAAGATGATGACTTTGAGAAACCACAACGAACTTCTTACCAAACAGTATCTAGTCGGATGCTATCGTACAAATCACCCGAACAATGAACTCATGGACAAAACACCACCGCCACGACGAATAAGACGCTCTATCAGGGACAAAGAGCGCGAAGTCCAGCGATACAAAAAGGTTCCCTTCGATAACTCCGACTACAAGGCGGCGATTGCAGACATACACACACAAGACGTTCGTAAAGCTACTCAAAGCCTCACAAATAATCGTGTACTTGGCACCAAACCTCCAGCCATATCTCCTGACGAAGAACAATTACCGAGAGCTACCCGTACCACCTTAGCTCAGCTCCGATCCGGTTGGTGCCCGCGACTAAATTCTTATTTATCGCGTATAAATAATGAAGTTGCAAACACCTGCCCAGCCTGCGGAACCAGTCCACACGATGTAGACCACATTTTCGATTGTCCAGCTGCTCCCACGCAACTTACACCACTTGCGTTATGGTTACAACCAATCGAAGCAGCTTTTTTTCTAAACCTCGACCTCGAGGATGGAATGCCCACCATCTTCGAATAAATATGATGCAACAAATTAAACGTTTCCTGTCTGTGCCGCTAATACAACAACAACAACGCCATGGCGTATCAACTATACAAGGGGCCTCCCTGCGCTGCTCGGGTACGTGGTGTCGCAAACCACCAAAGATCTCTGTCCCACTACAAACAGCCTTCCTTGGCTGAGTGTCACAAGGACACAGACCCCCCTGCGGGGTCGTACAACTTACAGCTAGACATCAAAGTTAACAACATCCGACTGTTCGTTACCCCAAAGTCCTCGGCGTCACAACCGATAATCATGACATTTTCAACAGCCACGCCAACAACATATGCGAAAAATGAAGACCAGGAACAAGATTCTAAAATTTCTTGCTGCCAGCAAATGGGGAACAGAAAAGGAGACGTTAGTTACCACATATAAAGCCATCGGTCGTTCTGTGGTAAATTATGCAGCACCCATATAAACAAACAATCTCTACGACATCCAATGGAAGCGGATTCGAACGTGTCAGAATGCAGTGATGCGTACAATTGCCGGATGTGTACGCATGATATCTCAAGATCACCTTGACCAAGAGACAAAGCTGCTAAATCTGAGCTCCTCGCAAAGCAATGTCTTATTGGTTGCTATGGTAATGAACACCCGAACCAAGATATTATGGACAAAACCTCACCGCCGGGTCACGTAAGACATTCGCTAAGGGACAAGGAAAGGAAAGTCCAAAGATTCAATAGAATTCCCCTCGATAACACCAACACTTACAAGGCGGTTCTGAAGCAATTGCACACCAGCAAGGTAATCAAAGGCACGAATGATCTGTCAGAATATTGTCCTACGCGTTAGACCACCTGACATCTCTACTGACGAGCAACAGCTACCTAGAGCCACACGTACCACCTTGGCTCAGCTTCGCTCAGGATGGTGCTCCAGACTAAACTCATTTTGGTCTCGCATCGATAGCACTATTCCAGACATTGGCCCAGCGTATGGAGCCAGCCTGCACAACTTGGTTCAGCGCCGCTACAACAACAACTTCGCCCATAATGACTCTTTTAAACATCCAGTATTTCTCAGCTGAATGTTGGTGAAAGGTGAATATGTGGTACGATTCACTTTTGGTAAAATGTTTTGACCTGCACGACCACACCAAGGGTGGTAGGGGATCAATTGTCGTGCCTACGGTAGATCGCCTTTGAGGCGTTAGTTTATATTCCTGCCACTAGTCATTTATCCAAAAAAAAACCTGCAACTATATCACGTAGCTGATTGAAGTGGCCAACATGCTGCCCAGTCGAGCTCAATTTAATGATCCAATGGCACCTTATTCTTTGCAATGGACTTCTTTCTTCTTCTTCTTCCTTGCCTCGTTCTTTATACCGCTCCAAATGGCCCGTTTTTAGGGTAATATCTCAGCATATACAGGCAGCTTTGCAATTGACTTCATATCTGGCAAATGCTTAGACCGCATTTTGCTGACTAGTTATCCTTTCCAAGACTTTTTCTCTTTTATGGCACGATAGCCCGAGGTCGGGATTTCAATTGCGTCTTCCTCTCGACGTTGTCCCTCAGTTTCGAAATCTTACTTCAATCGAGCTATGGACCGTCCTCGCAATTTAGCTCCGTCCACTCGTTGTGCGTTCAGCACCACCTAGGGCATGCGATTTTCTGGAGAACCTAGCTTGATTCTGCCCAACCGATCTTTAGTGTTTTGGGTTAGGGTCCATGCTTAGCAGCCATAGCATAGCACAGAAGAGTTCATGTTCCTGCGTACAATATTCTATTTCATTATTGGGAGGACAGAGAAAAATAACACATCCTTTTAAGGACAGAGACGTCAGTTTATGTGACATAGTAGTAGATTTTTGAAGCCAGAACTAAAGAAGAACAATACAAAACTACTTTACTCTTTATTCGTCAAGTAAATGTAGATACAATTTTATGAAGTCGTTCATGACTCTTTTTTAACAATAATAAAGCAAACAAAAATCTTTTTCTTTTACAATTCTATAATTCATTCTGTCCAGTTAGGTCCTTATTCAAAAATAATAAGAAAGCACTCAAATCTCTTACCTACCACGACCAGTTCCACTCAAAGACATTCTGAATGGCCAAATGAGCGCATGCAACTTGCGCATGATGCGGCACCAAATAGCTTCGACCGTTGGTCGAATAGTACATTTCATTAACGTGCATTATGCACATAAATCCTGGCCGATACGGCACACTATAAACATTGTAAATCGGCGCCGGAATGTTACGAATGCAACAGAAAAGTTCCAATCGTAGTGTTGCAACGATATTGTGGCAATTTTGTAAAGATTGAATCAAATCAAAGTGGCAATCGGGGGCTGCGTCGTACCAGTCAGCCGTCGAAGAATCCTGCTGAAAGCATCCTCTATTTGGGTGCAAACTGTTGTGCCACGGTCGTGGTTGCATATTGGCAAACGTGTTGCTAAATCGTGGTGCCGGAGGCGGTTTGCAATAATTGTTCTGATAGAAATGGTACGGTGGTGGTCGCAATTGTCGCGGGATGAACCGTTTTCGATAAAAAACACGACGACGGTTGAAGTTCCTCTTCACCTTGGGGAATTGGTTTCGAGTTTGATGCTTTGGCTTGGGGGGTTCTACCAACGGTGGCTCGTGCTGCTTCGTCTTTTGTTCAGGTTGGCTCTCCGCATCCTCATCGTCACTGACACAAATTGTAAGTATCGATGGCGATTGGTTGTTGGTCAAGTGTACGTGCACGACAGGCTTAATGTCTGCTTCCTCCTCCGCCTCATCTTCAGAGGACGACAGGACATCTATAGTTGGAGTGATGGTACGCGGTGGGGGTGGCGTAACTGACCGCTTCTTTTGCATCCTGTAACAATTAAAAGCCGTGACTTTTTGTCGCGGCAGGACATACACTTGGCCGTTTTTCATTTCCAGATTAAATTTTCCGGATGCTTGCAAGAACTCTTCGACCGTATCGTAACCGTGACGCTTCACTTTCAACGGTTCGCCTTGAATTTCATTGTAGTCCTTGAGAATCTCGTTGACGGTTATTGGCTCCCTGCGCGATATTGACAATGCTCGTAGCGATGCTACTAGCGTGTTGAGATCCTAAAATTTGCAAAAACACTTTAGACACTGAACTAAAGTACCAAAACACGATCACAGGAGATTTTCATTATTTTTAACCGATTTTCTTTGAAAGACTCACCACTTGATATGGATCCCCCATCGTATTCGGAAAACGGTTATTTTACAATTTATTTACCAAACAAAACGCGAGTGGACGAGTGTGTACACATGAATTGCAAGAAAATGATGATCTTGGCAAAACTCGTTAAGATTGAGGCAACGGTCTCTTGCCGGAGAAGTTAGAACGCGGGGGACGAATGAAGCGTGTGCTTAGTTGTCGTTTGATGTCAAGTCCGTGGTGTCAAGAAGAAGGAACAATCGGAAAGCAAAACATTTCTTCTCTTTGTTTATTTTTGCATGGCACACTTGAATTGGATTTGGATCTGATAAAGTCAGATTACCGTAATTCGTTTCCATTCATTTCTACACTAGACATAATTACTGGCCCCACCATTCGGTTTCTGTTGTTTTAGTCTAGGTTCGGGGTTGCCAGATTTGGTGAAAATTGCGGACGTTTTGAGAGGATGCCTTTGTGACCGAAAATTGACCATGGGCGAATAATTGCCAAAGTGACAATTTTTTAAATGTATCAAAATTAAGTTACGCAGCTCTAGCAAGCATTTAACATATTTAATGTTGCTGTGTTTGGTACCGATATAAATCTTTATCTCAACGAAATGCTGTTGTTTTGAATAAACCATTGGGTAAGTAAAATGCCCCTGGATATCTCTAAAGGTCCAGTTTTAATGAATAGTCCCGACATTTGTGCAGATTTTTTTTTATATACAGTGAAACCTCTCATAGCCGGACACTCATGGTGTCAGTCACCGGGAGGTGTCCGCTTGTAAGAGGTATCGCACAAAATTCAATGTATCAACGTATAGAAGCTTCATTACAATAAAAAAAACCTTAAAATAATACTATGTACTTCATATTTATTATTTTTGGTATTTTTTATTCATTTATTCAGGTAACATATTTTATAGTAGTCGGTACAGAGCATGTATGGAAGAAAAACGACATTTACAACATTTTGAAAATATGTTTCTGATTTTCATCATTTTTTAAATATCAAAAGGTCACAAAAGTCTGTCGCGAAGCGGGCAATTTGCCCAAGGGCTTCTGCATAGGATTTAATTGGATTTGTTTCTTGAGTCTCCTCGTCACCATCGTCGCCATCGCTTACGTCCACAATGTCTATTGAACCTTCATTACGAGTCTCAATTTCATGATTTTCAGTCGATAGGCCAAAATTCCTTCAGACTTTGATTGTTTGCACTTCCGAACACATTTTGAAAACCGAATAAGGGTGTCAATGGTATGTCGTCTTTGGGGCCAAATTCCAAAAGAGTCTGGTTTGTTTGCGAGAATGCTACCTTTTCAAAGCTGTTTTTTTTATGGAGGTTGTGTTGCATTAACTTTGTGCCAAGAGGTTTTGATGAAGTACAAAGCTTCAAGAACATTAATAATTTTTGCTAGATCTAATGCGGACGTTGTTGTGTCAATTTTTGAAATGATGTTCTCAGGATTAATCGGCGGTAGTGTACCTTAAAATGTTAACCCCTAATCTAAGGGTTGACACACGGTTATTGTATTAGCTGGCAAGAACCACGCTGGTGATATTTGTAAAACTTAATTCTCTCGGGTAGGACGCAGCATTATCAAGGAATAAAAGCACTTTTCTGTTTTGTGTTTTCGTTTTACTGTTGACTAGAGTTTGAAGCGAAATGTCGCAAAGACAGGACGAGGGCAGTTATGGCCGTGAAGGCCCACGGTCGAACCCTAAAGGTTTGTGTTCGTAGAGACGACTCATGGGATCATCGCTCAGCGATCGAAGTGAAACCACCGGTTTTGAGCACTATATGGGTATATTTTCTATACAGACATGTTCCTTTAGTCCATAGTCGATACTAGGAAAGTAGAATCATTAAAAAAATATTTAAATACGGCTCGAAATTGGATGCAAAACTACGATCGCTGAGCGATGATCCCATGAGTCGTCTCTACGAACACAAACCTTTAGAAGGGACCAAGTCCGAAGATACTCTCTTCACCCGACTGCCAGGTACGCACGCTTGCATATACCGTTCAGTTATCGTGAGAAACTGAGGAGGTTCATAAGTGTGGCAACAAAATAGCCAATCGTCAGATAAATCTGTGGGAATCATCCACTCTAATTATAAATCCACAGACCTAGCGATTAATTTATAAATCGATCGAGCAATCGATTGCACACAATCGATCTCACGCCGGTACAGCACACCCACTAGGAAATTTATCGCGCATTCTGAAACGACAGTCTCACGGTCCACACAACACAACACGAAATAGTGAAAATTATCTATTTTGTGGCAATGGAAGATGGACATCCATTGCTACTTTCGATAGAGAATGACCGCCACAACCACAGCATGAAGAATGACAACCACTTTATGTAAAAAAAAATCTGCAAATGAAAACACATGATTGTCATGACAGATTGTCCGAAATATTGCATGCAATATGTTCCCAACATCAGATAAAAAATTGAATTCGATGGTCCCATACACCTTCCAATTTATCTCGCAATCAAAAAGTCTCTTCAATCGATCGGAAGGTCTGTGGCGCCCATTAGGGGTACATCGGCTCGGGAGTCAGCCTAGATGTTTAGGTCTGCGCTCTGTACCCTACCCTACCTTGGAGTTCACATAGTTCTTGGAGCAGACATACCGAACTGCAGAGACCTAAGTTCCACTCGAGTCCACAATTTGTAACATGGGCACCTGTTGTTGTTGCTATTATTGTAATACGTGCTGCTTAAGTTCATGGCCACTGACAGATTCATTTCAATCAGCTGATAATCTGCCTAAATGGCGTTGAAAGAATCCATGGATTTCACATGGATTTTATTGGATTAAAATCCAAATCCGCCCGTGTATGTGGGCTCATTTGACAGAACGAAAATAAATTTTATGGATTCGAATCCATGGATTCACCATGTGTGTGCATCTTTAAAACGACAGAAAACACAATTTCTGAAGTGTTCAGAATAAAATCAAAAATCAATGAAGAACGACTTTCTTGAACAAACGAATGGCATTTGAATACGACGAACCACTAATTGCATTACAAGCAAAGACTACTCTCAATACCTTAAATTAGTGAAATCGCCAAATTATTTTTATTTTCGTGTGCGAGAAAGTCAATTTTCTGTCCGTTTGTGGGAGGTTTTACGAATCAGATGTACAGAAATATAGTGTTCGTGTCCGTATATTAGAGGGTCCGGTTAATAGAGGTAAATTTGTTCCCGAAATGTATCCTAAAACGTGTGTACCGAAAAATTGTCCGGTTATGGGAAGTGTCCGCTTATGGGAGGTGTCCGCCAGTAGAGCTTTCGCTGTAGTACTGTACATCTATTTGATTTGAACTTTGGACGAAAGAATCAATTTATGTTTTTTCGCGGTTTCCTGGACAAGGTCAGTTTTGTCTCAAAATCAAAACACTTATTTTTAGGACTAAATTGCAAGTGATCGAATTTTTTTTATTCTTATAATGCAATGCGAACATTTTAGAAATATTAAAATTAGCAATTACAATGCATAAAAAATAACGAAAGTGCACTGTGCTCCTTGTCGTCGCCATTCCGTGATATAGAGATTCATAGAGAAACGAATTTTCGAAACTCATCCCGGCACAGTTTTATTATTCAGAAGTAGATAAGAAATTGTCTTATCGTAGAATAATAAACTAAAAATTTAACTAGGAAGTGATATGGCTGACAACCGTTATCACACTCGGTCTACACACGGTAGTCGTCAACGCATCATGCTCCACTAGGAGTTATAGGACAAATCGAGAATGTTAAAAACTTTCGTAATAGAGGAACATAACGCTATCAGCTTCGCAAGAAGAATTTTCTTGTTCTTGTTATCGACACTAGCGACACTTATCTTACCGTCCGCCATATAGCGGACATATAGCGGAAAATATCGGAAACACAAAAGTTCCCCCTATTAAAGCAGATAGCAGAACATGCCATATTTTCGAATTCACCACACCGCAGATTACGTAATCTGGCCAGATTAAATACAAGTGTGAAAACCTCCTAACCCTTAAAAAAAACAACTCCACGTGCCGTTTTTAAATGTGTATCGACACTGTACTAAATTTGGCATAGTATCTGGGACACCCTGTTAACATTTCTCTACTTCAAAGGTATTCGCAGCAAATACCCTGTCATTCTACACATTTATACTGAATTTCGTGTCGACCGGTTGAGACGTTAATTCAAAATTCACCGAGAAATAATTGTAGCATATATTCACTCGCTCGTTGGTTGCTAGTCGAATTAAACATGTCCTATTGCACTAGTAGAAACATTTTCCTAGCTACTAGTAAAATTACATAACACTTTTTTGGTTGTTTACGACTTCGGATCGTCACCGTGGTAATTTCGCGCATGCGACTAATTCCTAGGTATACAGCGTGACTAGTTACACGTCTAGTTGCACACACTTTCGGTGATGTAATGGGTTCGGTGTTGACGTCGTCGTCATCGTGGAGATTTCTCGCATACAGCTTACTCGCTCACTATAGTAGCGTCTGACAGTACTTTATCGTAAAAAATATTGTTGCCAACAGGCACCGTCTGACAACACTATTCGCCGTATGGCGTCGAATTTTATTGGACACGGGACAGTGGGAAATCGTTAGCATACCGTTTATCAACAACCAAGATGTTCCAATGAACTGATTAAAGCTGTCAGAGAGAGAGTAGCCAAGAGCCCACAAGCGTGGTATCGGGACTGCGCTCAGCATTATGGCGTCAGTGGAACCACTTTGCGACGTGAAAAAGTTCTTGACGATTGCTGGTTTCAACAGGACGGCGCGCCCCATGTCACACTCCGACTTAATCTACCGAGTTTCTGCAACGAAGATTCCCTGAACGTCTGATGTTAAAAAGAGGTGACATTGACTGGCCACCCAGATCTCAAGGACTGACTTCTGTTTGTGGGGCTATTAAAAAGCTAAGTATACGCCAGCAATCCTCGGACCATTGACGAGCTCAAGGTAAACAATCGTGCCAAAAACACGAGAGAAGTAATGGAACACGCAGCAAAAAGAGCTTATTTGGCTGTGACCAATAATGGCGGCCACTTGATTGCTATAGTATTCACTTGGTTGAGTCGCACTTTACGAAGCTAGACCGAATCTCGGCGTGGTCCAAAATTTCCCTACATATGCGGATAGGAAATATATAGGGCTTGCAACATTATATACACTCGGAAATGATATGCAACGTAACGTTGACTCGAAATAGCCTAGAAACGGCACCATGCCCCACAAGAGGTAACGGTACAGAGAGAAAATCAAACCTTCCCTCAACCCTACAGGAGTCCCACAACTGACCCAACATTCGATCCTGTATTTTATCTCCGGTCGAATATTCGTGGTGTCCGTAGACAAATTTGTTGACCACTCGGAGGAGTGGATGTACGCCCGAATCTTCCTACTGGAAATGTGATTAATTGAAATATACAGAAGAAGGGTTATCTGGCAACGCAATCTCAGCAATGTAGTCTTCATGGACACGTGATAAGCCATCCGGAAAAATTTATGCACTGCCCTTGTGATGTCTGATGGAAAATTCGAAGCCCTGGAGCTTCAGTGCTTATCGAGCTAGTCGTCTATGCAGGTCTCGTAGGTTCAAGAAACGTTAGAAGCTACAGTAGCTGTCACCTAAACCCAGGCCAGCGCACCAACCAGACTAAAAATGTTTCTATGCATTAATAATAGTTTTTATAAATTATTTTATGACAAAAAAAATATTTGTTTTTGCTTCTTACTTTTATTTGTTAAAAAAAATATTGACAAAACAAATACTGGCAATGGCAACACTTCGCTAGGAAATAAGTGAAAGAACATAATTTTCCACTTTTCTCTGCACACAGTGTATTAAAGTTTCATACGCACGTGTACCGTCTTTGATTTCTTCTTTCTCGCACTAGGACACATAATAGGGGCATTTTAAGAGCGCGCGCTCATCCAACTTTTGTCCAGATGTGTACTTCAACGTTTTGCACTTTTGACAAATTATCCCCCTTTTGGAGCAGGTTAGCCAACTCCAACAATTCCAATTCAACCGCGCGTGCCGTTTTTCAGTTAAAATTGTTTGGTGTCCGTCCGTCAGAGACAGACGTTTCGTCGTGTAACGACTTTTTGCAGGTTTTACGTGATTTTTGAGTTTCCATTAATATTTAGTCATTCAGTCGTGTCGAAGGCCCATCAAAGTGCTAAAATACAATGGATACCGTCGTTAGTTCACTCCGCGCGTTAGTAATCTCCCGAAAAGAAGCAATCACCCTGCAACAATTGATAGCCGACTACGAAGAAATCGAAGGCGTCGCACTGAATGTGAAACAATTCGGCTTCGACACAGTTAAAGATTTCCTGCAAGCATGCGGTAAATTTATCTTAAAACCGACATCGAATGGCGCGACACAAGTGATCCCGGTGGCCGATGAACGTACAGCACACATTGAAAATATGGTGGCGAAGCAAAAATCGACAAAAAGGCGGCCGGCCGCCGCGGCCGTTGGGGCACCAAAAACTAGTAAGAAAAAGCCACCCAAACAGATACCTGCACCACCGCCACCCAAACAGATACCTGCACCACCGCCACCACTAAACAATAATTCGAAAAAGAATCAGATGAATCCCGCCAACAACAACAACAACAACAAGCGAAAGAATCAACAGCGAAATTTCAATTTTAATCAGTCATGGCATCAGTTCAATGCAAACTTCAACAATGGTTGGAATCCATTTGCCCAGGGGATGGTGAGCCAGGCTGAGGCGACTTTGAATCTTTATTGTATGTTTATGAAAATATGCCCACCCCTGTTTAATGTGTACACAGCTCCGAATATTTACGGATTTCTCGCGGCAGTTATAGTCGGTGGAGTGACGTACTCAACGAATGGAAGATCATTTCCCAGTCCTGCCGAGGCCAGGATGGTTTGTTCGCATATTGCTCTGGAGCATATTTATGGTTGCTAAAAGTGATAAAAAGATTGTCTCGAAATCGTTCCCAGACTGTACTGGTATCAATTCCATCACATTCGTTCGTAATGTGGTCAAGTGTTACATATTTTATTGTGTCTTTTGTTGTTCTTTTAATTTATAAAGAAAATGAATAAATTTTATTTAGTATTTATTTTTTTTTGTCTTATTTATGTAAATTTCGAATAATTCCAGAAAGAGGATTAAGGAAAATCCATTATCCAATCCTACTATGACAGGGACGAAAATGTAAAAGTCATACAGTGGTACAGTTATATGGGTATAGTCATATGGCTGGATGTGTCAAATTAAAAAGATACAACAACGCATTGGTCTCGTCAGTGACACGATTCAAGATAGAGCTGCCTGTAGAAATGACTGAGACATTACTGCTATAACGGGCGACGCAACCGCTGGCCGAGCCACACCATGGAGCGGTATAAGGAGTAAGAAAAACATATCCATGGCTCATAAACGGCTAGTCCCGTTTTTTATAACCGTACAAGAGTCAGTCAGTAACATTTTTGACTGATTAAGTAGGTTGACAACCTGAAGAGAAAATCGCTTGTGTCAGACATATAAGATTGCTTTTGAGTAAGTATGAAATTTCCTTATTAGAAGTCACGAGATCTCAATTTTTATTGTCAATTGAATAGGTACTGAAATTCTTCCAAAATGCAGACAATCCAAGTTGGCCCAATTAATTTCTAGTGATAGAGGCATAATGAGTCTTTTTCATGTAGCTGGGCAGAAATATATCCAAAACCCGACAATGACACTATCCAATATAGAACTGCCTGTAAAAATAGCCTGAGACAAAACCGCGAGAACAGGACACAACGTGCCTACCCCGCAGACCGAGCACCACAGTTGTGGGTCGTTCTTGTGGTTGCCTGTGATATCAAGAGGGAGGAGATCGTCATAGATTTAGAAAAGACATCCGATTGGGTACCTTGTTATATGTTTTGGGTGTGATCAATAGCAATGAGAGCATTTAATGTCCTTGAGGCCGAGACATATGGGTGAGACATTTTGATGGAGTTCCTTGAGCTGGGGAGCTGGGAAAAAATTAATCCCTGATAGACACTTATTTATGCTTTTTCGGTCCTCCTTCTTCATTCAATAGGATGTGCAGTGTTTATTTGTGTATCCGTTTGTCATGGCTCGCTTGTCCGTAAGGACTTCCCACAGTGCGGATAGATGTAAGGTTTATTAGCGCAGTTGAACATTGAACAAAACCATGGGGATATGAGGCTTAGATATGAGCTCAGGCGACCGTAGTTTGACTAATGTCGTCCTGATAGCACTAGGCGGGCCTATTCTTCTCAGTCAGAATAGGTGGTGATGGTGACAGCGCTGAGATCTCGCAATAGATCGATCTACTTTTCAGTGTGAACCGATGAAATTACGGCTCTGTATGTCTCATCATCATCCCTGAACATATTTCCCAAGATTTCGAAGCTAACAGTTGACATTGCGTCGAAAAGGAATTCGATCCATGTGGTGATAATCGGAAAGCTCCCGTCGATTACAGCCGACCCTAGACCATTTACATCAGACGGCTCAGTTTATGGCAATATAAACGTCTGATGTAAATGATCTAGGGTTGAAATTAGAAGACAACCTGTATCGTTGCGTAGATGCTTGGATTCTGACGCACTTTTTGGCCAAAAATGAATTGGGAGATGTAGATTATGTTGCGGATAGCACTTTGCTGAAACTGTCAGAGACTCAGGTGTCTCCGTTCAGAAGTTACAGCCGTCCCAGATGTGACCCAAGACAAAAAAAGCCATAGAGGGAAACGGAGTCATATTTTCAAAAATTAAAAAAAAATGTTACCAAAAATTTATTTTCTAAGTCTCAAAGTAGGAAGAAATAATATCTCTCTAGTTCCTGTCAACCCCTTGTGGGGCATAGGGCATTAACCACGCCTACTCTCCACCTCGTTCTGTTTTGCGCCAATGGCGCTAGCTGCGACCACGTAAGATTTAGCGTTTTCGCTTCGCTAGTTACCGATCTTCTCCATGTATTCCTTGGCCGCCCAACACGGCGTCTTGCTCCGGAGTCCTGTGGATTCCAGTTTAGAGCCTTTTTTGCGACGTTTTTGGGCCCTATTCGGAAGGTGTGACCTATCCATTGCCACTTAAGTCTTTTGATCGAAGTGCCTATCCTTTCCTGGCCAGTTATAGTAAGGAGATCCTCGTTCGAAATGATCTCCGGCCAACGAATATTTAGGATACGCTGTAGACACTGATTAACAAAAGTTTGCAACTTATCAGTGATTTCTTTAGTCACCTTCCAGGTTGAACAGCCATATAGCAGCACGGATTTCACATTAGAATTAGTGATGTGTAGCACATGAATGAGTCGTTCATTTTGAACGACTCAGCAAACTGAGCAAATGAGTCGGCTCAGCAGCGTTGCTACTGATTCGTTCAGTTAAAAAATATATAAAATACTTAAAATCTACCGATTTGTAGAATAGCAACCGCCAACACTAATATTTATCCAGTCAAATTCAACGATTTTCATTGAACAATGCTCAATGTGACGGTGTGGCACTCTACGGAGCACTGAGCTGATTTTTACTCTGACACACTGAACTGATGTGCTCACTGCTCAGTGTGCATCATCGAGTACCGACCGACCGAACTGATGTGCTCACTGCTCAGTGTGCATCATCGAGTACCGACCGACCGAGCACTGAGTTGTTTGTTACTCTTACTCAGATACATTCTGTTGTGCTGAGTGAGTGCTCACTGCTCTGCTCAGTGTGCATCATCGAGTTTTCCAACTATCAGATACATTCTGTTGTGCTGAGTGAGAATGATGTGATCGATTCGTATGAACCGTAATGAGTAGTAGCATGTCCATCTAGCACTATGAACGAAATGAGTCATTGAACGAGTTTTAATGAACGACTCAGTGAAAAGAGTCAGAGGTGATGTGTCGGCTCAGTGAAATGAGTCGAAATTCACATCACTAATTAGAATCGAAGACACGTATTTTGGTGCGTCTGGAAATATTGTTGTTTAGCCAGAAAGGAGTCTAATTGAAGAAAGCCGCCCTAGCCTTGTTTACCCGTGATTTTACATCAGCAGCCGCTCCACCATCTGCTGTAACTACACTTCCGAGATAGCAAAATTTATCAACTTTTTCGACTGCCTGTCCTGAAATACAAATTTCGCTTTGCCCACCTGGATATGTTCTCAAGAACTTAGTCTTGGCAGCATTGATTTTCAGCCCCGCAATACGACTCGCGCAATTTAGAGCTTCTGTCATTTGAGCGACATCATCCGTGTTTGTTGATAGAAGGCAATGTCGTCAGCGTAGTCAAGATGTTGAAGGTGATCGAACAATTTCCATCTGATACCTTTGTTACGATGTAATTGGAGTGCGGAGCCGAGTACATCACTAATGGCAACAAGGAAGAGAATAGGTGACAAAATGCAGCCTTGCCTGAAAGCTTGCCCTTATGCAGGACGTGACATTGGGCTCCATTGTAGGATTCCTTGATGATGGAGATTATCTTATCTGGAATATTTCGTCTCCGTAAGGTATTCCAGATGTAGAGACGATCAACGCTATCGAAGGCTTTCTCAAAATCGATGAACATGAGATGTAATGGGGATCTCCATTCCGCGGATTGCTCGATGATAATACGGAGGGTGTTAATGTGGTCGCTACAGGAAAACCCTTCGCGAAAGCCAGCTTGTTCGTCATTCAATGTGTCATCCATTTTGTCCTTGATTCATCCTAAAACAATCTTAGCCATCAGCTTGGAAACAGCAGGAAGTAGGCAGATCCCACGCCAATTATTGCAATTCTTCAGGTCACCTTTCTTCGGAATCTTAATAATTACGCCCTTTTTCCACTCACTGGGAAGAGTTTCGGTTTCCCAACACTCTCGGATTAAGGGAAGGAGAATATCCGCTGAAGCGACAATATTCGCTTTCAAGAATTCAGACGGAATTCCATCAATCCCAGGGGCTTTACCGGCGTCCATTGATTTAATAGCGTCTATTAGTTCCCTTTTGGATGGTGGACCAGAACTAATGCCGTCTATTCGAGGGACGTCTTCTGCTGGCAATGAAGATGCACTTGCAGGCCCGAAGGTGTTATTAAGGACCTCTAAAAAGTGTTCTCTCCATCTTTGCAGCTGTTGTTCTTCGGTAACGAGCAGAACACCTTCCTTATCTTTCACAGGATGTTCCGTTAGTAAAGATCTGCCAGTTAATGGCTTGATAAGTTTGAAGAGTGTTCCACTGTCACCACGGATAGCCGCATCATCTGCCTCCTTCGCCAGCGCGTTGATATTATTGCGCTTATCACGCCTAACACTCCTTTGAACGCCTTTTTGGAGCGAACGGTATTCAGCTCTGTATCGTTCTTTAGCTGAATCGTCAGCAGCTGAGTTAATCTGCTCTTTAACTCTCTTGCGTGCTGAGATAAGAGACCAAGTGGAGTCGCTAATAAATGGTCTCCTACCGCGATCCAATCGTCCTAAAATTTCTTCGCCACACGAAATAAATGAGTCCTTAGCGACTTTCCATCTATCGTCAATTGTCGGATTCTTATTTAGTTGTGGTGCATTAGCTTTTTCGCGCAAAGCGGTGGAGAACGCATGCTTGGTTGAAGGAAGAAATAATATAACCTCCAAAAATTCATTATGTACATATTTGGGGGTTATAATTGAACTGAATTTTAGAGTACATCTAAAGTATGCACGCGAAAAGACAGCGGTCGTCACAGTGGCTTTAGTCGAAAGTAGGCGGCCCAAGATCGACCAGAAAATGTTTATCGGTTTGGGTTATTTCACAAGATTCCTCTGGGGACGCCTTACCTGGGCTTACCGTAGTTGCGCATTGAGAGTGTAATCTGCGAACAACGTCGCTTACGTCGTTGATTCCAATACAAATTCTGGTTGAGAAGACACGCAGATTGTACTGTCGTCGCTGTCACGACACGCCTGGGGATGTGGAGATTCGAATGCTTGGAAAGACAGGAAAGCATGAGACAGTGGCAACAGCGATGAATTGAAGCCTGAAACCAGTAAATGAAATCACTTTCGCAAGCCGCATATTGCATATGGGCTAAACGCAAATCCGGCGAGATGAACCACTTTTTAACTCATTTCTTAACGGGTTGTGGTGGATACCGGCAATACTGGCACTGTGGCAACCTGCATGACTCGATACAGTCACCTAGTTTCCAGAAGACGCAAAACACGTATTTTTGGACTGACCCAGATTTATTGAGCGGTGCACGCAACTCAATATGGAATTAGAGAAATTTTAAGCCCGCATAATGTAGTCGATCGTATGCAGGACTGCCAACACAATAAGAAGCCAGTTAATGAGTTTTTTTTTTTGCATCATTCGCAAAGTACTTCACAGGGAATAAAGCTGGACGGAAGTCAGTAGAGCAAACCAAGTCCGATAGTCTTGGAATATTTGACTTTCAAAACTGGTATTATGTCAGCAGGCAATTGCCCCTTGCAGATAATCGTGGCGCTTACTACACGGCGATAAGCTTCACACTGCAAGGCGAATACAGCACAGATCGCCTAAAATAAAAGTGGGATCGGGTGTAGGGGATGTCCGACGAGGATACCCGCCGCAGTAGCCAACTGGTGTCGAACCTGGCGAATAACATGAAAAATTTCCGTAAGGCAAGCCAGGCGTCAGTGGGCAAATCGGAGCGTATGTCTTCAATTGGCGAGCGAGGCACATATTACTAATCGCACATGCGTATGCGATTTTAGAAAAAAAGGAGAGCGGTGACGATTTTTAAAAGAATTTGTACGTGACACTCGTTAATTTATTTGAACTTTTCAGCTAAGCTTTTATTCGGCAGAGAGCATACAACGACTCAGCCTTATTAAACTTAGCGTAAAAGACTTACTTCTAGAGCCCGGATTCTCCTGCAATTGCACGTTAATGCACGAAATTGCATTTTTCAGGAATATTGCACGAAATTGCACGTTTTAGGGTTTTTAATATAAACGTACATTTCCATTTTTTAGCCTCTTTCATGAACTTTTTCCAGAAAAATGGAAATGTGCACAATTTTTCGATTGACAGAAAAGAGAATAAAAAAAATGAGAAAGAAACAACAAGTGAAAAACAATAAAACTACACAAAATCGCCATATGGAAATTTCTTCAAACGCCAGTTGATTTTTATAAAATCTTGCAGCCTGATTGAAATTATCTAATCTAAAGAGCATTTTATGGAAGAATCTTGCGTTAGGTTAAAATTTTTAGTGTTCCATATTTAAGTAAGAATTATTGAATTTTTTTAGAGCTAGCCCTCTTAAAATATACTTTTCCTTCGTCGACTACTCCAACGTATGAGCTTATAAAAGCCGATAAAAATTAGATTTTTGATATTACACGCAAAATGCACATTTGGGAATCTATATTGCACGATTTTGCACGTTTCGGCATTTTTACTGCACGTTTTTCAAGTTTTTACTGCACGAAAATCCAGGCTCTACTTATCACACTACTCCGGTGATTTTTACCGTAACAGGCCGCGTTTTTATTTGTAAGCTAAATAAATTTCTAAATGTTTTAAAATATATTATGGGGTTAACGTGGAGTTTACTTCACGTGCTCCTTTGTTGCAAAAAATGCGTTTCCCAATAATGAGCATTAGGTTATATATTTCTTCCCAAAATTAAGACAATAATCTCAATGCTTGAAGATTTTTTAACATCGTATTAAAAATATTTTCGTTTCAGTTTAATCGACATTTACGAAAAATTGTGTTTTGGACATCAGCAAATAACCCTTGTCACAGGTAAGGCAATTATTAACCAATACTCGTACTACTCTATTCTAATAATATCGAAACAGTATTTTCCAGATCCAAAACGAGCTCCGTACCTGGGATCAATAAAACGCACACACACCCCTATTTGGGAGAAATCCTGCATTAATGATTTAATTAGAAAAAATTGTCTAAATGGTAAGCATAGACGTTTGAAATTTAAATTCAAGTATAAATAGGCATTTCGTCGTTTATGATCTTCAGTGTAACATTTAATACAATCCGCGAAACATTTTACAGAGTCGAAGAAAAACAACCACGATGGACACTTTAATCGCATCACTTCGAGCTTTGGTGATTTCCCGAAAGGAACCAACAACTGTCGGTGATCTAGTGCGTGACTACAGAGCTTTCGAGGGCCAGTCGCTTAAAGCAGAAACATACGGATATGATACTGTTGAGGATTTGTTGAAATCATCCGGCAAATTCATTTTGAATCACAAATACGGCAAAACTCATGTTAAGGCTAGGTCTAGTGAGAGTACAGCACATATTGAACAAATGGTACAAAAACAAAAGCCAGCGAAAAAGTCATCAAATCAAGTCGTTTTCGACAGAAACTATCGACGAAGAACGCCACCACCGCCGAAAGTGTCACTAGTGAAATGCGAAGAAGATCGTAATGTGAAATATGAGAAAAACTATAATCCCAAACGAAGAGAAGTCCCTCCGGCTCCAATTGGTTTATCTTGGCCGGCTCGAGATATAAGGCGGCATACCCCACCGCCTCCATGGTATTTCGATGATAGTGACCAATCTTCCGATAGTGACGACTATGGTGATGCACCCCCACCGCCCCGATGGATTGCTCCACCTAATTTTCGTCCCAAATTCAATTGTGACGAAGCCGATGAATTTGGCTCTACTAGATCTTCCACGTGTTATGCGCAAGACCAGAAGCCTGAATTTTGGAGATCTACTCAAGTCTCTTTTTCACGGAATTTCGGCGAGCGTATCGACGATTATCGGTCGGCGGAAAATGCAATTGCCCTGGAAGTTTTCTGTTCGATGCGAAACATTGCCAGTCCCTGGTATAGGGTTCATACGCGACCCGAACGACGAGGATTCTTTTGTCAGCTGCGAGTGTCCGGGGCTTATTATTATAGCGGAATAATGGGATTTTCGACGGTCTTGGAAGCGAAATTGGAGTGTGCCCGTAAAGCGGTGGAGGATATTTTTAATTAATATAAAATAATGGAGTTATAACAAATTTAAAATGTGTAAACAAAAATATTTGTAATAAATAAAAGAATTTCTTCAGTTATTCTGATATGGCTTGTATAATTTTCCTTACAAAATTCCTCTCAGCAGATTTAGGCTTTTTATGGGGATAGCATTTGGCTCAAAATATGAACGCACATGATTGTTTTTTCCGTCTATAAACAATTATTTTTAACGGACAAGAAGTTATCTAAAGCAGGGGTTCCCAATCTTTTTTAACGCGGAACACTTTGATTGGCAATTCTTTCTTCGAGGAAAAACCAAACCAGGAAATTTTAATAATCGCCTTTATTATTAAATTCAAGATTTTGAGGGGATTATTTTCTTAGTATTTGCAAAGCCAAGGGATTATGGCTTTTTGGCGGCTTTTGCCTGTATTTCTAAATTAAAATATTCGGAAATTAACCTCGGTCGAGAAATATACAACAAAAAAAACATACTTTTGCTTTTTTCGTCTATAATTTCATTACACATTGAATTAAGTTTTCCAGTCCGAATGTTTTCCTGTTTCCTATTTTTGTCAATTTTCGGGTAACCCCTGGGAGACCCGCGAGAAGCACGTTTGGTAAGCACTAATCTAAATTCACATATGTATGTATAATTCGAAATTGCAAATTACCTTCGTAAAATGTATAGACTAGAAGTATGTTGTCGTTGTTATGTTGCAAGTTATATTTGGTTTCGTCCCGAGGATCTGAAAGTAGAAATAAAAGACAAAATATTTAATTTCTAATTTGTCTGTGTACTTGAACATCGAAGTCTAATTAAAATTAAAATAACTTGAAAAATAGTTCAACAGCGATATTCCATTATCATGGAAATGAGACGGCTTTTGAAAGATGTTGAGATCGACTATACAGGGCCGCCCTTAGGGGCGGGCGAACTCGGCGGTCGCCAATGAACACGTCTTTAAAAAGGCCCTCACTCTCCACGAACCTTTACATATCAGGGGCCTTCACTCGGAAAGGACCACGTAATACTCTTGAAATATAGTAAGACTATATGCAGATACAGTGGACCCTCGGTTAATGAGCACTATTCGTACGGGGTTCATGTTCGTTATACGAAGCGTTGGTTACGTGAAATCTTTATTAATTCAACAGACAACGTTTCCTTTCTGGAAATATTGTTCGTTATGCGAAATGTCCGCTATCCGAGAGTTCACTGTATATGAAAGCGAATACAAAGCGTGACAACCATGATCTCATTTTATGCGGTAAGAAATCATTTAACATTTTTGGGAAACATTTGCCAATGTTTGGTCTGCAAAATTGAATTTTTAAATTTGCATAAAACTGTATGATACCAGACTAACTTGTGGGCATGAAGCATAGGTTTTCTCTGCGCGCAATGAGTAGCTGAGCTTCAACAACCCAATTGCAGTGGTTACGTCGAGTTTTAGGTGCCTGCATTATGGTTAATACGCCGTAGTTACATACAACAAAAGGACAATATCTGTAAGGAGTAATAAACCTCTAATTTGAGAATTTTTATCATCGCTTGCAAAATATATCGGAAGCTACTAAAACTAATGAGTTTAGTAGAGAAGAAAATGAAATCAGTTGATCGTTGACCTCCTTGATTACTCCGCTTCAGCATGCCATAAAGAAGCAAAGACTCGCGAAAGTGTAACGAACCTATGTTGACAAGTATGTTTTTGAATTTGCATCATTTTCATAAACATGGATGTTTTGAGGTCGTCCAAATCATTATTATTTTTGAAAATCGCGCCAAATTCAGGAATTCACATCTATTTGTTAGAATCACCCAACTGCCGGAACAGCGGATCAATTCAAATGGCGCGATTTGAGCAAGTTCGGCCAACTTCAAAAGAAGCTGCTTAGCAGATGAGGAGCACGCCAATTTTTTGTGAACGAGACAAAATTTAAAAGAATAATGGTAATCAAGCGAAAATACTCTTGGGGCGGCAACAAATTAAAAATGAATCTCAAATTCATGTCAATTTCTCGTAATTTCAACCCCATTGTTCGTATTTTGTTCTGTAGACATGCGATTCCCTTTTAGTTGTAAATCAACAGGGGTAGCGAGTGGTACAACCCCACCACTCCCGCACTGAGGTACAGAAAACTAGAAAACTCACTCGTTGAGGAGTCCTATCTTCTTGTCCAACCTGCACAGTTGTACAGACATTGACACCGTCTCCTGGGCTCTGGGCATGTTCTGATGGCCAAGCCTTTCTTTACAAAAGCTTCTGAAGAAAATGAAAAGAAGAATGAATAAATACTGATGGAATGCTGAGCTGAAATCATCAGAAGGAGAAAATTCTCAGCCAGGAATAGTATCACCTCAATGCGAAAAAAAAAATTTCAACCAGTTGAAATTCGTAGAGACAAAGGTCAGGGGAGATCCAAAAGAATAATTATTTGACTCCCGAAGAAAAATTATCGCGAGTATAACAGTTCTAGTAGTCTGGCTGGTCTAGCGGTTAGTGCGCGCACCTTCGGTGCACAGGGTCATGAGTTCGAATCTCACCGTGGATTATGGTGTTTTTCGAACTCACGAGCTTGTGACGGACTATGATCTCACTCAGATGTTAAACGAGTACCCATTTATGGGGATAAATAACACTGCTGAGCGTGATGATTACCTCAACAAAAAGCAGATAAGATCTTGGAAATAGGATGCCACTAACACATCCTGCGGCCTTAGTTTAGTTCTGGATTGTCGCGCCTGTTATTTTTATAACAGTTCACGAATAACACAAACATATTATATATTATTTTCATAGATTTTGTAACAAGATCTTAACCACAAAGTCTCCACAAAATCGTGGTAAAGTGTGGTGAACTCCGCCTTTGACAATAAAAGAAATGTCAAGACTACAGTAGACGCCGTCTAAACCAAATTCCGTTCTGTCCACGGTTCTGTATACAAAAGTTTGTTTTGTTGGATTCTGACGAAAATAAATCATTAACATATACACTGGCCGGCATATGTATTTTGACATCTGGTACTTTCGAGCCACGATACCGAGTTTTTTTTAACTAGATCGAATAACGGTAAATTTCTTATAAGGAAATCTAAGTTAGAGATGAGCATCGAAAGAAAAACATGGTCACCATCGAAAAAACATCGAGACGAAACCATCGATGGCGAGAAAATATCGAACCAAAAACATCGATGTTTTGGGTTTTTTGAGTACTCAAAAAAAATAATCACTTTAATATCAAAAATTAAGCTGATTATGGTTTTCATTCAATGCCTCCCCCAGCCACCAGAATATAACTCTTCTCCTTGAGTTTTTTTTTGCATTCGTATCGTACCCAGAACCCAACGCATAGAGCAGACATATCAAACTCGTGGCCCACAGCCAGGTCGAAGAACTTAATTTAAAAAATGTGTGGCAGCACAAATTCGAGCTATTGAACTCATTTCAACAATTTACTAAAACTCGCCAAGAAGTCGGTGGCTTATGCACGCTTAAAAAAATCGCCGACGATTATTTGAGTTACATTTGCTTAAGGCATCCTTTTTTTGTGGAAGAAAACGTTAAGCCTTTTCGTGAAATTGTTTTGTTCCGAAATTCGGTCCATTTTTTTTTAGTATTAGTCGAACTTGCTATCTGATGGCACGTTGCACTATAACTCGCGTCCGCATCCTTCAAGTTATTGGACAAAAACATCTTGGGCTGATATTTATTTGAGGGACGAAGTTCTAAAGCCTCGAAATCGTATATTTGATGAGTAAATCACATGAACGTGAAATGTTGTAAATATGGCCATTTCAGCCCAAGTACAGAATTTTTCCCTTTTAGCTTATTAAGCTTTACTGGTACATGCGTTTGTTTCACACCTCATCACAGAACCAATTTTTGTCTATTTTGAGCCTTTCTTTCTGACCGTACTTGATGTAACTCAGACTAAGAATTTTCGCTCCCAAGGTTGTTTTGGACTTCCTCTGGATGTTTATGACCGGTTCCACAATGTTCGGATCAGCTGTCCAAAAGTTGACGGAAATTAATTCACAAATAATGTTGGCGTTTTAACTTCTTATCTAAGGTTCTCAATTTATTTGAAGAGCATCTTCGAAAGCTGTAATTTCTATAGGACGTAATCCCTAGGAAGCTACTGACTTAGATTAATAGTCACATCTTAAATGAAACATCAAATTACAAAAATACATAGGTTTCAATACGCGTATTCAATTTTTTTATTCTGCGGCCCGCTTAAACCTTAGGACACTGATATTTGGCCCAGACCAAAGGTTGAAACTATTCCAGGGCGAAACCACATTTGGAAATTGTGCCCTACCGGGCGTATAAAGAAAGATACTCCTTTTTGTGTGTACAGTGTTCACGATAGATGGATTGCATGTTGTATGTTACGATGGATTCACATTTTTTTCTGATTGGGCTGTTTGAAGGTATTTGCATACACTTATAAAGACAAAGTTGAGTTGTAAAAAAAAATATGTTGAGGAAAAAACATCGATAGTTGAAAACCATCGATGGTGAAAACCATCGACCATCGAAACGTAAACCATCGATGGTGAAAAACATCGACGCAAAACCATCGATGGTAAAAACATCGACCATCGGACCAAAAACATCGATGTTTTCGAAACATCGATGTTCGATGCTCATCCCTACTAAGTACATATCAACAGCAATAAATATGCTCAATATTTTTCCTGTCCGTTTTCGCAGTCTCTTGCTATAAAGAAGAGAACAGATTGAAGCGAAATTTTGGTGCGACATAAGTATTTTGACAATATTTAAATCTTTGATTGTACACCAATTTCTCTGGAAAAATATGGATAAAACATAATTTTGTTAATGATTTGTGTTTATATTTTGAATTCCAAGCAGAAAATGTGTCCAGTGGCTTGAAAAACTGGATAAAAATCAGAAATTCGAAGTTTGGTTTAAGCCTCCGTAGAGGCAGACCTCAACCCTGGTTTAATGGTTGGAAACGCTGCAATTGAATTTAATTTCATAAGGTAGACTGTTCATTATTAATTACCAAAATTTAATAAGAGAAAAGAAATAGAAAACGGTATATTACGCTTTTAGGTCCCCAAGGGAAATTTTTCTTGTTCTTCTTATCGACACTAGCGACACCGTCCGCCATAAAGCTATGTGTCCGCTTTATGGCGGAAAATATCGGAAACATCAAAAATTTCCCTTGGGGACCTGAAAGCGTAATGTACCATGGGCGTAGCCAGGATTTCGGTCAGGGGGGGGCAAGCCCGAAATTTTTTCAATATCAAGATTTTCTTAGGATTTGAAATCGTTGGTCGCGAAAATATTGTTAGGCAAAATTTAGAGTATTTTAGCTGGTGTAATGGTTAGTGGCCGCACCTTCTTTGCACACGGGTTCGAGACTCACCGTGAACGAATTCAGTTAATTTGTTTTTCGAACTCACGCCCCTTGTGACGAACTATGAACTCACTCAAGATGTTAAACGAGTACCCATTCATGATTCTTTTTTTTTTAATTTTAGGAAAGGACAGTCGAGAATGATTTTCAAGACCATTTAACCCTTCTGTCGGCACAAAGGTCTGGCCAGACCTTTGGCACTATATTTCGGTCAAAAAAGCATAGAAGATGGAATCGCAGCGACTTCATACTTCATGATATCATACAATAATATGTTTAGAAGCATTTTGCAAAAATTTGAAAAAATCGTTTGAAATTTTGATCATGTTTTCAACGAAATTAAATTTATAGTGCTTTTCGATACCCAATAGGTCTGGCCAGACCTATAGTTTTTCACCCCATTTTTCTCTACGTGTAAAAAGTGAAAATATCAAATTCTCTTAAAATTATCATATCTATGATGCAATAATATCATTAAAATTTAATTTGTACTATAAACAATAAACAATACTGAGATTTTTTTTTAAGAAGCCGTGAAGTTCGGAAAATGGGTATACCTAATTTTATCATGTTTTATAACATCACCTAATCAACTGAGATTTGATTCTAGGTAATTCAAACTAATTTTATTTCCTTTGTAATAGTAAAGACTAAGTATGAGCGGAATGCAAACGTCTTTCTAAATAGATTTTATCAAGATATTTACGAAAAATTTAAAATGATATGATTTTTGGGCTTGAAAATTAATTATTTCTTTCCACCTATTTCCCTAAATCTGCAGACTAACACCGGGTTAAATCTACCGACAAAGTGCTAAATATATTTCCAAAGATATTGGAATTTAAAAATGCGATCAAACTTTCCGCTAGATATACGCCATGAAAATACAAAAGCAAAAAAAGGAGAAAATAAGGAAGAAACATGTTTGGACTAATACCACCTCAAAATATGTCTACTTAAAAACGTTCCCAGTATATCTACGAAAATGATATAAAAGCTTTTATTGTTTGAAAATGCTAGTTTAGAATTGGCACAATGACTCTACGAATAAAAATTTCACATTTTCTAAAAAAAAAAAAATTTTCTCAGTAGGTCCAGCCAGACCTATTGGGTATAGAATATGCAAATTGTTGTATGTGCCGACAGAAGGGTTAAAGAAAAATTGCCCCTGAAAGTGTTTAGACTTTTACTGGTTATTCTGATTACATTCAACTGGCCTCCGTTTCTGCTTTTTAAAACATAACTCGTTTATATTCAGTGCTATTTTTGGCTTTTGAGCGACATCAATGTCCGTTTTGAAATCTGGCTTTGCTTGGTTCTACAGGATCGCATCTCCTGCTGAAACATACCGAGAAGCCTCTTATCTTACATCCACAGCATCCATAGAAAAAACATTATCCGACAGTCGGCTGGAGACATTTAGGGGTACATGCTTTTCCACTTCCTTAAAATAGGAGCCCAATGGAGCTCTTAAGCTGTTTTTCCTTTTCCAAATAGGAGCCCAAGCGTTCAGTTATTCCACTGAGAGCCCTCTTTAGCTGCTCAACTCAGCTGCTCCTCTACACTTCTACAATAACATCGGGAGTCCTAGCTAACCCTCCCCAGAACGGAATCCCACAGTAAAGTTTAAACCGAAGTTGGGCAGGATTCCATTCTGATGGTAGTTTTTTGCTCATTCGACTTAAGTTGCCGGGACGCCGTGGAGCTTGCATGATGAAGTTTTGACGATTAAGTACTCTCGCACAAAATCAACGATCTGATCGTTAAAGCTCTGGATCTCGAGAAGGAATCAAATGCAGTCGACTTAAAGAAAAAATTAAACAAGACCAAAGTGCTAAATTTGAGTCCAGCTTACGTACGTTGTCCTCGACGCGGCCGCACGACAGCGACTCGCTCATTCCATAAAAACTCGTTTCTCTCTCATTTTAAAAACGAGTTTTCATATGGAATGAGCGAGTCGCTGTCGTGCGGCCGCGTCGAGGACAACGTACTAGTCTGAAAGGGAATTTAACTCCCCCATAAATATTAATTCATCTATTTAGACAATATCGTTGCCGCGGATGGCGGTATCAAGAGCATTCCACAGTCAAGTTCTTGTCCAAAATTTGGCAAACCAAATTGTAAAAACCAAAGCTGTTGAAAGGGAGCAGTACTTGGACAGCGTATCTAAATTACTGGTCGATGCAAACAGGCCGACAAAATTTCACGCTAGTTCTCTGAATGCATAGAGTTCGACTGAAAAACTGTGGTCAAATTAGGAGGCATAGCGAGAAACCGTATACGTTATGGGACGTAAGTGCAGTCGATTCTCTATTTTCCACAAGTGGTTTACAGCCCTTATACACCTGCAACTTGGTTGCCAACCTAAGTTGGTAACACGCAAAAAAAAAATCGGAAAATAAGTGATTTGTAGGCATGGTGCAGGTTGCAGTACCAGGTTGCAAGAACGTGAATGGCGTGGTTGCCGGAATGTTGCAAGTGTGTAGTTAGATACCTGCAACCTAGGTTGGCAACGAAGTTGCAGATGTAGAAGGCCTGTAAGGCACAAGAAAGTCGTCCACTGCACTTTTAAAGCTAACAAAATTTTCTTTAGTTTGAGTGCAACGCCAGCTTTGTAGGTACAAAGGATCCCAAGATACAGCATTTCGAACTTTTTTACAAAAAAAAAAAACAATGTTTAAAGTGCTGTACGAGTATTTTGAGATCCTTTGCACATACAAAGCTGGACTCAAATTAAAGAAGGTTTTATTAGCTTTGAGAATCAAGCAGACGACTTTTGGAAAACACAAACCAAAATATGAAAAACCTTCGAAAATTTTTAGGTTTTTTGAGGGTCACGGGGTTAGGATAGGTTTTCGAAGTTGCAAACTTGTTGGTACACTTCTGGTATCTACCCTAACAGTATCCCAAAAAAAACAGAGCCGAGCTATTTTTTGCGACCTAAAATCATAAATTGACTGACCTATAGGTAAGGGAATCCTTATAAATTTTACAGTTCATAGTCGCTCGTATTTGAAAAATAACTTTAAATTTTGCAGCTACTAGATACTTCTTTATATTTTATTTGTCAGTTACTTTAATTAGGCTTCCGAATTAAATTATTTTATTGAATGAGGTAATGCATTTAAAAGTGACGTTTTGTCCCAATAAGCATTCCTTTATAATTATTCCTTAAGGGAATCCGTATTCCTTAAGTGAGGACTATGAATTCCTCCCTTAATGTTCATGTTTTAGGGCTTTCAAGACTTGTTCACGTTTCAGAGTAGTAGCTCACATAAAATTGTTCACCTTCACGTTTGGCGAAGTACACGTTTACCCGAGTCTACTGTATAGACATGAAAAGAGCTACCCATAGCGCTCAGGATTGCTGTAAATCTGGACGAAATAGAATAGAATTAGGTATGTCCATATGTATCTATGTAGATGACTATGTAAGGAAGAAGAACGGCTTGTAATAAATTGATATGGAAATGTTTGTGTGGTTTTCGGAACATGGAAACTGCAAACGAAAATGCGAAAAAGTGAATCTGAAAAAAATTATCCCTGAAATATTTTTTTTTCTTTCAGTATTATTAATATTCAATTCAATAAAAAAAGTTTCACCGGCCAGGGAGGGGCGGTCGCCCCCCCCTGCCCCCCCCTGGCTACGCCCATGTAATGTACCCCTGGTTATCAAAATGAATACCACAGTGGAGGCTCTCTCATGATGCAGGGATATATTGCTTAAGGCTGCTTAAGTTCAAATCACTGTTTCCATGGCCAAAGCTTCTTTTGGTCGTCATTGAATCGCGGGAAGTTATATTCGTTTTTTTTTGCGGCACAATTTGGTTTATATTTCACTTCTTTCTTAGAGTTCTTCATCGTGGCTCATTCATCACTCGGGGTTCACATTCGCTTTCATTCAGAGAGCGCCAAGATTTGTTTTTATTTTGTTTTAAAACATTTTTTTGTTTAGTAATAAACAGTTTACCGTATAAAATAAAATTCAATAGTACCGTATTCAATGTGTAAACCAGGACTAAGGCTGGCATCAATCGATGCTCAAACCAATCTACGAAATTCTGATTTTTGTTTATGTTTCGAGCCACTGGTGATATTTTTTATTTTAAAATGAATATGGGGAACTCAAAAATTAATAAAAATATGTTTTGCGCATCAATTCTTGCGAAGAAAATGGGTGTAATCAAAGAGTTAAATGTTGTCAAAATACTTATGCCACACCAGAATTACGCCTCCATCTTTTCTCTTGTCTATAGCATGAGAGTCCGAAAGAGGACAGAAAAAATTTTTAAGCATATTTATTGCTGTCGATATGTGCTTTAATTTTGATAAAAGAAATTAACCGTTATTGGCTTTAGTTAAACAAAACCAGTGTCGGGGCTCGATGGTATGAGATGTCAAAATACATATGCCGACCAGTGTATTTCTATTATGATAGATTCTACTTTCTGTTTTAACAAATTAATATAAATAGCAGTAACAGTTGTCCACAAAATTGTCAAAATTTAAAGCAATAGCGTAATACTACAATTCAAAATTCCAAATTCAAGAAAAAAAGCTGAGCCTCCAGTTCTGTTAATTCAATGTTCGATTAATCGACGCTCTACTGTAGTCAGTTCAACGATCTATTTCCATCAAAAATAGGCCCCCTTCAACATGTCTTTGTCTGAATTCAAGCTTCTTTTTAATCTTTTAATTAATGCTAATCGCTAATGTCAATGTGCTAAATATCACACCGCAACAAATCCAGTTAGCCAATTAGCATTATTCACAATAAATCTATTTTATGGATCTAGCACGCATATATCACTCATAGTATGTACACAATACAAGAATCGCAAAAAGTGATGAATACTAATGCAAACAATAATATTCAAACAAAAAATAATTAATAAATCGCAATATGCCATTATACTTTCGGCGTACCATACACGAGTGGAGAGTGTATCAACAATTAGCAAATAATTGTTTGTCAATTGTCCTTAATTAATTTTTATTTATCAGAATTGAAGATAGCAATATCTTGTCAATTGTCACAAGATAAAAATAGTATTATGTACACTAATATTCAGTACAAAGTACTTTCATTGCACTTGTGTTTATTTATTGTATAATGGTGATTGTTACGCCGCTTTTGTTGTCAAATATGTACTCTGGAGCAGGAGCTCTCTGTTGTATTTCAATTAATTGATTAAAATCAAGCGGGACAAAGTGTGTTGACACAATAATTTATTGCCTCTGGAGAATTATTGAATTGCCTGATTCAATTTGTGATTTTTTTGTTGTTGAATCAGCTACATGAGACAGCAGCCAATAAGAATGATAAGAAAAATCAGTTGTTGATGTAATTGAAATATAGTTCACTACTTATGGTGGTTGAAAAAAAATCCTCTACAAACCAACGACGTTTACAATTACAATTAAAATTCCCTGAATGCATTCTATAAAAACGATTGAAGGCCATTCTTTATGAGAGAGTGAAGATCGGTCTTTGATAAAGTTTGAAGAACACTCATAGTCTAAGAAAATTGGGCCAAAATATGGCCATCGAACGGCAAAAATTCTACATGGGAAAATTTTTTTGATTATGATTGGATGCAAATTCCGATGTAGGATTTTTGCCGACCAAATATGCAATTTTTCTTAGACTATCAGGAAACGTGAGACGTAAAGCTCAAAGCTAGATGCTCAGACATATTCATGTAGCAGAAGGGGAAATAATTGGAAGTAAATACAGTGAAAGCTCCGTTCGCGGACAGCTCCCGCCGGCGGACAGCTCCCGCCGGCCGGACAAATTTCTTAGTCCCAACTTTTTCTTTCATATTTTAGAACAAAATCCATTCCGCTAGCCGGACACGGACACTATTCCTCCATACATTTCTCATGAATCATCTCCCGTAAGCGGACACAAATTTAATTTTTAGTCGACTTGCTGAAATTAATGAAAACTGGATATGATCACAAAAATGCATTTATGCGCTACAGGCTTTGTTTTTTAAGATTTTTGGCTCCACGGTTACCATATGCATTTGTATATTGAAATAGGGATATAGAAACAGGGCGGTTAGACCCAAAACCCATACGGACGACCGTGTTATTTTCGGCTTTTTTGTCTTCCGGTTTTTTGTAAGAACATACAACAGGGGCAATCATTTATTGTTTTGTGTGTTATAATGTGTTCATCATAAAACAGTTTATTGGCAAATGCAATTTTTCTTAATTAAGGACTTATCACCGTCTGGAGATTACACATTATTCGATTCCTTTATGGTCGGTTCCTTGTGTGTAGACCCGTCAGAAATTCCACCTTAATTTCGATGCCGAGACTCATCATCTGAGAGGATAGTTTTACCTATACGAGAAGAAACGCTTCAGGAGCAGATCATGTATTGCACGGGATCTATTGTGCGAGTCATATTGATTAAAGTGCCAAGGAGTGTAACTCACGCTCTACTCCAAATTTAATTTTATTACAAGTTTAGGCAAAATTACATTTCCCGGTAAAGCTATTCGTGATTTTCCTTTATAATGAATTATCCCCCTTTTATATGGTTCTTAAGGAATTCACGCGTTTATGTAAACTTACTAAGTAGAGGTTCTTTACACCGACACTGCCTGTTTGAAGAAGCTTAACTTGACGCTCTGAAGTTATTATGAATGCTTGTGGGTGTCTTACAACTTCCAAGTAAAAATGCCAGACTAGGTCAAATGGTCACTCTGGGTAAGGCACAACTCTGGAAGGAGCATCTCAATATGGTCTTAGAAGCAGGAACATTCAAGCTTTAAAAAATAAATTAATCAAATCCTATACATAACCCTAATTTGATCCATTATTTTGGCAAAATAATGAAATCTATGATATGGGCAAAATTTGGTAACTATAGTGGTGCCGATCAATAAGCAAACAAAACATATTTAACCTAGTTTCACAATTTTAATGAGCATAACCATTAAACAAAATTATTCGCTTAACCGAACTGTTGGACAAAAATGGCGGACAAAAATGCTGGAACCGTCAGTGTCCGTCCACGGGAGCTTTTACTCTACATACAACTGCATTGGGGTTTTCGCACAACTTGGTTTGTTGGGTGAAGACTCATTCGGCTCCGAATATTATGAGAATGAATGAAGAAATAATTCCATTCTTCATTCATTCATAGACATCAAGAATTATGGCATTCTCATTCATTCAAGACCATTTATCGTATTCGACTGATTATATAAGTTATGTGCATCTCTTCAGGTGCCTTTTCAATTGTATCTACCACGATAAGGAGAGTCACGCCTTGCTGGCCAATAAGACACTAGACAGTGATGTAGATTTCCCTTCTGCGATCACCGATTTACACGATTCGGATCCAGTTATAAAATAGCCGAACACATAGCGCTCAGACATGACTTTGTCATATAATCCTGCATCTCCCGATGCGAATATAAAAGAAATAAAACGAGACCGAGTTCTAATCGTGCGAATAGCACGATGAGTGTATACCCTATACGCATGTACAGACCTAGAAGGCACGCAAAACCCACAATATTCAATTTCATATTTTTTGTGGGGGAGGAAGGGGTAAGTTGGGTCGGACCTGACATATCTTTATTAACTTGTCAAGGCGTTCAACGGCTACCATTTGATACTAACTTGAAGTTTTTCGTGACATTCTATCAAAAGATATGGCTGAATATAGGGGAAGTAGGGGTAGGGATAATCGCAGTGGCGCAACCACGGGAAGGGCTAAGGGGGCTAAAGCCCCTCCCAGACCCATAAATTCGGAAAGAAAAAAATTGCAAATGGCAATTAAAATAGCGTGTATAAAGCAACATCACAAATGAAGAAGAAAAAGAAGGAAACGAAATATCTGAAAGTAAAGGGGACAATTTGATTTTTTTATACCTAGCAGTGGCGTAGGAAATTTAGTGTTTGGGGCTGGTATGGTTTAATACTTTTTGGCTTTTTCATTGGTTGGAGTATTCAACCGCAATACACTGGAATACACATTATTTAAAATTTTGTATTTAAACGAATTCATACCACGCAACGCTTTGCAATCCCATTTAAATGTACTTTTTGCAATAGTGTAAATTGTGATGCTGTTGGCATAAAGTTATGCAACAGGAACGTTGTTGATTAATTAATTTCAAGCATCTATTAATTTGGAAATTTCGTACTCATTGCCCCTACTACGAAGTTACAGGACTAAGCTGCGCATGTGCAAGATTTTGTTTATTTATTAATTTTCCATATAAAATTCGTATGAGAAATGTCATCTTGTAGCTTCGATCAAGTTACCATAGAAAATATTTTGGTCCCGAAAAAAAGTCGCATATCCAGTGTATTTTGTGGTTATTTGCATTTCCTTTTTAGATTTTCTTATTCATTGATTTGTACAAATTTATAGCAAATACATATTGCTCATGTGTAAGCCTCAAATTAGCAAAATTGTGCAAAAAAAAACTAATGTGAAGTTAGCCTGCACACATTCTCAAATTACGCTCGTAACCGTTTGTTCGCCGGCGGCTACGTTTGTTCGCGAATGTTCGTCAATTATTTTCGTTCGTTCGTCTCTAATTGTTTAATAATAGCAACTTTAAAATTGGGTGTGTGAACTTAGCCCGCCATATGTAAATATGGTCGGATAGGTATAAATTTGGTACGAATCGAAAGCCAGACGTTTGTTCGTAGTTTTGGGCGTTTGTTCGTCCTGCGAACGCAAGGATTCAGGAGTAATTGAGGGAAAACAGAAGCCGAGACACGAGACGAAACTGCAATTATTAAATAATTAAGGACGAACAAATGAAAATAATTGACGAACATTCACGAACAAACGTAGCCGCCCGCGAACAAACGGTTACGGACGTAATTTGAGAATGTGTGAGGGCTGACTTCACATAAGTAAAAAATTAAAATTAAAATTAAAATTTGTATGAATTTTTTAACAAAAATCCACTAGACTCGCAAATTGTTATTCAAAATGTCATTTTGCACAAAAATTAATACAAACTTAATCACCCAATTTGCGAAAGCAGCTCAATGTTCGATAATATGGATGGCCTTAGCCCCCTCCAGGACAAGATCCTGGTTGCACCACTGGTAGTCGGACCTACTCCACTTTCGATCAACTCAAAGTATATGTCAGAATGAGACATTGATCAAAATTTCAAGTCGATAGCGATATTCTACCGATAGTTATGACCGAATTAACCCTAGAGAGATAATCTACGTCGAGTCGACGTACAGATTTTTTTCTTTTTATTATATCTCATTAGTGAAGCTTCATAATTTGTTGGTTCCAAGATTTAACTCAATTCATGTCTGTAGGCGTAATTACGTGGCAAAATTATTGGCTTGGGTGCCACACAGCCTAAGATATTGGGGGTCATAAGTCAAATATACGTCGAATCGACGTATGATTATCTTTAACAAATTTGTACTGAAAAATATTTTAATTGCCCCGAATTGACATTTTTATAAATCTTCATAATGTGAATGTGTATTCACTTGGATATAACCACTAAAAGCCTGTTTCGATAAAGATATCCTTTATTTAAATCTATTGAAAGGACAGTCCACTTTCTCCTAGTACCACTTTTATAAAATTAATATTATATAAACAAACAAATGATAATTTTGCAAAACCACGAGTTTAACAGATTAACATTAAATACAAATGATTATATATCTACCTTTTAGCAACATGTTACTCTTAACAAAGAAGTTATAAGGATGTTAACTAGCAACACGTCGAATCGACGCACAGTGCGTCGTTCCATAGGCAAAAATAAAAAAAATGACTATTTTTCCCCGGAATCATAGTTAGCCAATATCAAAGAGAACATGTTGGAGTATCCGAATATGTAAAAAAAAATTTTTATTGTTTCGTTTTTTTAGTAATTTTATGGACTAAAGTTGAAAAATATAAAAAATTCAAAAAAATAGGTTGTACTTTAACTTCGATTTCCGATCTTTTCGCTATTTTTTGTCAACCATAATGATATTTTTTAGAATAAGTAAATATGTTCCACTAAAACTCTTCAGATAATTTTTTTTCTAAAAATCTTTTAATTGAATAAAAAATGTGAAAAAATCATTAAAATATGAAAAAAAAAACTTTAAATTGAGATAAAAAAAAAACGTCACAAAACGTTTTGGGTGGATGATATTTTCCGAAAGATACAAGTGTCTACTTTAAATTAAACTAGTATTGGTTTGCCTTTTTTACGCAATTGGCGTTTTTACTGAACTAGTTCCTTGGAAAATGGCAACTGGGCTATTTCTAAAGTCACTAAAAGTCATAATTTTAGCATAATATTAAGCTTTTACACACTTTTGCGATAGAGGAGACAATACATTTCAATCGCGAACAAAAAAAATTGTATAAATAATTTTAATTAATTAATTAAATTAAAAATTCGATTAATTCAAAAATACAAAAAAAATAAATAAAAATACATAATGCATATGGTTTTCTATGGAATTTGATTTCTGCAGTCCAGTGTAAACCATATCATGTAAAAAATATTTATAATAATATAATAATAAATTGTTATTAATTGAAAAAATCGTTAAAAATCTATAAAATGGGAAAAAACTTTCAAAGTGAGATTTAAAAAATACGCATCGAAAGATTTAGAGTAGCTACAATTATTTTTGCTTTTTTACTGTAATTTGAATTTTTATTCAGCCAAATTTATTAAAATTTTTCGATAATTTCAAGGGTACTGGCTAGTGGTCAAAGCATCAATAAAGAAAAAATTGGGGACCTTCTAGATCACACCAAAGGGTTATATTTAGAATTATACCCGTGGTACTACATGTTCAATAGTTTGCACAAGGTTCTAGTGCACGGAGTTGAGGTAATTGATTCCTTCCATTTGCCAATTGGAAATTTATCTGAGGATGCCTAGGAGGCACTGCATAAGGAAGTTAGAAGGAATCGATTGTCTCACACTTGTAAGTTTTCCAGAACCTGTTTCAATAAGGATTTAATGCGAATGCTGCTCTTAAACTTGGACCCTTTTCTAGCGTCCCTGCGGGCTCCAAAAATTAAGAAACAACATCATATAGACGCAGAAGTCAATTCATATAATAAACCAATTAGATTCTACTGCCCATTGACAATTTTGATGTAGATTTGCTGGATTTGAAAAGCGACGATGAGTCAGAATAAATTATAAGTATGTATTTTGTTAATATTATTGTTATTCAATAAAATAAAAAAAAATAAAAAAACGAAAAAAAAATGTTTTATCGAAACACGACTACGGCGGTTGCATATCAATGAATTATTTAATTTTTTGAACCACTATATCTCCAAATCGCAAAACTCCGTTTCTTTGAATTTTACATATTTTAAATAGTGACACTTGAGCAATGTCAGATTGAAAAAAATATTAAGTTTAAATTTGGGTTCTTGAAAGATATTGGGCATTTTATAAAGCCCCAAAAAGTGGATAAAATTCATAGATTTCTCTCTTAAATATCTCAGAGCTCAGTTGTTCCCAGATAATAATTTTTTCACCAACTAATGTTTATTCTTTGCTTCAGATAATAGCCAAGTTTCAAGCAAAGTGGTTATCCGGTTACCAAGTTACGATTTTTTATATTATAGCCTATCTTTATACCATTTATGTATCTTCCTCACATTTTTATCAATATCTCGAAAATCCATCATTTATTCATCTTGAATTTTATACAGAATTGAGAACCTAACTAGCTAAACACATCCACCAAATTTCATAAAAATCGGTAAACGCGTTTTTAAGATATTGATTTTTGACCACCCTCTCCATACATTCGACGCACTGTGCGACGTATGATTATCTTTTCAGGGGTAAAAAATATGATTATCTCTCTTATCAAGGAGAAGTAGTTTGTATGGGAGGTAGCGGAACCCATGGTCCGATTTGGTCCATTTTCAATACCGTCCAAGATTTTAGCAAAACAAACATTTGACCAAAATTTCAAACCGCTCGCTTCATTATTTCGGGAGTTATCGTGCTAAAAGACAGACACACGGACAGACAGACAGACAGACAGACAGGTCAAAAAAATGGCGCGATCTAACTAAATGTCGGAGGGAAGGAAAAATAGAATTTTACATTGAGACTAGACCTGAAGATGCCTGGTTAGGGCGAAACGTCGTAAAATACCAACAATAAAATAAAATTTAACAATCAAAAAATAGCTAGTTTGTGTGAATAAAAGAAAAAAGGAAAATCATAGACAGACAGACAGACATGGCTTATTCGATTCAGGGACCGACCCTGATCATTTATATATGTATATACTTTGCCATACTCCTCCTTTGAGGTGTTACATAATATCGGCGTAACAAAAACAATATACCCTATACCATCTTATGGGTATAGGGTATAAAAATTACGTTGACGCCCATTCCGTTAATATAACAATTTTACACAAATTTGTATGACATTGAAAGATTATTTCTTCACACACCTTGTGCAGTACTCTTTTCCAAATAACTTGCTCCATGAACTTGATTATTCGAGGTAATTATGATTTATTAAAGAATTACGAAAAAAAAAATGATTTATCTGAAACTAATAAGCGTAAACCTTCATCAAAATTACCGCACTTTTGGCCGTATGAATCTTCAAATCTCGCCCAAACAACTAACCTTCATAAAAATGTATGCTTAATTCGAAATAAGCCCTGAGCAATGACAAAGTCTACTCGTAATTGCAATTACTTATATTTTTTTAGATCCGCGCAAAAAAAAAAATATTTTTAGAAAATTGCAAATGTGAGTTCAAGCCCAAGTTTGTGGGTTTACTAGGTCTGTATATATGTACATACAGACGAGTATAAGTAGCTTAGCTACTCTACTATAATTCAAAGTAATTCACAAGTTCATACACTTGACTTTCGGTGGCTTATGGATGGCTGGCATTGTCTTCCCGAAAAAGCAATACGTATGATGGCAATGGGCTACAAGCTGCGTATGTTTCATTCACCTTTAAGAAAATCAACTAATGATGCTTCCTCGCGGTTTTTTACTGAATTTTGTAGAAAAAGATCTGCAAATGAAATATGAAGCGTACTTTGCCGAAAAAAGATAAAGATACAATTATATTATTATTATTGTTTAGTGGTATGAACCGCAAACAAACAACCTGTGATTAAGTAAGCGTAACATATGCGCGAATTATAAGGTTTAAAGTCACGGTCAAGTTTTTATTTTAGAGTGCAAATATGTAGGCAGATGCAGATTTTACTTGAACTTGTAGATAAATAGGTGGAATTTAACGAAATTAATTGATAAGGAGAAAATGGAGCAATTATAAAGTAAATAGTGTTTGTAACGAGGGTTTTTAGAATAAATAAAAATAAAATAATAAAAAAGTCTTTACGCGATAAATATGGACACTTTTCAGTTGAAAACATGAAAGGCTGACACCCTTGTGGATCTTCGTACATATTATGTACATTTACCTACATTTTCCCTACGTTCAAATCTCGTTAAGGTTTGTTTTGCTTGCATAAACTCATGCGAGAATCGCAGACCAGATATTTCCCTTTGATACGTCCGTAATCACTATATGTACATATTTGTTGCAAGATAAGTCAATGAACATGATTTAAAACCCTCTAAGCAGATTATTTTTGCAGTTGTGTTTTGTATGTTGACCAGACAGTTATCATTAAAGTGTGTTGAGATATGAAGTTTCTGCGCAAAATGCAAAAAAAAAATGCTGGAAAATAAGGAAATTGAATGAGTTTCGATGGATTTAAAAAAAAATAATATGGGGATAGTTATCTAGAGCCCGGATTCTCGTGCAATTGCACGTTATTGCACTTTTCATGGTACAGTAGAACCTCGAAAATTAGAAGACAAAAGTTTCTGCCAATTCAAATTTTCAAGGATTTCCAATTTCCAAGTACATAATTTTTTATTCCAAAATAAGTTAGTCACGCCCTTTTCCGCACACACTATGTATTATGTACATAAGCAAAACTTTTTGTTCCAACAACTGTACTGTAACGGAATATTTTACAAATGTTTCTGAGAAGCTATTCTTTCTTTCTCTTTTTTCAGTAGAAAATAGAAATTAAAATTCCAATTTCAGAGGTACCTATAGTGAAACTTTTTTGCTGGAAATAACATGAGGAATCACAATCCGGTGCGTTTATGCGGCAGTTTCCAGACACCCTGTATGAAGTAATGTTATATATTTCTTGTCTTTTCTAGACGTTCTAGGGAATTCGATCGATTTTGGCGCACACAACAATGAATAACACTCGCTTTACTGTAACACTATTTATTACAATCAAACGGATATACACTAGAGATGTAACAGATGTCCGCATCCGCATCCGAAATCGCGGATTATCCGCATAAAAATTAAACTCCGCATCCGCATTCTCATCCTCATCTTATAAATATTTACATCCGCATCCTCATCCGCAATCCTCATTTTTGTATACAGACAATTAGCGGATATATGCGACCCACGTACTACTTTGTAACTATAAAGAAATGCATTGAGACAAATTGTATTCTGTATCGTATAGAACACAACTGAGCTTCAGTTTGTCGGTCAGCACAGCAGGAGCCCGTTCCATTTATATGATCTGAGTAGTCAACGATGACTACAGCTACGACTACGAGTGAATTAAGGAACGCACTCCGGTTCGCATTTTTGTGACTGGTGTTTGAGTGGTTTTGTTTTAAATGAATTGAACTGAGGCGGGTGAAGTGCGTTTTTTTTTAAGGTGAAGCGAAGTAAGGAAGTATGCAACTTTTTAATTTTTAACCACACTAATCAGAGGAATTTCAACTTTTTTTCATCTTCATGAAAAGTGTCTACATATTCAATCATATCCTCATCCGCACCCTCATCCGCATCCTCAAAAATTTCTCCATTAATATCCGCATCCGCAACCGCATCCTCAATGTTATACTATTTTGCATCCGCATCCGCATCCTCATCCGCTAAACAAGATCCGTTACATCTCTATATACACGATTTACAATTTTACTAATTACTACTTCACTAGTTATCCACTCTACATTTTTCACGGCTAAAAATAGACTGACTGCCTGACTCTAGTCGACGCGCTTATACACCCATTTCCACTGTTCCAGAAACTTCGGTGACGCACTTTCCAGGAACGGCCAGCAAGTTGTCTCGCTAGTGAATATAGCGCCATCTGGTGCCAAGTACGGGAATACAATTTGGGTTGGCGTATAGACTAGATATTTTGCAGTACATACATTATTGATCAGTGTGACGAAAGAAATCGATTGAGCGATGTCCGTCTGTCTGCCTGTTGAAACGCAGACTAGTCCCTCAGGTTTGAAGCTATCGGGTTGAAATTGTTTATACAAGTTTCTTTTTAGTATACGGATATATATATACGGAACGAATGAAATCGGACCATGAGATCATGGGGCTGCCATAGAAACCAATCCCTGAAATTTAGATTCTTCTAGGAAAAACTTTTTTTTCTTTTTGTTCCAATCTTAGCCAAACTTCCCCCAACGAAAAGCTATCTACGCCACTGGAGGGGAGCAGCTTTCAAATCAAATGTTAGCCCCCTTCACTCCGCAACTTCTTTTAAAAAATCGTTTCTCGTTCAGTTTTTTTTTTCGCTCCGGAATTTGATGGCGTTATACTCCGTTTCGGATCGTTGCATTTGGTATACAGGGTGTCCCATTCAGGGTGCAGGATATTTTATTGAAATTTTAAAATAAGTTTTTCATAAAAAATTCAAATGATAAAATCGAATACAATTTTAAAATGTCTTTAAAGTTTGAACGGGTGTATCTCGGAAAATACGAACAACTTCGTAACGGGCGAGGTGTCGTTTTATTGGAAATTGTATGTAGTTTCAGAAAGTGAAGTCATATCTTGGATGAAATGTTTGATGACGTGGCAAGTTTTGATTCCGTTCGACAAGTCGGGCATTTGGACAAAAAATGCTATTACATTAATTTTGCCCAAATGAGCCACACTACCTACCATTAAAATATCCTCCACCATGAATGGGACACCTTGTATATAAGTAGCTAAGTGAAAATCCACACCTTTCGTGTCAGATGATTCTCGACCATGGACTGATACCGTTATGACGCTATTGTATGAACTCATTTTAAGAGGAGATTAATCGTCTTTTACGTCAAAGTTCCATGGATGTGATAGTATCACCCAAGATACAAACCAATGTACCGAATATGGCCACCAGGTGGCGCTAGTATCGTTAAGGAGAAAATTCACTCGATAGCGGATCTAGGAAAGTCTCCAAATTTTAATTGAACTCTACATTTTTTACTTAATATTATTTAACATTATAAACGAGATTTTTTTTTTGTTTTAAACAATCTTTACTCAGTAAATCTCTAGAATTTCCAGTGTATTAGAGAGTTTGATAACACTAAAATGTGCAAAATTTAGTTTTAATGTGAATTTCCGCAAAATTTCTAATATTCAAAATTAGTTTATGCAAAATTCCGGAACTTCTAGGTACATAAAAGCAATTTCTAAAAGCTGAGCATTAAGAATGAAACACACCTAACTTGACTTAGCTGTATACCACAACCAGCGTGACCCTGTATGCACCGAAGCGCTACGCTAAAATTGTTTGTTATGTTTTTAAGTAAGCTAGCACTTCTGCATACACATACCTAAGCAATTCAAATAAAAACGATTACATTTCTAAGAATCATGGAGAGTAACGACCAAGGTCTTTCAAACCACAACACAGTTCCTTCAGGCGTCAACGTCTCCTTTACAAAAACAACATGCTCCATCCGCTAGGTTTTCCTAGTCATTGTTAATTGTTTCAGATTAATTGGATGGCGTTAAATTATTTCGAATAAATTTCAATATAACTCGTCAAGCGGTTGGATCTGAAGCATAACTAATTGTTAAGTTAAATTTGTGCAGGAACGTGTGATTTAGGTGGCTGCCATCAAAATCTCGAATGGCAATGACAATGAATTTTGGTTTAGTCAAAACAGACAAATTTTTCCGGAAGCCTATTTGCGGAAGAGATTTTGATAATGTTTACAGTATTATGGTTGGTCGAATATGAGGTTAGTGACTGGTGGTTTAGGATCGGAGGTCGTCGTTGTTGCTCTTCTGGTCAAATTCAGGCTACATGCATTTTGATCATGCGGCACATGAGAGAATCTTATTATGCAATTTTTGTCCACACCATATAATTCGTTTTATTTTTTTTATTCGATACCAATTCTTCAGATTTTACGATCAATCTTATCCCTTAGTGCGCAATAAGTCCACTCCAAAATTTGTGCATTAAAATATACACGAATTTGATGGTCTCGTACCTAATATGTAATTGCCATGTAAAACGTTACGTGCGTACAGTGCGCTTAACAAACATCTAACAAAAAAGTGTACATCTGGCTTGATCAATTCAATTCCGACTTTTAAGATGTTGCGAAACCACTACAATTTTCTCACGAATGAACTAACAACCCCTATCTGAGATCATGGTATGCAAAGGACATTTTTTATACTTGATTTGTCACTAACAATACAAACACTGAAATCTATTGTCATGAAAACAAGTTTCGAGTATTGAGCAGTTTAGTTCAGGGATTCCTTTGAAAGAAAAAAAAATCCGGACTCAGTTACAATCAATTGTGGAATAAAAAAGGAGCTTGCCATTGAGAAGCCTTTAGGCTAATGCTATTGTGCAAATTGTTGCGTAAAGCGGAAGCGGCCATGTAAAAACATTTAAAAAAAGGCGTTCATGTGATAAATTTGGAGAATGCTGAGACGCAACAATTCGATATGTATGTATAGTTTCAAAATTTCCATAATGATCAAATGGTTTTCCCTCATAAAAATATGATTCATTCATTCGCATCAGTTTAGTCCTCCATTTGACTTGTCACTTGTGCAATGCAATCTTTTTCTCCATCACTATAACTCATAATTAAATTTCATATGCAAATATGTACATACAAAAAAGTGGAGTGACCATATGTTCAATCCATCAGCATCAACCTCCGCTAAAGCCATGCCAACGATTTGTAACAAATTTTTTTTAACGTCATCACACACAGCATATCATTATTATTTATAGACTAGACAAGACACCCAAATGGGCCCTGAATGGGCAAGATAGTGTTTTGTGGTTTTATGTACACATCATATCCATAATGCATACGTACTCCCGGAGAGGCGAAAAAAGTGGCACTTGTGATTTGTTAATTTGATGCTTCATATACCACTTCCGCTGACAATTTCCGCTTCGGTTCAATATAACAATAAGAACGTGTCACTTTGCTCACAGACCATAATACTCGTATTTTTGATCCCCCTGTCACAGGCCTAGACGCTAGACGTGTGGTTATAACAGAGTCCGAAATATGAGTACTAGCACGTAAAACCAAATCGCTAAATCAACCGCCACGTTCGTATGGATCATCAAGTGGATAGACAGACAATACGGAGTAGTTTGCTAGTAAGTAGGGTGGGTTATTATCAGTATCATAAAAGCAAACATCCAGTAATGGCAGGTGTGTCTAGAATAGAATAGAATGCGCGCTATAGTGTTTACAATTTAGCGTCTATCATAGGAAAAGAATCTTTCCGGCAAAAGAGTGGTGAAACGGACTACCCTTTTCGTGCAGAATGAATCTTAATTGACTGTCATCATACCAACACCTATTGACTAGGAACTTGATGGGATCAAAGTAGAAAGTGTCGAGTGCTAATTGATTAGATTGATTCAAGAGGTGCTTTGCAAGGTGTCGTTTCTGTAATCAATCGTCAAATAGATTATTTAGCTGTTGACAAGCTGGATGCAAATTTGAGTTAGCACCTTCATTCGTGTTTCCCATGGGTACGGACTCACCAAGACAAATGCTCCAGTAAGGGAAAGTTCGACTAATGGAATTAAAGTGTGAAGGCGTCGAAAATACAAATATGACATAATTTTCGAATTGCCATGGAAATTATGCTTGAAAATAAAATACCTGATTATAAAAAAAAATGTTGATTAATCGTAAAATGTACCAGAACGATCATGTGGGGTTTCAAAGACCACATGGATACCGAACCCCTTTTGTCCTCAACATCCAGGCAATGAGCCCCGGAGCTCCCTCTAAGTGGAACTAGACTGTTTTTGCATGCCTATGTACTTTTCTTCCCCATCATCTAATTACGTATTTACTTAACTGAAGATCCTACCCGGACTGAAGGAATTCTCACAAACCGCTTTTAATTTCAACCTTAGATAAGTCAAAATGGAACTTGTTTCAATTTAGGAGAAGCAACGTTGTAAAAAATAGCATTGAATGAGTACCTATACAATATTATTTGAGTTAAAGAGGTTTTCGGCTTGGATACCCGCAACTGAGTGAAACGCCTGTGTTCGAGACGAGGAATACTTTTACTTAGGTAGGTGTCGACTTAAATAGGTTTCACTTTACAATTTACATAGTTAAATGAAAGACTTGACATTTTACACAACTAAGGTGATCAGACGTTCTACTTTAGGGGGCGCGTGTTCAAATTGCCAGATATATTAGATGAAAAATAAAATTGAGAGCTATCTTGATCTAAATAGAAATGAACTCTGGTAATGCATTTCAAAACTAGGATGTTCACCATTTAGATTTGTTTTTAGGCAATAGCGATTGCATTTAGTAGTGGAACGCAGTTGTTTCGCAACTGGACGACATTGAAGATTTTTTTGGAGAACTTTCGCTTAAAACGGCGATTTTCACCTTTTTATCCAGTCCGTCGCTTCTTTGCGAGGTCAGAAGTGTCAGACGCTCCCTGGAAACTTTTTTGAGTTTTCTATACATATTTTCAATTGAGAACTTAGGGATTGCCTAATTCGGTTGAAACTCATTTTGTTAGGAATTTCAGATGCTGCCATAAGCAATGAGCATGTCAATCATTTTTGTTATCTTGGAATGGTAGTCAAAGTTAAGGGTTCCCTAACTGGAAAGAATATCAGACGAATACCTACTTTTGAACCCTGACAAAAATAAGTAGTTACCAACAGAAGGCATTGGGGTCGTTAATTTCCTAATGGGCAAATAACTATTGGAACCAACGCAACTTCATAGGAAAATAAAACAAACAAACCCTAGAAAAAGATATAAACGATGAAGAAATATTTTTTATTATTTATTGCCGGTCATCATTTTTCAAAACAAACTCTTCTTCTTCTCAGTACCGTATAGCCCCTGTGGGGCCATGGTGCGTTAACTCAGCCGTTTATAGGCAATTTCGAGTCAACGTGACATTGCATATTTCGGAGTGTATATAATGTTGCAAGCACTATATATTTCGTATCCGCACATGTACGGAAATTTTGGACCACGCCGAGATTCGATCTCCGGACCTCTAGATTACTAGCATCGTAGAGTGCGACTCAACCAAGTGAGCCACAGAGCGGGTCACAAACTTACAAATGGTTTATTCAGAAATAGCTGAGCTATAGTTTTTATGCTTTGCTTTTTGAATTTTGGAACTGTCTTATTTTTCAATCCAACGTCTTAAATTCTTTTCCCAAACAACATTTAAAGTAGCAAAAACTAAGGCTTTTATCACCCAAATTTTAACTTCATCGAAATAAGTCCTTCAAACTAGATTTCTGAACGATCCAGCATGACAGCAGCTGGAACTTTTTAGTGACAGAAATGCTGCCACCACATACTCAACAAATGCAGGGGAATGCTACGATTCCGGTACCCCACTTTGCTTCAACATAGTAAGCAACTGTAAAGTATCCTTTTTAAGAGGCTAAACCGTAGCCCTATAATATCTTTGTAACTTTGAAAGATTGGCTACGTTAATGTAAAATTTGAACGCATCAAATTGCTAGTGTCACTACAAAGTCCCATTGGGAGCTTCAGAGTGCCAAATACTCGTCGCCATATTTCCCAAGGTTTTACAAAATCATATTTTACATACTTTAGAAAAGCAATTTTATTTAGAACTTTATTTTTAAGTAACTATTTTGTTTGTTTCAAAACCTGATTTTAGCTGGGCTATATTTTGTCAATTCTTTAAACGAGACCGAGGCTAATTTCGGGCACGGCCGAAAATTGAATACCCTTCGCTCTCGTCCGGCTAAAAGTTTTTTGGGCGTACCTACGACTTGTATGTAATCCCCCCACATTCTTTTCCTTATTCCGTCTTCACAAAAGTTCCGTTGCGTCGACAAAACAATATTTGTGTGAGGTTTGGTTGGCATAAGTGGGCAAATATTTACTCAGAAAATTTTATTGGGGGATGCGGGAACATGGACCCATAGTACGATACGATTCCATTTCTTTTGACCTTTTTTGTTGCTTTGATAAAAACACATTAATTCAAGGTTTTGTGAAATTGGTGAACAAAATGTTTCTTAAGCCTCGTCTCCATTGTAAACAATTGTGGCGCAACTGTATACGAATATGATGTCTCAGTGCTCCTCAATTTTTCGCGAGCAGTTGCTGAACAATAGTGTCACGTCCACACTGTAAACAAATGTTCCTGAGCTGTTGCACATATTTTGGATGTTTTCCATTCAAATAAAAAACAGGGGGAACATTACACGAATTCGGACAATTGTATAAGAAATGAGGGGTTTTAATGATGGCATTTGGCTAAGCTTTATCTAAAATAAATGAATTTTAAGTCATTTTTAAAGCAAACCATACAAGTTAGAAGATATTAAGTTCACAGTTGTGTAATGTTCGCCAATATACGACTACACACATACGACCATATGGTACATATTTCCTTTCCTACTTAAAAATAACAATCCAACATTGGACTAAGGCCGCAGGATGTGTTAGTGACATCCTATTTCCAAGATCTTATCTGCTTTTTTGTTGAGGTAATGAGATCAGCATCACGCTCAGCAGTGTTATTTATCCCCACAAATGGGTACTCGTTTAACATCTGAGTGAGATCATAGTCCGTCACAAGCTCGTGAGTTCGAAAAACACCATGGAACACGGTGAGATTCGAACTCATGACCCTGTGCACTGAAGGTGCGCGCACTAACCGCTAGACCAGCCAGACTACTTAAAGATAGTAAAATAGAAAAATTATACTTGCTATTCGTATAGTTCTGTACAACAGAAGAAGTAAGGACAATCTGAAAAGGACGACCCAATGTTCAGTGAACTACTACTGTAGGTAGTCTCCACGCAACGTTACTAAACTGTGCAATGAAATTGCAGCTGACAACGACCGCATCAGAGGTCGAGACCAGCCTTCCTAAGGCTGTTTAGGCAAATCACATAAACAAATTTTTTTTTAACTACTTCATAATGCATTAAAATTCTCTTTCTTTATAAGAATTTATATATTTTTTCAAATTGTCATAAGCAAATACACTAAAAGCTTCTCGCTATACAGTCTTGAAATCCTTGCTAACTTCATGGATCGACAGCATCGGCTTTCTCCACATACAACGCTTCGATCACTGTGTCGGCATCAACGATCACAGGCCTCTTTATTGGTCTTATCACGACGATCGGTCACTTTCATTTCCTCCTGCTATAACCGCAAGTAAAGTCACTGCCTTCACCATTGATAACTCGATAGAATTTGCTTCACTTGTAACCTATTCCATCAGATGGTTCGGCCAATTCATTTAGGTTTTCTACAATTTTTTGTTATAGTTGCGTTGAACAAACCAAAACGTTCGGCTGGCTTGCCGCCGATTTCGATATCGAATCCTAGTCAACAGTTACGCTGACTACCAAAGGGCCAACATAAAAACTTGCGAAAAGTTTCATTTCGCTCAGCAATGGTAATCTTTATCCTAGGATGCAATTGATCCGCACATTGCCAACTCAACTTTTCTCTGCTATCGGAAACGCGTACCGTAAAATATTGATTATATTAATCGCGCTTAACAAGAAATTGCATCATAATCAATCACGCGGAAAAGAGAATTGTCAAATAATAAATTAAATAAATGAGCTTGCTGCGGAACAGTTTATAAACAGTATTCGAACATGATGCACATCTGTTCACGAACAATACCGATTCTTGCTTCGCAACTGTTCAGAAGAAGTTCAGCAAAATGTTGCGCAATTGTTCGCATACAATATTTTCAACTTTTTTGCAACTGTTCATCAACAAATGTTAACAGTGGAGACGGGGCTTTAGAAGAACCAAAATTGGGGGTTGGGTTCGTATGGCAGCCCCATGACCACATGGTCCGATTTGATCGATTCAAACATACAAACTGCCTGCAGCAAAAAGAAGCATTTGTGCAAAATTTCAGCTTCATAGCTTTTAAATTGGCCGAGTAACACGCGTCGCAACAGACAGACAGACGGACATCGCACAATCGACTCCCCAAGTCATGCTGATCATATATGTATACTTTTTATATGGTCGGAGATGGTTCCTTCAATGCGTTACAAACTTCATGACAAAGTTAATATACCCTTTCACTCTATGAGCGAAGGTTATACAAAAAATGAAAAGGCTTCCTTTATTTCGAGGTAGAATATCTACTTTCACAGTGAAAATGGCTTGGCACGAACTTTTCTTGATTAAATGTAGGAAAATGATGAAATATTTAATTTCTTGCAAATTTCATCATTGTCATCGCAAATGTAAATTATAGGTATGTAAGCCAAAGCTTTGGTTGGTGAAACTCAATAGGATAAAGTGACCAGACTTCCGCAGGCCCAATGCTGTACACATACTTGCGGAGTTCAGTTTTCAGGCCAATCTTCAAAAATACTACACCCCCTCCCCAGCGGTCTGAACCCCTCTCGAAATTTTTTCAATAGGCTTTGACACTTAACTTTTCAAGTCAGAGAAATTGTGTAATCTGGATTACTAGCATCGTAGAATGCGACTCAACCAAGTGAGTCACAGTGCGTGACGGGTCAGATCACATTAATATGCTGCTGCAAATATACGTAACATATACCTGTCTTCACAGTACACTCTAAAAAAATTTACTCCAATAATAGGAGGAAACTTTTTTTCCTTCTATTATAGTAGTAAATTTACACCACGATATGAACTAGAGTAATTTTACGCTTTACGGTGTAAATATTTACTACAAAATTGGTGTAAATCTACAAACAATTTGCACTGGAAAAAATGTAAATTTACACCAGCAAATATGTAAATTTACATCCGGGTTTATAATAATATTTACGGCAGCCAGTTCTTCGATCTAAATCGTCCTTGAGATACCCGTTATTCCAACGGCCAAGAGCTGCCACACCCCCTTCGATTCAAGAGCAAAAAAGCGCTACAACACAACAATGATATGATGTTCACACGAACGCACTTCGGACGGAACAGACTAACTGCACACAGAACAAGTCACTTGTGAGATACAGGAAAATGCAATAATGCACAAAAGTATTGCAACACACTCAGTTTGACAGAAATGTAGGTGTGACTTTTTACACCAAAATCGTAATATTACATGAAAATTTCCTTCCAATTGGTAAATATACACTGAAAATGTAAAGTTACACAAATGTGGTGTAAAATTACACCAAAATAGAGTAATATTAAAAAATATGTGTAATATTACACTATTTTGTTAGTATACTGGAAATTTTGTTGAAAAATAAACGTTTACTGTAATTTTGCGAGAAAAAAGGTGTAAAATTCAACGAATTTTCGACGTAAAATTCAACTTTGTTTTTACAGTGTAGGAAAACTTATATGATGCTTCACAAGAGCTCAACCCTGTCCGTACGGAAAGTGAACAGCTTAACACCGGGAAGTGAATGATGAATTCGAAACGGAGCATGAAGGAGTAGCTGGACTTTTCGAACCCAGTACTGGGATCACAATCAGCTCAGCTTACTCATACCAGCTCATACCTTTTCAAACCAAGATCGGGTGCGGGAGGACATTTGTTTTTTTTTTGTCGATAATTCCTTATGTAGGTATTGTCCCTTTTTGGCGGGCTTGCCTAGATAAGCCTGTACATTCAGAAAATTTAGTTTTGTCCGAAATTGTTAAGAATTCATTAGAAAATTTGCCGGAAGCTGAAATTTTCACCTTGAAAAAATCCTGCGAAAAATAGCCTTAATTTGCTCCAAACATATTGGGGATTTAACATACTTAAGTCCTTGCACCTTGGATTTGTGTCGCGAAAAGTTAATATGTTAGGCACTAAAAGGTTGTGAGGACAGTGATGTTGAAAAAAGGGAGAAATGTTTCGTTTTCGAGGATTTTCGAGTGTTTGAACAATTTTCCCGTAGGTACATTTGCCTACCATTTTTACGTGTTCGCCGAGGCAAACATGAGCTGATTATCTCAGTTTATCTTTATGGTTCCCGGCTTGTAATGGCAATGATTTTGATATCATTCCTCCAAATGATCAGAGTGCATAGTAGGGACTGAGACAGCTTGAGCACCGAGCGTGGTAGTTAATACTAAAATTGAACATTTTCAAGGCATAATTTATAATTATTTTGGAATACATATTACCATCTGGCCACCCTATACATCACACGAGCTATTAGGACCAGCAGAGCTCCACCAAAACCCGGATATTGAAATTAATACACTCTCGTTGTTAAAATTTCATGTCTGCGCAAGTAGCCTATGTATTTCACTTTCACATCGATCTATAGCAAAACAATGCCCCATTGTGAAAATGAAAGTGTCAACTGTCAAATTATAATCTTCTCAACAAAAAAAAAAGAAGCAGGACAAACATCATTCGCAATGCCTATTATGTACCAATTAAGTTGAATGGGCAAATCTTTGACTGACACATACAAATTCTAAAAATGGCACGGTGGTTGCAATAAGTTTCACTTTTCGCCTAGTCATATAATAAGAGTGTTTGCGCGTAGGCCCATATAGCAGTTATAGTACTCTAGTTAACTATTTCGCCTGAACAAATGCCTCTTATAGGCTCTGACCACATTTTTTCCACACCCCTAGGATCAAATGCCGGTCGTCATTCTATGCTCCCGCATGTCTTGCCAAATATTTGATGCGATTAGTTGCTGTGCCTGTATGGCTTGTACCATATGCTCAATATAATTCTCCACCACCTTAAATGATACTGAATAGAAAAATGGATAGAAAAAAATAGGAAAATGTCTATGTACATTATCCATTCAATTTGTACTATACGAGACGAGTACTATGTATTTATAATGCTATTAGGTTACAATTTTATTTTTACCTTAATAGTGTTGTACATACTCTTGTTAATGCTGTGCTCAAGTATGGAAAGTTGAAGTGAATATTTTATTATGCAAGTAATCAGTTGTAAGAGTGAATGTAGGACGAAAAAGATTGTTGTTGCAATGAGTAGTATTGACTATTGATTTTTTTTGTCATGATTTGCAACAAAATTTCAATATGGCTACTAGCGTTTAGGTTAATTTTTTTTTCTGAAAGAACAATAGAAAACTGAGTGACTTGGAAAGTTTTGGTGAAAGTACCAACCAACTGAATAAACATAGAGAGTTTGTACACAAAACTAGCTAATAGAATTTTTATATATTTTTTCTCTAGGTGTACCTGTATTATATAATTGACTTGACCCAAATTTTACGTCCATTTAATTTGTTTATCATAGATCTGAGTTGTTCTTTTACTTGACAAATAAAAAGTGTAGACTTGAAAACTATTGCTCGTCATTAATGTTTTCTAGTATTGAAGTAATATTTGTTTTTCTAATAAAAATTGTCAAAATTATCGGTACTCTAACTTTGTTGCCAGTGAAAATTTATGAACGTCTACAGTACAGGGACTCCAAGAAACAAATTTTACAAGATTACTTCAAGTTTAGAACAGTGGTTCCCGCCTTTTGTAGGGTTGTCTACTCTAGAGAGTACCACTACTAAATTTATTATTTAAACCAAGCAAGATTAGATAAAATACTTCATCCGATTTCGATTGTTTTTTTTTTTAATGATCGTTCTACTTTAATTGCAAACACACTCGGCACAAGGGATTTGCAAATCTGTTGCATTTCTGTATAATTATTTGAATTTTTATCAAGCATAAAAATTATAGAAAATTAGTCGCCACAATAAAATTTGGACGTTTTTTTTTAAAGTTACCACTCATCAATCGAGGGCGTTAAAATGATGTTAGTTAGAAGGTTGGATCCTAGGGCGGCAGATTTTAAGAGACGCAAAATTTTTGGACAAATATTTTTAGACCTTGCGTTGGAAGCGCAACAATTTTAATGTTTCTTTGTATAAAAATGCAGTAAAACTTGTAAAAAAAAAGTTAAAAATGTTTGCACAACAAAGACATTTCTAATACATATTAGGCACCTTTTAGAGAAACCGGTAATTATATAGTCGAATTTTGCGGAATTGAAAGTGAATTTGTAAAAGATTCTAGGCAATGATTATATCTTTTCCAGTTCTGTAAAATTGGGTGGGGTTACAATTTAACCGGGTGGCTTGGCATTCGAAATTCAGACTTCACGTGGAAACGCATCGTATTGATTGCAATACGATTTGATAAAAAAAAAATTCAATAAGTAAGTTCTAGTATGGAAAGGGGGTTATAAGATGCATATCCAAATCGTCTAGACCACGAGTTTCAAACTCACAACCCGGCGAAATAACACTTTCTTCAGATATGGGTGGGCCGCAGGAGGGAAACTTCAAAAACTTTTATATGATCTTATTATGAAAGTTAATTACAGAGTATTAGTTTTAAAATACCTATACATATAGCAGTAAGTCTCGATCACTATAGGCAGGGCCGGATTTAGCGTCTATGGCGCCCCTGGGCAGTAGCTAAATAGCCGCCCTCTGCCACTGGTTAAATTTGAAAGTAGTAGTAGTCGCATACGCATGCTAGGCAAAACGTTCGCTTTGGTGTGGTATGTGAGAAGAACATTTAATATTTTTGCGCGAGTGACCGATGTAATTTTGTTTGCTTGACAATATGGTGCTTCCGAGTAATGGGGCCAGGGGAAGGTCCATGGAAAGGTTCATGGAGTTCGGACCCCTCACGAAATTGTTTAAAAAAGCATTGAAATTCCAATGACGACACCATTAAAACTGAAATGATGCACATCCATTACATCGACTGTACATTTTCTTCAGAATGTGTTCATAAGGTTTTCTAAATACCTTTCCACTTTCGGAGATTTTTGTTCATTTTTGAACGTTTTAGAAGTCATGAACGAATAATGTAACCCCAACAACTAAAATTGTTTATTAGCGTCATGTGGTATGATTTTTTGGCAATGGAGTTTTTTGTTTTTTCTTTTGTTCTAAAATCCGAAAATTTAAACCTACAAATTGTGAAATTTTGTTAAAACCTGTTCACATGACAGAAACATGTTACTGGAAATTTTATTGCTAATGCATCATTTCTAATATCCCGAGTTGGACACCCCCTGAAACCAATTTATGACTATATCCCAGTTGCCTCGCGGCTAATTTTAAGTAGAAAGAAAATAAAGTAGAGATAGAAAACTCGAAAATGTGTGCTAGTTTCTACTAACTATAGGGACGCTGGGCCTACCCACACAGCATCCATGGATTATTCATGTATGGGCTGCCTAGGGTTACCAATTCTTAGATCAATCTATCCCGGAGACTCGTTTAGTATAGTACGAAAACGAGTTTTTGGCAATGTACTATTCCAAAAAATTAAATTTTATATACAAGTTTAACAGCAATGGTCCTCCATTTGACGAGTCGTATAGTGTAATCATGTATTGATTACATGTCCAAGATTTAAAGTAGGTTCAGGAATTCTTTGGCTGTTACAGAGATTCGGAGTGGAGAGGGTTGACGCGAATCAAACTCCCGGAGGAAATTAGCGAAGTTTTTGCATGAGAAAGTGGAGCCATTTTTTTTTATAAAAATGGGTAGTCTTCTAGATTTTTCAAATTAAGAGTATTAAATTGACATTTTAGCCTGATTTATTCCACTTTTAAATACATGTAAGATTTGTACAATTCAAACGTTTGCGCTGAATTTCAATCATTTATATCATACAAAAGGATACTGGTCAGATAAGAGACATATGGCAAATTTTAAATGTCTTCGAACGGTAGCGGAGTGACAAATTTTGCACAATATTGCACACAAAAGCTACTCAAGGCTTCCTATTAAAGTGGACACTGAAGTTTATGCTAGATCCGTTCCCTTGTTTAAGTTAAATCCAATGCGTTACGAAAATACTTTCTACTTCTAGATTCATTGAACTACGCGCCACCAGTTGAGTTTACTATTGGGCGCCCTGGAATATACCTAAAGCCGACCGGAGTGTGGCGAACACCGCACAAAAGATTGATACGAAAAATCGTGCAGCAGTGTGGTTGGGCGACTCCAAGGTATCATTCTTGGACCGATCTTTTGGCGGTGTGTGCCACACTCCGGTCGGTGTGGGGCCGGCCGGCTTAACATGAATAAATTAGAAAGATTGAATTAAGATGTGTGTCTAATTATGGCAACTTCTTTTCCAGTTTCCAAAATGCTTTTACACAGAATTTAAAACCAAGGGATATTTTCAAAAATTGCCGCCCCTGAAAATCTGCCGCCGCGGGCAGTTGCCCAGGTTGTCCATATGGGAAATCCGGCCCGTGAGAGCTTCCACCTTCCGAAAATGTACTTCAAAAACATTAAACAAATTTAGACAAAAATCGAATTTGATTGATCTTCAAGTTACACTATTTGTTAATTAATTTGCAGCAAATTTTGGACAGATGATAGAAAAATAGTCACACCGGTCATCCAGGGCTCCCAAAACAACATTGGGTGGGGAGCCAAAATTATCAGAAAGGTGGCTAAAAGAGACAAAAACTTGTAATGTGGTTTTAAAAAAACTCGTGCTCTAATACAGCTTGATAAGTATAGGGCTCAGGCACTTGGACTGTAACTGCTATGTTGAATTTTCACATCAAGGTAGTTTAGACAACAATTCCAGGATCTTTAATTTTTTTTTGGAAATAGATTTGGATTCATGTTCGGTAATGTCAGTAAGTTTTTTGTTGTTGAGCTGCCTTGTAAAACCAAATAACCATAACCATCAAAATTTTTGTTATCTTTTTAATTTTACGATTTTTTTGTTGATACACATTGTGCTGCTTCGACAGGTCGCACACAATTGCTGGGTGGGGCGTATGCAGACCGTGTGCCGCGAGTTTGACATGTCTGACCTAGACGAATTGATTTTTCAGAAAATAGCCACTTTTTGTGCACAACAGCTGAAACGACACGAAAAATCAATTGAAGGACTAACATCAATTTAACAAGAGCATTTCAGCTTGATTGTGCGTCACTTGGTATTCATGCGTTTTGTTCCGGCTGCCCGGTATATTTTCCCCGCCTACGAAAAGGTAAAATATTTATTTTTTTCGCAGTCACGAGGCCCTCGACGGCTATCTACTTTGCTTTATGGATAATCCGGTGCTGCCCAGGGCTTCAAACACTATGAATAAATATTGAAGACCATAATCAGCGAACGTAGATTTTTCGGACTAAAATTCTAAACACTGCCTTTTTCATGCCTTTATCTACCCCCACTATTGCACAAAGAAGCTTATATCTTCAAGAACCCTTCAGCATTTTGTCGCATTGATTCAGCTTAATGTCCGAGGCGCTTTTTGTCACATTTACTTCAGCTTAATGTCCCATCGAAGGGAAAATAATTTGCGCTTTTGATTCTCCAACTACTGAAAATTTCTTTTTTTGTTAACAAATGGAAATCTTAAATTTTCAAGTCAACAGCTATCAAAAATAATTATTTTTTTTTTTAAATAATTATTGCATACGTTTTTCGCTCTGGGATAAAGATTGAAGAACACTCAAGATCAACGAAGTGGAAAGCTCAAAGCTCATACGTATTAAAGTAAAAATGGTAAACTGAAAATAATTGTTGGTTAATAATTCATCCCAAGTATTCATTATCCACACAAATTATTAGTAGTTCAATGGGTCGTTCTATATTTCGAATCTGGTTTTAATTTAGTATTTAGCGACATCTTAATGACGGTTTAAACGAGTGAGTTTTATTTTATCATGCGCTTTCGTCTTATTTAAACGTACGAGTTTTAATACATAAATGTCGAAATTTGTCTGCTACGAATTGTGTATAACAACTCATTGCTCGGTTTTGAAGGATTTAATACATATACAGATTAAATTCTCAGTTTTAGGAAAAATAAAAAAATTACAAGCTTATTTCCCCTGGACATAACTTATTATACTACAAGTGAACCGATGCGAAGCAACTGTACTTCACCAGCATTATTATTCTCTTTTCTAATATGGAAAAGTCTACAACATACATTATATTGTGCTTTACGCACAGACAAAATAAATTGGACATACTACAGTACGAACCCGACAATCGAAAATCCGGAATTCTGATAATCTGGTTTCGAATGAATGAACAGTTTATACATATAGTTTATACATACATGGAGAGAAAAATGTGCAATGAATTCAACAAAATCATACAATGAAATTCACAACATACAATTTCACTAAATTTGTAGTTAAAGTTATTAAAATGTAGTGAAATTGATAACAATGTAGTTGTTTTTACTGGTGTTGGCCTATTGTAAAAATGATTGCAGTGTAATGACAAAAATCATTGCATGATATTTGTATGGAAAGTTACATTTATTGCAATTATTTATTACAAATATAATGGTTTTTCTTACAGTTTTAATACCTTTCACTACATTTTTTCTCTCCGTGTATTTATATTTTTTTTTTACATTTAATTAAACGCCTATTTCCAAAACAGAATGATTAATTAACCCTAGTCCTACCAACAGGGGTACAGGTGTACCCTTTTCACTTTAAATTTAAATATTTCCGATTTGCCAAAACCAAATATGTTGAATCACTCTGACATCTTAAAGTAAAGGGTTTTTAATTATTTTAACTACTTTTTAAATTTTTGGATCGATATATTTAAGAGAAAAAAGAAAAAAATTGTGATATGCCATATTTACCGGCAAGGGTACACCTGTACCCACTTAAATTTTTCAATGAATTGAGTGAAATACAATACAAGATTTCGGGAGGTACCCGTTTGTATCTCTGGACGTCTCTCTCCAGATCTGTGACTCCACTCTTGAAATGTCGTGGAGGGGGAGTATTGTCCATGAGACGATGATTTGTGTGATCCTCTCGTAGCAACCGACCAGATATTGTAAAGGCAGAAAGAGATTGTGATCACGCACTGGTATGATCCTGGGACGACATAAGGTGACAGCGATACGTCGACCAGCGTTCTGACATGCCTGGATCTTATTCCAGTTTGTGTTACAAATGGTTTGTGACCACACGGTGCTGCATAGCTGGGAATTGCTCTACCTATCGCTTTGAAGGTGACCAATACAGTTTCCTTGTCCTTGCCCCAGAAGCTCCCGGCCAGTTCCCTTAGGATGTTTTTTCTACTGTGCATTTTGTCGACTACGTCTTTGACGTGGTCCTACTGGCGATCATTCCCGATGGGAGCCCCGCTGCCAGACGGGAGTTACAGGTCCTTTGGGGCGGGCCACACACGTTTTCAACAAGAAACGCAGAGTTGCCAAAAAAAACCCTCCCTGGCAAGAGCCATGAAGGTTCGATGCAGGAGGGTTGTGTATAAATAACGTTCATTCCGCTGCTGGTCTTTGATGAGTGGCGAACCATTGCATTCTATCGGATGCAGTATACTGAAGACACAGGGGGAATTTGAATATCCTCGTCTGCTTCGCAAACACTTTCAGAAATAACGCTTGTTTCTATTTCGAAACATTCTTGATCAGCATCAGACGCAATATACTTACCTGGCGTCCATTCGTCATCATAAGTTGCAACGAAAGGTTCTCCGTCATCGTCGCTATCGCCTGACAACAGTATGTAATTGATTTTGTGTCAATCTGTACAAATCAATCAGACGTACAAATGGCGGCAATAAGCAAAATGACGACATGTATACTTTTCAATGTGGATTTCCCCTTTTCCGTTGGTAATGGTAATGAATTACTGCAGGAATACAGCGGCGATCTACATTGTAATATACTAAATAAAAATATTAAAAAAAATCAACTAATTCATACAATCTATTCGATGGTCCTGCGGTTGGCTCGTATTGCATCGAGCCTGGTTCTAATGCAAATGTTGATGCACTCACATTCACCGTTTTAATACTTTGCACTTTCACTTTTTTTCAAGTACCAGACATATTTTCACCTTGAAATTATTACATATCACCAGACACTTTGCCTAAAAAGTTAAGAATGTTGCAAAAACATGCGTGCATTCATTCGACATATCGAATCTAGCGGTAAATCGAAGTTGGGTACCCATGTCGGTAGAAATAAGAATAAACTTTTGTCGGTAGGACTAGGGTTAACGTCAAAATGGCTCGTTTTTTAATGATTTCCGTTCATAATAGTAACATTTAGTGAATTTCGAAAATTCGGACAATTCAAAAATCCGGACAGAGTCCGGTCCAAATCAAACCGGAATATCGGCGCTCCACTGTATCTCGAATCTACGACACTGAAAACGTACAACGTCCAACATACTCCATACTCGTCTAAATTTTACTCCGTCGTACTTGTCTGGACCACATTATGCTCAACAAGACGTGAAATTCAAAAACGTCCTCATCCCTTACCTATTCTATTGATTTTCTTTGTCCTTCATATTTCGCAAAAACAAAAACGTTGGTTTAATAGAAACCCCTCAAATTTCATTCACTCGAATTATTTCTGATTTGCTAAAGAAGTTTTGGAGCAGCAATTTTACGTATACACATTTACTTCGAATGGCTGCAATATAGCTTGTCTACTACCCACTGGCGTACCTAACGTTTTTCATTTTTTTTTTGTGTTCAAACTCAGGGCGGGGCTCCTTTTTTTTATACAGTACGATTCAAGAGAAAAAATCGATTCATTTTCAAAATCAATTTAATGTGAAATTGACGAATTTTGATGAATTTCCATTACGAATTGGCGAATTAAAAGTGGTTTACGAATTTTCATTACCAATTAGAAATTTTCAAACACATGTTGTCGAATATCTTTCATTTTTCAAAATCCATGTCAAATTCACGAATTTCCGCAGATATAATTGACGAATTTTCAAATCAAATCGAATTTCCAATACAAATTGGCGATTTTCAGAAAGAATTTAAAATGGTCGAATTTCCATTTCAAATTAATTCATGTCGACGAATGTCCATGTAAAATTTGCGAATTTTCAATTCCATTTGATGAATTTCCAGATTAAATTGATTTTCATTTAAATTTGGTCCTGATTCGTCGATTTATAATAAAAGTTCGTTAATTTGAAGGTTTTGAAATTCATTCCTTTGACAGGGAAATTCATCAATGGAACATGAACATTCGTCAATTTGTAATGAAAATTAGTCAACGTGATTGTAAAAATTGACCTGTTGGCTAACTCATCCTTTGGGGCTCTTTTGGCTTGAGGGCGGCCCTTGTTTCTATGAACACATTGGAACACCGTACGTTACGCCACTGCTACTATACCTATGTGTACAAAATATCAATCAATTTTCGCATGATGTTCTTATCGATTAGACGAGTGCTATTTATATACGGTCTTAGAGAAAGCATGCGTTAGTCCAGAGTGGGCATCAGAAAATAAAAATGGCACCGTTTTCACACTATTGCAGTTCACAGTATGTGTGAAAATTTTATTCAAATGTCAATTTTTGGTTTACAATTGAGAATATAAAATCCGCATAATATTTATTATTCGCTCAAAATGCCAACGTGATAATTAACCCTTCGGTTCGCACATAGACCTAAACAGACCATTGGTTCTATATCTTGATGAAAATATCGTTCAACAATATTTTCCAATCCTCACCATATATACATATTTCAATGGAATTGACGGCCACAAATGCGATCAAACGTTCGGCGATATATAAACTATGTCTAAAGAAACGAAAAAACGGCGTATCATCGTAAGACATAGTATGTAAACTGTTTCTAGAACCAAAATTAGACCTCCTCAAAAAATAAGATTGATTTCACATAAGATTCAGCTACACCTAAGGCATAATAGCTCGTAGGCGGCGACGGAAGGGTTAATAATTGCATCGACCATATTTTGACGTTTGAACTATTTCGTGGAGTGTAGTGTAATAAATTTGGAGTCAAACACATATGGGTTCACATAGCCACTCTGGACTAAAGCATGGCATGGGTTGCTATGCTTTCTCTAAGGTTATGGTGTACTCGAAGATTGAGCAAAATTATGTTTGAAGAAATAACAGGATGAACCCCACCTACCTCAAAATCAATTAATGTGATTTCGGCTCCTTGTTATGTTTGGAAAAGTTTATGTATTCTCTAAACGAGTGGCCGCCCCGGCCCCATAAATCATTGGCACAAATAAGCGTAGCAATAAGCTAAGTAAACTTTAATGGAATTTTATTATGCAGCAAATAGGAAAAAGGCGGTACTACAGCAATGGAAATTGAAATCGATAAAAAGCAAAAGTATACACATCGTATGTGAAAACACTATAAACAGTGTAGCAATTCAGCCGTTGTTGTTTAGTTTATGTAAATTTGTAAACGATATTTTGTTTAGTGAAATACTCGTATCGTACTTGCTTCAATTTAGTTCTAGACTGCAGTTCAGTATTTTATTAGATTATCGTAACAGATGGTTCCAGCACTTGGAAAATTAAAACTTTTACAGTGGTCTACATAATATTGGCTGCAGCAGCGTAACCGATGTTAGAAGCATAGTAATTAGGCTTTTATGTTTCCTGCTGCTCAATACTGACCTGAAAAGAAAAAGGGAAAAATTTCATTTTAGAAAGTATATTCGCCAATGTAAAATAAATTTTAAGGTTTTTTAGATAGAAATTTTAAGCCAATAGAGCATGTTTACTCTTATTAAATAGTTTTAAGAAAATAAAACAGCTTTTCCATGCAATTTATTCTCTGTAGAAAAATGGCCAAAGACCGATAAACTGAAATAATACAGAAAGAATGAGAAGGGCATTACTTCTGATAAAACAGAATGGGTCAATGGGCTGGCCACGCCCTTCTCTAATTAAAATTTTTCAATTTACAATTACAATTGCAAAATTGAATCAAACAACAAGGTCGCAGCATGGTGGATTGTATGCACTCTCTAGAGTTCGTATTTGCACAATTTTATCCAATGTGAAATGTAACTTTTGTCCTTGATCTGGCATCAACCCGACAAAATCTAATTACAATAAACAGCTTGATATGTTGCTGAAATAATCGTGTACTTTTAGCAGATTCTCAAAATTGCTATACGCGTACGTACGTGATGTAGTCATCAAAACTGTGTTATATACACACAATGGAAGCCACACCGCCAGCATCCGCATTGTGTGAAAATTGAAATTGAAAATCTCACCTTGAACCAAACAACAGTCAGCAGCCGCCAACCAACTACCATTAGGCCTGTTCCAAAAACCGGGATCCCGGTACAAAACCGGTGTTCACTTGGTTCCGGACCCGATATTCTAAATCAAATTGGTACCGAGTTAAAAAACCGACCGACGAGTCGGTTTTTTGGTACCAAGTTTAAAAGAACGATTCACTTCACTTCACCCGGGTTTTTTCAGGTTTTTTGGTACCGGTTTTTAACCCGGTACTCAAAAAAACCGGCTTATGGTTAAAAAAAACCGTCGGTACTGAAAAAAACCTGAGTCAGGGAAACCGCTTGTGGTACCGGGTATTGAAAAAAACCAACACCCGGTACTGAAATCTCGGTACCGAACAGGTAGTATGTTACATACTACGCGGCGATGGAAATTGCAAACTCTGTTTGTTATCGGTTTATGGCTGCTACATATTGTGGATTGTTGATTAGATTCTGTTCTTACTCGTAAATAGACGATAGTGAGTTAGTGGTAAGGCTATATTCAGACGAGAACAATAATAATTTAAAAAAGAGAGAATTCGCCAGGAGCGTTGAATGTATGACATGGCCTTAAACAACGCATTAAAGCCTTCACGCAAGGCAAACGACAGAAAATCAGGCACACGCGTTGTTTCGTCTGAGCACGAATGCCACTACGGCGAAATATCGTATCAAATGGTGTCGTCTGAACGCAGCCTAATTATTTCGAATTTATACTAGCAAAAAATAATTTCAAACCCGCAGTTGCAAAAAAAAAACGCGAAATAAACAAATAATTTGACATCTGACAGTTTATTTCAGTTTAACTGGAAGTATTATGCATGGACAGGCATATCCCGATTTAGGACGCTAATTGGTTCCGGGAAAATACGTCCAAGTCGAAAATCGCGTAAGTAGAAGAATCATGATATCTACTACTAACGATTAATGATATAAATCAGGATATAGATCTGAAAAACTAAGCTGTCCGGCAGTTTCTGTTGTCACACTCTTACTAAAATCCCTAATTCCCAAGCCCAGACTACATGATACCCTCTCACAAGTCAACATGACACCACCACGCTTGGTGACCGCTGAAAACTGCGAATGATTTTGGGACGCAGGCTGAGCCATGGGACATTCAGGAATTTGACTTGGCGATGTTGCATGTTGAATGCAGAACCTTGGTGTGCGAAGGTGCTGAAAGAACGGACTATGAAGCGTCGAAAGGCGTGGAGAGGTTAGCTCGAGCAGTGTCTCCTGAGAAGGTTCCGAACGCTCAGTCTAAGTCGACGCTAGAAGCTGAAAATCGAGAAAAGCAGAAACTGAATAGGAGGCGAAGGAAGCAAAGGCAGGCCGCCGGGAAGATGTCAAATCAACCTGGTGGGTCGACACATCAGGAGACAACTCCGGAAATGGAAAGGCCAGTGAAGAAATTTAGGGGTATCAACCCAGGAACATTGGAGTCGATCCAACCATTGAAGGAGGGAGCTCGATGTGAGAAGCCGGTTATGTCGGTAGGACCTCTTGTAAAAGAGGTTACCCAGGCAAACAGGGAAAAGAAGCCTAACCAGGGTAAGAAATCCTTCGCACAGATTTCCAAAGGGGATCTCATCCTGAGTGTTACCGACGTGTCTCGTCAGGGTCCCCTAGATGTCACACATCTGTATGCTTTCAAAACATCTCTGTTGTGTGCTCTGGGCGACTAAGTGATGATGCTGGAGACATAGGCTGAATTGGTTGATGGATTTATTTCACTGACGTGTAGGAATCAGTCGACCAAGAAGCTGGCTTATCGGCATGGATGAAAACCGGACCAATTTATGGGAAGGTGCCAGACTGCGTGTGGATATTCTGCGAGTGATGCGCAATGAGGCGAGACTGATTATCCTTGCTCACGATTGTACCGAGAGCAAGGATGTTATTCTCAGGCGGCTACAGAAACCAAATGGCCGCGGGAATATTAAAATTTTATTTCGATTTCCTTTACATTTACCAAGACTTCGGTGGACAAGGAAACAAGGCCATAGGTAACCATTTTGACGTTTCGTCCTTTCTAAACTTTCCAGGATATTTGAACAAAAATTTAGGCGAACTTCGAAAAAATTAGGACGAAGCTGAATTTTTGCATGAGCCTTCCGTTCGAGGTCCTAAACAATACCCCAATGCCCCCGTCTGTACGAGTGCCGCTACAGAAGATCAAAACGCTAAAAAACTGTTTTTCTGAATATCTCAATAAATTATACGAGTAGCTCTTATGTTTTTTCAATAGTCAAAAGTCGTTATTGTTTCGCGCACTCCTAACGGTTCCGGGAGGTCAAACGGTAGTATTAACAAAGTTTCATGAAAATCTATAAATATCTATAACGGTACTACAATTCAAATGCCTGTGGCAGCTTAAGGTGGTAAGAATTGGGGATATGTCTCGTACACCTCTCTGCTGAAAATTACGTGAGGAATTATTTTCAGGTGCTTTTGTGGTAGTTTCCGGATACTACGAGTATATGCTACCCTTATACAGTAGATATCGTTTATAACGACATCGAAGGGACCGACTATTTTACGTCGTAATAGCCGATCGTCGTTATATCCGCTCATATCGTTTATAACCGTTTTAGACCATGAACTTACGGTGGTATAGGACAAGGGTATACGTTCTTGTGTGACACAAAAATGAATGGAATTGCTTCTGAATTTTGTTTAAATTATTTCTCGGAAATAAGAAATGCAGGAAAATGAAGGAATTACAGCAAAATGAAATGAAATGAATGAAAATATCAATAATTTGAATTATTTCAAATGATTAATATTTGTAAAAATCCCGCCAAATTCAAAAGCAGGACATCTTTGTGTCGGAATCGTTCGGAACAGCTGGGCCGAATGATCAAGCCACCAACTTCGGGGAGTTGGGTGCGAGATGCCACGACGGTGAAACGCGGGATTTTGGCTGTTGGCGGACGAAAAAAAAAATAAAAAAAAATTTTATATTTGAGTCATGAAGGGAGGCAAAACACTCCGAGTCGGCAGCAAGGACGCACAGCTAAGTTTTTGTGATGAATTTTGTCTGGCATATGCATGTTCATATTTCGTGATATGTGCCCGTCTCCAATTTGTAATTTGTGCCCTACAATGGAGTGTAAAAAATATGGCCTTAAATGAATAGTTTCCCGACATAAACTACCCCCCCCCCCATTCCAGGGGAGAATTTTGATCGAAAAGGGAGGCGCACTACATTTCTTTGATTGGCCCCGGGCGTCTCAGGACGGGTTTAATTTTGCAATTGTGTGGGTTTAGTACGGGCGAGATCCGACGCCATCATGGTCTACAAAGCATCCAAAATATGCCACCAGTGCTCGCTGGCTACAATTCGCGTTAGTTTTCCCCATTTTAACCCCCTTGTGTGTATCGTCTACCTCAGGCATGTGATATCCCTTTTTGTAAAAGGACAGGCGTAACGAGCGAAAAAGACCCCACCCAATTCTCCCGCTACTGAGCTACAGCAAGCTCATGCCGCTGCTCGCTCAGCCCTATCGTCTTTGCCTAACCTGCCCGGTTATAGAGGTATTGGCTCCGCCCCATGGGCATCTTGGCAATGTCCTTTCCTTACATCATCGTTAATCTTTTAAACAAATCAACAAATTCTCAATTAGAATTTGATTTTTTCGGCAATAAAACCTGAAGCAGGACCTGTATTTGTTGTTGTTGTTGTTGTAGCGATTCAAGAGATTTTTTTTTCTTTTTCTTCTCTTGAATCGAAGGGGGTCTTGGCAGCTCTTGGCCGTTTTAACAACGGGTAGCTCCGGGACGATTTACATCGAAGAACCGGCTGCCGTAGGAGCATTTTGTGGACAACACAAACATCCATGGGTCACAGTGGGATTCGAACCCACGCACCGGTAACTCAGAGATAGAGTGACATCTCTGCCACTGAGCCACCGAATGCCCCACCTGTATTTGTTGTAGTCTCTACAGGGTTGCACACGGGAACCAGACGGTTTAAAATGTTGTAAAAATTAAAGAAATTCAAGTTTCAGAATGTTTTTTTTTAAGAATGCCAAAGAATTTTGCACTTTTTCATTATTAAACTCTTGGAGTCATTTACGGCAACTTCACTCTTCTTTTCACAGCAGATAAACTTAATTTCTTCGGTTGACTCCTTTATTTTTCCAAAATGGTTTCTTTTAATAAATTCTTGATTTCAAGGGCTTAAAAGAATAAAACCAGAGCTAGTAAATCAGGAAGCCGACTGGGACGTCGTCGAATCTTGTATCTCGATATGTCCCTGTCGCAAAGCAATTCACAGAAAACTAATTTTGAGGCGCTAATTGTGTAGTTTGATAACTGCTCCCCTATCTTGAACGATCGTTGGTACCGAATTGATGTGGATCCGCTAAGTAAAGCTTAGGGCAGATTCCGAAAACGATGTGGTGAATACGGGCACGATATTTCGGCGTGCTGTTTTTCACGAGGGTATTTGTCTCAAATCCTCTACTGTGTTGATTGTTTTATTGCAAATGACATTTCGTAACATGAATTTTCAATTTCTTACGACGTTTTAACAACCTTCAGTAGCGATTGCGATGCGATGTCATATCATTCCGGCCTTCCAAAAACAAGAATTTTAGAACTTTTTTTTTACATAGATATGAGTGAATTTTCGCACTGAATTTAATTTTCAACTCAAACTTGATCTTTGCATGCCGAAAAAGCAATAATTTCGCATACAAAAAAATGACATGTGACGAGCGTTGGTTGTTATATCCGATCATTTTGCCTCTCGAGTCGGAAAAATGCATTCGTTATAACCGATCAGTCGTTATAGCGATGGTTGCTATATCCATCAAAAATTGTACCGAGCGAGCCTCTTAGATCTCGGGACCTGGAATTTCCGTCGTTATAGCCGATGCGTCGTTATAGCCAATGTCGTTATAAACGATATCTACTGTATATACATATATTCACGAAATTAACAAAAAATACCGTTACTGTATGGTTTGGACCCTCATAGCGTCCTTAGGACTGTACGTATAGATCGGAAATTTTTAATATTAATTTAGGCGGTGTACAAGCTTCAAATTCGTCATAAGACACTTTTTAGTGAATGTTACCGTTATATTTATATTCTCCAAAACGATAAATTTAGCTGTTAGGCCCCTCATAACTTCCTTAGGTGCCCACCCATCGATGAGGACTTTTGACATTTTGTTAACAGTCACAGAAGCTACAAATTTGTCATAGACGACAGAGAGATATTCACGACAAACCTGAAAATTCCTATTTTTTCTATGGTTTCAGTCTCCGTAGCACGCTTAAGGGTTTACGTATTGATGAGAAATTTGACCACTTTCTTCAGAACCCTATGGGCTACGAATTTGCCAAACAATAACAATAACAGTAACAATTTTTTTTAGCCAGAATTACCCTTATAAAGATGTTCATGAAACCTTGTTAAAAATACCGTTTGACCTCCTGGCACCGTTAGGAGTGCGCGAATCAATATCGACTTTTGATAGTTTATTGAAAAACCATAACAGCTATAAATTTACCGTTATCGAGACATTCAGAAAAAAAAATTTTGAGGGTCTTTGACCCTGTGTAGCACCGCTAGCGGCACCTGTACAAACGGGGATTTTTGCATGTTTAAGATCTCGAAAGGAACCCAGCCAGCATCGGCGTAATGTACCGTGAACATAGCGACAAATAAGCTTTACTTCATGAATCACGAATCGGCATTATGTATCGATAGGACGCATTGAAAGTTAGATACATGATGGTCAGCTGAAGGAATGTCGACGGATCATGCATATAGGAAATATAATGGTTTTCTTCTCAAGTGTGATTTTTGTTGCTGGGGTGATTAGAAACACGAATAAATCATGATCATTCATATAGCCTGGCTGGAGCAGTGGTTAGGGCGCGCACCTTCGGTGCATAGGGTTATGAGTTCAAGACTCTCCGTCGCCCGTATTTTTTTTTAATTATTCATTGATGCATTTAATTATTCATATGATACTTAACTATTACATAATGTTTACGAATAACGATTTTATAATGATTATCCGTAATAAGGCGCAAATGCGTATATACATGAAATAGGGGGACATCGTCATATACTGCTTGTATGAAAACGTGATGAATGAATAAGCGATATTTGCTTACGCGTGTTGCATGAAATAATGATTACAAATGTGTTAAATGCTGGCTGGGAAGCCTCATGCAAAAATCCAGCTTTCCTCTAATTTTTCCGAAGTGAAATGCTAAATTTCCTGGTGTAATCAATAGAGCGATGTCCGCCCGTCTTTTTCATTGCAAACTAGTCCCTCAGTTTTGAGGCTATCGAGTTGAAATTTTGTATCCAAACTTCTTTTTAGTGTAGGCGGTATATATGTCGGAACGAATGGAATCGGAACGTGGCGTCATGGGGCTGTCATAGAAACCAAGCCAAAATTTAAAATTCGGTTCTTCTAAAAAAAACTTTTCTTTATGAATCAATCTTAACCAAACGTTCCTAGTAAAACCTCAAATAATATCCAGGAACGGATGGAATCGGAACACTACGTCATAGGGCTGTCATACAAACCAACCCCTGAAACTACCACGAAATGAGAAAAGCTCTTTCTCTAAAAAAAACCTCACGAGCGAACCGATCCAGTTACAGCTATTAATTTCGCACACCAACTCACAAAATGTGTCCCCAACGGATACCTTGCTCCAGCTCAATAAAGTTTGTTTTAGGTCTATTACACTCCCATCAAGTAAAGGGTGTCATAACTCCCATTAACCTAGGTGAAAAATTATAATGGAAGGCGACTTATACAAGGCGAGTACCAATACCAATTAAGGCGTTGGAAAGAACAGTTCGCGGTTGTTCTACACTGTATGACTGCTGGCAAAACTGTCCTCATATGGTGTCTAATAAAACGCACGTATACCATCAAATCAATTCCCTCAATTAAAGTCTTCTGGGACCGATGCAATGTCGGTTGTAAGGCCTGGTGCTGCTTGGTATTATTCGACAGTATCGCGTCTCCTGTCGAAACATATCAAGTCGCACCATATGAAACGCTGCATCTACTCCTAGAAAAGCAAAGATTGATTTCGAGAAGGTTTTCGACAATGAGAACCAAGATTGTATTACGGCGGCAAGCAGCATCGTCAATCCTTATATTTATCTAAATTTGAAGCCGATTTAAATGCCTATTGGCAAATTTAATCGCAGGCGAAAGCGGCTGTTGATTGATCGTACCATACGTGCCTATTTTGCTAGTCTTGCGTTATGCGATGAAACCCCTTTTTCCAATGAGGTTGAAAAAGGAGTCACCATAAAATAATGTTGCACAGATCTCTGGATGAATAGTGTTCGGCATTAGGAAAAGAATGTGGTTAATTAGGAATTAGGAGACATTGCAAAAAACCGTACGTAATGACGCATAAGTTCAGTAGAAGCGTAATAAGGGCAAACTATAGCAGTAGGTATAGCACTTTTAATTACAACCTGCAGCTAATAAATAAGTTACTTTTTGAGACATCTAAGTGTCTCTTTTTTCGGGCTTTCAGGACATGTTCACATTTCAGAGTAGACTGGGTGAACATCAAATTGTTCAAATAAGCGAGTGTTCACTTTTGGCGCAATTCACGTATACGCGATTCTGCTGTATATGCAAAAGAAAACTTCATTTCCAAATTGGCAAAGTTTCTCCCAGTCCCCCGGTACGGTGGTGCCTAGACAAGGCACGATTTTGCGCGCAACAAGTTCACTGAATCGTTCAACCGAGAATATTGAAACATCGTATAGTGTCCTTGAAAACCACCACACGTCTAGAGAATTTTTTCCTGCCAGGCAAAAAGAAAAGAAATCATCTTAGTCATCATCTTAGCAGGCAAAATACCACAAAATGATAAGAAAAAAAAACAATTGTGTGAAAAAATAATAAGAGGCAATCCACACGAAATTTATTTATTAGAATCGGTGCCTGCCTAGCCTATAGGTTCTATTGAGTGGTGTTTTGTATGTATCTACATAGTACGAGTAATTTATATTCGGGAAGAATATAAGATGTTTTCGATTAAGTGCTTTTCCAGGTATCACAATGTTTGTTTAATTGAAATTGGCACGTAAATGTATATTCTTAGGAACCTACACCTACTCCTACACGTATGGAGCATAATATCTATGTATTGACTATCTACGGAAAACAAACAAATTTTCTGGAGCATACGTGCTTGATGGTGCATTAGAATAAACTTTGTAAATTTATATGGCAACGAACAGTTTTATGGAAGGAGAAGATCAATCACGAGTACGTGTAATTCGTACGTGTTGTGTAGTCACAGTCAGTCTGAAAATTGAGATGATAAAAAAACATCCACAACTTTGCCACAGATTGATTGATGGAATGTTACAAAATGTTCTGCACAAACGAACTCAGATTGATGTAATGTGTGCGTGTGGCGTGGCCCAATTAGCTGCGCTGATCTACGAGTGTGTTACATAAATATAGTGCCTAACTGTTAAATGATGAATTGGTGTGGAAATTGTTTTTAATATTAGAAGTTGAAGGTTGAGTTGAATTCAAATACATATATATGTTCTTTCGAATCTACACACATTTAATTCAGCAAAAAATCACATCTGAAAGTGTCAATCCAAAAATCTGAAATTTAATTCGTGACGAGCCACACGTCGATTGAATTTACCTCAATATGAAACTACATAAATACGAGCTGTTAAAAAAAACCTAAACAGCATGAAGAAAAAAATAAACGCGCAATTCAGCCGTTGATTAAAAAATTGGATACCACTGCATAATGTCAAAACACGCCAATCATCAATACATACACCAAAATAATTTTAATTAGACTAACCAAAACATTGTTTATAAACGAACAAGATTTAATTTTAGAACGATTTCTAAACAAGTGGTCCGTCTTCAGAAATGTTCGAAACATATTAATTTAAATCTTGACCGCACAGATTTCGTCTTTTATGAAATGTTCTCATTAAGTTGCATGCATGCCAAGTTGGTGCAAGGTTGAGTGAATTTTAGTACTCGATTTACACGGAAGGTTGGTTCCTGCGAAAACCGTGCAAATCGAGATTCTCTATTTTATATGAGAAATCCGTGTAAATCGAAAACATGGCGTAATATTTGTAAAAATAGTTTTTTTTAAGAAATGAAGGCAAATATAACAAAAGTAAACGTAAACCATTCACAAGAAAATATTTTGATCATAAATTGACAGTAGTAATTCAGTTTTAAAGGCGTGAACCGCTGTGCATGTCTGTGGATGTGCTCTAAGTTTCGTCGTTGTTCTCCCCTATTGTCGCAAGCGACAAGAACGTTGCAGCTGCTAGAGTGAGGTTAATGGGTGCAGCGGGGCATCGGAACAGGTTGTTCACATCGTGAGGCGCACCACCGCAGCTCAGACAAATGTTCCGGATGTCCGGGTCTATTCGAGAATTAAGATTTCCTCCAAATTTAATAAAATATTGACTGTGGTTAAATTTAGCAACAAAATGAATCTTGATCAAAGAACTTGAAAGACACGGAAATATGAGACTCATTCTTTACAAGGTCCTTAACTAGGCAAAGCTGTATACCATTTGTCACTAAAATCCCTTTCAGATGGAATGAAGTTAAATTCCACTTGGCGGAGAGACCTTCATGTGACGTTTAAAATTGTGTTCTGCAGCCCAGAAGCCATGAAATGGAACGCATGACAATATGGGATTCTCGCAAAATCTCTCTAAGGGAAAGATTTATATTTCTGATCTAATTATGTTATTGATTCATGATGCCCACACGTACGTATCCCAGTTACAACTATCAAGGGCCTACAAATATTTTAGTTTTCTAGACTACAGTTTCAGCAGCAAATTTTGCATAGTGCCTGGAATCAAACTCGCATTTTTACGCCTTCAAGAATTGTAAAATACAACGATTTTTTTATTACATCGGTAAGAACTTTTTACCAAAATCATCGGCCAGGGGAGGGGGCAACCGCTCCTTCCTGCCCCCCTCTGACTACACCCATGCCTAGGACGACATGAGGTGGGAACCTGTAGCGATACGCAGAGCAGCGTTCTGGCATGCCTGGATCTTATTCCGATTTGTGTCACAAACAGTTTGTAACTAATTTTGTCACAATTTTTTTTATTAAAGCTTGGTAGCTCCGTCTTGTCTTCATCAGTGTCATTAGCAACATCATTGCGATTGCTGTTGTATGCTAAGTATGGCGATTAAATCTTCTTTATCTGTCATGATTTCGGAAATATCTGATTCTCATGTCCCCAAAACCTTCTCCTATCCTATGTGCCAACTTCGTTATTTCAAAAACTTCTTGAATTCACCTTTAACTGGCTACGTCCACACATGTGCGCTTTCGTCTTCCCTATCGTCTTCAAGCTCCGTTTCCACTTTCAACATTGAACTTGACATTGATTGCATCAAGTGAACAGAAGAGATAAATGTCACACTTGTTCACCATTCGTCGTAGGATATTTATCGCGACTCGTTCAGAACGCGTAAATAATTACTTCTTATGTTAAAATTATGCAAAATGTTTTGTGTTTTGTATGAAACGAAGTAGATTCCGCAAGACTGTTAATTTTTCAAAATCGAAATTTAATGTCAACACATTTTAGCACTTATCCAATCGCTAAGAAATGAAAACACTATTTTCTCAAGTTGCAGACACATAAATGCCGATCAATTTTAGTTCACAATCTTTGCACACAGCAAATTTTTAAAATGTTGAAAGGGAAAACGATAGCAAACCCGACTTCAGTGGGTTGCAATTTTCCATCCATTCCTCTTTGATTTTGAAAATGTGTGGACAGGCACATTCAATGTTGACTTCTTCATCTCTGTCACATGTTTTACATAGGTAGTCGTTTATATTTCGGGATTGGACAACTAGTGTTGCAATCTGGGAATATTTTGAAAAACATTATAAGCGATTTTCGATGATTCTCTAATCCCGAAATATGAAAGGCACCCCTCGTATGCAATCTAAAATTGCAAATTTTTTCCATGCATCAATTAGGTCAAAAGAAGAATAATTTTCCATTTTCTCCAAAATTTACTTAAACGTTTGCTTTATGTAAAGAAAGTGCTTTGAATGTTGCAATTATACCTTGGTCCAAAGGCTGAATTAGGGACGTTGTGTTTTTGGGCAGAAACACAACTTGTCGTACTGCATGTGGGTTGAATGTCCGGGGACATTGTCAATCAACAGCAGAGCTTTAAATGGCAGGCATTTCTTGGTCAAATATCGTTTGACGTCAGGTATGAATATTTTGTTGAACCACTCAGTAAAGAGCGTTGCAGTAACCCATGCCTTTTTGTTAGCCCTCCAATAAACAGGGAGATGATTTATATTTAACCCCTTAAATACAGGGGATGCTTTAGATTTGTTGATCATTAAGGGCTTCATTAAATAGTCTCCCAACGCGTTGCTGCAAAACAACACTGTGAATTCATTTAGAAAAACCGTGCAAAAGTGAATTTTGCATCGGCAATATCGTTTAAATCGAGAAAATGGGTTCTATTAAAACCCGTGTAAAACTGAAATCGTGCAAATAAAGTGCCGTGTAAATCGAGGGATAGGTGTATGGGAAAAAATACGCAGAACATTTGTGGATCATGCAATTCGAATTGAGTTCAATGGACTTTAGTGTAGCTCAAGGTGTCATAAATTTATATTTTGGCCCTTAAGTCATTTGTATTAAATTCAAAGGTTTCCGTTAGGAAAAAAGAAGTCCTTGACAGTATTTTCATCCTCTACGAAATGCAGGGTGACAAGGGTGGTATTTACATTACACACGCACTAATTACAACCAAGCGTAGCGTGAAATTTAACTTTTGTATGTATTTTGTCCTAGCGAGTTAAATGAAACTAACCGTGCAAAAGGACACGTTTGCATCCATACATGCTCAACTCAATTTGAATCTATCTACAATTCAGACTCTTTTCACTTCCAATTGCCCTGACCCATATTGCAGAAAAAAGGAATCAGGTCAAACTATTTTTACACTCGGAATTTATGCTGCATCCTTAATTTCGAATGTTTAGATTGACGAAGCGTGTGCTACAATAGAGCAGAGTAATTCTGCAATTATCCTGGGCAAGATTTACAAGTATAGTGGGGTTGGTGTAAGGATGAATGTTCCGGGTGCTTTTTCTCCTAATTTTGCATTTGCATAATATTAAGCAAAGAGTACGCAGCCATATGTATGTGTGCACATCAAATCCAGTGTACACTAAACAAATTTGAATTTTAGAATTTTGCATTTTGAGCTTTGAATTTTGTACATATTTTGTATTTTGAATTTTGAACTTTGAACTTTGAACTTTGAATTTTGAACTTTGAATTTTGAGCTTTGAACTTTGAACTTTGAATTTTGAATTTTGATTTTTGAACTTTGAATTTTGAATTTTGAATTTTGAATTTGAACTTTAAATTTTGAATTTTTGAATTTTGAATTTTGAATTTTGAATTTTGAATTTTGAATTTTGAATTTTGAATTTGGAATTTTGAATTTTGAATTTTGAATTTTGAATTTTGAATTTTGAATTTAGAATTTAGAATTTAGAATTTGAATTTTGAATTTTGAATTTTGAATTTTGAATTTTGAATTTTGAATTTTGAATTTTGAATTTTGAATTTTGAATTTTGAATTTTGAATTTTGAATTTTGAATTTTGAATTTTGAATTTTGAATTTTGAATTTTGAATTTTGAATTTTGAATTTTGAATTTTGAATTTTGAATTTTGAATTTTGAATTTTGAATTTTGAATTTTGAATTTTGAATTTTGAATTTTGAATTTTGAATTTTGAATTTTGAATTTTGAATTTTGAATTTTGAATTTTGAATTTTGAATTTTGAATTTTGAATTTTGAATTTTGAATTTTGAATTTTGAATTTTGAATTTTGAATTTTGAATTTTGAATTTTGAATTTTGAATTTTGAATTTTGAATTTTGAATTTTGAATTTTGAATTTTGAATTTTGAATTTTGAATTTTGAATTTTGAATTTTGAATTTTGAATTTTGAATTTTGAATTTTGTACATACATATTTTGTATTTTGAACTTTGAATTTCGATTTTTGATTTTTGAATTTTGAATTTTGGATATTGAATTTTGAAAGTTGAATTTTGAATTTAGAGTTTTGAATTTTAAAAGTTGAATGTTGAATTTTCAAAATTTTGAATTAAAGCCTCAGATTATATCCCCCGTTTTTTTTTTTAAGAAAGACAGACAACGGAGAACCATGTCAAATCATTTTATCGCATTTGATTTAAGTATACTCTCAACTATTGACCCTAATTTGAAATTCAGTTGTTGGCATACGAGTATGGACATTATCATCATCAGCTATTCAAGCAATAATCTTGAAGAGAGCTTGCATTCCGTTAACTTTCAGAAACTCTAGAGTTTTGATTTGTATCTAACGATCTTTCACATTCTGTACAACATGTATCTTGTGTGTTTACTATACAATCACGTCATCATCAAAAGAAAATTTCTGCATCGATTCAGTCAACCGTACCGGTGTGTCGCCAGACCAAAGTGTATGAATCACTGGACAGTGGACACACGAGCAGCTACTTTAATGCAGAAAACCGTGAATCAGATGCTAATTGGTCTGCAAGAGAAAGACATACTAACGGTTGGTCGTCACATACAGGTGAATTGATTGATGATGGCGCTCTGGCTATAGGCAAAGAGGCTAATGTCCGTGAAAATGACCAACATCACAATGTGAAGATGACTTTCTATCAATTAAAGACATCAATTGGCATCGCATTTACTGCAAATTTTCTTATGTAGGTATGCATAAAAGGGTATTCCGTGATTGGAAATTTTACTGGTTCTTTGAAAAGTCGCTAAGAGCACTCACTGCGCTCTTAGCCTTGACATACCTTCCCGATGATGGCTAGAAGCTACAACTAATATAATGTTAAATTGCTCACAATGTACATACATACATATCTCCAATTGATTGGAGCTGGATGACCTGCGCAGTCTTTCTATACATACGGGGGGCTGCCCAGGGCTTTGCAATTGCATCAGCAAACAGCAAAGAGTCGCGATGATGCCGCGGTGAATGTAGATATCACCACAGCATACAGATGAATGAATTCAGGTCAACCGGAATACTTTATGGACGTAATGCAGAGAGATTTTCTGTATCTTCTTAGCCCAGGGCAATGTTGTAATGAGAACACAACTTCATATGGGATTTGTACGATATGTACGTATCATCATCATCAAATCAGCATTTCGGCAACTTCGGCTTGAAACAAGCAAGAACAAAAGAGTTCATCAGACTAATGAGTTTACATATTGACGTAAGTTCACAGAGCAACTTATCTCATTAATTTGATAAATTTATCTCATAGTTGAATTGAAACTAACTTTGTAATGTCGGCCAACGACAGCATGCTGACATAAAAAAAAGTGAACAAAAAGTTCCATTTCAGACGACTACGAGTAGTATGTATAGTTGCATTGTTCCATTAGCCTAGATTTTGAGCAATTCGAACCATTCTTTAGAGTTTTGAGGACAAGAGCCTAAAAGCGTTCCGTTCAGTCTGATTTGAGATTTCCTTCGTTCTATATCTATGAATGACTATAGTTCTACTAGGTTTTCTTATGATGTAGTTTGTAAGGACTTGAATTGGTTTCGTCCGACGTTGACTATGGATTTCTTGAGAAAATATCAGATGAAACCTTTTTTACACTATATCCAGAGATACTCGTATGGTTACTCGTATAGATTCTTTCAAGGAACTAAGGCGTGCTTTGTGTTCGAGAAGCCTTTGTTATAGTGATGAAGAATATAAATCATGGCATCTTATCTAATAATGGAAATGGATTATACAATCGAAAGGGATACGGGATAGAACTAAAATAAGCATCATATGTTGACACAATAGCGTAGAGGATCGAGTCATTTCGATGATAAAACTTGCAGCACGCCCGTGTCGACTTAAAAAAAAAAGTCTCAAACGGAAGATTTTATCCGCTGCAAAGATGATGCACTTTGTGATAGGATAAAATCAAACTTCAAGTAAATTTCAGACTTCTCCGTGTCGAAGAAGCTTCAATAAAGCTTCAAGACTCGAATCGAATTGGCACTCCTTCTAGAAACCTCTCAATTCCTTCAAAAAAGTTTTGAGCCCTGTAATCCAGAAGTCCTGAATGGAATTATTCTTGTACTCTTGGATTGATTTTGTGATTTTGTTTTGAAGAACATATAGGTTACATGACTTTGCGGAGCATGTGGAGAAATATATCTGTGCGAATCGTGCCCATAGACCGAATCGAACTGCAATTACGGCGAATAATACTAAGGACCGCATCATTGCTTCTTTTGAAATTTCGTTATCACCGTTCGATGGAAGCCCGCCCTATGCTAATTTCATGCTTTTTCATCCTGTTCAATGCGTACTTCCAGCAGTAAAGGCCTCCCGTACAAAAAAACGTAGATGCATTCGTTCCCTGTAATTCTACGCCCGCAGTGTCTATGAAACTTTCTTTTTAGCAACGTCCTGTTTCCCCATGTTTAACATTTTAATTTATGGCAACTTTAAGCTCTGTTTCCTGCAACTGCAACTGGTCCTTCTCTCTAGCCCTTTTTTCTTTTTATCGCTATACAATTTATACCAAATAAACTTTGCCAGAAACCCAAATTATCGGCTTCCAACTTGACCATGCATAATTGTTCACCACCCTGTATTTGTATGTACAGGCCAATTACAAGTTCGTTTTTAAAAATGCAATAAAATTAACAAAATTAATTTTTTCCATGTCTTATGGCTTTATTAGAAAGTAAGTGAGCTCCCATTAATGATGGAACACAACTTCATTCAATGCGCCGCAGTAGTACATTCTGTCACACCAATTTTCCAAGACCCTGTTGATGGTTTCAGGCTGTAGCTCACGGATTGCTTGGAAGATATTGGCCTTAAGTGCTTGAATCGTTTCTGGATTGTTGGCATAACATCGGTCCTCCACGGTTCGCCACAAAAAAGTGCAAAGGGGTCAAATCGCAGCTCCGCCAATTGACATCGCCAAGACGGCTGATACCACAATGTGGGAATTTGGTGCGTAAAAGATCGATTGTGGCATGGCGCGCCATCCTGCATGAACTAGAGGTCGTCGAAATCCATGCCTTCAATTTTAGTAAAAAAAAAGTCGGATAACATGGCTCGGTAACGCGCACTGTTGCACTCCACAATCCGCACCAAACTGTCACTCTCTGTGGATGCATTGGCTTCTCGACAACAACGTGCGAGTTTTCCGAGCCCCAGATGCGGCAATTTTGTTTATTAACTTAGCCGCCGAGATGAAAATGCGCCTCATCAGAAAAGATAATTTTTCGCCCAAAATCGTTGTCCAACTCAAGCTGCTCTAAGGCCCTAACTGCGAAGCGATAACGAAGTGGATGGTCGTACGACTTAAATTGCTGCGTCAATTGGACCTTGTAAGGAAATAATCCGAAATCTTTGTGCAGAATTCTTCACAGGCTAGTGCGTGAAATGTTTAACTGTTGAGACCGTGAGTGTTGTCCACTAGCATGCCATTCTCACGAACTTTTTGCACAAACTTGCGTACGTGACGCTCGGTGGGTGCTTCATTTCGGCCTTATTTTCAATAAATGCACTGTTTGGGCTAGACAGCACTCACTTTGAAAATAAGATTTTCAATATTTCCCAACGTTGTTCAAGCGTAAAGCGACTTATTTCATTCCGCGGAGGTATGATACTGACTTTCTATCCAGATTTCGAGCGAAAAACAGCTGTCAGTGTAATTGACCTACCCGTTATATCTCTATTGATGATTTGTCTAATGTTTTCGTTAAGTCCTTGTCATCCTCATTGTGTTCCCGTGGCCTTTATTTTGACCCAACCTTAAATAGTGATGCTTTTCCTAAGTCTTGAGAAGTGGCTAAACTCTTTCCTATTCCTAAATCGTCTAACACGTCCTTTGTTTTAAACTACCGTCCCATATCCCTTTTATCCTGCTTTCCATAAATTCTTGAGCGTTTCGTTCATAATAAACGGTATCCTACCGTCTCTGAGCTTTTCGCTGAGCAGCAACACGATTTCGTCAAAGGTCGTACTACTGGCAGCAAGCTTCTGAGTTTTACTAACACTATGGCTCGCGCCAGAATTTTGTGATTTGTGATTCCCTTATAGCCTGTTTCTCGTATAACCTGTATAACCGTGAGTGTTGAGTTATCTACAATGGCTCTTATTCTTGAACATTTTGTCCTTCGTCCGGTGTTCCCCGGGGGTCAATTTTAGTAACATTTTTGTTAATGATTAACGTCTGCAAGTTCTTCTTCTTGCCTGCTTTATGCTGACGACCTGAAGCTTTAAAGGGCTCTCAGGTCCGTTGAGGACTTCCGTACACTTCAAGGGGACCTCGTTTCCTTTCGAAAATTCTCTTGTACGAAATATACTTGAATACTATCCCCCCGTTTGGTCTTCACCGCACTTCGACTACCTAACAGCTCATATCGAGTCGATTAAGCGCAAATTTACTCGTATCTTTTCGAAATAGTTACACATTTTTTGGTCTATGATTATATTCTTATGTTTTCTTGGTCGTAAGGTATATTGAGAGACGCGGAAAAAATATATGCAATTAACGGTATTTTTTCCACTGAAAGACTTAAGCAAGTAGCCCAAGACTCGAACCCTCGACTCTATGCACCGAAGGTGTACGCACTTACCACTACATCAAGCAAACAAAATTGAAAAAGGAAAATTTAAAATTTAAAACGAAAAAGAAAATTAACGAGGCTAATTTCGGGCGCGGCCGAAATTTAAATACCATTCGCTCTCCTCGCGCTAAAAGTTTTTTTGGGCGTACCTATGACTTGTGTTTAATCCTCCCTCTTTCGTTTTTTTTCTTGGCGCCAAAAAAAATCAATATTTTAATGAGGTTTTGTTGGAATAATTGAACAGATGAACAAAAATCTCTTAATCTCTTAGCAGGGGGGTCCCACAATAAAATTCAACTTGTTTTTCCATTTTTTCTTGTTTCGATAAAGACACATTAAGAAAAGGTTTGGTGAAATTAGAGTAGCAGAAAATTATTCTTAGAAGAACCAACATGGGGGGGGGGCTTATTCCGGCAGCCCTATGACCCCATGGAACCTTTCCATTAATATTTACGTTTGAATGAAGTTCGGTTGAAATTGGTGAACAAATAAAACAGTTTTTCTTTGAAAAACCAATTTAGGGGGGTTGGATGTGTACTGCAGCCCCATGATCCCATGGTTCGATGTCATTCATTTTTGCATATGTTTTGTGACATAAATAGAAATACACTTTCATGAGGTTTGGTGTAGACTGGTGCCCAAACACAAAGTTTTTCTTAGAAGAACCTAATTTGGGGGGTTAGGTTTGTATGGCAGCCCCATGACCCCATCGTTTGATTCCAACCATTCTCACATATTTTTTGTAACATTCATAGAAATGTTTTTATGCGAAGTTTGGTTAAGATTGGGTCATAAATAAAAAAGTTTTTCTTAGAAGAATTCAAATTGCTAGCTTCAATACCCGCCGAGTAAAACGAGTCGCAATAGACAGACAGACGGACATGGTCCAATCGACTCCCCAAGTCATGCTGATCATATATGTATACTTTTTATATGGTCGGAGATGATCTCTTTAAAGCGTTACAAACTTCATGACAAAGTTAACTCATTGCCGGACACAACGCCAAAATTTGACACGATTTGTATGTCAAATGCTCAAAATTGGACGTCTATAGACGTTCTGTCCGGGAAAGGGTTAATATACCCTTTCACTCTATGAGCGAAGGGTATAAAAATGGAAGAAAAAGATTGATAAAGGAAAAATAGAAAATTGATGATGTAAGATATCCCAAAAAACAAGTTGGAAAGGTGTCCGCCAAAGATTGGACTGATATCAAAAGATAGTATTTCTGTCAGTGGCGCCGGAATTAATCTAAAACGGAGTAGGTCCTCTCTACGAGAAAGAGTATGAGTCCCCTCAGACAAGGAGGCATTCAACTTGTGTTTTATGATACAGCCAAATTTCTTGGTCTTATTTTAAAATAAAAAGGAAGCGAATGCGGCACTGTACTCGTGAAGCAAAGCAATCGACAAAACGTGGGACTTGAAACAACAGCTGAATATTGGATGCGTTCTATTTTACTTCATGGAGTAAGCGTGTGGTGCACGGCACTGAACGCCAAAGCCTATTACAAGTTACTCGTCAATGGAAAGGAACTTAATTTCGTCAAGGGAAGCTTGGGACAATAAAATAACGCTGGCTATTTCAATCTATATTGATGATTCCAAGTGCGGATGACATTCAGAATGTCAGCTCAACAAATACATATTAGGTGTGAATACAAATTCTATCGGAGGTATCACAACGGACCAATTGCTGGTCTAAGTTCGCTGCGGGTATAACCTAGCGGCCCTTTTACCTAGCCCAAATCGGCTTTAGGCAGCATAATTTCGAAACTACACTAAACCCTTTAAAATGCTTTCCGAAATTGCAAATTTCCCTTTTTATGATGCAAGCGGACACATAATTGTTTCCCCCGTATTCAAAATGATGTATGTATATAAATTCAATCCTTGCAAGTGATTGCCTTTGCAATAATATAAAAAAGTGTATCCTAAAAAAAAGAATTTAAAAAACCCGCGGTTGACATCTGGCCAAAAGTCCCAAAAAATCAACCAATTTATTAAAAAGTAATAAAATTGTCAATCGCAATATTTTTTCGCTGCCTTGTCTACCTGGCGCGTAGTTTCCAGAAGCAACTCATTAAAAGACTGCGTCTTTATTGGCAATGTCGTATACAGGCGCACGTTGTAAAATGGGATGCACCCTAATGATTTAATTACCCATTAGCAGCATCAAATATTTCCCAATCGTTTATACGGAAAAGGTTAAAAAGGATTTTTTGAAAAATCTGTATAAAAGGACACGCAGTCGACCGAATCAGCATCAGAATTATCTCACTTCAAGTGTGTACTGAAGATTTAAAAATATTTGAAAATTGCAATTTTTACAAATTCGAAAAACATAATCATGGACTCACTAGTTGCTTCCCTACGTGCCTTGGTCATTTCACGAAAAGAGCCAACAACTGTCACGGATCTCATCAAGGACTACAAAGCTTTTGAAGGAAAGCCACTTAAACCTAAAGAACTGGGATACGAAAGTGTTGAGCATTTACTGAAATCATCCGGCAAATTTATTTTGAAAAACACTGATGGTAAAGTACACGTTACGGCAAAGTCCAGCGAGAGCACAGCCCATATTGAGAAAATGGTACAAAATCAAAAACCATCAAAAGAAGCGAAAAAATCGGACCGATTCACACGAGGACGTACGCCACCACCACCGAAAATCACACATCTAGTAGCCCAAGAACGAAGTGGCGGTCGTAATCAACGCAACAACTACGCATCAGAAAGGTCTCGCCAAAATACAGACATCTGCCACAACAATTGGAATCCATCGCCTATTCAAGGATACGTTCCGGCCGGCTATACATCCGACGGAGTGTCAGATTGCCGATCAGTTTCTCCGCAATCGTGGCCTTGGCAAGAGAATGAAACAACGCCATGGTGCAGTACGAGTTCGTCGTTTATGATGAACTTTCCCGAGCCTATTTCGGACTATAGGGTGGCCGAAATGGCAATTGCACTTGAACTTGTCTGTGCGATGCGAGGATTGCCGTCACCTTGGTACAGTGTGTATACACTACCACGTAGGAGAGGATATTTTTGCTCTCTTCGAGTGGGTGATGCTCATTATGTGAGCGAACCGGTGGCATTTCCAACGGCTTTAGAGGCGAAGATCGAATGTGCTAAGTGGGCGATGAGAGATTTTTGTGGTTAAATTTGTTTTTTGTTATGCATTTTGTATTATAATGATATTTTATAAATAAATTGATTTAAGTTTTAATTAATGTGTTTTAGAAGAATTTCGTAATTGTGTCAGACAAGGGAAGGGAAGCAACTAGATACTCGGGGCTTATCTAATCTCCCAGGTCCGCCTTCAATGGACACTTCAGGTTCCTCTTTATCCGAAGCTTTCTGGTGAATCGTCCGACTTAAATCCATACAACTATTATCGATATATTCGGTGGCTTGTCAAAATGTGAGTTAACATTTTTTGGATTTTTCTTTTTAACCCTTGTTGAAGGACACGCACAATAGAGATCAGCACAAGCTCAAAACATTTTGACATAAGTAAAAAAAAGTCGGATGAGATTGCGGTATTTAGACGAAACTGTCTGCACAAAGAGGCGCCTAGACTGTCTATTAGATTCCTATGAAAACTCTCGGGAAAATTGAAAAGGCAGGAAAAACTGTTTTGGACATCTCTGCGTAGACGTGTATCCGAATCAATGGGGAATGGCGTACAAGGCAGTAATGGCAAAAATAGGACAAAAAGCAAAATTTTGCTTCTATATTCACTACACAAACAACGAGTTGTATGATGAGGTATGTTAAAACAGACGACTTACATTTCCGAAGAACTTCGACAAGCTGCTTCGAGTCTGGATGATGGGAAAGCTCCAGGATCGGATAGAGTTTTTAACAAAGTGCTGAAACTAGCAATTCGAACAATTCCTCTGTTGATTGTCCGAGTTTTTGCAGCTTGGTTAAAACTTCTAAGGAAGCTAATCCGGTACTTGGGGTGATCGACTCGGAACTGAACTGCAGAGAACATCTGAAGTACGTAAGCGATAAGGCAGAGACCGCCGTTTTAGAGAGGATAATGCCCAATATAGGAGGAGAGTAGGAGACTTTTACTGGCAATCTACTCTATTGTATATACCTCACCGGTTTGGACAAGTTCGCTACATTTCCTGAGAATGCTCAGAAAATGTGTGCGGAGATTCTCTGCGTATTGAAAAATCTCTTATGAAACTGCCCATGTCGCCGATGGAATTATTTCAATATTCTAATTTACAATCTGGTTGATAAACTGTACGGAAGACGTGGCAAAAAATACGTTGGAAGCCTTAGAAAATGGGAGAAAGGTAGAAAGGCAATTTTATCAATGAAACATCGGCAACGGCGGTGGGTGAATCGATTAAAATCACCAATTAAACGCCAACTTGTACGGATCATGGGAGATACAGACAATAGCTGTTTGCTTCGATTCAAGCTGAGTGTCCGAGCTGCAAGAGGATTGACACGTATTTCTTGAATGCGTTAGATTTACAGGTGGTGGGGGCCTCAAAATAATTGGAATGCATATGTAAAATCCACAAACTTTGACAAACATTCTACCTATAGAATAGGATAACAAAGACGGCTGTCTTCAAATAGGGATAATTGCTAAATAATAAATAGCCGAGGTCACTCCTTCGATTATAATCCTCTCAATAGCAGAAGGTCCCTTCTTGTTGTAGGAGCACCTATGTTTGGCATAAGCTCTGCATTTGTGACGGTTGCCGCATTACTACTCCACAGAACTCAAACTCGAGTCAATCATATTCCCGAAGTACACCCGGTCACTCTCCGACGAAGGTTTGCGATATGCTCAACTAACCAGTAGTTGGATGTGACATTGAAGCATCGCATAGCATTGCCAGTTCACCAGTCAGCCCTCTGTTCCGGTGATCATTTTATCGGGAGCTATACTGCAGCTAAAATTTAAATATGAAAAACCTTTCAGCAAACATTACCGTTATATAAACATATTCACTAACATTTTTAAAAACGTCCTCGTTGTAATATTTAAGCCGTCAAAGCTTCCTTGGAACCATATGGATCTAAAGGCACACTAAGCATATATTCTTCGGGGCCAATTGAGCTCCAAATTTGTCACAGACTATATTTTCCCATCAAGTTTACCGTTATAGAGATATTCCCAATAACAGTTTTTTCACAAGAGATCAAGAGTAAGTCTCTTTCGGAAGCACGTATCGACGGAGTCTTTCTTTAGCAGGTTGAAAATCGCCACAGCGTCTTTATCGTCAACTATGCCGTTATAACGGTACATTACCGTTATAACAATATTTTGTGAAAATCGTTTTCAGGAAACCGATAATTTAAAAGTTTGACTGAATCTAGTTACATTCTGAGGACATTTTGGTATTTTATTGGGAGTCAAAGAAGATTCAATTTTTTTGCAGACTGTCTTTGAGGTTACATTACCGTTATGAAGATATTCACACAAACAAATGGGAAATTCTAAGAGACAAACGAATCGATATTGAGTTAAAAAAAATGTTGTTAAGAGTTTTACGTGCTGGAAAGTTTTAGATGGGCGTTACCGTTATAGATATATTCCCTAAAAACAGTCTGCTTGTGTGTATAGCGGTCTTGAAAACCTTTTCAGGTTATCTTACATGTAGGGATACATGCTGAAAAATCGGGCTTAGGGATTACTTAGGCTATTGAAACCGATTAGTGTTGTAGACCTATATACAAGGTTAATGAGCGCAATTTTAGACATACGGGAAACGTCCTCTTCCACTTACTGGCCTTTTTTAAAAACAACGTCATCCTGAACTAGTTGCATCTAGATGCTAGTAGCTGTTAAATGAAAGGGGGACAAAATTGAAAAGAAACAGATATTGCATCAGGTCATTGAATGCTTTAAAGAAATCATGGGTGTCCAACATACGGCCCGCGGACCACAATCCGGGCTGGGGGTGGTATGAGGCGCCTCACTCTAGCGAAATTTCGCAAAAATGTTTATGCAAAAAGACGCAACATTTCTATAACATATATATAAATGCGCGATAAATACTGAAAGCATCACAAAAATTATTCAAATGCATCGACATCAGCAACGCATTAATCTAACTAAACAACACAGCTAGCCGGCTTTTCCCGCAAAAAAAGCCAGTCAGCAAAAATTGCTGCCACTCGCAATGACCTCCTTTAGAGGACATTCGCTAGCTCAGTGGATAGATAGGGAGCACACTCTACTCTGAATTGCCGGAGCGTGGGTTGGATTCCTAGTGTCCTTCGTGGATGTGTTTTCTTTATAAAAATATACCTACGGCAGCCGGTTCTTCGATGTAACGCAGCTACCTGTTGTTACAAGGGTCAAGAGCTGTTAAACACCGTTCCATTCAAGAAAAAAATCCTGAATGGCTGCAACCACCACAGTCTCCTTCACAAAATTCAAAAATTTTAATATTGCGGTACAATCAATAAAAAAGGCATCATTCTTTCATGCTCCCTTTGCATTGAATTTGGCACGCGATCGCTTTTCAAACCAAAACAGTGCGGTCCGCTTAAAAATTCAGTTGGACAACCCTGCTTTTACGGATTAAGCAACAAGCCTGCGGATAGTTCTGCAAATTTGCGTGGTAGAAGCTGCGGAAAGAAAATCTAACAACAGTATTTGCCTGATTTCACTGAGCGTCCAAATGGATTGTACAAATTCCTATACCACAATCCAAACGCAGGAATTTTTGCCCTTGACCGCCCACATTGCAAAATCCATCTTTAATTTTCAATTCCCCCGGATAAAGCCATTTCAATTATTACGGACATTGCTGACATTTTATATAAAGTAAAACCGCAATTCCACGAACAGAACCACACAGAAAATAAAACGGAAATTACAAAAAAAAAAGAAAACCCCTTCCAAGGATTAAATGTACATAAATTTCAATCCGCATCGTTCGCAGAAGGACTAGAATGAGAAACGTGCTTTTTCGCAAAGTTCCACCGAAGAAACAATTTTCAAAGTTCAGAACAGCCGCCCCCGTTGGACGTAACGAGAATTTTCCAATTCGCCTGTCACGGATGATCTCCGCGATAAAAGCCTCACTATAGCCATAGCGCACAGGATACAACAATCAGGAGAAGATGAAGTGACACAATTTCCACAGCGAGCTATTGTGTGCGGTAATGGAGAGAAGTTTGAAAATTGTATTTCCCAGAATGTATACATATACGGCTCGCGGAGGCAATGGAACGATAAGGACGACAATATTCGCTTATGGATTGGTTTTGTATGCACTGGGAGTGGCGACCTGGTTTACAATGGGTTTTTCTTTTTTTTTTCCTAACCGGGTCCATTGCATTCAAGAGGAACGGATAGCGATTGTTTGGATGGAGTTTGAATTTATGCCAATGATCTGGATTTGTGTTAATGATGGAAATACATAAATAGGATAACTTGGGAGAGAAAAGGGATTATATTTTTTTTTAAGGTAAACTGTATGGTATCTCCCTTTTTCTCTCTGACGCAACGGCGCGCGTGCTGACTCAGCGATGCAAAGATTCAATATCAGGTCCCCAGATTACTAAAATTGACAAATCCACCTTGTAAACCACCCAGCCTGATTATATCTTAGAAACTATACTCACCGCGAAAAAAAGAATTACTTACAGCACAAAAACTGATTCATTTCTCATAGTGTAAACTTCCATATTTATAATTCAATTACAATATGCAAATATTGTCTTAACGACAACAGAACCTTGAACTAATTAACTATAGTAAATAAATACAAGAAAATTCACACGTTCAGCGCATTGTAAGCAAATTCTATAAATGCAATGGAAAAAATATTACATTTTAATTTGCATAGTACAATTGACTTCACCGCCTTGCAATTTGCAAAAAATGCAAGCAATCAGCAAATATATAACCCAAGGGAGGAAGAAATAGATATTCAATGGGACAAGTCATTATAGATAGATAAAAATTGCATTTAATGTTTTTCCTATAGATACGAATGTCCACGGAAAGCATTTTTCTATATTCTATAGTCATCCTTTTTAGCACGAAATCATTATCTCGCCTCTTGTCCTGAATGGCCCTATACGCTACATTCCTACAACAATCGAGCGTGCCATAGGAGCGCACGAAGGGAGCGCCAAAGAGCCATTGTCGCAGGTTGGGTGGAACGACTTGCATTGAACTATGACCCAGTTCAATTTTCAATATGAAAAACGTTCTCCCTGTTGAGTATATTCTCTCGGAAAATTCCCTTCGCCTCTCCTAAAAATAAATACGTTATCATATTTGGTTCAATGATGCTTGAAACGACAATTATTTAGAGAGAAAGTTACAAGATAGCTTGGTCAGGCGCCGCGTGTTGCTCCTAAAATTTATGAGGAGCTAACGACAAATTGATGAAACACAGTACATGGTTCAAAGGGATATTGTGTGTATGTATTTAAATTTAGCCCGAAATGGAGCACGATGAATATTCTTGGCACGAGAACTCTTCACGGATCGATTTACGAAACAAATTGTATTTTATCAGGGAGTATATCCGTAGGCTGACGTTGCAGTATCTGCACTCGAGATTTTGATAAAATAATAATATACTTGTGCAGATGTAGCAGGAGAATATGCTCCACATTTGTGGCGTTTTACATAGATTAGTAGCGGTGTAAATGAATTTGAATGGTGGTGAATGATGCCATATTTTCAGTTTACAAGCCGGAAAGTTGTGAAAGATTCAATAAATATTTAAGAGGTCGTTCCACTTGCACCAATCTTTTAACTTTCACCAACATGGTGGCTCGAACCATAGACAATTACTCTCAAGTCGATGTTGTATACACCGAATTTTCAAAGGCATTTGACACTGTTGCCCACAGCATCTTACATGCTAAGATTCAAAAGTTTGGTGTTAGTGGAAATATTCTCTCTTGGTTCTCCTCATATCTAACTAACCGTGAGTGCCGGGTTATTTATAACGGCTGCTACTCTTCTCCCTTTTGCCCTACATGTGGTGTTCCCCAAGGGTCAATCTTAGGACCACTTTTATTTAATATATTTATTAACGATTTACCGTTGCATATATCGTCCCCCTGCCTTTTATATGCCGATGATCTCATAGTTTACAGAGATATAAAGTCAATTGATGACTGCTTATCCCTTCAAGACGACCTATATGCGTTAGAAAATTGGTGTGAAATCAACCAACTCATGACGTTTTCATTAAAGAATAGTTCATTGATATTTAGTTATCACCTCAGAGCTACTCCTTTGAGTAAAGTCGACTGTTCTGGGTGTCTTATTTGACAGCAAGCTCAAATTTGATAAACACATATTTGATATATGTACTAGAGCTTCCAGAACGGCTGGCTTCGTCCTCCGTACTTCTCATGTTTTCAACAATACATCTACCTGTCTTCTCCTTTTTAATTCCCTTGTACGTAGTATTCTGGAGTATTGTTCACCTGTGTGGTCCCCGCACTTTGATTACCTAAAAGCTCTAATCGAAGCAGTTCAGCGCAAATTTACTATAGAATCCTTTTCTACAAATTCCGAGTCCCTTACTGCAATTATGCTGATCGCCTTGTACTACTAAACGTCCACCTTCTCGAGAAACGCAGAGTGTTTCTGGATGAGTGCTTTCTATTCAATATCTGCAACAGTCCATCATCGCCGACTTTAATGAACGAAATTAATGTTCGCGTTCCTAACAGATCTACCCGGCTGACATCATTATTCGTGATACCTTTCGCCCGCACTGAATTATACTTTCATTCGCCGTTGTTACGCCTACCAAGGAACCACGACATTCTCCAACTGGGTCCTTTTCCCTCGTCGCTATATTTATTCAAGGTTGTATAGTTAGGAACGTTGTATTTGAAAGGGAATCACGATCTTAGTTTTTTTCCACACTTACGTTCATTTGTTAATCTTTTCTTTAATCCTAATTTTTTAACGCTTGTTTTCCTATTTTTTCTTTTTTTTTCAATTCTAATTTCAATTTTTCTCTGTTTAATTGTTATTTTCTTAATATCTTTTCGAATATTGTTCCATAATTGGGGCTTATAGCTCAGTTGAACATTTTTCAAATAAATAAATAAAATAAGAGTGAAAATTTCTACGAACTTAACGATGATCTGATGTAGCGAAGTGATAGCTGAAGAGGTGTTGAAATTCAAAAATTTTCATTATCAATTAATTTTAATCATATTGCTATTTTACGCCCTGAGTTTTCAATATGCATTCTTTATCCACAGTCAAAAGGGCCGCATAATAAATTAAAATTAATTAAAGCAAAGTAGGCACCTGTCTCAAGGCTTAGGTGTCCCTATACAGTGATACTTTGGTCTCGTTGACCCAAAGAGCACACAACGCGACGACCCGGGCATTTAGTCTCGAGCAACGAACGCCTGGATACCCCACGACAAAACCGGATTGCGATCTCAATCTGTACATGATCGATCGAAAAAGTTCTTTAACCGAATTTTATTAATTTTTCTTTTCATTTATATTCGCTGCGTAGCTAATCCCGGATACATTCCGCCTGCATGCACAATGACCTAGCATGCTTTGTCATCTAGGCTTTAGTATCGCCGCCTGCGGATGACAGCCTCTTAGTCGCGCAGTCTCTTCGTCACAGGGTCGTTTCATCGCGGAGACAAAAATATCCCCGTGTGGAGATCCTTCCAGTCGTCTGGCGATGCAGGCGTGTGTTCAAAGGGAGACTCCCGCTAGGCCCGGCATTATAAAAAAAAATGTCGTTCAGGGACAAACCAGTGGTCCGCGGACCGAAATAGGTCCGTGAGAGCCTCGAAGATGATCCGCGGATGAATCGAAATAAATCGGCATTACGAGTTTCGTTGAGAAACGGTTTTGAGTAGGTGATCTCTAGATAGGAAAGATCCGCTGAGCAAAGAGTTTCTTTTCCAGGTACAGTAGATATCGTTTATAACGACATTGGCTATAACGACGCATCGGCTATAACGATGGAAATTCCAGGTCCCGAGATCTAAGAGGCTCGTTCGGTACAATTTTTGATGGATATAGCGATCGGTTATAACGACTGAATTTTTCCGACTCGAGAGGCAAAATGATCGAATGTAATTTTTTTTTATGCGAAATGATTGCTTTTTCGGCATGCAAAGATCAAGTTGAGTTGAAAATTAAATTCAGTGTGAAAATTCACTCATCCGTATGTAAAGAAGAGTTCCAAAATTCTTGGTTTTGCAAGGCCGGAATGACACAACGATCGTTCAAGATAGGGGAGCAGTTATTCTATACAATAAGCGCCTCTAAATTAGTTTTCTGCGAATTGCTTTGCGACAGGGACATATCGAGATACAAGATTCGACGACGTCCCAGTCGGCTTCCTGATTTACTGGCTCTGGCTTTATTCTTATAAGCTCTTGAAATCAAGAATTTATTAAAAGAAACCATTTTGGAAAAATAATCGAGTCAACCGAAGAAATTAAGTTTATCTGCTGTGAAAAGTAGAGTGAAGTTGCCGTAAATTACTCCAAAAGTTTAATGATGAAAAAGTGCAAAATTCTTTGGCATTCTTAAAAAAAAAAATTCTGAAACTTGAATTTCTTTAATTTTTACAACATTTTAAGAACCGTCTGGTTCCCGTGTGCAACCCTGTAGAGACTACAACAAATACAGGTCCTGCTTCAGGTTTTATTGACGAAAAAATCAAATTCTAATTGAGAATTTGTTGATTTGTTTAAAAGATTAACGATGATGTAAGGAAAGCACATTGCCAAGATGCCCATGGGGCGGAGCCAATACTTCTATAACCGGGCAGGTTAGGCAAAGACGATAGGGCAACGAGCGAGCAGCGACATGCGCTTGCTGTAGCTCAGTAGCGGGAGAATTGCCGGGGTCTTTGTCGCTCGTTGCGCCTGTCCTTTTACAAAAAGGGATATCGCATGCCTGAAATAGACGATACACACAAGGGGGTTAAAATTAGAGATGTAACGGATCTTGTTTAGCGGATGAGGATGCGGACGCGGATGCAAAATTGTATAACATTGAGGATGCGGTTGCGGATGCGGATATTAATGGAGAAATTTTTGAGGATGCGGATGAGGGTGCGGATGAGGATATGATCGAATATGTAGACAAAAATATTTAGGTTTCACACTTTTCATGAAGATAAAAAAAAGTTGAAATTCCACTGATTAGTGTGGTTAAAAATTAAAAAGTTGCATACTTCCTTACTTCGCTTCACCTTAAAAAAACGCACTTCACCCGCCTCAGTTCAATTCATTTAAAAGAAAACCACTCAAACACTAGTCACAAAAATGCGAACCGGAGTGCGTTCCTTAATTCACTCGTAGTCGTAGCTGTAGTCATCGCTGACTACTCAGATCATATAAATGGAACGCGCGCCTGCTGTGCTGCCCGACAAACTGAAGCTCAGTTGTGTATACGATACAGAATACAATTTGTCTCAATGCATTTCTTTATAGTTACAAAGTAGCACGCGGGTCGCATATATCCGCTAATTGTCTGCATACAAAAATGAGGATTGCGGATGAGGATGCGGATGTAAATATTTATAAGATGAGGATGAGAATGCGGATGCGGAGTTTAGTTTTTATGCGGATAATCCGCGATTGCGGATGCGGATGCGGACATCCGTTACATCTCTAGTTAAAATGGGGAAAACTTTCGCGAATTGTAGCCAGCACACGGTTAAAAATTCTGGTGTATTTTTTATACCAACTGATGGTATAAAGCTCGGGAACCATACGAAATCCCCAATCACAAAATCCCCAAACGGAGAAAAATCCCCAAAATCAAAATCCCCATAATCATAATACCCATTTACAAAATCCCCATAATCATAATACTCATATACAAAATCCCCAAGCACCCGAAATATGCTGGTAAATGGTAGATGAATGGTAGTAAAAAATGGTAGATGGCTGGTAGATAGTAAATGGTTGATGAAAGACTGTAAATTGTTGATGGTTGATGGTAGATGGAAGGTGTTAAATGGTAGATGGTAAATGGCACTAGGAGGGTCGTAAATCGATACTAACTTTTTTTTTGACTAGCACAAACAAAATGTTCGAGTACATTATATTGAATAAACGTTTGCATATATCGTTCTAAACATATTAGGTTTTCTTTAACATTGTCGAGACATGTCCTCATCCGAACGAATATTCGCGGAAAACTTGGTTGGCTTATTGTTGGAACCGATTCGCCTGCACATTATCTGATTTTATTCTGTGTCACTTCAAAGAGTTTGCCGTTGATTAGCATATACGTATATCAGTCCACGACGGTGATTTTTCTATTGCATAGTAGGACTATTACAATTACAATAGTCTAAATCACCCACCATTTACCACTATTACTATTTGCTATTTACCATCCACCATTTGCAATTTACAATCTACCATTTACCATCTGCCATCAACCATTTACAAGCTACCATCCATCTACCATTAACCACCTACCATCTACCATTTATCATCTGCCATTTTTAACATCTATCATTTACCATCTACAATTAGTTCAGTCATATCGTGTCGATTTAGTACCATTCCGTGAAAAAAATACAGAAGTTTTTTTCTCACTGTTTCTTTATGTATTATGGGGCGCTGATTCCGAATATGAACTTTGCACCCTAAAAAAAGTGCCGCAACCTTTAAAAAAGGGGGGAAAGGGGGGCATTTTTTCGGTTTTTTGCGATTATTTCAAAAACGGTAAGAAATACAGAAAAATGGTCTGAGGACGAAAAAAACTACATAAAATTATCTTTGCAATGATATATAACACATTAGAGTTTAATTGAATATTTCGGCGTTAGAATAGAACATAAATTAGAATATTTTCATTTTAGACCTTTTTTAAAAGCTCCATAACTTTTGAAAGAATGTTAGTTCAGCCGTTAAATTTTGTATAAGTACTCATAATAAGTTCAGGATCATTTTAAGGTAAACATTGAGTCGCTCCGGTCAAGGACCCCCATTATCCCCCCATTTAAATTTTTCAAAACGGCATGTCCATAACTCCCCCCAAAATTGGAGCAGAGTGGTAAATTTTGGTTTGCTGCGATTGGAGGTCATAGTCACCTCACCCACCAAAAATCAGCTCATTCGGATGAAAACTAAGGGTACCTCCCATACAAAGAGACCCAAGACAACTTTGTTCTACAGTTTATAAAATGAGTAGTACCTACTCGTACGTAGATAAAATTCCTGATGGGTCACTTTGTATGGGAGGTACCCTTAGTTTTTATCCGAATGAGCTGATTTTTGGTGGGTGGGGTCACTATGAGCTCCAATTTCAACAGACCAAAATTTAGCACTCTGCTCCAATTTTGGGGGGAGTTATGGATATGCCGTTTTGAAAAATTTAAATGGGGGGATACTGGGGGTCCTTGACCGGAGCGACTCAATGTTTACTTTAAAATTATCTTAAACTTGTTGTGAACACTTGTACAAAACTTTACGGCTGAACTAACATGCTTTGAAAAGTTATGGAGCTTTTAAAAAAGGTCTAAAATGAAAATATTCTAATTTATGTGCTATTCTAACGCCGAAATATCCAATTAAACTCTAATGTGTTATATATCATTGCAAAGATAATTTTAAGTAGTTTTTTCCGTTCTCAGACTATTTTTCTGTATCTTTTACCGTTTTGGAAATAATCGCAAAAAACCGAAAAAATGCCCCTCTTTCCCCCCTTTTTTAAAGGTTGCGGCACGTTTTTTAGGGTGCAAAGTTGATATTCGGAATCAGCGCCCCAAAATACATATAACAAAATTGAGAAATAAACTTCTGTATTTTTTTCCTGACGAAAATACGATATTATTGGACTAAATAGCCTGAAGAAATTCCCCACTTGAGGTGTGATCTTAGAACGCGCGCGCGTTCATAGATCACACCTCAAATATGGGGAATGGGGAATTTCGCGCGCGTTCTTAGATCACACCTCAAATATGGGGAATGGGGAATTTCGTTTGGGGATTTTGGTTTTGAGTATTTTGATTTCGGTGATTTTGATTTCGGGGATTTTGATTTCGGGGATTTTAAATTCGGGGATTTTGATTATGGATTTGTATTAAAATATTGAATTCGAGATGTTTGTATAAAAATTATACGAAGCTGTTACAAAATTAATCCAACAATACTAATGAAAATTATGCAGCATTTATATGAATCTTTTATCAGAACGTGTTATTGATTTTATACTATAAATTACAACTTGCATACCAATCGAGAATTTGTTTAATTATATTGAACTGATAGAAATAATTTATACCAAAGTGAGGTAAACTTTATCCTATATTGTACATTTCTAAAAAAATTCATTGCATTCGCATTTGGAAAGGTGGACTTCGTGCGTCGCTGTGGCGCACCTGGTTGAGAGTGCATGCTAGTAATCTAGAGGTGCGGAGATCGAATCTCGGCGTGGTCAAAAATTTCTGTATGTGCGGATAGGAAATATACGAGTATAGTGCCTGCAACAGTATGTCCCAGAAGGGGTTTTCTGCAGGCATACATTATCCTTCAGATGTAAATGAATGTCGTTTTTTTAAATTTTGAATCAAAAATTGTATAGTTTTTATCATATATCTGGATAAATACTATTTACACCTTATTCGGATTATTTTTATATTGTTAACTTATAAAAATATTTTATACGCGATTAGCATGAACTGTATAGCTTCAACTGATAACTTCGATTAATAAAGAAGCTTGGTACTTATACTTTTTATACAGAAAGTCTATGGAACTACATATATGTATACCAAAATTTATAAAGTTTATATCATTTTTTTTAACCGTGCTCTGGTGCCATCTTTTGGATGCTCTGTAGACCCGGATGGCGTCGGATCTCGCCCGTACTAAACCCACACAATTGCAAAATTAAACCCGTCCTCAGACGCCCGGGGCCAATCAAAGAAATGTAGTGCGCCTCCCTTTTCGATCAAAATTCTCCCCTGGAATGGGGGGGGGGGGGGTAGTTTATGTCGGGAGACTATTCATTTAAGGCCACATTTTTCACACTCAATTGTAGGGCACAAATTACAAATTGGAGACGGGCAAATATCACGAAATATGAACATGCATGTGCCAGACAAAACTTATCACAAAAAACTTAGCTGTGCGTCCTTGCTGCCGACTCAGGGAGTGTTTTTCCTCCTTTCAGGGCTCAAATATAATTTTTTTGTAATTTTTTTTTCGTCCGCCAACAGCCAAAATCCCGCGTTTCACCGTCGTTACATTTCGCACCCTACTAACTCCCCGAAGTTGGTGGCTTGAACAGTCGGCCCAGCTGTTCCGAGCGATTCCGACACATAGATATCTGCTTTTGAATTTGGCGGGATTTTTAGAAATATTAATCATTTGAAATAATTCAAATTATTGATATTTTCATTCATTTCATTTTGCTGTAATTCCTTCATTTTCCTGTATTTCTCATTTCCGAGAAATAATTTAAACAAAATTCAGAAGCAATTCCATTCATTTTTGTGTCACACAAGGACGTATACCCTTGTCGTATCCCACGTAAGTTCGTGGTCTAAAACGGGTTTTGACTTTACATTGCAATGACCGCTTATTACGACGACAGGACGCTATAAAAAATATGATCGTATATAACGACAGTGGTCGTTATAAACGACGATCGGCTATAACGACGTAAAATAGTCGGTCCCTTCGATGTCGTTATAAACGATATCTACTAGTTAAAAAAAAAAGTTGAAACTATGATAATCCCGCGCTGAAATGCTTTATCGAATGATTTAGTGTCCTCTCTTACATCTGGAATGATTAGTTCCATTTATGCCGACTGTTTTTGCTACAAAATGAAACCGCATCGTCAGTAATCTCCAGATTTTATTGCTTTTTTTTCATGGAGGAAGATTAAGATTGGGGTCGAAACAAGCGGTTCAGCGGTTATGCGAAAACAAGACCAATCGATGTGTTTTCTTTTCTCCATGCACAGGCTCCTCTTGAATGACGCTAAGCTTCGTCTCCTTTGTAAACATTTCTTAATAAACTGTTCAACATTGTCTACGAACAGTTGCACAACATGTTACTGGACTTTTTCTGAACAGTTGCTTTGCTATACACGCGTTCTCACGTGTTGAGCAAAAATCTATATTGTTCGTAGACAGTTGCGCAACATAAACTGTTTCGCAACAAGTTCAGTTATTTATCAAGTATGTACATACTTGATAGTTTTCGTTAGATTACTACTAGATCTTGTATGTAGTAATAAGCGCAATTAATTTACCAATTAAAATTAATATTTTGTTGCATTTTCTGCCGTTCTGATAGCTGCATTTTCTGCTGAAAATTTGAGTTAACAGTGAGTCCGGATCAATCAAGTCTCAGGCAGAAGTTTAGGCAAAGTGTTGATGGCGTATTTCATGTTTAAATCGACGGCCGGTCGGCATCTTCTATGAAAAAAAAAATTTGAATTGACTGAAATACCTATGCTGGAAAAGTTTAGAAGTTCAGCAAATCCCATCGAGTTATCAAAGGTTTCATAATTCAAGGAGAACACTTTACTTGTGGGGAAGGCACTGGAGGAAATGGTAGAGGCCGATCGTCGTGATAAGCCCGTTAAGGAAGCAGCGATCTTTGACTCCGCTATATACCTTGACAGTGGCCCAGCCATTCTCTCTGCTGCCAAAGCCGAGGCTGTCGATCCATATGGATTTATGGGACCTGCTTATAGAGCTCTGTAAAAACGGTCTCGATCGCAGGTGTAGCTGGGGTGTCTGCAATTGTGCCATCAAAGGGGCTACCGTCAGGGGAGTTCCTAAGCTTTACGCTCTCATCTCCCAATCCATCTAACGTTTTGGTACTTCGGCTTTTTATTGAAAAATAGAGATTTTCATCCAGTGAATGCACTCACCTTCAGAAACCCAACCCCGGGGCAGCAACACTAGCTGGTTGATTTGCTTAACAATCTACAGCCACCTTGATGGGCAGGGACGATAGTCCCCTGGGTGGTATACCCATCCCCGAGACACAATATTTGCTAAAAACTTCTCAATAGCAGGTGTGATATTCCTTATGGAATTTTTGCGAAGTAATTAATATTTTCGAAAACCAGAAAAAGCAAAACACATCTTCACATCTTTTTCGAAAGTAACCTTTTGGAAGTCCCCGGCGGGCCGCATAAAAAAAAAACATTCGCAGAGCGGATTGTGGCCCGCGGTCTGTATGTTGGACAAGCCTGCTTTAGAACAATAGGACTCAAGCAAGGCTAAAGTTGCCGATTCTGTGAGGAGAAACGACGATCCAACCACATACCTTGGGAGTGCTATGCTCGAGCGCCGCGTGCGTCGCTGGATTCACATCAGAGTTTTCTATCCAAACACGAACTTATACAATTTACATTGCTACACTGAGAGAAAAAAGACATTCTAAAATCAAATATGTTTGTTATGAATATGCATCAGAAAGTTGATATTCAACACAAAACGTGATAAGACTCTCATCATAATCTTAATTCGAGAACGAAACTGTTTCATTCTCGATTGTATTTATATCGAATGTTCTTACTTTAAAGGTCGATCCACACTTTTCAGTCATCAATCACAGTCATTGTCCATACAAGTTGACAGATTGTCAGTCAATCTATCAATTTGTATGTAAAATTAATGCGACTGCGACAGATGGCTGAGAAGTGTGGATCGACCTTAAGTGCGTGAAGAGAAGAAAGAGAAGAGTACTTTCGGTATAATCTGAAACAGTAGTGGTTTAAGAATCACTGGAGAGTTGCAATAATAACGCGATTGTCAATATAAGAATGGAAGGGTTAAAAAAAATCTTCAATAAGATATTTTAACTCCGACGTTCTTTAATTTAGTATAAACACGATAACCTCAAAATCACATTTAAAAAAAAATTAATTCAACCATGTTTTCAATTTATGGCACTCTGATTTTCTCTCCGTGTACGACCAGCCAACTTTGTAACTTGTCAAGTACGATCGACCTGGATTGCAAGATTCAGCCCTTCCGTAACAACCAGTTCAGTTCAATAGTTCAATATATCCATGACGTCAGTACTGCGAACCCCAAATATAATGAACCTCAGAAAATCTAATCGAATCAAAGTCAGACCTTATGAAGGTTTCCGGGAATGCAGTTATCGTGAGTTCTTGTTACTTTTCGTGAATTGGCACAGTGCGCGAGCCATGAACAGCAATAATTTGAAAACAAAGGAAGGAAGGAACATTGGGAACACCAAGGGGAAAATCAGTAAATGAACGTCTGACTTATTTTAGGTGCTATAGTCGACTGTTTTTCCATACATAAATTCTGTCACGGCCTTTTTCAGCATCAAAGTATTGTTCGCTCCTTTCAACAACGTTCAGCACAAAGCGGTCAGCCTTCTTGACGCAAAAGTGCTAAAAGCTTAGAAACAATTTTTTAACGACTTAGAAAATATATTTTGTTCTTATTGATTTCCAATGGACTGGCAAAAGTTGTAATTTCACTTCATTAGGTCCAATATCTCCAGTTTTTTTTATCATTTTTAGGCAAGTACGGGTCTGCAGGTCAATAAGGGCTTCCTGGCTGACTCACAGCAGCCCATTATGTCACTTTTCGGCTACGCCTCTTTTGTGGTCGGTAGTATACATATATGTAATTCATTTTTTAGGATAACTGGTCGGCAGACATTTGTGAGTTGGGGACCACTGGGCTATTTGAATTTATTTATAGGTTCTTTGTTTTTATTTTTAACGGAAATGCTACCCTTATGTCTAATTTAAACTAACTAACTATCCCTGCCCTGGTTGAGCTAGTTTTTTCCCCATATATCAGTGTTTTTCAAGTGGCGGTCCACAGACCGGAGGTGGTCTGTGAAAGCCTTAAAGGTGGCCCGCAGAAGACACTTAGTGACTATTTCGTAAAGACGGAATATTCGTCTGAATTTTGTGTTTCCAATAAGCAATATCTTAGGCGATGTTTGATTGATCTGTAGATAGCCAAAGCTGAAAAAATTCGATCAAAACGAATTAACAAATCACTTAACCTTTAGTCTCAATTGCACCAACGAATTTTCATTTACATTTACCACAAAATAAGCATTTTTCGATTTGCGCATCCGAAAATTATCAGTTTTTTTTTTGTCTTTTTTTTTACAGTGGCGTCCTGGTTTCAGCTCACATATTTATATTTCTTAAACTGCTAATTTTCTCGTTATTTAGCAGGCTTCAAATCAAATCATCTTTTAAGAAGAAAGACATGTTTATTGGACATGCAGGCAACGAATATATATTTTTTGCCATTTATTGGATTGCAATCCATGTATAGACCGTTATGCGCGGCCTAAGGTAATTTACGCTTACAGCGGCAACAAAAATAGGGATACCTACATAATCCCGCCCGTTCATAATCCCGCTTTTCCCAAAAAATCCCGCTTTACGTTATCCCGACATTACAAAATCCCGCCATTCCAAAATCCCGCCATTTCAAAATCCCGCCATTTCAAAATCCCGCCATTGTAAAATCCCGCCATTTCAATATCCCGCTATTAAATAATAAAAAAATCCCGTCAAAATACCGCCAATTTTTTTTATTGTTAACAAAAAAATGTAGATACGCGTTCGACTTACCAATTATTTACATTAGTTTATGCGCCAAGTTTCTCGAAAAATCCGTTTTTTCATCTTTTTTTTCACTTTAGTTCAAAGTAACTGCTGGCTACGTCTAAAGACCTTAGTTTTCTTTTGGTTGCTACCTTCGGATCGGGACTGCTCCTGTTGTATACACATAATTCGATTTAATAATCTAAAATTGTGACCATCTGGCAACTCTGTAATTTCTAGATTTAAGTCTTCCATTTTGAAAATAAACCAGTTGCTTTTATACCTCCCAACCGAGCAGTCGACTTTCAATTGTGCGAATATAACAACTGGCGACGAGTTTAAAACGGTTAACGCGTTTTGTTCCCATAAATTCGTGAATCGGAGTTTAAAAGTTCGATAGTTCCACAATGGACGAAGAATCGTTTGGAAAACTGCTAAAACTGCAACAGGAAAACACAAGCAGAATGCTGGAGGATCAACGAAAATTTTTCGAAAAATTGTTAAAAGGACAAACAACTTCGGGAAATGAAAATGCTGGTGTACCAATTTTTCACGCTTTCAACAAGCAATTACATAAATGGGATTCGTATCTAGAGCAACTCCATCAGCATTTTACAGCGTATTCTGTACACGAGGATAAGCGCAAAGCTTTTTTTCTGACCTGGGTAGGCACAGAAACGTACGACATTTTACGTGGCATCTTTGGCTCGGCTGAAATGGAAACCAAATTGTTTGGAGAACTTACAAAGTGGCTAACGGAGTTTTTTCAGTCTAAAGTACATGTTGTCGCCGCAAGACATGAGTTCCATAAAGCAGCAATGGGATCAACGCAGACATATAGAGAGTGGGTGGCGGAGTTAAGAAGAATCGCGCGTGAGTGCAAGTTCATTTGTAGCAACGCAGGATGTTCACAAAATTACACCGATGAAATGATTCGCGATAAAATTATTGTGAACACCCCCCACGACAGCGTTCGGGTTGCAGCACTGCAAAAGTCGAATCCGTCGCTAACAGAAGTCGTACAAATTGCCGATGCATTTGAAGCAACGGAATCGACGATGAACAAAATCAAAGATAAAGAAGCGCCCATTGTCCTAAACGTTTTAAAATCAACACCACGAACATTCAAAAGCAACAAATTTCCACCAAAGCAGAAGGAGAACGGGAAAAGTGTGCTAAAATCCTGTTCAGGTTGTGGTCTCTCTCACACACGTCAAGAATGCAAATTTCGCAAAGCTGTGTGTAACAAGTGCGGGCGAAAAGGCCATATCGCAGCCGTTTGTATGTCGACGTTGGTAAAGAATAAATACAACAACGCTAGACACGAGCAACAGAAAATCGAAACCAACTGTGTTTCTCAAATTGATTCAGTGTTGAGCCTAAATAATAACCCACATCGTGAAAATAAAAAAGTGTTTATTGACATTTTAGTAAACAATGTTCAAATTAAATTTCAAATGGACTCCGGGGCTACTGTATCAGTAATCACTCAAGACACATACGAACAACTAGGTAAACCCAAATTGCGTGAATGTGACAGACAGTTGTTTGACTATGGAAAAAATCAAGTGAAAACACTCGGTGAGTTTTACGCGGAGTTACAGTGTGGCGGAAAAACTGAAACGGCAACATTGGTTGTAGCGTGTGTTCGCAATGGAAATAATTTATTTGGTACCGATCTTTTTGAACAGTTCGGCTTTCAGATAAGCCAAGTCCATGCAATTAGTGACAGTAACGAAATAAACGGCTTGTTAGAAAAATATAATAGTGTTTTTGAAGAAGCCTTAGGAACAATTAAACAGGCAAAGGCGAGCATACACCTTAAAGAAAATGCCAGTCCAAAGTTTTGTAAAAGTCGTCCCATTCCATTTGCCCAAATGGAAAAATTTAAGGCTCAAGCACAACGTATGACAGATAGTGGAATTTGGAAACCTGTAAAATTTAGTGAGTGGGCATCGCCGATCGTGTTGGTTACCAAGCCAGATGGCTCGCTGCGTATCTGTGGTGATTTCAAGAAAACTGTCAATAAGCAAATTGACGTTGATCAATATCCATTACCTACACGAGAAAGCTTATTACACACCGTCCGTTACGGAAAATTCTTTTCGAAGATTGATTTGAAAGATGCGTATCTGCAGATGGAGCTGGACGACGAGGCTAAGGAAATTTTAGTTGTCAACACGCCTTTGGGACTTTTCCAATATCAACGGTTGCCGTATGGAGTTGCTAGCGCACCTGCTATGTTCCAGAAATATTTAGAGCAGCTCTTATGTGGTATCGAAGGCTGCGGCAACTACATTGATGACATCATTATCACCGCTTCAACAGTGGACGTACATCTGCAGCGCGTGGAGAAAATTTTGTCACTTCTATCAGAAAGTGGTATTCGCTGCAAACGATCTAAATGTGAATTTCTGAAAACGAAATTAGAGTACTTGGGTCGAACAATCAGCGCAAGCGGCATTCTACCTGATGATCGAGGCGTCCAGGCTGTCAAGGACTTGCCTCGTCCCAAAAATCTTAAAGAAGCTGAAGCATTTCTAGGTAAAGCAAATTATTACAATAATTTCATACCAAATTTTTCGGAATTGGCCGCACCAATTAACCAACTGCGCCGGAAAAATGTAAAGTTTGTATGGGGTTCCAAGCAAGATGCAGCGTTTACAGCTTTAAAACGCCACATAGTAGCAGCTACCGAATTGTCTCACTTCCAAGAACATCTTCCGATTGTTCTTGCAACAGATGCCTCATCGTACGGCATTGGAGCCGTTATATCTCACCGACATCCAGATGGTTCTGAGCGTCCCATCGCGTCTGCTTCCAAAACGCTTAACACTCATCAAGTGAAATATAGCCAGATCGAAAAAGAAGCGCTTTCGATAGTTTTTGGAGTACAACGATTCCATCAATACTTATTTGGACATAAGTTCATCCTGGTCACCGATCATAAGCCCTTGGTCAGCATCTTTAGTCCAGATAAGCATTTACCTTCAATGTCTACAAATCGTTTGCAACGCTGGGCCATAATCCTGATGTCCTATCAATTTGAGATTCAGTTTCGCAAAACTACTGAGCACTCAAACGCTGATGCCTTATCGCGCCTACCTTGTGGGCCTGATCCCGAGTTTGATAAGCTTGAAGATTGCCATCAAGTGGAATCTTACGATACACCCATCGACGTTGGATTGCTTCAACAGCATTACAAGAACGATCGCATCCTCGAAAGGGTCAAAACATTCATAAGACATGGGTGGCCCACACACCTGAGTCAGGCCGACAAGAATTTGCTGCCGTTTTTTCGTCGTAAGTATGAATTAACTATTTATAACGATCTAGTTTACTTGCAGACAGACGCTACTCGAGTTATTATTCCCACTTCACTGCAACAATCGGTCCTTAAGCTTTTACACGAGGGCCATTGGGGGATTGTGAAAACGAAACAGCTAGCAAGGCAACACTGCTGGTGGCATAAGATGGATGATGACATCGAGAAGTTAATTGCGCAGTGTAGCGTCTGTCAAGTCGCGGGTGCAAGTCCAAATCAGCATTATCAAGAATGGCCTAAACCAGAACGTCCGTGGCAACGGGTGCATATTGATTTTGCCGGTCCTGTTTTCAACTCTATGTGGCTCATCGTAGTCGACGCGTATTCACAATTTCCGTTTGTGGTGCAGCTCTCCAAAACCACCACTGCTGACACGATTTCAGCATTGTCATCAATTTTCGCACTGGAGAGTCTACCTGAAACGCTCGTCAGCGACAATGGACCTCAACTAACGTCGGATCAATTTTCGGATTTTTGCGCAAAAAATGGTATCAAACATGTACGAACGGCATCATTTCACCCTGCATCCAATGGGCTTGCTGAACGGTTCGTGCGTACATTCAAAACTTCTGTCCAGAAGAATTTAGACGATGGGTTATCACTCAATCTAGCGGTAGTGAAGTACTTATCTACGTACAGGGCCATTCCGAACGCCGAAGGGAAGTCACCGGCCGAATTGCTACATGGTCGCGCCCCACGAACTTTGTTGACCTTACTATCATCACCGACAACATCCAACCCAAGTGATACAATCTCACGGAGTAGAAAATTTTCACCAAATGAGATGGTGTATGTGAAGTACTATGGTCGAGGTCCTAAATGGATTGAAGCAGTCATTGTTCGATGCTTGGGCAATATGGTCTACCTAGCAAAAACCTCGGAAGGATGTGTTCGACGACATCAAAACCAAATAAAGCATCGCTCGGCATCGATAGGTAATAAACCTACCGTACCATTTAGTTGGATAGTGTTACAACCAGACACAAATGGCGAAGAAGGAAATAGTAGCACACATAACGATAATTCTAGTGAACATCATCAATATGTAGATAACATTCCAAGACGCAGTGCTCGAATTCGCTATAAGCCTGATCGATATCAGCCGTAATGATTTTGAATTCCAATAACATTTTGAAGCCATAATGATTTTGAATTCCCATAACATTTTGAATTTCAAACAGTTCAGTGCTGATCGATATCAGCCGTAATGATTTTGAATTCCAATAACATTTTGAAGCCATAATGATTTTGAATTCCCATAACATTTTGAATTTCAAACAGTTGAATTTGAACTAAAATTTTAATTGAAACATTTTGATCATGAAGTAATCTTGAATTTTTATCTAAATTTAAAGGAAGGAGATGTTGTATACACATAATTCGATTTAATAATCTAAAATTGTGACCATCTGGCAACTCTGTAATTTCTAGATTTAAGTCTTCCATTTTGAAAATAAACCAGTTGCTTTTATACCTCCCAACCGAGCAGTCGACTTTCAATTGTGCGAATATAACAGCTCCCCTCGGTTTTTAGCTAGGAGCCATTCTTTTCCTAGTAATTCCACCAGCCGGTACAGACCGATATGGCTTTTCCTTGTGATAAAGTTTAATCGTTTGTGCCACGCCTCAACATTATTTTGAGTTCTTGGAAAATTTGCTGCAACTGCGTCAGCAATACTCCAGAACTTAGGCGGGAACCTTGGTTTAACTGGCTTTGCCGACTTGAAAGAATACTTCTTTTGTGACGGGATATTGTAAAGCGGGATTTTGAATAAGCGGGTTATTGAAATGGCGGGATTTTGGATTGGCGGGATTCTAATTGAGCGGGATTTTTAATTGGCGGGATTTTGAAATGGCGGGATATTGAATGTCGGGATTTCAAAAAACGGGAATATGATGGGCGGGATATCGTACCCAACCCAAAAAATATCCATATCCACAAGGCTTGTATCGATTCGCCGTAATGTGCAGACTTCGTTCGACTGCTTTGACAACATCGTATTATTACAAAGTCTTAAAAAAAGTGCATCGACCCTAAAGTGCTGAAAAAAAAAACAACGATAATCTGATCACAACGAAATGGGTAAGAAAGCCATTCTGGAAATGTTTTAATCCATCCTCGGAACAGTGGTCCGTAGCAATTCCCTTCGAGGCTAAGCGGTCCGCAGACATCTGCGGGTTTGGAAACACTGCCATAGATGATTGAAGATTTGTATTTCCATTCTCAACCATTTAGCCGTACAAAAAGCGAAGCATATTACGTTAAGGCCGCTAACATTAATAATGTTAGATCTAGGCCTGTTCGGTACCGAGATTTCAGTACCGGGTTTCGGTTTTTTTCAATAACCGGTACCACAAGCGGTTTCCCTGACTCAGGTTTTTTTTTTCAGTACCGACGGTTTTTTTTAACCATAAGCCGGTTTTTTGAGTACCGGGTTAAAAACCGACTCAGGTTTTTTTTCAGTACCGACGGTTTTTTTTAACCATAAGCCGGTTTTTTGAGTACCGGCTTAAAAACCGGTACCAAAAAACCGGCTCATGGTTGAAATGAATCGTTCTTTTTAACTCGGTACCAAAAAACCGGGATATCGGTACTTTCGAAAATCGGGTCCGGTACCAAGTGAACACCGGTTATGTACCGGGATCCCGGTTTTTCGAACAGGCCTAGTTAGATCCATTTTCCATCGCAACACGATGTCACAATCTTACGCCAACCAATGCTATCTTCTCATATCAACCGCAATTATGCGTATGTAACGTATCTCCTACATATATCTCAGGCAAGACAATTGAAAATGTTACAGATCTCTTCGCCAACATTTATGTCGACATTTCAATTCAATTCGATAAATTCACATTCGTATACAGTCTCGTATCAAACTTCACCCTCCTCCACACCATAATTAATACAGTCTGCTGCGGTCTTGAGAAATTAAGCCACACATAATTACACACGATGTACTGAATACTGTACTGGCTCTGTGATCCATTTTATGCGCTAATAGTGCTTCCACCGAGAAGCTTTAGTGGACAATCGCGGTATCACGACTTAGGGCGTGGCCCATCACAAATTCAAATTCAAGTGACTTTAAATTAATATGGATGTGAAGAAAAAACAACAAGAAAACAATTAAAAGATCTCCAAAACGTCTTTAATTATTGCATTCGAGTCATATTCACTAAAACCATGATACTGTTCATCGGGCATCAACTTAGATGACATACGAGTGATGGCTCAAAAGATCAACTCGCAGTATCATTTTTCAGCTTCGAAAGCTGATACCGCGGGGGACAAAGCAATAAATTGATGATGGAAAAAAAGACTTCAGCTGAGACTGAAGTCTTGTTGATTACTCTCTTACATTCGTTTCTAAGAAAATTTTTAATATTCATCCATCGTTGTCGTTGGATCATATGATAAAGTGAGTATCGCAGTCTTCGTATTTAGGTTCCGCAAAGAAAGATGATAATGCAAAGCTGGTATTAATCTCTTCTTGTTTATTTTTTCTTCTGTTTCCCAGTCCCATTCAAATCCTCAATATGATCTTCCATGCATATACCAGTAAGATCAAAAACATGTTGGTTGGATCGTCAAAGTTGCTGGCTGCTGGTATAAGATCGTTCCGTACTCCATGTACTCTTGGACCACGACTTTGAATGCTTTTTTAAAAAGAAACCGAAAACCGGATATATTAAAACGCACGTTTAATTGTGTTACTTATTTCTTGTAAGATAAGCTTAGTCAGTACACACATCACATCATAACTAGAAATACAAGGGTCTGACGAGGTCATCGCGAAGTTATTGAATAAAAAAAGAATGAAAAAAAAACAGCGAATCATTATAAATCCACACCTGTATGGTTTTCAATATGTATACATACGTGGTTGGTACCAACTGGCAACAGTAGAAGTAGCTGCAAATCTATGACTTGAATGGAATATGATGGATACGGATACATACTCGGGAACAGAACATTGAAACGAAAAAAACGTTGAAAACACGTACGTATGCGATCTGTGCTTGAGGAATTAACCGATTTTCATATCTCTACAATCCCAATCAATCCATAGTTCAACTTCAGTACGGTAGGCCGATTTTTTTTTGCGGAAATCCTTGTTTGCCATACTGGAAGAAGCTTTCTTTTCCTGTTGTGTTTCACGAGGGGAAGAAGAATCAAGAATCAGAAGACGTAATTGGATGCATATATGCACCGTCCACACGCTGGAGCTGGCAGCATTCCATGTCAAATTATTATGCAATGAAATTGGCATTGAAGTGAAGATCTTACATTCTTAAGATATGTTTTCGCATTACCGCTACCTGTAGGATAGCATAGTCAAAGACCTGCTAAGGTAGCTTATTCAACTTAGCGTGAAGTACATATATGTGTGCAAAAATTGCTTCCCGACGTCCGTTAGCTCATATCTCATGATCATGATAGATAGATAGGTGTATAAATTGTGGAAGCAATTTATATTGTAATTGGCATGTTTAGAGAATGTTCATACGAGCTGTAATTATGATTCCGCGAGATTCTGTTAGAATTCAACAATGTCGGGAGCTTCTGGAGAAAGAATAATAATAATTGCTAAATGGATTTTTCTATGTTCAAAGAAAAACATTCCAAGTATTCATCATTAGATGTTGTTTTGTTCTTGAGATGATCGAGAACCGTAACGTAAGAATTCCTGTTAAAATATGTATGAGATACACTGAGCCAAATCGCGTTCTAAAGCAAGGAAAATATGGCTAAAATCTAACAAAAAAGTAAACAAAAATAGTTAAGAAATATTTCTCTTTATTTGACAAGAAAATTTAAGTAAAATTCTGATATAAGCTTTTTAAGGAAGAATAAGCATCAAACAAATTTTTCTAATTTTAAAAACCAGAAAATATTAACCAATGAATTCTGTGTGTGACGCAGCCTCCGCTCACCACGCCACTTACGTGGGGACTCTCGCTGCCGTCATTATTATCCAACGTGTGGATATCACATGACATGTAACATTAACCAGTTTAATATCCAATTAAAAAAAAATTGTAATCAGCCAACTTCGAACCTACAACCCTTTGCTTCCCAGTCAGACGCTCTACCTACACCACTACAATGTTTCAATAAAAGCTAAAGCAAAATAGAGCTTTTTCACAAGCTTTACATAGAAATGTCAATTCAACTCTGAATATGAATTGTGAATAATGGTTTAGGCTTGAGTCTTGTTACTGTTTGTCAGTTACTAACCAGCCATATTACCGCAAGAAAATTGGCATTTAACTTCGGAAAAATTAGAGGAAAGCTGGATTTTTGCATGAGCTCTCCTTTCGAGGTCCTAAACAAGACCCAAAGACCCTCAAACACAGTTTTTTTTTCGAATATTTCGATAACGGTAATATTTGTTGAAAAGTGGCGTATGACAAATATGTAGCTCTTGTGGTTTCAGAATAACATGTCAAAAGTCAATTTCGATTCGAGCATTCCGAACGGTGCCAGGAGGTCTAACGGTATTTTTAACAAGTTTTCACAAAAATCTCTATAACGGTCACTCTGGCTAAAAGATGATGTATGAGTAATTCATAGCAATTCTTAAGAAAGTGGCCAAATTTCACATGAATATGTACACCCTTGAGGGAGCTATGGAGGTTTAAACCTTAGAAAAACGTGAATTTTTTCGTGGGTTTTTCATGAATACCTCTGTAACGGTGGTGTATGTTGTAAAGTCATCTATGACATATTTGACAGCTTCTGTGTCTGCAAATAAAATGCCAAAAGTCCCCATCGATGTGTGGAAACCCAAGAAAGTTATAAGAAGCCAAAAATCAAAATTTACCGTTTTTGGGGAATATCTCTATAACGGTGATGTTCACTAAAAAGTGTTATATGTATATGTATGTAATTTCAGATCGATACATATAATCGTAAGGGCGCTATGACGGTTCAAGCCATACAAAAACGCAATTATTTGTTAATTTCATGAATATCTTAGTAACGGTAACTTATGCGGGAAAGTGGTCTGCAATGAATATGTTTCTTTAATATATCTACGTGTAATATAGCTACGTGCGGTACCAAATTAAAAAAAAAAACATTTTTCCGGGGATTGTTCTATCTATAAAACAGCACATACTCGTAGCGTTCAGAAACAACCGCATAAACACACCGAAAAATTATTCCTCATGTGATTTCCAGCCAAAAAAAGTGCATCGGACACACCCCGATTTTTAACCCTTTAGTTGCCACAGGCATTTAAAGATTTTTGAAAAATTCATTTTCTTACACAACTTAAACCTTAATATTTCCAAAACTATACTAGCAAGAATAGCAAAATAAGCTAACACAGCCAGCTAATTTACCTAAACAACAAAACTAACCGTATTCAAATCGGATGAGTGGTTTGGTTTTTACTGATCTGCAAAGTAAATTTCTTGTGATTTCACCCAAAAACAAATGATTTTTCCATCACAATTTTCTCCAACTTCTACCACTTATCCGATTTTAGTGCGGTTAGCTTTTTCGTTTATGTAAATTCGTTGGCAGTGAGAATGAACTTATTTCGTTACTTTTGCTAGTCTAGTTTAGGAGATATTAAGGTTTAAGTGGCGTAAGCAAGTTAATTTTCCAGAAATAATCAGGTGATCTTCAGATGTTTCGCCCCTCTTAACTTCCTCAGGTGCACGCCTTCTCCGTCGGTGTGGACTTTTGGCTATTTGTTCACTGCCCCAGGGGCTTTAAACTCGTCATAGACGACTTTACAGCATACTCCCCCGTTACAGAGATATTCACGAAAAAACACAAAAAATTCAGTTTTTCGAAGCTTTGAGCCGCCGCCGCCGTAGCACCTTCGAGAGTGGACGTATTGATGAGAAATTTGGCCACTTTCTTCGAAACCGTTTGGGCTACAAATTCGCCGTATAAATTTTTTAGCCGGAGTTACCGTTATAAAGATTTTCCTGAAACTTTGTAAAAAAAAATACAGTTAGACCCCCTGGCACCGTTAGAAGTATTCGAATCAAAATTTACCTTTGACATTTTATTCACAAACCAAGAGCTATACATTTTCCATACACAATTTTTTGGTACATACGAAGTGACTATTTATATTTCGGGAATAGGAAAAAAAAACAAATAGTTAAGCTGCGAATATATTTTTATTGTTTTTCAAAGTACTCGCCACGATGATCGATACACTTTTGCATACGCGATTGAATTTCTTAAGCATTTCCTCGCACCTATTGACACGAGCCTTTTTTTGAGCGATTGTCAAATTGTGTGGGATCCAACGCGAACATAACTTTCGCACAGCTAAGTGTTCATGTAAAATCGCATATATGCTGGTGTAACTAATGCTTAGGGATGCCTCAATCTCACAATAGGTGACATGACGATCTTGCTTAATCATTTCGCACACATCATCGATGTTTTCTGGCACAACAGCCGAATTTGGACGACCTTCACGAAACTCGTCGGACAGCTAACTACGACCACGATTGAATTCACTAAAACAGCGATAGACGATGCGATGCGATGCCAAAAGTCAAATTAATTTGATTGATGCACTCTTGTTGTGATAATCCACGCCGAAAATCGTAAAAAATCATCGCACGAAAATGTTCACGATTCAGTTCCATTTTTCGCCGAGACGAAACTTTCAATTTAATATAAAATAAACAAATAGCGTGCGTCCGACAAAATGTTCTGAGTACGTATATCGTCAAAAATGTCAAACTTTACGATGGAACCGTCAGATGGACTCACATGACAACAGTGTTGCCAATTCCCGAAACATAAATAGTGACCTCCATACTACCGTTATCGAGATATTCAGGAAAACCTCTTTTTGAGGGTCTTCGACCCTCTGTACAACCACTAGCGGCAATCTTTTCCCCAGCCAAAATTGACATCTCTGCATCTGTCAGTAAAGTCATCAAAATTCGTCGCCACAATAATTTCTCATCATGGCGGATTCTACTGTTAAGGCAGATCACGTATCTAAATGTCGCTTTTTTTGCATTTGGGCGGAATTTTTTATACAAATATCAATCAATTTGAAATTATTCAAATCAAAGATATTTGTATGACTTTTGGTCATTACAGATTGCTCCCGTACAAAGAATAAAGAAAAACATGAAAAAATAAGTTCTCCTTCATAAAAATGTTTGGCGCGCCAGCACTTTTCGTACCAACAATGTAGTTCGCATAAACACTAAGTTGGACACTCCTGTTCTAAGGTTTTCACTCAGAAAAATAGGATACTGCAGAACCTGTTTTTCGCAGCGGTTATCGAAAATTGAAAGCGCTTCCACCAGAAGCCATTTTTAGCGCTTTCTTTCCAATAGGAAAAATAGAAACGCTTCCGATAGAAGCGACGTAGAAGCGCATCCTCACCATTTACAAATGTGCTTCGGAGGAAGCGCTTCCACAGAAGCATATTTACGAATGGTGAGGAAGCACTTTAAGACCGTAATAGAAAAGCATAGACTATTTGCAGCTGCTCCAGAAGCGCTTACCACTCACTTTTCTAGAAGCGCTTCTGGGGCGCATCTTAAGGAAATGCTTGCCGCCGCGGATATGCAATGTTAAAAAGTACATAAAGAGGAGTGGAAATGGGAGCGCTTTTCTGCTCCCGAGAAGCGCTCCTTTTGCCCTTCTGAAGCGCTCTTTTTCCTATTGGGAAGTGTTCCGTCTTTATTCGTAACTGCGCTTTGGGGGATGGATGGATGGATGGATATGGCGCTGAGATAGGTTGGGCTGGTTGCGCCCAATACTGCAGCCTGCTGGCTTATTGTATTTCCCATCTAAGCGAGAAAATTTCAGGTTATGAGCTCTGTCCTACGTAAAAGGCTAAGAAGAAAGTTAACCAGGTTTACTTTGGGTGCACCCATACTGGTAGCTTGAGCCCCAAAGAAGTTTTGTCTCCAGCTCATGAGAGCGGGACATTCGAAAATAACGTGCGAGGCTGATTCCTCATCTTCGTTGCATAGGCGGCATAGTGGGTCTTGTGTGTAGATCCCTATTGTGTGCAGATGTTTCCGTAGGGTGCAATGACCGGTTATAAGGCCTGTCACTGCCCTGAGGTTCGTTTTACTAAGACTAAGGGTTGCGGTGCAGCTGGTATGCCAGTTAGATTCCAGCATGCGCTTGCTATGCCTGAGCCCTTCAGCGAGTCTCCATCGATCTTGGAATTTATCCTCGGTCCATCGTCTAGCAACGGTTCTGGCAGTAGATTTACTGATCCCGATTGCAGGTTCAGGACCAGTTAAGGGTAGTTCGGAACCCTCTCTTGCAAGGGCATCCGCTTTCTCATTTCCTTCGATCCCCTTATGTCCTTTCACCCATTTGAGAGTTACTTCGTTTCCGATAGCTAGGTTTTTGAGATTTTGTTGGCATTCCCAAACCAATTTAGAGGTTGTTTTGGGATTTGCAATTGCTTTTATAGCAGCTTCACTGTCGGAGAGAATATATATGGTCCTATTGGACCATCAGTGTACCACACGATATGATTTGATAGATGGGTGTCGTTCCATTTACTCCAGTCTTCCCTAACCGTTGAGGTTTGGATGTTGGAGTCGAAAGTGTACATGGCCGGGGTATAGTCGCTGCCCATATCTAGGATTGGGTTTGCAATGATTTCTGTGATCGTACAGTGTCCTACCCTTTGTGGTGTCCACATGTTCGATGATTGGAGTCTGTACGCTGCGAGTCTTGCCTCTTCTGTGATTTTGAGGTCCACCACTGGACCTCAAAATCACAGAAGAGGCAAGACTCGCAGGTCTAGTAGTTTCTCTAGAGTTAAAGTTGGTGAACTGCGCATGGTGCCGGTTATGCTTGCGCAGGCCAGTCTCTGTACTTTTGTACTACTGATTTTAGTCCACCAGACTATGGATCCATAGGTCAGACGGGGTTTGACCACAGCTTCGTATATCCAGTGTATCATTCGTGGTTTTAACCCCCACGTTTTCCCTATTGCTCTTTTAGTTGCATATAGGGTCTGTTTGCCTTTTGCAATTGTGTTTTGCAGCTGCTTGTTCCACGTGAGTTTGTTATCAAGGGTGACTCCCAAATATTTTACCTCCGTGGTAAACTGCAGTTGTTGGTTGAATAATGTTGGAGCAAACGCTTTGGAGGAAGCATTCATTTGTCTTTCCGAAACTTTAAACCGAGTAAGTAGTATGGAAAAAGTGTTTTTGATTAATATAAATTTAAACCGAGCATAAAGGTTTCTGCAGCTAACTTTCCAGTCAGATACATGTGGAAGTGCTAAATATCAGGTTCACTAGAAGCGCTTATATACTGTTTCCAGTCCTATCTATCTATCTATCTACTGCTTCCTGAGAAGCGCTTACCTTTGCGGATATGCAATGTTAAACTGGAAATTAAGCGAAATGGAAAAAAAAAACGCTCTAGTATGCTTGTGTCAGAGCGCTCCAGGAGGTCTTCGAGAGCACTTTTCTTTTCCGATTAAGTCTTAACAAATAAATTCATTGGTTGAGTTGCTAAATGTTATCGAAAGTTTCTTTTTCGCATGTAATTTCGATTAATCACAAGGAAATATAACCACGGACCCAATTCGGCCTGCATATCACCTGTTAGAAAACACTGATTTAGTACAGGCAGAGTATAAGCAAAAAAGATGAAGCCAATGTCATTCCATACTCTTCCTCGTCTTAATAATACTTCCCGGTTAAACAACTCCCAGTGGTGACCCCAATATCACGCATTAAATCATTGGATTAGCGATAACCTCACTACTTACTATTAATCACGGAATAATTAAGAATTGAACAATGAAATGTTGTTTCACATGGGAATATTGACGCTAAATCAGTCTACTATAAAGAACAAACTAATTCCCAAAGATAACACGATAGAAACACGCACCATTGAACTTATAATAAATATTTTCAAATTTCATTACAATAAATTAATTGTGTTTTTCTTGTATTTTTTTAAGGCTTCAAATTGAGCATGGGAACAGATGCGACGGCCGGCGGCGGCTCTACAGTAACAAAAAAAAACGCAACAAACGATGACCTCGGTCATTGAATGCCTAAAGTGCAATAATACACACCAAAATGGTTTTATAAAACTGAAATTTTGTATTTCTTTTTGTTTACGACGGATATCAAATGAATCATCATCATTATAGATTCTTCATCTTATTTAAATTTATAATTATGGATACCTACTGCAAATTCGCGGACAAGTTTTCACCAATTTTGGCATGATGACATTCATAAAAAAAATCGCATGAAACGAACGAAAAAAAAACTTATTCATTTCTCCATCGGCAGCAGCGGGATAAGCATTTTTGTTTATTAGAAATTCATCTAGTTTGTGGAAATAGATTATCACCGTGCAGCTTTTTTCTAATATATGGAAAAATATATTTATTATTATGCACAGATAAAGATAACATTATACAGATTCTTGAATTTGGTTTCTTATTCAATCAGTTAGAAGCGTTTTTGCACTCTTGTTTTTTTTTTAAATAAATAATTTCAAAGCGACTTGCATACCAAAAAAAAAGTGTCTGTTTTTTTGCAATTTATTTTGTATACAAATTGTAAAAAAAAAATAAGGCTAGCGGGTTCTTCAGGCTATTTTGGAATGTTAACGCGTTTCACGTCTGTTCAATACTTGTCTTCAAGGCTCTGCAGTCTGGACTGCAAGTAACTTCACCAGGAAATGGCGTTCAATCAAGGTGCGTATATCATTGATCCTTTCACTTTGCGGGAAAGGAATGTATGTACATAATTAAAGTCGAAAATACGAAGGAAATTCGGTGGGCGGAGCACTGTGTGCTGCTGTATCTCATTTTCTCATTATTCAATCGAGTTACTTTTGATCAATTAATGTATAAATTAAAATTTATTTATCAAGACGATTAGAAGTGTAGGTGGCACGAAGCTAAAAGATGTAGGCGAGATGATGATAACATGTTCATCATTCAATTAAGAATATTGTTCCGGGAATTCGAATCGGATATCGGTTTCATTGCAGCGACTTTGTGTACTACTGAATAAATTTTTATAGTTTTTTACATCATAGGTTGGATTATTGATATGTATGTAAATTAGTATGGCTTAATTACACATGTAAATTTAAAATCTTTCATCTATTAAATGTTTGAAGGAATATGTATTTTCAATTTAATTTTTAATCATTATTTACGAGAGAAAATCATTTAAATTTTTTATATGCATTACTAATCCACTATTAGGTCCATTTTTTCGATATTGGGTTATAGGTAAAACGATGGCTCTCGGCTATGCATTCAACATTCGATCTAAAGCTTAATGTTGAATACAATCCGGCTTAGGTAGTTCAGTCGAATTAAACGAATAATAAATAACTGTGAACTGACTTAATTTTGTACAATTTGCTTCATCTACATTTAGAATAGGCCAATCAATTAATTCATAACAAGGGGGTGTAGAGAACATCGAAGGGAGTGACGATTTTTTTCTTCGGTATTTCGTTAGGAGTAGTTAGGAGGTAATGGTACTAATTTTATTCGGAGCTGAGTGCGCTAACGCAGGGAAGGGGTTAAAGGTGCAGTTTTGTGCAATTTTTGGTGTTTTGGGCTCGATAGATAATTTAAAAATCAGAATTTTCACATAGAAAACATCCACACAGCATAATTGGTATACGTGTATCTATAGATTGGCTACATGCATATACGCTGTGTAGATGTTTTCTATGTGAAATTTCTGATTTTTAAATTAGCTATATCTGGATAACTGTTAGGAATTCGACCTATGCATGTCGGATGGACTTTATAGGAAATTGTGTAAGCTTTCATTCTTGCTCAGACATATTTTTTTTTTGTAAAGTTCGCGGTTTCGGAGATACAGCGGAGATAGTGCTGATAAGCACAATAATGGGATATTTGAACCCGCTCTCCCAACGTTAGCGCACTCCCTACGACCGCGTGCTTTTAGTATGTTTTCCTCGTAACCACCCCTTATCTTCTTCTTCTTCCTTGCCTCGTTCTTTATACCGCTCCACGGTTTCGCGTTGCTCGACCTGCGGTGTAGGCACATGGCCCGTTTTGGCGATAATTTCTCAGCATATTTCTACAGGCAGCTCTATCTTGGATCGTGTCATCGCCGAGACCAATGCGTTGTTGTTGCTTTTTCATTTGACATATCCAGGTGTTCTTCGGTCTGCCTCTGGCCTTGGGTCCATCAAGTGGAACTTCCATTGATATCGCTTTCTTTGCGGGGTTCTCAGGCGGACGCCTTTGAACATGGCAATACCAATCCATTTGTCGGTCTTCGAGCTTTTCGGTGATTGGTTGGTCTATGGACAAGCTGCCTCGGATGTTTCAGTGGCATTTTCTTATCGCCACGTCATCCACCCAACCTTTGTGCGGTGTTTGATGTCATCATCGCATGTACATAGCTCCGCTGTTCACCATCGAGCCAAGGTACTTGAACTTGGTACAAGACTTAAGCTGCTCTCCTTTGACGTACATTTCTGGTATCGGTGCATCTGGGTCTGAGAATGGGCAGCATAAGAACTCAGTCTTTGTTATACTTACCCTCAGTCCATGCTCCTCCAGAATGTCACACCATTTTGTAAGTGCAGCTTGCAAGGTAACGATGTTTGGGCTACTGAGGACTATATCATCGGCAAAAAGAAGAGATATTTCTAGGCCGTCGGATATACGTGTTAATAAGTAGCACATGATGATGTTGAAGAGCAACGGACTCAATACACTGCCCTGGTGTAATCCGACATTCACCGGAAATTCTTCTGATTCACCGGCTGTGCATCTAACCTTAGTCGTAGCTCCATCATACATGTCTCGTATCATCCTGACGTATGCCTCGGGGACATTAAGTGCTCTCAAGGCCAACCATATCAGATCACGAGGTACTCTATCGAATGCCTTTTCCAAATCGATGAACACAAAGTGCAAGTCCTTTCGTGCTGCTCTATACTTTTCCATCGCAATACGAATGCACTGAATCGCATCGACTGTAGATCGACCTTCAACAAAGCCGCATTGATTGTCATTCAACCGCAAAATCTTTCTCAATCGGGGTCAGACAACTCGCTCGTAGATCTTCAGTGTATGAGGTGTTAACTTTATAGCCCTATAGTTGTTGAGTTTGCGTGAGTCTCCCTTGTTCTTATAGAAAGGAAGAAGAAAACTTTCCCTGAAAGCATCAGGCATCGGTTGCCCACCTTTGATTTTGTTGGAGAGGACTGTGAGCCAACTAAGCCCGACATTTTCCATTTTCAACCAAAATTCCGCGTAAATTTTGTCCGGTCCGACTGCCTTTCCGCGTTTCATCTGATGCATTGCCTCCATCACCTCTTCATCTGAGATATCTTCAATATTTGTGGTATTCGGCTCAACATCTCGAAAAGCTGCTCGAGGAAATTCTTCATTTAGAAGTTCGTCAAAATACTCTCGCATCCTGCTACAAATTGCCGTATCGTCAATCAGCAACATTCCTTGCGAGTCCTCCACGTACTTTGGCGCCTGTATTTCCCGAGCGTTCCTTCTCCTTTGGGCTGCGACCCTAAATATCCTGGCGTCGTGCTTAGGTCTCTCGCGCAAAGACGGTCCTTCGGTCGCAGTCTGAGTTTCTAATTCTTGGTAGAATTTCTCAGCTGCCTTCGCCTATTTGCTTGAGCTACCAAGCGCTTTACGTTTTTCCGGCATTGCCTATAATTTTCGCGAAGTTGAACCCGTTCGGTTTCACTGCTTGACTCACATTTCGTCCATGCCTTAAATGCGTTCGATTTGGCTTGCACTACTTCCTTAGTTTCGGTGTTCCACCACCATGTTTCTTTCTTCGTGTGGAGTGGACCTTTCGAAACTCCAAGTGCCTTTTCCGCCTCACCTACTGACATGTCAGCGAAACTATTCCACATTTGTGTTGGACTGCGCTCGGTGCAGTTTGTGTTGTTTTGAAACCACTCCGTCATTTTATCAATGAATGGAGTTACTACAGGTTCAAAGTTGTCGTTTGTGAGATTGCACTTGATTTTTTCGACAGGCTTGGGAGTTCTTCTATTTCTTGCTCCTCCTACTTTCAAAATAAATTCTGACAGGAGCAAACGATGTTGGCTAACTACTGATTCACCCAGGGTCACCTTGCGTTTCATGTTTCCTATCTCCGTGTCCACTACTGTAGGTGATCAGGTGTCTCTCGTTTTTCACAAACCATGTATTTAGGATGACCAAACCGTGCGATCTGCACATGGTCAGAATAGCTTCACCTTCGTCATATCTGACAGTTGAAGGGCTACCCTTTCCACCATGGCAATCCTCGTAATCATAATTTGATTCACCCACATGGCCATTTAGATCTCCTCCCAAGAACACCAATTCGGTATCTGGAATGGTCTGAATCAGGGTGTCAACGTCGTTCCAAAAGGCCTCTTTTTCTTCTGGTGGCAGTCCCCTTTGGGGAGCGTAGGCACTTATTACGTTCCACACCCTTCCGCAGATAACCAATTTGATGCTGATCAAGCGATCACTTTTCTTCGCGACACTTATTATGCTACCAAGCAAAGACGACTCCAGAATAATGCCAACTCCGTTTCTTTGATTTGTGATTCCATAGTAGTACAATTTGTACTTTTAGAATTTGTAAGAAACCGGGCTCTGTCGATATGGGTATTTCGCCACTTCGTCTCCTGCACGCACATAATGTCTATCGCCCTCCGCTTCATGATATCCTCAATCTCCTCGCTCTTCGACGTCATGGAACCTACATTCCAGCTTGCAACCCTCAGCTTCTCCACAGTGTAGTTGGACTGCCTTATAGTGCTCGCCCCGGGATCACTCAACCGCATAGCAGAAGTAGTGCCCGGCGGGGTAGTGCTTATATTTGCGTGAATTTCCATAAGGCCTGTCGCTATTCATATTTTTCATTAAGTTGCAAATTGTTTACAGTTTTCTGAAGCAGTTTCCTTGTTTCTTTCTTTTTTATTGACCTTATCACACTATTGCGTCTACGAAGTATGTAATTGGAGTAGATTGCATGTGCAATGCATAATCGCAAGCAAAAGTTTTCATAATGGCGGTGCGTATACGAATGCAGTGTGTGTGCTATAGTCACTACTCGGTTCAGTAATTCTGTGCGTTGATTTCAACCGGAGATTACTTAAAATCCGCCAACATGCCAACATTGCCATGCCAATAGGAATTGGGTTTTTTGTTTACGGATATGCGAGTCAAATGTTAGAGATTAAAATTCTCCGGGCGTCTACTGATAATGGCCATTTGATAAAACAAATACTCGCATGTTGCAGTACATGTTGGTGTAGACAATGGTGAATAATATGTAAATTACGCTGCGTATGTATAGTGTAAGTACTGTGTATATTATACATTTATGCAATTGAGAATCTATGTATTGTTAAATACATAATATGCACGCATTATTCTTGTAGGCACCTCACCCGACATCACTGTTGCGCTTAGTCAAACATATTTTTATTTTATACAGCCAAAGCCCAGACTGCTTTCATTATGCAGTATTCTGCATATTATGCTTTCAATTGCTTTCTCTGCAATTTATTGTCGTTCTGACCTACCCCATGCAATGTTAACTTTGTGTGGTAGGCATGCTTAGTGCGAAAGTTGGCTGAAACGAAACTTGTCAGAGCAAAAGGCGCCGTTTCGAATTTATGAAGGTAAGAAAATCAGCTTCGAGTGTGGAGAGTTACCTAGAACAGGCCAAAGCAATTAATGTAATTATTTCCGACTCCTCCGCATAAGTAATCCGAGATACGAGAGTACATATTCGCAAAGAATGAATGAATTAAAGTTGCTCTCACATCGTCCAAGAGTTACAATGCTGGTTGGGGTATACCAAGCCCGAGAGCATTATTCTAATGTTCAATGCCTTGAGATTAAAGCCTTAGCCGTGTATGTCGTGAAAACCGGATAAGGTGCACTGTTGTGTACTGTCATTTCTGTGAATCTGTAAATCTATGGAAGGTCGATCCACACTTTTCAGTAATTAATCAACTTGTATGGAAAATGACTGGTTTAAGTTAAAAATTGTGTGTAGAAGTAGCCGTGTTGCTTATCCACAAGCCCTTCGATTTAGCGTGGAACTCAGACTCCAAACAATGTCACCCTCACTTAGAAAACCCAACAGATTACCCAAGGCGAGCTTCAAATGTTGTAGATTTATCTTTACGACCTTTTCTGATCTTCCGTATGCCTTGTATCGATGAACTGTTCCTTCAATAAAACATTGGCTCCGTTCGCCATCGAAAGAGTTTAGTACTGGTATAACGTATAAGCGAAAATCCGCTTTCAAGATTGCCTCTTCAAGTATCAGCGGACACACGTAGCAAATGTGACATATACAATTGCCTTGGATTCTGCGGATCCTCATCTTAAGGTCCAACATTTACTTATTTTAACTACAGGTTGTTGCAGGATTAAAAGGAGCTTCAGTCCTCCATATGGCTGGTCTTACCAGTATTCGGGGACCAAACCACTGAGGTGTACTCCTGAGCGCTACATACAAGTGAGGCATGACTGATTTCAGCACGAATATTATTAGTACATTGTAAAATAAAGCAGGCAGTTTTCAATATACTAGTCCTAAGATAGACCCTTAAGTTTCCACCAACGTTAGTGTAAATTCAGAAGAAGTAATGTTAATAAAAATTACTTTGAAAATTTCGTTAAGTTAAGATGACATCCAGAAAATTATCCAAGGAAGAGAGCTTAATTCATGAAGCTTAAATAATAGCACATCGTGGTTCACTGTCTCAAAGGTTTTGGAAAAATCGGTATAAATTGCGTGGACATGCGAACATTTTCATTAATACGAGTATAATTGTACAGATGATAATAAAGGGAGTGGTCGATAGTTTGACACAATATTTAAGTCCCTTGTTTTAGGAATTGGAGCAAGTAAAAATATTCAAAACCTAAACAGATAACCGTCAGAACAGTCTCTAGTATGTAATCAACACTTATAAATATGTACCCTTATGTTAAGAATTATTATTGATAGCGGATTTGAAATCGCATTACAAACTTTTTTCTTATTTAAAAGTATATTAGGTCCAGAGTATAGTAGGGTGCCTTTTATATTTCGGGATTAGAGAATCATCGAAAATCGCTTTATTGTTTTTCAATAGGGGATACGGTGTCGACTAGTTGTCCCATCCCGAAATATAAAAGGCACCCTATGTATTAAAAGGCCGACCGAATTTGGTGTAATTTGAACCAAGGAACTAAACGCTTCGAATTGGGTTACAGGGTTAGTAAAATGCATTAATGTACTGGAGGTATTAAGTAAGATGGAAATAGTTAAAAAAAGTGTAAACAGCTTTTCTGAAGATAGAGCGGGGGATATCAAAGAGTATATTTTTTTAAATTACAGTTATTGTTCGCGATGCTTTTTTCAATACTGTCAATAACGCATTCCTGGGCTGAATAGGCTGAGACATTACCCTCAATATGGGCGACGTGTTTACACTAGGACAAGAAACGCGACGCCACGGAGCGGTATAAAGCAAGAAAGCAGAGAAGAAAAAATGACGCATTTCTTTAAGCTTGCATAGGTTTTTTATTTGTTGGATGAAAAGGGAGAAGACCAAATTGGCGTGTTAAGTGCTAATAACGAATATGCTTTGAGTGTTTATTTGAATCAATCTTTGAAGTTATCTAGTCAACTAAACGGAGCAATTGCAGGAGGTGCAAATTGAAACACACTCCGCAAATATGATGAAAAGAGCATCATGAAAAACGCAAAGAGTTGAGTTGCTTGCAAACCATATCTCCCAGTGTTAACGACCAAACCACGTCACACAATAGGGAGTACTCCCAAAAAAATGGCTTCTTTCGCTGGACGCCGAAATTTATGGTTGTACCTTTTTTCCCTTGAAGAACTTCAGAAGGCCTTACTCCAGACATTTTTTTCCTACCAGAATACGGTAATTTCCGGAACCAACACAACTTGTAGCTCATCCGTTACGCTTGATATGAGAGCCTATTTATACTGAATCCGATTTGAATCAGGCATTTTGCCTGATTGCCAATAGCACGTACATTCAAATGTGCAAAATTATACACAATCAGGCACCTGATTGCTTGTCAGGTCGCAACTTCAACAACAGCGAACACACAATCAGGAACCTGAACACTTTTTTCAGGCAGAATCGCCGGAAAAGGTGACAATAGCATGAGCTGGCAAAAATATATAAGTGTTTAGGTTTCAATGAGCTTTTAAGAAAAACAAATTTGAAGACAAAAGTTGGACAATAAGTTGAATCGCCCGAACGCGCTTAATACATATTTTCTAAATACCTCATTGTATAATTTTGCCCATTTGCCAGCAAATGCTATTGTTGGTTTATCCGGCGATTTTTCCTGAAAATTTCTCCAGGTTCCTGATTGTGTGTTCGTTGTTGTTGCACTTGCGACCTGACGAGTAATCAGGTGCCTGATTTTGTATAATTTTGCACATTTGAATGTACGCGCTATTGGCCATCAGGCAAAATGCCTGATTCAAAACGGATTCAGTATAAATAGGCTCTGAGAGTGCCTACAGCTACGCACATGGCACTACAAGAATCAATGGAATGGCCGTTTTCTCAAAACTCCATATAATCAAGTGTAAACGAGTGAGATAAAATTGGGAACCCCACAGTCCCCGCTATTACTCAGTTATTATCCACACTTCATTCTTTGTCCCGTCGCTATCGCACACTGTCACCTTCATTTGACATTTTATAGGACTTGGTGAATGTTTGTCGTTGCATCTCGGAAAAAATTCAATTTGGCTGTGTTTGGCCAGAAATCGACTAATCGACTAAATACTGACATACAAATTGTGTGAATTTGATTTTTTTCCTGCCCGACAACCAAAACGCGCACAATGTTTGCGACATTTGTTTTGGCTTTTTGACATTCACGCTCAGCTAGACGTGGATTGGTTTTGCTGTTCATGGGGGTAGTTCCACCATTTTTACCATGGGGGCTTCTTTTTTACAAAAACTGCGCACGCTCTTTTGCGCGTGAGTATATCCGTGAGCTGATTTTGCTATCAAGAATTTTGTCAAATGTCCGATCAGTGGCTAAGCGTTTGATTGAATTTAAAATTGGGAAAGCATCATTTGAACAATATTTTTATAGCATAGACAAGTATCCCCATTCATAGTTCTGGCCCGATGGTCCCTCGTACTTAAATGTGTGAGAGTTTTCAGGAAATTTCAGTATCTGTTGCGCCAAATTTCAGTGATGAGATATCATTAATGTTGGTATGAAGCGATCAAATCTGCAATCATTTTCACAAATTTACAGATGCGCACAGAAGGGTGGGAAACAGGAAGGGGCCTCGGCAGGTCTAGAAACCTTGAAATACACTAACGTACAATATTTTTCCAAATAAATATGCGAACTGATGTCAATTAACTGCGGCATTGACTTGTCCACTTGTTGACAATGTGAATGCCCCATATATGTATTTATTGCTGAAATTACAATGAAAACCGATCCCGCCAAAAGATAGATCCTTAAGCTTTGTTCAGCTCGTTAAAGAGTACACGAGTCTCTATTATCACATTTGAAAGTAAAGCTGTGAAATTTTCACGAGAGCCCACTTTTTGTAACTACGTGTAATCCGAACAGGGCGAGATGGTTCAAGTCGGCTCCAACGTTTTAACCCAAAATAAACCTGAAAACAACCTGACTCGAGTCTACACGTAGCGATAATGGGGTCCTCTACCTGAATCCTCTAAAGATTCAGAAGCTTATCGGATTGCAAAAGTTGAATCATTGCGTGTAAAAGTGTAAATTATTCAATGCTCCCGATATGCAAAACGGAAATCTACCTTTTTTAAGTCTGAAGCAAAACTTACGGCACGATTTCAGTATCTGTGGCGCCAAATTTTGATGAAGCCATTTCATTAATATTGGCCTGAAACGACCGAATCTGCAATCCTTTTTCGCGAAATCGTAACGGTTCTCCAGATATTCAATGTCAAAGTTTGACATTTATATGGGGTAGTTCGGTTTCTAATGGGAAATTGGGGGGATTTTTACAACATACTGATTCGAATCAATGGCATTGCACCAAATAAAACATTTTAAATTTTATTTGCCTTCCTGTCTAGCAAATTGTACAATTCTTGCTCTCAAATATATTTCGACTTTTCATATTATTAACATCTTTGCCAAATTGGTAAAACTTACTATTCTAGTGGGAATGATTAAAATTAAAACGTCAATTTGATGGCATGGAACACTTTCCCCAATGTGTAAAGCGGAAATCCACCCTTTTTCTTATCAAATTACATAACTGGTTTCATAGAAAAGTCAAACTTTGACATTAAATATCTGGAGAACCGTTACGATTTGGCGAAAAAGGATTGCAGATTCGATCGTTTCAGACCAATATTAATGAAATGGCATCATCAAAATTTGGCGCCACAGATACTGAAATCTCCCCAAACTTACATTGGAAAAATTTTGACAAACATTTTTTTTTCAATTTTAACACAAAATATTTTTGCGAAATTATAATGGTTGTTAATTTTGCGAAAAATTATTGAAGATTCATTAGTCAGGATTTCAGTTACGAAGGAGAAACCGTAACCAACCTTAAGATGGCTGATGTGCTTCACATACTGGCTGCGTAGTTTACGTAGTTTGCGATGGGGAGTGTATGTACATTCTGACAATGTACATACATTCACACATGCACAGACATACACTTACACATATCTCAGGGCTGCTACTTCTAATGGCGGAATCTGGGCACCCATGCAGTATCAAGAAAGATTGGCATATAAACGTCTTGATTCCTGAATAAACCACATAGAGACCAAGCAACTCACGCCATGATCGCTTAGCGATTATTGCCCCTTTGTTAAATTCTTGACAGAGCTGTGTTCCTTATATCGACTTAAGCTTAGAAGAATACAGCATCATACATAAAATATTTAAATCGTGATCGAATACATACAAAAGAACGATAGTCGCTCAGCGATCATAGCAACTGTCGTTTCAAGCAGCACAAACGATTAAAGCTAGAGATCTGCGTTAGTAAGTCCAATTTCTCTGACTGTGTCTATAGACACCTTCTAGAATAGAAAATGGAACATTTAAATTCTGAATTACATCCGTAATTTCTACGGTACCTTCTGATACCTAATTGGCTCTGGTAAGTTTCGCACCAGAAACAATTTTGCCCAAAAATTACAGCCACTTTAATGAATTAATTTCTGTAAATTCAATGCAACAATTGAGAGTTCCAAATTAGCAAAATAAAAAAAAATCGAGACTGCATCCTGAGGATGACAGTCCATTAGTTTTTCAATTTCGTAATATAAAAGCCTTTCCATGTGAATTTTGTTTGCCCATGTCACCGTTCAATTGGTGGAAAGCGCCCCTTCCAATCTGCTTCTGTCTACGCCCATGTGTGAGGCAAACGTTGAAGAAATGTCAATTTTAAAATTTTGCTTGAATTCTCATTTTTCAGCCCAAAAGAAAAAACATCAAATTGTCTATCGGTACCTTCGGGTGTTGTGGCCGCAGGCCAAGGAAGATTCGCAGTCTCTCTATCGGCATTGTGGGCAACTAGATGCGAGCTCTCTGTGACTCTTTGGAATAGCCTTGATCAAGGATGTTCCGACCGTTGAACCATGCTGTGCTTACACCACATGCACATATGAAGTCCTTGGAGATTTATCGGAATTTTGAATACCGGATAGCCTCCCGTAATCACAGATAAGTCGAACCAGGCCACTCCGGCTATCTAGGTTGTTTATATAATGTTTTCGTTTCCACCGAGATTTGTCCACTATCACTTCGGCTTCCCCGCTGGCATTCAGAGTTGAAGCTTTGGGAAATATAAGGGCTCTCTTCCACTGCAAGCGTAAACTTGAGCGGCGCGGCGCTCCAGCGGCAAAGCTTTCACAAAATATGCGAAAAAAAGCTTTTACTAGTAAAAGGTATAAGCACACACAATATTCAGAAAGCTTTTCCATTGTTTTGAATGGAATTTTTGTTTATTTTGCATAGTTACGCCATATTTTGCTTGGTTACGCCATTGAAATTAGGAAAAGCTTTAAACGCGGGAGCGCCGCGCCGCTCGAAGCAGGTAATGGACGGCAGGCGTAAATAATTTCCGATTTTCCCTCGAGCATGAAAGCGTATAAGCTTGAAGCTTTCCACTTTGACATTCCTGAGTGTTGCTTAATTTTTGTCACAGAGCGGACTACAAAATTATTGCGGAATGTAATTACAATAAAGGTCAATCCACACTTTTCAGTCATCAGTCACAGTCACTTTCCATACAAGTTAAAATATTGTCAGTTAATTGATTGACTGACAATTTGTTAACTTCTATGGAAAATAACTGTGACTGACGACCGAGAAGTGTGGATCACCCCGAACTCCTTGGCTGGAGGTTCGGTTTCTAGCGTTCTTATGAAAATATGTAAATCTCCTCCGGTTCCTTGAACCCTCACTACCTTTCCTTCCCTAGCCTACAGCAACTTTATCCGACGTGTACTACTCTAATTACCATCGTCTTTCAGTCTGCAATCGACTGAGACGCAATGAGATTTAGTACCACGATCAGATTTCACCCATTCAACGAACGGAAGGTCTCGAATTTCTGCAATCGATCTGACCCAAAAAATGTCTCACACTCATCGGCTCCACCGCCTTCGTCGCCATCCATTGAGAATTGGAATTGGCTTTTTGGGTTAAGTGGTCAGAGGCGGCGGCAGCGATTGCGTGCTGCTGGCGACAAAGAAAACCTGTCTTGTCTCATTTAAGCCGTTACTGGCGGTGACTCATTTGGAAAAAGTCCAAAGAATCGCCAGAAGCACACGCAGAAAAATCTCGCAGTCATGAGCCAGAGGAAATTCCCTGACCACAACAATCAATGGTTACAGTCGCAGCCAGCTGCGAGCAATTTGATAGCACAAAGAATGGAGTTGGAGTCCATTCTAATTGACTACATCCGCAAGCGAGGGGAGTGGTTGATGCGTTGATGGTGAACTGCGTCGCCAGCAACCTTGGGATGCAAACAGTAGCAGAGTGCAAGACACTTTGGAGTCCATCGACCGCGGCAGCCAACAAGAACAAGCTGCAGGAGTTCCTGCCTAGAAAGTGCACTCACGCGACCTCATTCGTTATGCAAATTTTGAAACGCAACGATGATGGACATGGACACTCACTCACCTGAAGTGCTTTGTGTGGCTGAACTCTCGATGCAAGGCCGCCGACCAATAATCCAATTAGCAAGGGGCGCGCATTACAGCAGGTCGCCTGCCTGACAAATCCAATAAGAACAATTCTTCTTCGCTTGCAGACACTTAACACGACCTAGACGACAACGACTGCACAAGAGGGCACCGAACTTTTTTCTTTCTTTTCGCTGCACTTGTTTTGGCCACTGCAATTTTCACACACTTTCCCGTTTCGCCAAGAGAGGACAATAACACTTCACCACACACGACACGAACCGAAAAAACAGCGTCACAGGACGACTAGGACGACGAAATCCTGCCCGAGTGTGAGAATGGGTGCCCCGCACAACGAAAGCGACACTCCACTTTGAAATGGGTATTTGGGGGATGAGCGCTATGGGCACAACACCGCACACACTATGCGGGGGGCACACAAGATGCGGTGGCCAGGATCTCTCTGTTTCAATGGAGCGCTGCAACGACACGACGACGACGGCTGCGAAAAATCAATGGGCGATGTCGTGTTGGGATGCTGCTGGTGCTTCTGCTGGCTGGCTGTTGGCACTCGACTTCTTCATTAGAGGGCCGGGCAACGCGAAACACGAACAAATGGTCTCACACGCGATTCGGTTATCTTTCGCGCAACGGTCACACAGCACAAGAGACGCGATAATGAATCAATTTGCGTCACTAAATCCAGACCGGACACGCACTTTTAGTGATGAAAACAAAGAAAATCGAAACTGCAACTAGCACCCGTCAGACGACGACATTTCCTTCGCCCGTTCCGTTTGCTGGCTGTTTCGTGTCTGTTCTGGCCTGCTAAGGCTGTTCCCCGAAAAAGTGTTTCGCTGTCACAAGCGCAGAAAACATTGTTTCGTTTTCCAGGCGTTTCATGTTGCCGTGCACGACACGGCAAAGACGAACTGTCAACTTGTGCAAGAAAAGACCGAAACATGTACGCGACGTGTGATTGTTCAAGCGAATTGATGGCGAGCGTACATGATACGATATTTTTCGTAATGCCATAGGAGAAACGATTGAATTTGATTTCCGGTTCTCTTTGTCAGTTAATTTGAAAATGTATAATTCTTAATATTGATTGCTTTGATAAATAAAATAATAGAGAAGTAGCGTTCAAGGATATTATGCCGTCGGCCACAATTAATTGTAGTATGAAAATTTGGACCTGAAATTTCAATTAAATGGAAATATCTCAACCAGTTTTCAATGCAGTCAGATGAAATTTTGCTGGTAAATTATTTGAGACGCTCACAACAAATTTACAGAAGAAAAGATAAGACAACTATCACACAACAAAAGAAAACGGTGGTATTAAATTGGTCAAAATTATTTTGCACAACTTCATAGTTGTCCGAAATGGATTGAACAAATCCATTGGGTCCGCTAGTGTGGTGGATTTACCCTTTGACCGCCAGTATTCACATTCACATATTGCCGCCCCTACTCTTTGTCGATAATGAATATTCGGGAGGAATTATGCTTTGTTTACCTACAATTATTTTCAACTTAAGCCTAGTACTGACATCGAAGGTGAAATTTTTCGCCGCTGCGATTTTTTCAATGAAAATGTATTCTTACTGTCGTGGAATATGTAGGGCGAATGCTGGGGAATTCCATAAGCTACAATCAGAAAACAGTTCCACAATTTTTCTCGGCCATTTTATGTATTTTTTTCCGATTCCCCGGTTATTTCATCGTGAAATGTCAAAAGACCGGGGAATTGAAAAATAATACATAAAATGGACGAGGAGAATGATGGAACTGGTCTCGGATTGTAGCTTATGGAATTCCTTACCGTTTGTGACATATTCCACGACAGTAAGTATCCATTTTTATTGATAAATTAACTGGGCGAAAAATTTCACTCTCGATCTTAATTCAGCCCTTTACACTTTGTACTTAAATATGTGTGATCTTCGAGATATCCGCTTCTTGGGTCCTGAGTATTCTTCAATATTTATCACAGAGTATAAAGCTTATACAATAATTTTCTGCTCTGAAAATCTGTTTATAGGGGTGGATCCTACACTGTTGGAGGCTCAAATATTGATGCCACCATTTTGAATCGAAATTCTTTCGAAATCATCAGAAGGTAATACGTTGTTGCAATACGTCGGCCAAACATTTTATTTTCTTTGACAAAAAAAAGCTGAGGCCAAATCTGCTTGATGATCACCGCTAAGAATATTTTAGAACGGAAAAAAATCACTTGATATGATTGCAAGTGATGCCTAAACTCGCGCTTCTTATGTAAACCGCACCTGGGTGGATACATTTTTGGATTCAATAATCCTACGTAGAACACTTGCGTATTGTGTTTGCTCCAGTAATGGCAATTGTTTTTCTCGAGGTATCACTGCCCCTGCGGCATGGGTCAAGAATAGTGCATCTGTCTTTAAAGAAGCACATACTGTAGCAATCATACCACGAAATTCATTTATCGCGTGACATCGCTTAAAGTAATATTTTGATCCGATAAAACATCCTTAAAGTATTTTCCGGAAAGCTTATATCATCATTATGGAATAAATTTAAAGATGGTGGTATAAAACTTCGATACAACTGTCTCTAAACGTTACCCTAAAAACGTACTCCTTTAAATACTCCACTCTTGTGTTTATTGGATGATACAGCACACACATGCAATGGTCTCTCTAAGTTAACTCACACACATGCATTATATTTTTCTATAGCACAGTCCGTGTCATTTTTATAGTGTGACATTCGTATGGTCATCCAATAAATTGTTCACCGTAGTTTTATAGAAGGATGTACTTTGTGATTTACTGAATTGACACTTATGAAGTGCTCTGGAATACCACGTTTCTTGAATTGAATTCATTGAAATATTGCTTGAAACCAACATTTCCTCACTCCTTGTTAGCTTATGAATCAATTAAGATAATCTTAGCGCAAAAAATGTCTGTATTTTATTGAAGAATGTGTGAATTTAATTAGCTTCAACAGATTGACATATAAAGAAGAAGGTGCATAGGAGAAAGGTCGATAAAGAAGTGTCGAGCACTTGTAGTGTTTACGAGCAATGTTATCTATATGTGAGGTTGGCCGAGTGGTTAGGGCGTCGGACTGGCGTACGACAGTCGCTGGTTCGACGCTGGCTGCGGGAATTATTTTTTTTTCTCTTTTTTTTGCAATCTCGAGAAAATGACAGAAAATGATGACATAACACATGATGTATGTCTTTCTCGAAGCGTAATTCAGTGCTACAATGAGGTTCTATTGGATAAAAAAAAACGGCGCCAAATGCCATTATTGGACTATTATTCAGTGTTTATACCCTGTAAGGTGCCCCTATTGTCGTTAGAAGAGAATATTTTACGAAGTATTATAGGGATGAAATTGTTACTTGGGATGTACGAAACCTAACAACAAATTGACCCCTGTGGTTTTGGGGTTAGAATTATACCACAGCGATCCCGGCTTGTCGTAAAAGGCAACTTGAGGAATAGGCAAAAAGGCGTGCAGAGAAGTAGAAGTAGAAGAAGCGTAATTGCATCAACGCCTTAGCAAAGAAGGCAAATGATGCGGCTTACCGTGGCGAAAGTTGTACCCTTTGCAAGCTTATTAAGCCACTAATTGGCAAATCGTTCACTACGGACCATCCTGTGAAAGATAAATAAGGATTACTGCTTGTTACCGAAGAAGATCAGAGATCGAAAGAGCACTTTTTAGAGGCTCTTAACAACCGCTTTGTGCCTGCGAGTGCATCTTCATCGACAGAAGAAGACGTCCCTCCAGTAGCCAGTATTAACTCCAGACCACCATTTAAGACGGAATTAAAGCGGGTTATCGAATCTATGGACGCCGGTAAGGCCCCGGGGATAGATGGAATTCCGGTTGAAATATTCAAATTAGCATTCGAATGCTACAGCGAATATTCTGCTTCAGCTCATCTGAGAGTGTTGGGAAACCGAAACTCTTCCTGTCAGATGGAAAAGGGCGTAATTGTTAAAATTCCGAAAAAGTTAAGACCTTCGGCTTCGGCGAACCGCGCTGTTTTTTTTTTATCATGATGAAAGTTGCATTGCACCACGCCCCCATTCTCGGATCATTTGTCACACTCATTTTTGGAGGCAATATCTTCAGTCCCAATCATAGAAAGTGGGCTGGGGGGTATATCTGCATCCTCCATCGGTTCCGGCAGGTGCATGAGGCCGTGGTGTTGTGGTACCTCGTTGCGGGAGCGGTACCTCGGTGGGGCAATATTTGGCGCGTGCTGCTGGGCAAAATGCTATGCTCCTTCTGTTTTCGCACCTTCTTCTTTCTGGGCGCCCTTCCAGTTTTCCGGCTAGACCTTGACCTCTCCTAAACGGTAGGGCAACTACGTCTGGTGATAGACTCCATGGACATTGGATCTACCACCACGATTACGAAGAGTCCATCTCCTTCCGTCGATGAATTGATCACCCTCCACTCGCTGGTGCGCAGCCACTCATTTTGTCTGCCCAGGAGTGTGATAGCACCGGTGACGTCTGTGCTTGTGGAACGCAATATTTTATCGCCCGTGGCCGCACGTAAGGTAGTAGATGCCACCTTTTGACTGTAGCACTGCCATCTAGATAGACAGGCCGAACTGCAGAAATTTGTTCGTCCACGAGTGGACAAAGTGCGTTCGTGACCAGTGACAGTTGACATTTCTAGAGCTCACAAACACCAGTTCTTCGGAACCCAAAAGTTTAAATGTGCCGAGCGTTTATTACGAAACAAAGGTTATGGTTTGCTTTCGTGTGTTTTTTATGTGGTGGTATACATCAACATCGTACTTACCATATTTATCTCAAAAATCAACGCACTGGCATGTGTATATCATAGCAAGTCACACGAAATGACAGGCTGGCAGCCACTGATATTTGGATTGTGGACAATTTGTGGATTGTACCGAGCGGTACTTTGGCAGTACTAAGCGCGGACCATGACTCACCATGGCAGTACTTGTGTTGCATGACGACTGACAGATCAGCTGATAATCCGGCCTGTCTATCTAGATGGCAATGACTGTAGTCCTAGGGGTGTCCACTGATCCGGAAGGTCTAGCTAAAGCCATCGAAGGTGTCCTGTACCCACAACCTGCAGAATTACTGGGTTTAGGGGAATTTGCCGTTTTAGGCTTTTTGGTGGAGGTGGCTTGTTTTCCGAGATTCGGAGCGCCATCATCCTCCGAATGTTTGGGAGGGGGCTTTGCGATTGGGGTTTATTTGCAAGTGTTCTTACCTTTTCGGGAGCAGAGCATGTCTCTGGAAGAGTAACCGAACGTACCGCTTTCAGGCCGAATATTTAGCTGAAAGTCTGGGTTTGCGCTTCCTATATACTTAGAGGTGCGGTCGCTCTTACCCGCTTCTGTTGTGCAGTATGGTTGATCCACATCCGACCGGTATAGTTCCGCTTGAACGAGGTCTGAGGCAAGTGTCTATTGATCTGTGTCTGAGGCTGCCTCAATCAGATCGGTCTTTGATTTTGTTTTTGTTGTCGTCAGCGTACTCATTTGGGTCCCATCATCAGAGCCCCCTTGATGTGGTACTTAGAGTTCATTTACGTTGCTGAACATCTTTCCCGATGGGCACGGGTCGTTTGACACCCCATGGACAAATCTAAAATCCGATAGACACGGATGTATATCAGTTGGTACGTTGTTCTCATTTCGCCGGAACACCCATAGTGTGCTTATCCTCCGAGTGAGCCTTCGTCTGAATGAAGAACCGCACCTCACAGTTTAGTCTTCACATAGGTTAAGTTTTCAGCGCCCACCGTGGGGAGGTACTCCGAGCACTTTCCGTAATGCCGATAATTGACCAACAATATACCGCCTTACAAGCTGACAACCAACTAGACAAATAAAAGCTTTGAGAATACCGTTATCAGTTAAATCAATGGAATGGGCGAATGGACGTATAAGTTTAACTATTCGCTTTAAAGTCGTATGAGTTCTTTCATTGGAGCCAGTTTCCGGTCGGAGGGAGGCCAGTTGTCTAATTCGTAATAGTCTGCCCTAAGCAGACGAGTAGTCACAGGTCCAATGAACCTGGGATGTGCACATCTGAATTTAACGTTAGGCATAACCATTAGGGGGCCGAAGGAGGATCACACCTTTAGTCTTTAGCGAATAGTGTACCTCGGGGATGGGCGTGCCCCAGTGCCGGATTAAGCGAACGCGGGGCCCGTGGCAAATGTTGAGTGCGGGCCCATGGAACAAGTTAAAACATTTCCTATCTATTCGCAAAAATGATCAACTTTCAAATTCATAATATGAAATTTCCGTACATGACAGTGCGTTAGGAACGCCGATCATTACTACTGAAAGCGAAATACATATTGCCAAGCGCACTGATACAGATTCACCAGGAACAGTGGTTCAGATTCCCATTCCAGCGGGACCAAAAATCAAAGGAGTAAGTAAGCGATTACTGAAGATTTTGATAGGCAATACATTTGCACATATCAATAGAATAAAGAAATAACAATTATATCCTATATGCACAGTGGCGTAGCTCTCAAAGCATTACGAAAAAAGGGGCCAAAATTGTCTGTTTTGAAAATGATTCAAAATTCTTTCACAATTTTTTTTTCAATATTCCAAGAAGGTAAGAATGTCAAAAATCTTTATGTGAATTAGTAAAACCGAATTTCTGGAGACAAATTATATTTATTTGACAAAGAAGATTTTTTTTTAGAAGTCCCTTTTTGAACAACATCGAAAAATGTAAAATTTCGACATATGTATTCCGAAAAAGGCCCATAATAAAAATACTCATGTAGGGCATACTAGAATGCCAAATTTGCGTTAACACCTTCTATATTTATTCGGGTTTACTAATTGAAATAAAAAATCATTGGAAACTTACACACTTAAATGGAAAACAAAATTTTTGTGAAACATTTTTGAATCATTTTTAAACAGGTAATTATGCCCCCCCCCCTTTTCATAACGTTTAACTGTGAGTGACAGATATAATTGTAATTTTTCAATTCTGTGGAAGTGTGCAAATATACACTGCCTGTCATAATTATAGCCGCACCATAAGACAGAATGATCCTTGCAAATTTAAGCAGAGAGAGCAGAGTTATTTCACATACTATAAACAAAAGGGACATTAAAAAGACAAATAATTTTTAAAAAAGTTTCCTTTTATTTCAAACCGTTAGTTCTTTATAATGGAAAAACTAAATTTTCGGTCCGTCATAACTATAGCCGCACTTGGAACTATTTTGGCAAAAACTGATTAAAAAGCCGAAATTGTGGATACTAATAACGTGGGAGACCCTTTTCGTTTTAAATAGACCCTGAGGGATTGTTTTGTTTATTTTTCACGAAATAATTTTACCAGTTTTTTTCGAGGTTTTTGCTTATTAACCTCTTAGCATCGATAACCGCTGCTTTTACATAGAAAACTCTTCGAAATCGAGCTTTTCTTTATAAGTTTTACGTATAATAATTTCTCGAAGATTTCCTGTCTAATTTGAATCAATGAAAGACTCCCTCCCTAACATTTGTAACATTGGAACCAAATTAAAGTATTACGACTGGTGAGAGCTAATGCAATCTCTTGCGTGTTTTCGTTTGAATACAGAAGACATGTGTCATGTCTTCGACACATAACGGATTTCGTAGCAAGAGATTACATCATCTCACACCAATTATTACACTTCAAGAAGGTTCCAATGTAACAGATGTTACGGAGGTGGCCCCTCATTCATCAAAAGTAGACACAAAACTTTTAAGAAACATTATTACGAAAAATTCATAAAAGATACAATTTCAAAGAGTTTTTATGCAATCAAAAGCTTGTATTGAAACTGGGAGGTTTATAAGCAAAAAACAAAAAAGTTATAATTATTATTTTTTGAGGAATAAGCAAAATAATTTATCAGAGTCAATTTTAATAAAAAAAAACATTTTTCCCGTTATTCAGTTCCGCCTTTTAACAATTTTTCTATTTTCATGCAATATAAACCTTGCTATAATTTTGGAACACCCTCGTCTATGTTGTTCAACGATAAAGTGTTATAAGGTATAACAATTTAAGAGGAACTGCTTTTTAGAATTTCGTTGGAATCTTGGTTGTTATATTTTTTTTTAATAAATTTTAAATGAATTTATAACACCTTATTTTTGTTTGAGAAAAACGCGGTCCCCTTAAAGCCCGGGGCCCGTGGCATTTGCCACCTTCTGCCACGTGGTTAATCCGGCACTGGCGTGCCCAGTTGACCATGGTCCCTACCCATCAAGGCGTTGGTCTCGAGGTGGCTTTCGGTTGTTAAGCAAGTCATCGAGCTGGTGATGCAGCCCCGGGGTGGGGTTCCTGAAGGTGAGAGCATTCACCGGATGGAGAAATCCCCATCTGACAATAAGACCCTGTCAGTAAAACGCCGAAGGTCCAAACCGCCCGAAGGACCAGGAGATAAGGCCTTAACGGCTGTGCTCCCCTGACGGTATACCCCGTAGATGGTATCTATATGTCTGATTCGTAATGTCAATCGGTGCTCCGGTGTTGCATTTGGTTCGCATGAACCTTGAGCTCTCGGTCGGTAGCACGAATTTTGTGTGGCGGTTCAACTTGAAAGTAACTCGAGCCCCGTGTCCCTGGTTAAAGTCAAGGGCCATTCTGTTTATTACGGTGCTTCCCCACAAGGTATGTCAAAGATACGACGACGATCAGAAGTATTGAATGTAATCAGGAGCTCCAGCTCCTCTGAAGGCACCGGCCTTCCGTGGGCCAAGTAGGCGGAGGAGATAAACAGCTCACCCATCTCTGGAATCTCCATTCTTGACTCGAACTTAATGTTCCTTCTGCTGAGTTCGTCCAGGGTCCCACGCAGATCCACCAAGTTTCGCACAAACGATCTGTACCAGTTTATAGCACCCAGGAAGGATCTCAACTAACTGATGTCTTTTGGAGCAGGCAGTTCTTAAAGAGGCCGCAAACGGTTAGAGTCAGGGCATATATGTACCATGTGAATCTACGATCTTCTCCAAATATTTAATTTCGAACGCACTCTTGTCTAGACGTAAGGATAATCCGGCATCCTCCAGCGCTTTCAGAACACGCGTTAATCTGGCGTTGTGGTCGGCCCTCATAAGCTCAAGAACCCGTGGATGAACCTTATCGAATTTCTGAACAATTGCACAGCAAACCAAGGCCTATTTTGTTCACGAAGAATATGGTTTAACCTCTTGCGATTATGTTCATTTTATGATTACGCACTTGTGTAGATTAATTCATTTTAATTTTGTGTACAAACGTTTCTAAAATTAACATCTTAATTTTGCTTGTCTTGTAATTATACTCTATTTGCTTCGGCCAAGGAAAATAAATGCAAAATATTTCGTCTTATTGTCTTTTCCGAAATTTGCTTTTCAATGCGCCTTTTCGCTAGATTAGATATTGCACAATTAAATTTATTAAAATGATGTTTAGTAGGTATATAAATGATAGGCCAGATTAGAGGATCTCAGTTAGTCAGCATCTTTAACGCTTCTCTATTAATTCGGAAGATTATCATGAGGATCAAATGTGTAGGTAAAATTGCAAAATTGTTTAGTAAATTTATATTTATAAATAATTTTTTGACTTTTTATATATTCGCTCAGAGTTTTTGGATATTGTGGCTCTTCTTGGCCTATACAAGGGCAGATGAATTTTGTGGCGTACTAGGACCTTTATCGGGCGTTGTTTGTATAACGGAAACACAGTACAAAACGAATCGTATGTTCATATAAATTTAAAAATAAATAAATTAATTAATTTAATTGATTTAAGATGATTACAAATTCTTGATAAATTTTTATAGTGGCCGATCCATATATATATGAATGTCTACGGGGCTTTTGCGTGAATTCGGAAGAAATTTGCGTGGAAGACGCCGAGCCCAGTTGCAAATTGAGTAAGCAATGTGCATCGTGCGAAGGCGGCGTGACGTCTGTTTGTGTTGCGCAAAAAATGTATGCGTCTTGTGTTGATGGTGTTTTGGGCAGTAACAAATACTGTCAAGCGTCGCGACCATATTGTGCAATGCGTGTCGGAGAAGATGGCATTCCACAATCAGTTTGCACGAATATTATTCAGGTGAGATGCGGAGTTCTTAAAGAGTTTTTGTAACAAGCATTATCCGAAAAGTTATGCCCTACATTATAGAAAAAAATAATCATTCAATTAATTAAATTAAGTAATGGAATTTTTTATTTAATTTTATAAATATAGCAAGCACTTTGCAATGGCACTCCAACCGATACAACAACAGTTGTGCCTCCTAAGCCAACAGACCCGGTGACCACGCCACGGCCTGATCCTGGCGATGATGAAAATTGCTTGCGACTTGGAAAGTTTCCAGTGAAATCAGATCCTACATGCAAAACGTAAAAAATCTACTTTAACAAAAATTCAAATTTTTGGGATTTTACTTCAAATTTCTTTCTGCAGATACGTTTATTGTTATCCGGACAAAGACCGAGACGGAAATGATCAAATTGGGAAAATGATTTATACTTGTCCCGGAACATCTGTTTATGATCCACAAAGTTTGAAATGTATCAACGGAACACATTTTACGTGTACGAATGGTTAAAGATTTGGGACGAACTAGAGATTTTAAGTTTAAACGAATTTATGGTTTTAAATAAATTTAATGAGTTTCTTAGTGACGTTTTTTTACTGAAAATTTCAAGGTTCCAGCTATCAGCGTTTAGAAGTTACAGCCGCATAAAGACCGGAAAAATGTGTCAAGTTTGCGCCGTAGCTCGAATTCGAAAGATTCGCATGATGCGAGTGTACATCGTCCGGTGATAATTGCAGGTGACTTTAATGCGTGGGCGACAGAGTGGGGTAGCCGAGATAAAAATGCCCGGCGTGGGCACTTCTTGTCGCCTTTTCACAGTTGGATGTCGTCCTCATGAACTCAGGAGGTAGGAATACCTTCCGAAAGGGAAGTGTAGGCTCTATCATTGACCTTACTTTTGTAAGTAGCTCTGTGGCTCCACTGTAGATTGGAACGTTAGCGAAGACTACACCCACAGCGATCATCAGGCGATATTTTTCACAATCGTAGACAGGACACATCAAGAGCCCCCCCCCCACTAGGGTGGTGCACACAAAGCTTTGATGCTGAAGCCTTTAAGGAGCTTTTGCTTCAGGAAGGAGTCCTAGATGGAACGGCCGCGCAATAAGGATGTCAGAAATCGCTAGGGACATAGCGGCAGGATGGGATTATTCCATGGTAAGAAAAAAGTCCACTAACCACCAAAAAGAGGAGAATTACTGGTGGAATAGGGAAATCGTAACCGACGATCCATGCCGATCGTCTAGAAGCATACAAATCGGCGCGAAAGAATCTTAAGAGGGTCATCGGAAGAAGCAAAACGAACTGCTTCGAAGAGCTCTGCGACGACGCGGACATAAAACCGTGGGTCGTAATGAAGAAGATAAGGCCAAAAATCACTCCAGTTAAAGTGCCCAATTTTGCTGAATAGGATTGTCTCCGTCCTATTTCCTCAGCACACACCGGAAACCACAAGATATGTTCCAGTGTCGTACGCCGACATTCCGCCCGTAACTGAGGATGAACTTTTGCAACGACGAAATACACTTTTATAGCAGGAGTCCCACAGGGGTCCGTTCTTGGTCCTCTGCTGTGGAAATATATAAATCTGCCAGTGCCTAAAGAGGTAACGATAGTCCGATTTGCGGATGATATCGCGGTTGGTCGGAAATAATCCGGGGGACGTGGATGTAACGAATATGATGCTGAATAATAAGACTGTTGGCTTTACTGACTAGTGACTTTATTCAGTGACTATCTTAGACTGACTAACTGCTCTTACAAGTGCTAGTAGGTATGTATTATATACTATGTACTAATATAAATATGTACTAATATTTTAATACAATCATATAACATCTCCTTTCTTTTAGATGACTTCAAAACCATTTCAATTCATATTAAATTTAATTCTGTTTTAATTCTGTGGGTAAAACCAAATTTATATACAAACTTCAGTACGAAAATTACTTAATAATAATTAAACTAATAAAAGAAAAAATATAAAAAAATATTTGAAGGTGAAACCATTTATTATTGGTAGGTTAATCTAGATGGAGGTAAAATCTTTCTTCCATATCTGGTCGTGATACTCTTCTCAGAAGATGTAGGAACAGGGTCATCTATTGGACGAGGAGGCGAGGGATCATTATCTGGAGATAGCGAAGCTGGAGACTTAGAGGGTTTCTTAGAAGTTGGTACTAGGATGTGTTGTCTATTGCGCCTGTATAGATTTCCTTGCGCGTCTTTAACTACATACGATCTTGGTTCTTTACAAACAGATACAATATTCCCAGGAGTCCAATAGGATGATGGATTACGTTTGTAATATACCTGTTCTCCTTTCTTCAAGGGATCTAAATGTTTAGCGTTTTTGTTGTAATAGTTTTCATTTTTACGATTTTGAATTTTAATTGATTTCTTTAGTTTTCTTAAATCAATTTTTTGGGGATACAAATTTTTATTTATTGATGGGATTTTGGTTCTTAGTTTTCGAGACATTAGCATTTCTGCTGGAGATGGCATATTATTTTTAGCAATAGCGCGATAATGCAGGAGAGCGACATATGGATCCGAATTAGTTTCGTAGCATTTCACAAAAAGTTTTTTAATCGTTTGAACTGATCTTTCAACCAGTCCATTCGACCGTGAAAGATATGGGCTAGATGTTATGTGCTCAATATTCCACTCAGTACAAAATTTTCGAAACTCATCAGAGTTAAATGGAGGACCATTGTCAGAAATTAACTGTTGTGGTATCCCGTGTCTCGCAAAGATGGATTTGAATTTTGCAATGACAAATTTGCTGCTAAATCCTGAATTAAGACATTCTACTTCAATGTATTTGGACCAATAGTCCACCGCTATTAAGAAATGTTTTTTATTTAGTTCAAAGAGATCCACTCCAATTTTATACCAGGGTATTGGTTTGATTTCATGACTTAATAATGGTTCTCTTGGTTGGGCATTGCGATGGCGAATACAAGTCTCGCAATTGTTGACAATGTTACAAATATCATTATTGATATTCGGCCAGAAGACAACATCTCTAGCATAGTTTTGGCAACGTTGAATGCCTAAGTGACCTTCATGTAACAAATTTGAGATTTCTTTTCGCATTTTATGTGGAACTACTATTCTATTTGACATGAAAATAATGTCGTTTACTATATGTAGGCAATCTTTTACAGAAAAATAGGGCATGCATTCTTGTTCGACTAATTTTTTGTGTTTTGGCCAACCGGATTTTATGTATCGTTTGAGAATACTTAGGACTTTATCTGAATTTGTTTCTATTTGAATAGTTTTAATTTTTTCTTCTGAAACTGACAGACTTGTTATTAATAAATTGCAATGCAAATCTAGCTCTTTATCAAAGTCTTCAAGTACATTTTCCGATAGAGGGGCTCTGGACAAAGTATCAGCGACAAACATGTATTTCCCAGGCTTGTACGAAACATCTAAATCATAAGTCTGTAAGCGAAGCATAAATCTTTGTAAGCGAGCAGGTACTTTGAATAGAGGCTTGCTAAAAATCGACACAAGGGGCTTATGATCTGTTTCTACCTTGACATTTCTACCATAAATATAATGGTGAAACTTCGTACACCCAAAGAGAATTGCAAATAGCTCTTTCTCAATTTGAGCATAATTTTGCTGGCTTTTAGTTAACGTTGCCGAAGCATACGCAATCGGTTTCTCGTTATGTGCTATAAAGGCACCAACTGCTTCCTTTGAGGCGTCAACTGAAAGCGTTAATGGCTTATTAGGATCAAAATAGGTTAAAATAGGAGCTGAAGATATTAATTCTTTAAGTTTTTGAAATTCTTTTTCGTGATGATCATACCAATGCCAATCTATATCTTTCTTAAGTAAATTTCTAAGATTAGTGGTTTCCATTGATAGATCTTTAACAAAATTCCCTAAATAAGTAATCATACCTAAGAATCGTTGCAGATCAGGTACTGATAATGGACGAGGCAAGTCGCAGATGGCACGTATTTTTGATTCGTCCGGCTTGATACCATTTTCCATGAAAATGTGACCTAAAAAGTTTACTTGAGATAAGCAAAGTTTAGTTTTATCTTGATTGAATTTCAAACCTACTTTTTCAGCGCGTTCTAAGACCTTTTCTAAAACTTCATTGTGTTTTTCAATAGTCGAACCGTATATTAGAAAGTCGTCGATGTAAATAACAAGACCATCAATATCGCCAAAATATTCTAACATTTTTGCGTGGAAAATTTCAGGCGCCGCATTTATGCCAAATGGCAATCTTAAAAATCGGTATCTACCGAATGGCGTGATAAAAGTTGTTAATTTAGATGAATACTCATCTAAAGGAATTGCCCAAAATCCGGAATTGGCATCTAATACGCTAAATACTTTAGCGCCACTTAGCTTTGAACGGACCTCATCAAATGTTGGGAATTGAAAATGGGGCCTTAAAATTGCCTTGTTTAAATTAAAAGGATTTAAGCACAATCGTAACGCGCCATTACGTTTTTTCACTAGTGCAATAGAGTTGACCCATTCTGTTGGTTCTTTTATTTTAGTAATGACATTTAATTTTTCTAACCTATCCAGCTCATTTTTTAGAGGAGCACGCAATGCATAAGGAATTCGTCGAGGGGTATCTACGACTGGAATGGCATCTTCCCGAACTTGTAACTTACACTTTTCTTTAATAAGGCCTATACCTTCAAAAATTTTGTTATATTTGACAATGATTTCTGAACATTTATTATTATTTAAATTTTTAAAATTATCGATATTTTTAGTACATACTTTCATAGATTGGACTTTGACTTCGTCGCTTTTGCAAATTATTTTCAATTCAATGCAAGTTTTTAACCCCAAGACTGTTTGACAATTATTTTTTAGAATGAAGAATTTAATTTTATATTGCGAATTTCGAAACGTAATATCAAAAATATAGAATCCTAAAACTGTCAATGATTCACCGGAGAAACTTAAAATATTTGTCGATGTTGATACTAGCGAATTTGCATTGAAACCGAGTTGCCGAAATTTGTGTAATGGCATTACATTAGCTTGCGCGCCCGTGTCAACTTGACAATCGATCAACTGGTTTCCAAAATCAAGCGAAACAAGCCACGAACTAGCATTACGTGTACTCGCACTATGTTTCTCTTCTAGAGCACTGATAAAAAACTCGTCAGAGTCCGAATCATGTTCAGCTTCTACATTTCTCACATACACAGGCTTCTGCGCTGATGTTTGTTGAGACCGACACATTTTGGCAAAATGATTATGTTTTTTGCATTTCATACATATAGCTCCATGAGCTGGACATCTGTATCGATGCACTTGACCACACCGTTTACACTCTTTTGTGGACGATGAGCTATATTGACTACCTTTTGACTGAATAATAAGACTGTTGGCTTTACTGACTAGTGACTTTATTCAGTGACTATCTTAGACTGACTCTTTTTATCTCTTGCGTTTTTCAATGTATTGTTATTAAATTTCCGTATTACGTTTATTTCACTATTTGTTGTTAAGGTTTGTGTGTGTGACTTTGCTATTGTTATCGACTTAGCTATTTCTATCGCTTTTTCCATTTTTATGGCACCCTCACTAAGAAGCCTTTCTTTTATGTGATTGTATTTGTGCGATAAACCACAAACAAATATGTCGCGGATTAACTCATCTTTTAATGTGCCAAAATCACACGAAACACTTAAATTTTTTAATGCCGTCACAAAATCATCTATTGATTCATTTTCACTTTGATGCCGAGTAAAAAATGTATGGCGCTCAATGGCTATATTTACCTTAGGTAGGAAATAATTTTCAAACTTCAGCACCAATTCTTTGAAGACGACTGTATCCAGGTCTACGTTGAAGGATTTGAAAATCTCTAGCGAATGTGGACCCATATGGTGGAGCAACAGTGCCACTTTCCTCGTGTTGGGTTGTCCCTCCAAACCAGAAGCTCGTAGAAAAATTATGAATTGCGTTTTCCACATCTTCCATTCGACGGCCATGTTTGAAGTCATCCGAAGATGAGGAACTGTTGCAAAAAATCCAGGAAGCGACGTATCCTCAGGGACTTTAATGTTGACTGGACGCTGGACTGGTTGCGCTTGCTGCGGTACTTCCTTCGTATCCTTTGTATCCAACGACATTTTTATATTTTAGACTAGCCACCTGACACCATGTAACGAATATGATGCTGAATAATAAGACTGTTGGCTTTACTGACTAGTGACTTTATTCAGTGACTATCTTAGACTGACTAACTGCTCTTACAAGTGCTAGTAGGTATGTATTATATACTATGTACTAATATAAATATGTACTAATATTTTAATACAATCATATAACAGTGGAAATGTATGCGAGCGAGGCAATCACAAAAATCAAATAGTGGTTGGAAAGTGTTGGGCTTGAGCTGGCTGAACAGAATACGGAAACTGTACTTATTAGTAAGCGCAGAAAAAGAAACACTCTAAGGATCAGAGTCAGATGCAGCGTTATAATCTCTTCTTCTTCCTTGCCTCGTTCTTTATACCGCTCCATGGCTTCGCGTTGCTCGACCCGCGGTGTAGGCACATCGCCCGTTTTGGCGATAATATCTCAGCATATTTCTACAGGCGGCTCTATCTGGGATCGTGTCATCGCCGAGACCAATGCGTTGTTGTTGCTTTTTCATTTGACACATCCAAGTGTTCTTCGGTCTGCCTCTGGCCTTGGGTCCATCAAGGGGAACTTGCATTGATATCGCTTTCTTTGCGGGGTTCTCAGGCGGACGCCGTTGAACATGGCAATACCAATCCATTTGCCGGTCTTCGTGCTTTTCGGTGATTGGTTGGTCTATGGACAAGCTGCCTCCACGTTATAATCTCTAAGTGGGCTGAATTTTGGAGAGCATCTGAAGTATGTATGCGAGAAGGCAGCCTCCGCTTCTGTGGCTTGGCAAGAATCATGCCAAACATAGGAGGCCCCAGACCAAGCAGAAGACTTCTGCTGTCTCGAGTGGTATCGTCTATTCTTTTGTACGCTTTCCGGACTATAAGCTAAGTATACCGTCGGACCGTGTAAAGAACAACTTTTCACGAAGCCGTCTATGTAGTCACCGGAATGACCCCGATCGACATTGGGTGAGGTTATAAAACACAACGTTCGCGTAACGTTTCGCGTTTTCCGAAACGTTTCCTATTGTGTTCTGTAAACGCATAGATCCGGATCAGACTTGGTGTTCCCATCGCCATCTCTCGGAAAGTGACAAATGTGACAATTGACACATCACAGCTGATACGTTTTGCTCGAAAATTAAAATTTCCAGTTTTAAACGAGATGCAGATACATTTTATTTTGATTATAAATAGTTTAATAAATAAATGAGGGCGGAAATGCACGGTTCGACGGCAGATTGTAAATTTCTGCCAATCAATCAAGCTATGCCTCGCAAGGGGGCGCTTAGAGGATCTGTTTGTAGGGAGAAGTTTCTGATCCGTAACGGCCGGTTGATTTGAAACGTTGCGCAACGTTGTGTTTTATAACCTCACCCATTCTGGTAGATGAAACAGAAAGAGTATACCGTGGTCGGAATCTTGAGTCATCTGAGGCGCCGAGGAACGAAATATCGAAAAGAAAGTGGCAGTAGCGTGAAGTCCCGATAGGTCGTTTGACTCACACTCTAATCCCGGAAATTAGAAAGTGGCTAGACCGAAAACACGGGAGGTAAATCATTACCTGACCCAGTTTCTAACGGGTCATGGGGTATATAGGCAGTATCTCCACAGATTTAAACTGAAAAATTTGCCCGATCCGATTGCCCCAGGTGGAAGGGTACTATTGAGGATGCACACCATGTTGTTTTCGACTGTCCTATAGGTTCGCAGAGATACGAAGCCAACTGACAAGGGATTTTGATAGCGACATAATCCAGCCATAGCAACAGCTATCCCTGCGAAATAATACGTGAACGGTAGTCTCACAGGGAAGGATGGAGAAAGATATGTTTTTGGTTTAGTCGGCAAAAATTCCGACATAACCGCGATTTCTCGATATCTTTTGAAGATTCCTACATCACCTCTATAAAACAGGGCTAATCAGTTCGCAAGGAACCTTAAAAGAAACCCGATTTGTATCGGTTCACCACTCGCACCTCGCCTTAATGAGTTTATATTCAGTAAAGGAAAGGGCGAGGTGCGAGCGTAGGCCGACACAATGGGTTTTCGAATATTCCTGAAGGTCCATCTAGATTAGTCGCCAAATGGCGTCACGTGCAACCAAATGGCTGTTGTTATTCCATCCATCTAGATAGACTTTTAGCGGGCTCTGATATGTTAAAAAAAAATTGCGGGAAACCCTAAAAAAATGGAGCCGCTTTGTTTTGGCTTATCACTCGCACCTTGCGTTAAGCTTTTTTTTTACAATGTCTAAAGACGAGGTGCGAGCGGTGAGCCGACACAAAGTGTTTCGGAATATTCCTTGACACGTCTCAGATGTATTAGGACCGCTTGCAAAGAACACGCACCTCGCCCCGCTCGCACCTCGCCCCGCTCGCACCTCGCCCCGCTCGCACCTCGCATCTCGCTATATGGAGGTTTTTTAATAAATTATGTGGAAAGGCGAGGTGCGAGCGTAGCGAGCGGTGAGCCGAAACAAAGCGGTTCAAAATCTATTGACGGTTCTTTGCAATCTGTTTTAATACATCTGAATATTTCTGAGCGTTGTCTCAGATGTATTACATCAGCTTGCAAAAATCCTAAAAATAATTTGAACCGCTTTGTACCGGCTCACAGCCCGCTACACTCACTCCCGGCCTTAATCACAGTTTTTTTTTAAATGTGAAAAGCCGAGATGCGAATGTAGCGAGAACACATTAAAGGTTTTTTTTTCTGTATTCCCTCGCTGCTTTTTATAGCGTAGGTGCGAGCGTAGGCCGGCACAAAGCGTTTTCGAATATTCCTGAGACACGTCTCAGATGTATTAGAACAGCTTGCAAAGAACCCTCAGAAAAGTTTGAATCGCTTTGTATCGACTCATCGCTTGCTACCCTACCCTCGCACCTCGCCTTATAATGTGAGCGTAGCGAGCGGTGAGCCGATACAAAACTTTTCGAATATTTTCGAGCGTTGTCTCTGATGTGCTTCAGAGAGCCTTCAAAGCCGCGCTTTGTATTTCGCTCGCATTTCGCCGTATGGAGTTTTTTTGAAAACATGTGAAAAGGCGAGGTGCAAGCGTAGCGAGCGGTGAGGGGATGCAAACCGTTTTTGAATTTTCCTGAACGCCTTCTCTGATGTATTAAAAGAGCTGGCAAAGAACCCTCAAACAAATTTCAACTACTTTTTATCGGCTTATGAATCTTATGAGTATCATCGTTCAAATTTTGTTGAGAGTTTTTTGCAAGCTGAATTAATTTCGATATCTCGGAAATTATCAAGCTGATATTTCTAAATGCCAAAATATAGGGCAGTGTCTGAATAGCATTTGCCGGTCATAATTATTTACAGAGCAAAGATCTGAAAAAAATGCGCCAAGTTAAAACCCTCTCCGAGATAATGGCAATTTTATTCACTCTGAATTCCTCTAATATTTTTATTTATAAATAAAAAAAGTAATAATACATAACATAAAACTAGTTTCTCTTAAATTCCTTATAACTAATTCACACAAGTAAAGTGTGTTCCGTAGATACATTTTTGACTGTTCGGATCAAATACCAAATTTATGGGACAAGTCAAAATCATTTTCCCAATTCGGTCATTCCCATTTTCGTCTTTGTCCGGATAACAGTAAACGTAGCTGTAAAGAGAAAGGTTGCGCAACACTTATAAAATGATCGCTGCATTGTTGAAACTGGTACTAATAAATTTCAGAGGATACCTTTTGCATGTAACGTCCGTTTTTACCGGAAACTTTCCCAATATTGAACAATCCTCATCATCGCCAGGATCGGGCTGAGCTGTTGTGGTTGGTTGCGTAGTTGTTTCGGCATCGCAACTTGCATTCGAATAAGCAAGCTACATATATTTGTGTAATAAAAAAAAAAACAATAAATTAAAAGATAACTTGCTCGAGAGTTGATCATTAATCGTAGGCCGCGCATGTGTTAGCAACATAGTAACATCAGTTCATATCTTGTCGAAATGTTGAGATCAACAACACGCTCTACCGCGTTATTTACCCATATATTTAATTGTGTATGTACTTGCATTTAATATCTCAATGAGATCATCTTTCGTTTCATGGGCCCGATTCAGAAAAACTTTATCGGCATATACATTGGGCTTCGAACCAATGACCCTGTGCCTCGTAGGTGACCACGCTAACCATTTCAAATTCGGCAGTAGCATGTCTCTAAGCGGATTTAATTCTTACCTCCTTAGCTGTTGTGCAAAATGTTTCGGGAAGACCAGTCCTACCAACGCGCATTGTACAATATCGACTTTCTGGACAAATTTCGGTATCGGTCAATTTGCCATCGACACAAGACGCATACTCTGTCTCGGAGATGCATACAGACGTCACGCCTCCATCACAAGATGCACACTGTTCACTTACTTCACAGCTGGGCTTTGCGGTAACGTCACAAACCTGAGGGGAATTTACACATACAAGACCAGATGGGCAAGTGTAGATCGTACTTAAAACATCTATAGAAAAAATTTAAGAAACCATATGGTAATTGCTTTTATTCCAAACAATTTATTCTAAACATGTAGATATGATTAAATTGATGCTATGCTTAATAAATGTTTTGAAAAATGCTGTCCAAATAATGGAATTCTAGTCCCAGGAGTGGACCATACTCAACCAAGGTTAACTTACTTGGAATCATGAACTGAAATTTTGTTACACAAATGACTTGCGACAAATTTCCTTCAATGCCGCAAAACTCGTCTGCGTTTGAAAAAACCAAAAGCTGGAAAATTATCCAGCAAATCTGCAAAATATGTATGAAAAAAGTAATTCAAGAATTTGGAGGAAAAGTTTGTAACATCTTGAATACATTTGGTTTACAATTAAAATATTATTACATACACACGAAATCCACATGATAGATAAATAATTTTTAGATTATTCAAAATGTAATACAAAAAAGCTTTAGCGGATGCTGTGACCAAATGATATCCGCTAAAGAGCCTGCAATTTATATATGGAAACTCTTTGCCTAAAAAATGCATTCATTTCATTTTCATTGTCACAAAAACATATTTACATATTTTATTGGACGTTTGTTAAAATCTTTTAGTGATAAAGAATGATGAAGATAAAATTATCCATAAATGTTTGGAGAAAGATAGATAATCCTTAATTATCTTTCAGCTCACTTTGGTTTTAAAGAACCTTAAGCTCGGGTTCGGACGATAACCCATAATGGTGTCCGTTATTAAGAATCTCTTTTATGCCATTGGCGAACCTTGTAAATTGCGCCGCTTGGCTGCGGAGGAAGGCACAAAGATAATTCAAAGAATTCTTTTCGGAGGTGGGGCACTAAATTTTGGACGCGGCTTTTTGATTAGCACGCTAATGAAGAAAAGTCGAAAGGAAAAGTTCAATATTAACAATTTAGTCGAAAGGAAACCATGCCTACTACAACAGATGAAATAAAATGCCGCAAGGCAGGAAACAAACTTGAACCCACAAAAAGCATTTTACAAACGTTGCGTGTCTATTTTTTTAAAGTCGATAGAATATATGAATTCCTATAGGTTTCTTATGTAGATAAATTACCTAATTGAAAATCGTGTTGACATTTTTTTTTATTTGTTGTTTGTTTATTTATGCTAAGATGCAAACTCCTTGCGAGGCTTTTAAGTGCTCACAATTGCTACAAGGTGCTGCGTTAAGTAAAAGTGCCATAAACAAGCCAAACAATTTTTCCAGTGTTATGGTCGCAACTAGAAATTTCCTTGGGGGAGAGTAATACATACATATACAGGAGCGACGTTTTTTTCGCATCGCGGGTAAATCTGACTCGAAAAAAACGATCGCGGGTAACATCCCGGTTAAGACCAAACAGCTGACATTTGACAGTTTTTGCGCATCTTTGACTCACCTTCGTCGGCTTATTTTTTAGAAGTGGTGGATTTTATCACAAAAGATGATTATTTCTTTGCAAAATCTTTTCTCGTGATGACGAAAACTCTCACATTTGGTTCGAAAAAAACGAATTCCCTCAAATTTCCCCTATGCGTCCGCCATCTACATTTGAGCTCTATCCCGTGTAGGGTAGTTGCACGCGTAAACTTTACCTGGGTAAGTGTCATTTTTTTTATATGAAGTTCTACCCAAACCTGCACGGGATAAACGCAATAAAACGTGCCTAGGGTGTCCCGCATTAGGTGGTAAATACTGTAAGGTGTTGATAGCACAACTTGTTTCAGCAAGAAAGCTACCAATACAATCGGATTTTTTTTAGATTTTTAATCGAAAATTCAAACAGTAATTTCATAACGGTGCTTTATACGTACAACTCTGCAAAGTTGATAAAAGTTGCTTCAACATGGTAGCTTTCCAACGGTATATCACTTTTCATATTTACATTGCAGAATTTTAGGGAAACACGCATTTAATGGTAAAAGTCATGACTTCAGTGAAATCGCTAACAATTTGCCCTTTACTCGAAAAAAGACAAACAAAGGCTATTATAATTCGGGGTAGAGTCTCGGAACATTATTTTGACCAGAACTGTAATTTTTTTAAATTGTGTACATTTTTTGGCAAATACAACGGTACTTATAACAGTTAAAATTTAATATTTGCTATTTATAATCGAAAAGCTGTTATTCTTTCTTATGTTTTCACTTCGCTAGCGTGATTGGCTGATTTCAGATTATAAGACGAAACCGGACGGGTAAACTTGCAAGACAAGAGAGCTTTTGTAGTGGCCAGCAGACAAGCATTGTGCATTTCAAATTGTAAGAACGAGTCTTACGAAAGAAAAAAATCGTGACACGATTGTTTTTCTTTCGTAAGAATCGTACGATCGATAAGACGATTGCATCTACCGATAGTTCAGGCGTTCTGCGACGACAATTAGCGCGTGTTTTACTTGCATTTTAATCTTGTCGACTCGTCACTTCATTGTACACTAACTTTGGAGCGTGCATGGCAACATTTATACATACTTGCTGTGTAATTATTGTTCGCCGGTCCGTGTTTTGATCGGATAGTGTGAAATGATCATACGATGGTTCTTGTCTGGCAAGTTTACCCGTCCGGTCGTTTTCTTACAATTTGAATTCAGCCATAGTTTTGTTACTTTTTAGCGGTTAGGAAATTCAGGTATAATTTTGTTAATAATACAATTTATTTTTCGAATATAGCCCTCACTTTTAAACCAAATAAATAAAATCGCGATGGTGGAAAACCAATTCTCCGATAGAGAGTATGGTGCTTTTTGTACGGAGTTGAAGGAGGAAATGGACTTGAAGCAGTTCGAGAGTATAGTTGGCGATTCCCACATCGACGAATTCCAGGCAGACGAACCTTCGAAAGAACGTATCGGCTTCTTGGAGAGACAGGTCGAACACCAAACCACACCGGTAGAGAAGGAGCTCGCCGTACTAGTGTCAGAAGAGAAGAAGAGATTCTTAATCTCTTAGATACTAACCCAAAATTGAGCACGCGTAGAGCAGCACTTCAGCTGGATATTCCTCGGATGACGATCCAAAGGACTCTTTAGTCGGACAACTGGTTTCCGTACCACCTTACGCAAGCTCGGGAATTACTACCGAGCGACTGGCAGAGGAGGATAACTTTTTTCAAATTTTACCTCCCGGGAACAGCTGCTGCAGCGAAATAATGATGCTTGTCACAACATAAAGAAAAACCCTCCTGAAATCCTTCGGAACGTTTCTTCCATGCGCCGCAGGGGTCGAGTCTGCATACAAAATAGAGGAGGCCAATTCCAGCAGCATTATTCCAATTCATCAAACAAACCCATTTAATCATTAGTTAATATTTTTAGTTTATTAGTTCTTTCTCATATTCAAAACTTTATTTTCATTTTTATTTAACAAATTTTCAAAATTGCGATACTAAAATATAAAAAATAAATGAATAAAATTTTAGTTTGAATAATCCGATAACAAAATAATTACCTTGTTTGTTTACATCCAATATGTGTAATTACAAAATCCCGCAATGTAAATATAAAAAGTGATACACCGTTAGAAAGCCAACATGTTGAAGCAACTTTTAACAACTTTGCAGAGTGGTACGTATAAAGCACCATTATGAAATTACTGTTGGAATTTTCGATGAAAATTCTATTTTAAAATTTCTATTATGTTTGAGTAACTGTATCTTGATAGTGGCGATAATGTTGGCAGCAGGAGAAACTTCAGTTTTTGTGAAATTTTATGTAGGTATTTTCTGCAACTGATATCAAATCTTGGATTGGGTCATCAGGAGAGTCGCAAATTATGATTTTGCATGACAAGTCACGATTTTTCAATGACTTTCACAAAAAGAGCGATAACAAAGTAACGGTAAAAAAATTCCGATTATATTGGTAATTTTCTTGCTGAAAGAAGTTGTGCTATCAACCCTTACAGTCCCAAACGGCGGTCGTTTAAAGTGATGCCCACACCGGCGCGTCAGCGAATATTCGCGGCGAATTTTTCCGCGGCGTCAAAATTGTAACACACTGCGTTGTATGGAGATGCCCACACCAACGCGAATATTCGCCAGTTTTGCAGTATTTTTTCCGGTTCGAATATTTGCTACCTAATGTCATTTTATTCAAATAATTTATTTGACAGGTGCAGTGTAGTACAACTTGATGTTCGTGTACCCGAAAAAGATGTAGATTTGGAATGAGTTGTTTAGGTATTGACCATTGACTTTAAAGAACTAGACCTGGACAAAAATATGTCCCACTTCTACGCTAGATGGCTCCAGCTACACTGTTTTGAGGTTTTATCAACAAAAGCTTTAACGTGACTAAAAAGCTCTAGAACTATGGTCTAAATGTTCTAATAGTACACATACATTCTTATCCTGATTAAAATAGTGTGCTGTAATGCAAATAAACTGCATGTTCTTTCGTAAAAATGACCAAAGTGGTGTGCAAATGTGTAGATGTATTGAGCTTGCACTTGCAAACGGATCTATGGTTATATTTCAATTAGCCAGTGCAATGGTGATGGATTGGTGGAAAATGTCGATAATCACACAAATTTTATATAGCGCCTATTAGATTTGCGCATCTGTATCAGTTCCAGTTTGGGTATAATGAGATAATTAAAAATGTTTACGGATGTAGGATAGAGACTCAAATAAGAGTCACAGAATGAAAAGGTAGCGCCTTCTTGATAGAGCAATTTTAAAAATGTTTTCGTATATACGTATTTCCGGTTGGGCTTAAGGTTTTCAAAAGAATATTTATATGTAAATATACAGCAATTTTCGTTATATTGTTTCTAAAAAATCGCTAACAATAATTCAGATTTTTAAACACAAGTGAACCCTTGAACAGAAAATAAATTGACACAAGTTGATGTATGTATGTATGTTTTATATATTATTATAAAGTTATTTTTTCGCTGTTCCAGTCTTTGTCGATTTTTTATGTAAAATGAAAATTCCTTTGTTATTTTCGACGTTTGGGTTTTTATTTTAATTATAAAGCATCTTTAGGATTTTCTTAACCTGATTATTCTGATTTTATTTTAGCTCTCAAAACTTTTATAATATAATATAATTTTTTTATAATATAATATAAATTAAAATATAAAAAATTTGAGAGCTAAAATAGAATCAGAAAAGTAAGGATAAGAAAATCCTGAAGATGCTTTTGTAAATAAAACAATTAAGTAGAAGTTACTATTATTAATTTATTTGTTTTTTTTTTTTTGGCGGCCTCATGTCCTCATAGTCGGATTTCGTCCATTTTTACAAATGTTTTATGAGATCAATAGGGTGGGTTTGTATGGCAGCCCGATGATCCAATAATTCAATTTTGGTAATTCAAACATACAAACAGGCTGCATCAAAAAGAAGCGTGTGTGCGAAAGTTCAGCTTGATAGCTTTAAGACTCGACGTGTAAACGGCATTGCAACGGACGGACTGACGGACATCGCCCAATCGACTCCTCTTTTCATACTGACCAATTATATACCCTCTTTATACCCTATACCCATAAGATGGTATAGTGTATATTGTTTTTGCTACGACGATTTATGTAACACCTCATATGAGCCACCGGAGGTATGACAAAGTGTATAAATATGTATATAAATGATCAGGGTCGGTTTCTGATTCGAATAAGCCATGTCCCTCTGTCTGTCTGTCTGTCCGTCCATGTGTCTCTCACTTCGCACGATAACTCCCGAAATAATGAAGCTAGCGTTTTGAAATGTAGGTCAGATGATTGTTTTGCTAAAAGCTTGGACGGTATTGAAAATGGGCCAAATCGGACCAAGGGTTCCCCTACCTACTATACAAATGACCCCTCCGTGATAGTTTAATTCGGCCATATTTTTCGACAGAATATCGCTAGCGACCTGAAATGTTCATCAATGCCTAATTGTGACATATGCTTGAAGTTGGTGGAAAGTGGAGAAGGTCTGACTACCTCTACCCCTACATCCCCTACAAAGCAATATTCCACCATATCTTTTGATAGAGTGTCGCGAAAAACTTCAAATTTATAGCAAATGATAACTGATGGATGCCGTTATAAGATACTAAAGATGTTCCAGGTTCGACCCATCTACCTCTTCCCCCTTAAAAAAAGTAAATTGAATATTTTCGGTTTTAAGGCGCGTTTAGATGGCATCAAACTTGTTTGCATCCAACTTTTCCCACAAACTTATCCAAGTTGGAAGGCTGTTTACACGTACGATATTCTCTCAAACAAATCCTATCAAACAAATCCTATCCAACTTGTTGGCCGTGTAAACAGTAGTTGAAAGTTGGAGCGGTCGTAAAAGGTTATCAGTTTTTGCAATACGTATTAGTACAGGAAAAATATATTTGCTTTTTCTTTTATTTTTTCGTGAATATTTTAAACATTGAAGGAAACATGCCCGAATGAGTATACAGCGTGCCCCAAAAGTCAACGGAACGCCAGAATTGGATGATAGCGCACAGATATTGGTAATCAGTCGCATTAATTCTTTATTATTAGAAAGTATATATATATTTCGATTGGACTATAATCAATGCATCTCAAAGAAGTTGTCCAACTTCTGTTTTCACGGTGGATTTGTTTGAATGCTCGTTCCACTTCAAACTTGTTGTCCAACTTCTGTTTACACGATGGATTTGGTGTCCAACTTGTTTGAATGCTCACAAGTTGGACGACAAATCCATCGTGAAAACAGCGCTTTACGCATTCTAGGTTTGTACTTGGGTCTAGCGTATACACTCATCGTTTTATTCGCACGATTAGAACATAAATATACCCAGCTAGAGAATTGTCTCCGATACCCAACGGAATCGATAAGTCATCGATTATATAGCGATAGCTGCCATCGAAATGTCTCCAATAACCCACTGAATCGATAAGTCATCGATGCCACATCGAAACAAGTCACTAAATTCTCGACTATACTAATGTAGTCGACAGCCTTCGATGCAATTTCGATTATTTACATCCAATTGTCTCCGATACACAACAGAATCGAAGTGTCTTTCCAAATCGAAGACCTACGTTCAGTTGTCTTCGATACCATTGGCATCAAAAAGTAATCGATCCGAAAACGAAGACTATTTATTTATTTGTCTCTGAATTAGATTGAAATTGTCAAAAAATAAAACGACTAACTTATTCTCATAATTAGTTAATCATAGATAGCTCAGGTGTAGGACGTAGGACTACGAAACAAAAGGTGCCCGGTTCGATTCCCAGTAGAAGTAAAGTGTAAAAAGGTAAAATTAATTAAGTAGAAAACAGATAAAAAAATTAAAAAAAAAAGAAAAACTAAAAAAACTTCACCACAGTCATCGTTTTTCATAAATTCCCCATAGTCCGCAGTGGTCGATTCTACATCAACGATAGTGTTCGGAGTAAGATCGATTCCAGTTCTCACTTTCGGTATCGAAAAAACGGCCAAGAACGTTTTCGGAAAATGTAAATTGCACCGTGACAACAGTGGCAAGAGTGAAGGGGGCGGTCAAAAGTTCTTGTACACAAAAAGAGACAGGGAGACAGTAAGCATTCGCTCCATATACACAATTTAGACCGAAGTAAAGCTCTAATCAAAGACAACGAAAATTATGTTCTAAATGATTTTTAATTAGCTTACGCACAAACCTGCGCCGCTAGCGACAGCCCCAAAGCTCAGCGGTAAAATGTGAAAAAAATTTGGGGTCATTTTGTATGTATCTACATAGTTTATAATCAAAGATACATATCTACATATATTCAATTCAAAACAGCCACAAAACAATGTTCAAGCTTTGTGTCTTCTCTGTACGATAAGACTAACCAATCGACGGGCACAAGATTAAATGTAAGAGTTTTCGGTTACGCGATAGTGAATTCAAACAATCAAATCGAACACTCCCGCAACTTTTTTTAGCGTACGGTTTACCAAGGTTGTACTGCACTGCATATTTCCATCAATTTGCGCATGTCAATGATTTTATCCTTAGAATAAGTATAGACATGGAGAGGTAAAATGTCGAATTTCACGTTGATTGCTTCCGCTTACGCTTTTACATAATAAGTAAAGATGCCGCGACATTTTGATGTAGTGCACGAAAATTGCAGCATGATAAATGTTATAATAATTGCATTTGGCCAGTTCTTGCAGTTATTCTCTATCATGTCAAGTCCCTTCCTTACATAAATCTAATACTTTGTCTAAGGCAACAACATGATATCAGCTGTGAGTGACAGTACCCAGCGAATTATTCGCGCCGCGCCGGTGTGGGCACCCAAAAATGTGCCGCGAATTTTCCGGCGCGGATTCGCGACGGAAAATTCGTGACGCGTTGGTCTGGGCATCACTTAAATCAAAAGATTCCGCATTAGTCCAATAATATCGTATTTTCGTCAGGAAAAAAATACAGAAGTTTATTTCTCAATTTTGTTATATGTATTTTGGGGCGCTGATTCCGAATATCAACTTTGCACCCTAAAAAACGTGCCGCAACCTTTAAAAAAGGGGGGAAAGAGGGGCATTTTTTCGTTTTTTTTGCGATTATTTCAAAAACGGTAAGAGATACAGAAAAATGGTCTGAGGACGAAAAAAACTACATAAAATTATCTGTGCAATGATGTATAACACATTAGAGTTTAATTGCATATTTCGGCGTTAGAATAGAACATAAATTAGAATATTTTCATTTTAGTTCATATTCGGAATCAGCGCCCCATAATACATAAAGAAAGAGTGAGAAAAAAACTTCTGTATTTTTTTCACGGATTGGTACTAAATCGACACGATATTACTGAACTACATTACATAGTAGGTAATAAAGAGTTTTAGCTTGTCGTTCGAGATAATACGACATAATTTGACATTCCATATAAAAATTCGCTTGCGTACCGTATACGTAACAGTATATCATAATTTTGCATGTCCCAAGTAGGCATGGGTATATTTCCGTATAGTTGATGTTCTCTAAACAGTCGATATTGTCGGGTCGCGATTTTAAGTTGTCATAACATTAGTTAAAAAATATCGTATAAGTTTTACGTGTTATTCGCGCGGGTGGTTTTGCATGGAAATTTTGTGTTACGTATACGGTGGTTATTACGTTAGTGTAAAACTCTCTAATGTGTATACATTCCTTTACGTAATAAATACACATACCTAAAGGACGCGATGCAAAAATATCATTTGTAGCACAACAGGTAGTTAATACTTCTGGCCGGTCCGATGAGTCTCACGTGTTCATGTCCATTCCAAACAAATGTGTAGTGTCTAACAACAAACGCGTATGTCATTAGAATCTGCGTCGATGTTAAAGGTCCATCTAGACGTGTCGCCAAATGGCGACACGTGCAGCCAAATGGCTGTTGTCATTCCATCCAAACGTGTCGCCATTTGGCTATGCGTCCAGTTTTGATATTCAATATGGCAACTCAACCAACCGCTTTGACAACCGCTTGTCAATTTCGAAGTGACAATTTTGCAACTTTTCTTCGTTATTTTGTGTGAAATTGAATAATTCTTGAATGGCCGTGTAATAATTCAAACGCGCAGAGTCCGATTTTGAAAATTAAATTTAAAAAAATCACCAAAATGAAATTTTGGTTATGTCATTTTTTGGCTGCTCGTGTGGATGTTAAGTAGCAGCCAAATGGCTGCACGTGATGCCAGTTTTTGGACGCGTCGCCAAATGGCGTGTCATCGCGTGTCATTTTATGTCATTTTTTTGGCTGCTCGTGTGGATGCTAAGTAGCAGCCAAATGGCTGCACGCGATGCCAGTTTTTGGACGCGTCGCCATTTGGCGACACGTCTAGAGGGACCTTTAGAGTGTTTTCGAGAATGTAGTTTTGCATTCATCTGGAGGAATGGATGCTTCCACACGTGCAATTTAAGTTTAGCGGGGGTTAAAATCAAAGTGTAATGTATTAATCTTATTAAAATTAGTTTTCATAAGTTTTATTATTTCTTGATGTGTCAAACCCAGGTAACAGCAAGTATCTAATCGAATGGAGAATGGACAATCAAACGGAATCTATTATTTTATTTCAGCAGAGTTTGCTTTTAATTCCATATAAAACTCAATTATTTAGAATTGGGTAATTTCTATGAAAATTCGAAATACATACCGTTTCATTAAAAAGAATGCTTCGTTTAATTTAAATAACAAAAATGTTCAATATAAAAACGAAGACAATACAATTGCCTTTCATTTATTCAAAAAGTGTTACCCGTATACAATCAAAGAATAAGTGTTTATTTCAATGAAAAATACGTTTAAATCGACTGGCTCCTTCTTTCCAGGTAAACGTAAATTCTTTTAATTCAAACGCTTTTTTACAATTCATTATGCTTTTGAAAGAAACGCCACTCGTTAGAATTAAACGCATTTGCTTGTGGAGCAAAATCAAAAGCGCAAATCGTTTGAATTAAATATACAGTAAAACTTCGTTATAACGCTCCCAGATATAACGCTTTCCCGGCTATAACGCTCTTTTTTCTCGGTCCCGGTCCCATTAGCATTTATTACAGGGAATTTCGATTCGTTATAACGTTACTATTTCCCGGTTATAACGTTTTTTTCACAGTTTCATTTTCTTAAAACAATTTATATTGACAAATTCATTGAGCACGTAGTCTATCTTTACATTGTAATAATCACAAACAAAACCATGATGCACAAGTTGTTCCATTAATTCACATCAAGGTCAAGTTTCCTGGAAAAGGGAAAGACATAACAACAATTGAAAGTATAATTAAAGATCTCGTAATTGCATCAGCATCTGTCGACACCGAAGAAAGAGGCGTCAAGCATGCCAAAAACATTTGCAGTCTTAGTTGCAATAAAGAAGATTCGAGCATTTTTTGCCAATAGCATGGACATAGATGAAAAATCTTTCAATAAATTGAAAACCTCAGTAATTCAAGTCTGTTGCCAGTCTAAAATAAAAACAAATATCTGTTTTTTTTTTAAACCAGTAATCAATTGATTGCTATTTCCTTACTATTTCATTCCATGTATCAATCGAATAATAAATTTTGTCATTTGTTTTTGTGTATGCGTCTATGAAGTATATTTCTTGGACTTCCCGGCTATAGCGTTTTCCCGGTTATAGCGCTTTTTTGGCTTCGTCCCCAGAAGAGCGTTATAACGAAGTTTTACTGTATTTTGTTCAATATGAGTGAATATTTCTCTGAGTGTACAATATATCTTCTTCGGTGAGCCTGTGATCAGTCTTGTCTGCTTTTAAGGTTTAAAGTTTTACTCCTGTACCCTGTACGATCGATAGTTAGTGAAATAATTACAATTTTATGTTTGGCAATCGTTCATTCTCGATATCTCGGACACCCTTCTCGATCTTTTTTAAAATCCGGCATAAAAGTAGAGTGTCCTTAACCATGACGAATTCCATACTCCCCTCTAGAAATATCGCAACCAGGATAATCAACCCTTCCAGCGCTTAGGAGGTTCTCCTCAGACTCTACTCCATACCTACATTTAAAATGTACCAGGAAAGCTACCATTTTAAGTGTAGGTATAATCTTATTTCGAGTAATTTTCCCTGTCTTAGCTTTTCGTGTTAAAACATTCCTTTGTGCTTCAAATTCTGATTTTTTTTGTCAAGGAGAATCACTGGAGTAGATACCTTTTCAGAGGAGGGGGGATCAGTGGTCAGGATCATTTTTATCAGCACAGGGGAGGGGAGATTTCAGTATCTGCGGCGCCAAATTTTGATGATGCCATTTCATTAATATTGGCCCTAAATGACCGAATCTGCAATCCTTTTTCGCGAAATCGTAACGGTTCTCCAGATATTCAATGTCAAAATTTGACTTTTCTATGAAGCCAGTTAAGTAATTTGAAAAGGGGAATATTCTCGCCTTTGGGTGTTCGATGCCATCAAATTGACGTTTAGATTTTAATCAGTCCCACTAGAATAGTAAGTTTTACCAATTTGGCGAATATGTTAATAATATGAATCAATCACAAAAATCAAACAGTGGTTGGAAAGTGTTGGGCTTGAGCTGGCTGAATAGAAAACGGAAGTTGTACTTATTAGTAAGCGCAGAAAAAGAAACACTCTAAAGATCAGAGTCAGATGCAGCGTTATAATCTCTAAAGCTCCATCTAGATTAGTCGCCAAATGGCTGCGCGTCCAAAAAATGGCATCGCGTACAGCGTTTTGGCTGCTACTTAGCATCCACACTATAGCAGCCATGGAGACAGAAAATGACAAAAGCGGTTCAAAATCTATTGACGGTTCTTTGCAAGCTGTTTTAATACATCTGAATATTTCTGAGCGTTGTCTCAGATGTATTACATCAGCTTGCAAAAATCATAAAAATAATTTGAACCGCTTTGTACCGACTCACAGCCTGCTACGCTCACTCCCGGCCGTAATCACATTTTTTTAAATGTGAAAAGCCGAGATGCGAATGTAGCGAGAACCCTCAAAAGATTTTTTTTTTGTATTCCCTCGCTGCTTTTTAGAGCGTAGGTGCGAGCGTAGGCCGGCACAAAGCGTTTTCGAATATTCCTGAGACACGTCTCAGATGTATTAGAACAGCTTGCAAAGAACCCTCAGAAAAGTTTGAATCGCTTTGTATCGACTCATCGCTTGCTACCCTACCCTCGCACCTCGCCTTATAATGTGAGCGTAGCGAGCGGTGAGCCGATACAAAACTTTTCGAATATTTTTGAGCGTTGTCTCTGATGTGCTTCAGAGAGCCTTCAAAGCCGCGCTTTGTATTTCGCTCGCATTTCGCCGTATGGAGTTTTTTTGAAAACATGTGAAAAGGCGAGGTGCGAGCGTAGCGAGCGGTGAGGGGATGCGAACCGTTTTTGAATTTTCCTGAACGTCTTCTCTGATGTATTAAAAGAGCTGCCAAAGAACCCTCAAACAAATTTCAACTACTTTTTATCGGCTTATGAATCTTATGAGTATCATTGTTCAAATTTTGTTGAGAGTTTTTTGCAAGCTGAATTAATTTCGATATCTCGGAAATTTTCAAGCTGATATTTCTAAATGCCAAAATATAGGGCAGTGTCTGAATAGCATTTGCCGGTCATAATTATTTACAGAGCAAAGATCTAAAAAAAATGCGCCAAGTTTAAACCCTCTCCGAGATAATGGCAATTTTATTCACTCTGAATTCCTCTAATATTTTTATTTACAAATAAAAAAAGTAATAATACATAACTTAAAACTAGTTTCTCTGAATTTCCTTTTAACTATTCACACAAGTAAAGTGTGTTCCGTAGATACATTTTTGACTGTTTCGATCAAATACCAAATTTATGGGACAAGTCAAAATCATTTTCCCAATTCGGTCATTCCCATTTTCGTCTTTGTCCGGATAACAGTAAACGTAGCTGTAAAAAGAAAGGTTGCGCAACGCTTATAAACTGATCGCTGCATTGTTCAAACTGGTACTAAATAAATTTCAGAGGATACCTTTTGCATCTAACGTCCGTTTTTACCGGAAACTTTCCCAATCTTGTACAATCCTCATCATCGCCAGGATCCGGCTGAGCTGTTGTGGGTGGTTGCGTAGTTGTTTCGGCATCGCAACTTGCATTCGAATAAGCAAGCTACATATATTTGTTAAATAAAAAAAAAAACAATAAATTAAAAGATAACTTGCTCGAGAGTTGATCATTAATTGTAGGCCGCGAATGCGTTAGCAACGTAGTAACATCAGTTCATATCTTGTCGAAATGTTGAGATCAACAACACGCTCTACCGCGTTATTTACCCATGTTTTTAATGGTCTACTCGCATTTAATATCTGAATGAGATCATCTTTCGTTCCATGGGTCCCGATTTCGAAAAACTTTATCGGTATATACAGTAGGCCTCGAGCCTACGATCCTGAGCCTCTAGGCGACCACACTAACCATTACGAATTCGGCAGTAGCAGTCTCTAAGTGGATTTAATTCTTACCTCCTTAGCTGCTGAGCAAACTCTTTCGGGAAGACCAGTCCTACCAACGCGCATTGTACAATATCGACTTCCTGGACAATTTTCGGGATCGGTCAATTTGCCATTGACACAAGACGAATACTGTGTTTCGGAAATGCATACAGACGTCACGCCTTCATCACAAGATGCACACTGTGTACAGTAAAACACGGATAAGTGCACATCGATAATGCACAACTTTTTCGTGCACTTAAGCGTGTTGTGCACTTATCAGTGCTCCATACAAACTATCTAATTTACGTAGAATAAACTAGTGGAAACTAGTGGTAACAACTGATATTGTGTGGCTGAACTTTGTAACGCTATAGTCAGGGCCGGCCCTAGGGATCGGCGAACTGGGCAGTCGCCCAGGGCCACCACTTTCCAGGGGCCAACACACCATGGAACTTTTTATTTACGGGGGCCACCACTCAGAAAGGGATCCACTCTCTAGGGGGGTTCACGCAACAAGATAATCAAAGCATACCTGATGCAAAATCAATTGAATCGCTGGGATGTTGTCAAATAAAAATAAGGTTACAAACCCGCTGGATGTTTCACATCTTATCGGGAATTTTTAAATGCCCGAACTCCAAAAGCTTCAGGATAAACATAAGTCTATTCTATAAAAAAAATGCCGTGGAATTACCTGGTTCCAAAAATATAGAAATTTGTCTCGATTGAAAAATTCAAGTAATGAATATGCGCAAATATTTTCAAAAATTGCTGTTTTAAAATTCTAAAGCTTAGGCTGCCTACTACAAGCACTCCGATATGTCTACCGATAATGAGCATAAAATTCTTAAAGAATGAAAACCGCAGAAATGGAATTGGAATTTCGTAAGAAAAATTGGTCAAGTCGCATCCATCTGACGGATGGTATTTCAAATGCTTGGCGAGGGAAAAGCATTGATAAACTTTGACCGATTTTTTTATGTGCCAAACACATAAAACAGTTCAGGAATTAGGGATTTATTTTGAAGCGCAAATAGTCCGACAGTAAATTTTTCTTTCAGCGAAAGCTCGACAAAATAATCAAAATTTGCTGTAATTTAACTAATGATGATGACAAAGGATTAAAAATTTTACAGGGTAAATAAATACATATTTCTTAGAAAGAGCTAGCTGACAGTGGCAGCAATTCCTATTTTTTCCTTAAACGTAAAAGGGGTTTTATGAAACATTTACAACTCACCAGTCGCAGAATTTTAAAGCATTGCTATTTTGGCCTATACGTCCAAAGCAAAGTCTTCATTTTTTATTTGTTCGCCAAGCTCAATTTGAAAAAATAAAAAATATAGTTTTTCACTCTATGAGCGAAGGGTATAGGAGCCAGTAATAATGTTTAAGAAAACTGTTTTATGGCTTATCTTTGTAAAATGTTTATAAGGAGGGGGATAATTTTCTTTTGCCATTCCCAGCTCTCGTGCTTGCAGTTTCGCTTTACTGGAACATATATAACGGTGATTAACTATCAAAAAATATTGGCAATCAAAAATTAAAAAACAAAAATTTAAGCCAAAATTTTGGTTGGAAATTGGTAGGCACCATCATCGATTTTCCCAGGGCCACCAAAATACTAAGGCCGGCCCTGGCTATAGTTTTCAACAATTCAATTTGACAGAGCCATGTACAAACGACGAACTTTGGCAACAAATATTAACAAATGGGCGCTATCCATTTTTTTGAAATGTGATCAATGCAGGGGTCACCATTATCAAACCAACAGCTGATTGCAACAATCCTGTCAAGCGCGCCGGCTTTGAGGGGGAACATCGAGGGAAGAACATCGAACATAGATGTTGTGAGGCGTGCTTTTTGTAGGCTTTTGGGACGTAAGACAATGCTTGATCTTATCTTCCAAAAAGAGCCATTTTTAACTCTCATATTTACCTACTTAAAGACAAAAATTATCCAGTAGACTTGATTTCCCTTTCTTCAACATTTTCATAAATTAAATCAATAAATATTAGATATTTCGGGCTAGGATCGCTTTAATTCGTAAAATAGTCTGCACTAATAATTTTTTCAAATGCACATGTGCACTTATCCGTCATGAATCGTGTCCAAATGTCGTTAACCCTAGCAACAAATTGCGTGCACTTAAGCGTGTTGCGCACTTATCCGTTTTGAAATGTATTGAAAATCGCATTGAATGCATGGTGCATGAAAATTGTGTGCACTTATCCGAGTTTTGCACTTAAGCGTGTTGCACTTAACCGTGTTTTACTGTACTTACTTCACAGCTGGCCTTTGCGGTAGCGTCACAAACCGGAGGAGAATTTACACATACCAAACCAGATGGGCAAGTGTGCATCGAATTCAAAACATCTATAGAAAAAATTTAAGAAACCATATGGTAATTGCTTTTATTCCAAACTATTAATTTATTCTAAACATGTAGATATGATTAAATTGATGCTATGCTTAATAAATGTTTTGAAAAATGCTGTCCAAATAATAGAATTCTAGTCCCAGGAGTGGACCATACTCAACCAAGGTTAACTTACTTGGAATCATGAACTCAAATTTTGTTACACAAATGATTTGCGACAAATTTCCTTCAATGCCGCAAAACTCGTCTGCGTATGAAAAAACCAAAAGCTGGAAAATTATCCAGCAAATCTGCCAAATATGTATAAAAAAAATAATTCAAGAATTTGGAGGAAAAGTTTGTAACATCTTGAATACATTTGGTTTACAATTAAAATATTATTACATACACACGAAATCCACATGATAGATAAATAATTTTTAGATTATTCAAAATGTAATACAAAAAAGCTTTAGCGGATGCTGTGACCAAATGATATCCGCTAAAGAGCCTGCAATTTATATATGGAAACTCTTTGCCTAAAAAATGCATTCATTTCATTTTCATTGTCACAAAAACATATTTACATATTTTATTGGACGTTTGTAAAAATCTTTCAGTGATAAAGAATGATAAAGATAAAATTATCCATAAATGTTTGGAGAAAGATAGATAATCCTTAATTTATCTTTCAGCTCATTTTGGTTTAAGCTCGGGCTCGGACGATAACCCATAATGGTGTCCGTTATTAAGAATCTCTTTTATGCCATTGGCGAACCTTGTAAATTGCGCCGCTTGGATGCGGAGGGAGGTTCAAGGATAATTCAAAGAATTCTTTTCGGAGGTGGGACACTAAATTTTGGACGCGGCTTTTTGGTTAGCAGGCGAATGAAGAAAAGTCGAAAGGAAAAGTTCAATATTAACAATTTAGTCGAAAGGAAACCATGCCTACTACAACAGATGAAATAAAATGCCGCAAGGCAGGAAACAAACTTGAACCCACATATCAATTACCTAATTGAAAATCGTGTTGACATTTTTTTGTACCCTTCGCTCATAGAGTGAAAGGGTGTATTTACTTTGTCATGAAGTTTGTAACGCATTAAAGGAAGCATCTAAGTCCATATAATAAGTATACATATGTATATGATCAGCATAATATGGGGAGTCGATTGGGCGATGTCCGTCTGTCCGTCGGCAGGGAGGGGCGGTCGCGTCGATGAAGATAGAAAAAAAATCTTTATCGATGTAGTAAAAAAATCGCTGCACTAGACAACATTTAAAAAAAAAAAATTTAATGCTTTTTTTACCACTCCAAGTGCTGCCGGAGAAGCCATGATCGGGACAGTTTGCAGTCAGGAGGTGCATACAAATACAGTGCTTGTCATCAGATTAGCACACCCCTTCGCATGAATAGTTTCGGCTGATTTCCAACCAAACTAAAAGAGCTAAAATTTCAAAATTATAACTGTTAATAGTCTATTCAATTCTGAGTTAATTAACACAAAAAGTATTGTGTTCACATTTTTTTTAAATTGTTTTATAATTGTTTTTCGAAAAAGAACACACAAAATAGCCATTTAAAATTTGTCATCAGGATAGCACATGCAATTTCTTTTTTGTCTATCTTCCACAATTAAAGACGTAGGACCCCCAATTTTTTGTGGTTGTTTGAGTAAGATATTGACTTTAATATGAATAAGGAAAAATTATTATCTGCGGAAGAGGGACCAAAATTTAAGGCATACAAGGAGTCAAGGCGGTCAAAAAGTGAAATTTCGAAAAAAATTAATAAAAGTTGATAAGTTGAATCCGAACTCGTGTGTAATAAGTAGCGTTAACGTAAGAATATTAGAGGCGATAAGAATTGAGTACATGTCAATCCTTATGAGAGAGTTATTTTGAGAGAAACATCTAGCCCTCATGACTCGATTACAAGGATTAGGGTAAATTTGAAACATTAAGGCGAGCCTATCTTTTGTTCAAACAGTGATAACAAAACTCCACATTTCAAGAAACTAAAACAGAATAAACTCCAACTTAACTTTCCCCGAATTAAAATACGTTAAAATTAATTATGAGAACACTTGACATGGAACAAAGAATGGCGGTATGTTATCTTTTCGGATAAAATGAATTTCACTTTAGAAGAGTAACACAGTTATAATGTCTACTTCAGGATCTTTGCTAGGAAGGACACCATTAGGATCGCATTCATTGTCGGACAGATTGTGTAATGGTCTCAAGGGCCAAGTGATACTGTGAGATGATACTTGTTTTTATTAGAAAAGACAACATAGCGCCATTCTTTATTACATGTCAAGTGCTCTCGAGTTTAATTTAAGCGCATTTTGACATGTATATGTCTTTGCGGAGGCTACCTGAGAAATACTGGGTGTCGTTCCGTGAAAAAGCGTCACGAAAAACTGTAACGAAAACGTTTGAAAGCTTAAAATCGGCCTTCCCGTAGTTCGATCTTCACCAAATTTGGTATACATTATCCTTTGATCACTCTGACTCAGAATCGACAATCACGATTTCGATAAGTTGCGGGGATAGCGGTAAATTCGCCATTGAAGCGAACGAAAATTCATCCTTCAATTGGTTCTCCTGGATCTCCCGCGGACCGATGTCGACGAAACTCGGATGGAAGTTAAGTGGTGCGATCCTTAACATTTTGGTATGAGGAAGATGTCCTTGGACACAAAATGTCTTTGGACACAAAATGTCCTTTTTCTGTGGGAATGCATTATAGACGCTATGTATAAGGATATGGATATCAAAATACAGAATCCGTTGCGACGAGTCTTGTAAAATCACGACAAGTTGATTTTGAGTTTTGTTAAAGGATATTACCACCAAAAAGGACATTTTCTAGCATAGGAAACAGAGTATGGGCATTACGGGTGTCGTTTGAAAGGTGATATTTGAGGCACTGTATGGTATCGGTTTCAAAATATTAAAAAAAAAGCGGATGTCCCAGGGGGGGGGGGGGGGTTCGAACCATGGTCTAAACTGTCGTCAATATCTTCCAAAAAGTCAACATTCAGCAATATGTAAACGCTCTGCAAAATGTTGGAACGTAATCATGTGATGATTGCTATTTTATCGCGCCAATCTGTAATCGATGTAGCCTGGTTGGGTATCCGCCAGGTTTGGTGCGTAGGGAAATGTGTTCGAGTCCCCACAGCAACATATATTTTTTTTCTTATTAGTGTTCAAAACAATTTTTTAAGCTTGGTTATAATCATGTATTTGGAACATAGTAAAACACGTGTGATTATTTTAAAGAAATTAGGATGTGTACGCTGGGTTGTTCCGTGACAAAAAGTGACATTGTAAAACAGCGAAAACCTAACGAAGCTTTAAGTCGACCTTTCAGTGGTTTCATCATTGCTAAATTTGGTATACATTTTCCTTTGATCGCCCTTACAAAGAATCGACAATCACTGATGAGTTGCGGGAATAGCGGTAAATTCGCCGTTGAAGCGAATGAAAAGTTATCTTTCAATTGGTTCTCTTGGCTCCCCCTGTGGAGCGATTTGGATGAAATTCTGATGGAAGTTAAGTGGTGCGATCCTTATTATTTTGTTGTCGGCACTTGCTATGAGAAAGATGTCCTTGGACAAAAAAGGTCCCTTTTTCTTTAGGAATGCATTATAGTCGATATGCATATCAAAATGTAGTATTCGGTGAAGGCTCAACCCTTTAAAATCACCACAAGCTCATTTTGGGCTTTCAAAGGATATTATGTACATATGTACTACCAAAAAGGACACTTCTCTAAGGAAACTGAGAATGGGAATTATGGTGGTCGTTCGAAAGTCGATATTTGGGGTACTGTATGTAATCGGTTTGAAAGCATATTTGGGCTTCTGGAGTGACAAGATAACGGCTGATGCAATGTGGATTATTTTGTAAGCAATAACGTAGACATATACATACATGATCTAAGATTTTTCCCTTAAGGGAAAACTTCTCGGAGTTTTTTTTTCAGTTTTAGATTCTTTAGATGTGGAGCATTTTTGTATCACTATTTGAACAATAGGCTCACCTTAATGTCAAAATTTACCCTAATCCTTGCGACCGAGTCATGCGGACTGGATGTACTACCAAAAAAGCGGATGTCCCAGGGGGGGGGGGGGTTCGAACCATGGTCTAAACTGTCGTCAATATCTTCCAAAAAGTCAACATTCAGCAATATGTAAACGCTCTGCAAAATGTTGGAACGTAATCATGTGATGATTGCTATTTTATCGCGCCAATCTGTAATCGATGTAGCCTGGTTGGGTATCCGCCAGGTTTGGTGCGTAGGGAAATGTGTTCGAGTCCCCACAGCAACATATATTTTTTTTCTTATTAGTGTTCAAAACAATTTTTTAAGCTTGGTTATAATCATGTATTTGGAACATAGTAAAACACGTGTGATTATTTTAAAGAAATTAGGATGTGTACGCTGGGTTGTTCCGTGACAAAAAGTGACATTGTAAAACAGCGAAAACCTAACGAAGCTTTAAGTCGACCTTTCAGTGGTTTCATCATTGCTAAATTTGGTATACATTTTCCTTTGATCGCCCTTACAAAGAATCGACAATCACTGATGAGTTGCGGGAATAGCGGTAAATTCGCCGTTGAAGCGAATGAAAAGTTATCTTTCAATTGGTTCTCTTGGCTCCCCCTGTGGAGCGATTTGGATGAAATTCTGATGGAAGTTAAGTGGTGCGATCCTTATTATTTTGTTGTCGGCACTTGCTATGAGAAAGATGTCCTTGGACAAAAAAGGTCCCTTTTTCTTTAGGAATGCATTATAGTCGATATGCATATCAAAATGTAGTATTCGGTGAAGGCTCAACCCTTTAAAATCACCACAAGCTCATTTTGGGCTTTCAAAGGATATTATGTACATATGTACTACCAAAAAGGACACTTCTCTAAGGAAACTGAGAATGGGAATTATGGTGGTCGTTCGAAAGTCGATATTTGGGGTACTGTATGTAATCGGTTTGAAAGCATATTTGGGCTTCTGGAGTGACAAGATAACGGCTGATGCAATGTGGATTATTTTGTAAGCAATAACGTAGACATATACATACATGATCTAAGATTTTTCCCTTAAGGGAAAACTTCTCGGAGTTTTTTTTTCAGTTTTAGATTCTTTAGATGTGGAGCATTTTTGTATCACTATTTGAACAATAGGCTCACCTTAATGTCAAAATTTACCCTAATCCTTGCGACCGAGTCATGCGGACTGGATGCTTCTCTCAAAATTACTTTCTCATAGGAATTGACAAATACTCAATTTTTATCGCCTCTGTTATTTTTATCTTAACGCTACTTATTACACACGAATTCGGATTCAACTTATCGACTTTTATTAATTTTTTCTCGAAATTTCACTTTTTGACCACCTTGACTCCTTGTAGCATTAAAATTTGATCCCTCTTCCGCAGATAATGATTTTCCCTTATTCATATTAAAGTTAATATCTTACTCAAACAACCACAAAAAATTAGAGGTCCTACGACTTTAATTGTGGAAGATAGACAAAAAAGAAATTGCATGTGCTATCCTGATGACAAATTTTAAATGGCTATTTTGTGTATTCTTTTCCGAAAAACAATTATAAAACAATACTAAAAAATGAAAACCCAATACTTTTTGTTTTAATTAATTTATAATTGAATAGACTATTAACAGTTATAATTTTGAAATTTTAGCTCTTTTAGTTTGGTTGGAAATCAGCCGAAACTATTCAGCGAAAGGTTGTGCTAATCTGATGACGAGCAGTGTAAATGACAGCGAGTGACCTCTCGTAACTGACCGAGGTTGCGTACCAGCAAACACATTCAACTTGTGAGTGTGCTACTAAAGCTGCGTGGATCCCATATTTCCTGTTTCATTTGGCTTCTGAGCTGGACTACACAATTTTAACCGTTAGGTCCCTTCGGGAAGTTAGTGGCATTCAACTTATTTTCATCTGAAAGGGTGACAAATAGTATACAGCTTTGCTTTGTTAGGGAACTTGTAAAGAACGGGTCTCAAATTCCAGTGTCTTCCAAGTTTTTCTTCTTCTTATCAGTACTGTATAGCCCCATGTCAGACCATGGTGCGTTAACTCAGCCGTTTATAGGCAATTTCGAGTCAACGTTACATTGCATATCATTTCGGAGTGTATATAATATTGCAAGCACTATATATTTCCAAACGGAAATTTTGGGCCACGCCGAGATTCGATCTCCGGACCTCTAGCTATTTAATCGAAATTTATTTTCTAGCTGGATCATACCAGCAATAAAATTTAGCCAATTTTATAACTTTGATCAATTTAGAAGAAATCTTTTTAAAACCGTTAACCATATTTCAATCAATAAAGGATTTATAAATATTCTGACGATGCGACTTTCCTGCGATTTTTCAAAAAACCCTTATGAAATCGATTTTGTCCGTCCGTCTATCCGTCCATCTGTTCACTAAATAACTCGCGAACGGCTCAACCGATCGTCATGAAAATTGGTAGGAATGTGTTGAATGGTAGCAGTCTTTGGCACGAAATACTTAAAAGTTGGTAGGGCAAAGATAACAGGATGTCCCGGAGATTTGACTTTTTCGTTTTTTATCGGACATGGACGTATGGGTACTCAGGTCAAAGAACTCGATGGGTACATTTCATATCAGTTGATTTTTTCCAGTTTAGAGTAAAGGAAACAGAGTTATGGGCGTTTCAAGCTAAGCTTTCTTTTTCACCTCCGTTTTCCTAAACCGCTATAAGTACCGATATGGAACTTTGCACAAATATTGGTTAGCATGAGCTTATATACGTCATTATATACTGTTGACTTTTGCTAAGCAAAAGAAAAAAAAAGCTAATAAATTCAGTTAATATGTGTTGCCATGATACATAGTTAATCTATTTTTAGACCAATCCAAAAATAGATTTACAAGAAGCATTTCATTAATATTGTGCATAATTTTCATTTCTTGCCTATAAAATATATGTATGTGCAAAATTATTCACTAATAAATTCACTCTAAATTAGCAAAAAAAAAAGAAGGAATACCATGTGTGGCAGTTCATCAGTAAACTAGGGCCGCAGATGTGTGAGTGACATCCAATTTCCAAGATCTAAACTGCTGTTATGTTGAGGTGTTGAGATCAACAGCACGCCCAGCAATGTTATTTATCACCATAAATGGATACTTGTTTACAATCTGAGCGACATCATATAGTCCGTCACGTAGGTCGTGAGTTCGAAAAACACCATAAAATGAATTCGTTCACGGTGAGTCTGAAATCCATGACCCTGTGCACCAATCCAACCACAAGCCAGACTACTTTAAGATTTGCTAACAATATTTCTGCGGCCGGAAATTTCAACTCCTAAGAAAATCATGATGTTGAAAAAGTTTTGGGCTTGCCCCCCCCCCTGATCGAAATCCTGGCTACGCCCATGCACACAACATATGTGAGAATGGATCTAATCGAACCATAGGGTCATGGGGCTGCCATACAAAACCAACCCCCCATTTTGGTTCTTCCAGGAAACATGTTTTTACACCAATTCCACAAAACCTTGAATTAATGTGTCTTAATCAAAGCAACAAAAAAGGTCAAAACAAATGGGATCGAACTATAGGGCCATGCTCCCGCATCACCCAATTACATTTTCTGAGTAAATATTTTTATTTGCCCACTTAGGTATTCTAACCAAACCCCACACAAATATTGTTTTGTTGACGCAACGGAACTTTTGTGAAGACGAAAGGAAAATAATGGGGGGGGTTAAATACAAGTCGTAGGTACGCCCGAAAAAACTTTTAGCCCGGAGGAGAGCGAAGGGTATCCAAATTTCGGCCGCGCCTGAAATTAGCCTCGGTCTCGTTTTTTTTTGAAAACATGTGAAAAGGCGATATGCGACCGTAGCGAGCGGTGAGCTAATACAAAATACAAACTGTTTTTGGATTTTCCTGAGCGTCGTCTCTGATGTATTAAAACAGCTGGCAAAAAACCCTCAAACACATTTGAACCACCTTCTATCGGCTCGCCGCTCGCCACACTCTCACCTCGCCTTAATCTTTTTTTTGGGTATCATCGTTCAAATTTTGTTGAGAGTTATTTGCAAGGAACTTTTTCGATATCTCGGAAATAGTGTAGTTACTAGGTGATTTCAGATTGCAAAGTGTGGTGGAGAAAATTTTTTTTGACCCTGTTCCGCAACGAAATGTTGGTGGGAAGCTTCGGATTCGTACCCAGCATCCCAAAAAAAACATAAGAAAAAAAAATTGTCTCCACCACATTTTGCAATCTGATGTACTATGTAATTATCGACCCGATATTTCTGAAAATTTTCCAAAAATTTAGGACACTGTCTGAATAGCATTTGCTAGTCGTAGCTATTTACAGCGCAAAGATCTAAAGAAAATGCGTCAAGTTTAAACCCTCTTCGAGATAATCGCAATTTTATCCATTCTGAATTTTCCTCTCCTTTTATTTTTCTTTATAAATAAAAAAGTATTAATACGTAACTTAAAACTAGTTCCTCGGAATTTACTTTCAACCGTTCATGCATGTAAAGTGTGTTCCGTCGATACATTTTTTACTATTCAGATTAAATACAAAATTTTTGGGACAAGTAAAAATCATTTTCCCAATACGGCTCTTCCCATTTTCGTCTTTGTCCGGGTAACAATAAACGTAGCTGTAAGGAGAAATATTGTGCAGCAATAAATTATAAACTGATGGCTGCATAGTTCAAACTCCTACATATGAATTTCAGAGGATACCTTTTGCATGTAGCGTCCATTTTTACAGGAAACTTTCCCAATCTTTTACAATCCTCATCATCGCCAGGATCGGGCTGGACTGTTGTGGGTGGTTGGGTAGTTGGTTCAGTGGGCACCCTTGTAGTTGAGGTTGTAGTTGTGGGTTCAGTCGGTGTTGTAGTTGGGGGAGTTGTCGTTGTTTCGGTATCACAACTTGCACTCGAATAAGCTAGCTACATATTTGTTAAATACAAAAAGAAAAATAGTTAACAGGGAAAATAGCCAAAAAATTCAAATAGGCCAAAAAAGGCGTTAGCGATATCTCTGGTGTCTGGTAATGGCGTTGAGATCAATAACACGCTCTGCCGAGTTTTTTACCCCTATAATACTCGCATTTAATATCTGAATGAGATCATCTTCCGTTCCATGGGTTCCGATTTCGAAAAACTTTATCGGTATATACAGTAGGCTTCGAGCCTACGATCCTGAGCCTCTAGGCGACCACACTAACCATTACGAATTCGGCAGTAGCAGTCTCTAAGTGGATTTAATTCTTACCTCCTTAGCTGCTGAGCAAACTCCTTCGGGAAAACCAGTCCCACCAACGCGCATTGTACAATATCGACTTCCTGGACAATTTTCGGGATCGGTCAATTTGCCATCGACACAAGACGAATACTGTGTCTCGGAAATGCATACAGACGTCACGCCTTCATCACAAGATGCACACTGTGTACTTACTTCACAGCTGGGCTTTGCGGAAGCGTCACAAGCTTGAAGGGAATTTACACATACAAGACCAGATGGGCAAGTGTAGATCGTATTCATAACATCATCTATAGAAAAAATTTAAGAAACCATATGGTAATTGCTTTTATTCCAAACTATTTATTCTAAACATGTAGATATGATAAAATTGATGCTATGCTTAATGCTTTATCTAAATTGTCATATTTAGCCAAGCACTAAGCATATAGCAATAGCAATAGCAATGGCTTACTCCTATACTATCGAATAAATGTTTTGAAAAATGCTGTCCAAATAATGGAATTCTAGTCCAGGAGTGGACCATACTCCAAAAAAAAAAAAGGGAAGCACACAGCATACACTCTGGTTGTAGCTGTATTTGTATTTGCAAAAAAAAAAGTTTGACTTACTTGGAATCATGTATTCAAATTTTGTTACACAAATGACTTCCGACAAATTTCCCTCAATGCCGCAAAACTCGTCTGCGTTTGAATAAACCAAAAGCTGGAAGATTATCCAGCAACCCTGCAAAATATGTATAAAAAAAAAAGTAATCCTAAAATTTAAAGGCAAAGTTTATTTACTTGAATACATTTGAGTTTCAATTAAAATATTATTACATACACACGAAATCCACATGACAGATAAATAATTTTTAGATAATTAAAAATTTAATAACAAACAAAAGCTTTAGCGGATGCTGTGACATAATGATGTTCGCTGAAGAGCCTGCTATTTATATATAGAAACTGTTCGCCTAAAAAATGCATTCATTTAATTTTCATTGTCACAAAAACATATCTACATATTTTATTGGACGTTTGTTAAAAATATTTCAGTGATAAAGAATGATAAAGATAAATTAATCACAAACGTTTGGAGAGATATAGCCCAACTAGCAATTTAGGCCCTATAATATTACATGGACTATTCTGTTCCAATAGTAATGGGAGCACATTACAGCGTACAAAAGCTAAATAATAGTCCAATAATAGCATTTGGCCCCGTTTTTTTCATCCAATAGAACCTTATTGTAGCACTAAATTATGCTTCGAAAAAGGTATACATCACATGTATCTTATATCATCATTTTCACGCATTTGCTCCGATAACAAACGTGAAAAGAATAACTAATGTTGCCAACTACAGGGTAACACTGAAATTTAATGAAAAAAAAGAGCCCGCAGCTATTGTCGGACCTATGATAATGATATTGCTAGTCCTATGCACTAACCACTCGGTCAAGCTGAGATATAGTCATCATTGCTCGTAAACATTACAAGTGTTTTCTAATTGCTTCTATAGAAATGCTTTACAATTCTTTATCGAATCTTCTGCAATAAACCTTCTATTTTATATCAATCAGTTGACGTTAATTGAATGCAGCCAGTTTCTGCGCAGAGATCATCTTAATTGGTTCAGAAATTAACAATGATTGAGGAAATGTTGGTTTCATGTGGAACTTCAAACAATTCTATTGAAGCAACTTCAATCCTTTTAATCCTCGTATTCGAAAGCACTTCATAACTATCAATTTTTTCAAAAACAAGAAAGTCCATTCTCCTATAAATCTATAAATAAATCGTATGTGATTTTCAAGTTTGAAACCTTAGTAGGGATGTCAAAAACCGGCCCATAACCCGGTTTTCGGTTTTTTCGGCTTTTTCGCAAAGCCGGTTACACCGTCCGGTTTTAACCGGGCTCAAAGTACCGGTTTTCGGTTAACCGGTTTTTCATTGAATTGCTTAGAATTTCAGCAAAATAATGCATACACACTCGTTAAGCTGATGTTCGTATAGAAATATGACTGTGTAAAAGGGAAACATGTTGAACAGAAAAGATAATCAAATAAAATTGTCAGAAGTATTCATAATGTTTCAAAATTAGTTAACTGAGTTTTATTGCTAGATAATGTATATAGTGCAGTCAAAATATCCCATTTCAGGCCTCCAAATAGAAAAAATTTGTGGTTTTTGAATCAGCGAGCTCCCAGGAATCAAACTCATTTTGCTAAAAAAAATTTTGATCGGAAAGGTCCCAAAAAGGACAAAAAAGGATACTCTTTAATCCTTGGCCGGAGGTCAGCATGTGGGGTATCAAATCAAAGGGGACGTCGAGTAAATTACATATCCGGTGTCTGTTTCCTGTTTCAAGGACCCTCAACGGAATAAATCGAGATTAAATCGAAAATTTTTGTGTTTTCCGTGTATCTTTCCAAAGCCATAACTACGAGAATAATCCATGTTGTCACTACGTTTCTCACTTTTCCGAATCTATGATAGATTAAGATTCTACCGTTAAATTTGCTAAGAAAAAAATTATCAGAAAACTCTGGAAAAGGACATTAAAGGACACTAATTACAAACCTTGATTCAAAGTGAGCATGCGGGGTGTCATGTCAAAGAGGACGTCGAGTGCATTGCATATCCGGTGTTTGTTTCCTGTTTCAAGGACACTAAATGGAAAGATGCGGGCTAAAACGAAAAATTACGGCTTTGGAAAGATACATATACTTACGAGAAATATGAAAATTTTCCATTGGATCCCAATTTTCTCTTGTGATGGTCCTTGAAACAAGTAATAAACGCCAGATATGGAATTTACTCTACGTCCTCTTTGATATGACACCCCGCATGCCCACGTTCGATCAAGGTTTGTAATTAGTGTCCTTTTTCACAGCTTTCTGATCATTTTTTTTCTTAGCAAATTTAATGGTAGAATCTTTAGCTATTATAGATTTGGAAAAGTGAGAAACCTAGTGACAATTTGAATTACTCTCGTAATTAGAGCTTCGGAAAGATACACGGGAAACACAATAATTCTCCATTTAATCTCCATTTATTCCGTTGAGGGTCCTGGAAACATGGAACAAACACGGATATGTAATGTACTTGACGTCCCCTTTGATTTGATACCCCGCATGCCGACCTCCGGTCAAGGATTAAAGAGTATCCTTTTTTGTCCTTTTTGGGACCTTTCCGATCAAAATTTTTTTTCAGCAAAATAAGTTTTAGATTCCTAGGAGCCCACTGATTCAAAAACCACAAGAATTAACCTTACTCTATTTTTTTCTATTTGAAATGCTAATATGACTGCACTGATAGATGATGTAGATGTTGAAGTCTTTGTGGACATGACGGATGTTGAAGTGGACGCGGATATCGATGTGGACGCGGACGTCGTAGCAACTGCCGATTCGTCTTCCTATAAGAATTAAGTCTAAATGCACTCCCAGTCGGGAAATGGACTAGTTCTTTAACTAATTCGGAACCACTTCTCAAAGATGTACAACTAGTTCCGACTTCGATTCCATTTATATGCAAACAACTAGCTACATTAATTAAGCTTTGTCATAGGATGGAGTCAGTGTTGACTCCTCCTGCATTACTAATTAACTAGTAGTGGAAGTAGTTCCAAAATACTAGTTCAAGAACTAGTAAGACTGTTATCAGTAAGAGGATTGGTGCGTTTCGCATTACATTGTAACTGGTATTGAAATGGTTCCAAAAACACTTTTAAAGAATTAGTAGCATTGTTATCAATGGAGGGACTGAATATTACATTCGAAAGATTGTGTCTGTATTTACAACACCCACTCTAGCACTTATACCGCATCGGTCAAGGCGACAATTCGCTGGATCTAAGATTTTTTGTTTTATTTTGGAAGGGCTTGTGGGATACGTCGACTTAATTTCATCAGACAGAATGTTTTGTTCTACACTGTAAATCTGAATCCTATCCAGAAATACATATTTTGTTCCTAAGGTTCGATATGGGACAGGAAAGAGTTCGAAAAATCAATTAATTTCCTTTCCCAGCTACCCCAAATACAAAGAGATCGGACCTGACACATCTTTATTACCTTGTCAATGCATCCAACGGCTACCATTTGATACTAATTTGAAGTTTTTCGTGACATTCTATCAAAAGATATGGCTGAATATAACTTTTTAGGTGAAGTAGGGGTAGGGGTAGACGGACCTATGCCACTTTCCATCAACTCAAAGTCTATGTCAGAATGAGACATTGATCAAAATTTCAAATCGATAGCGATATTCTGCCGAAAGTTATGGCTGAATTAAAATATCAAGGAGGGGTAGTTTGTATGGGAGGTAGGGGAACCCGTTTTCCGATTTCGCCCATTTTCAATACCGTCCAAGATTTTAGCAAAACAAACATTTGACAAAAATTTCAAACCGCTAGCTTCATTATTTCGGGAGTTATCGTGCTAACAGACAGACACACGGACAGACAGACAGACAGACAGACAGACAGACATGGCTTATTCGATTCAGGGACCGACCCTGATAATTTATATGTATACTTTGCCATACCTCCGGTGGCTCCTTTGAGGTGTTACATAATATCGGCGTAACAAAAACAATATACCCTATATTCCATCTTATGGGTATAGGATATAATAACAAATTTATAAAAATCCATCAATATTCGAGCGGCTTCTTCTGCTATCTGTTCTCATAACTCGAACTTTTGTGTTTCAGACATTGTCCGTTATATCGTAGATAGTAAGGTAATTGTCGCTAGTGTTGATAAAAAAAAAGAAATTCTTTAGAGAGCTGATAGTGATACTGATACCCTTCGCTCGTAGAGTGAAAGGGTATATTATCATCAGTATGACGAGTTGACCCGATTGGACGATGTCCGTCTGTTGTGACACGTTTTACTTGGCCAGTTTAAAAGCTATCGGGCTGAAATTTTGCACACATACTTCTTTTCATTGTAAGCAGTATGTAAGTTTGAATTGCTAACATCGGGGCTGGCATACAACCCCAACCCCCTAATTTGGATTTTCTAGGAAAACTTTTTTATTTCCGCACCAATTTCAGCCAAACTCTACACAAATGTGGAAATGTGATTCTATTGAAGCCACAAAAGATATGTAAGAATGTATGGAATCAGACGGGGGGTCATGGGGCTTCAATACAAACCCAATTCCCCAATTTAGATTCTTCTGAGAAAAACTTTTTATTTCTGCACCAATTTCAACCAAACCTCATAAAAATGTATTTCTATTGATGCCACAAAATATATGTAAGAATGGAAGGAAAGGGGCCAGGGGGTCATGAGGCTGCCCTACAAACCCAACCCCCCTTTTTGGTTCTTCCAAGAAAATGTTTTTTACACCAATTTCGCAAAACCTGGTATTTATATGTCTGAATCGAAACAACAAAATCATAAATGCAATCGTACTGCTGGACCATGCTCCCTTCCTGCTTCCCCAATAAAGTTTTCTAAGACAAGGGTTTTTATTTGCCTACTTATTCCAACCAAACCTCACAAATTTTATTTTTTCGCCGCCATGGAACTTACGTAGAAACGGAAGGAAAAGAAGGGGGCGTTAACCACAAGTCATAGGTACACCCGAAAAAAGTTTTAGCCCGAGGAGAGTGAAGGGCCGCGCCCGAAATAAGCTCTAAACGCAAAAAAATGCTTACAGTGCAGTCACTAGGTGATTTCAGATTGCAAAATGTGGTGGAGAAAATTTTTTTTTCATTTCTTATGTTTTTTAAGGTGCTGAGCTTGAATCTGGAACTTCCCACCAAAATTTCGTTGCGGAACAATCGCAAAAAACCTCAACATTTTCGGAGTTTTCCCGTTTTTTTGGCTTATAACTCCGAACCTGTACATTTTTGCGAAAACCTGTCCATGAACATTTTAGAGAAAACATGATTGCGGGTCCAACGCGACAGTAATCGTTAAAATGCGATAAGCGGTATCGCTACAATTGATACGTCATTTTTTGGCGTTTTTTGCGATTTTGACCCTGTTTCGCAACAAATTTTTGGTGGGAAGCTACAGATTCCGACTCCGCACCCCAAAATACATAAAAAACAAGAAAAATACAACTTTCCAGGCAAAAAATGAAAAACCGTCTTATCTCTAAATTTAATTCATAATATGGAACTAACCTAAAAATTGCAAATTTAAATTATCAATTGTAGTAATACCGCTTAACGGATTTTTAATATTTATATCTCTTTGGACGCGTAATTATATGCTTTCTAACATATTCATGGAGAGTTTTTCGCAGAAATGAATAGTTTCATAGTAAGGGGACAAAAAAACTGAAAAACAGCGAAAATTAAGGAGTTTCTCGCGATTTTGACTCTGTTCCGCAAGGAAATTTTTGGTGGGAAGCTCCGGATTCGTGATCAGCACCCCAAAAAACATAAGAAACAAAAAAAAACTTTTCTCCACCACATTTTGCAATCTGATGTACTAGGCTTATCACGTGGATACTACACTAATAATAATAGACATAAAATAGTTGGAATAGCACTTATTGGTTTTTGGAAAAAAGATCAACCCAGCCAAAAAAAAAAGAACAAATATAAAAAATTAGGACCGTGAGATCAATTAATATAATATACATACATAATTACAAACATTACTTGCATTCTTCCGTTGTCGCTCTATTTCATCGCAATGCCCTTTTTCACATTTCTTAAAATAAAACTCGCACTATTTTGTAAAATGAATTTTTTTCACTGTAAGTTGACACCATATGTCAAAATGAAACGAATATGAACGACTCACGACGATTCCTAATAAAAAGTTGATGGCTAGTCCAAAAAGATACCAAACTGTTCCGATCTGCATTACTTTTGAACTAGTCGCGGAAGTAGTTACATTGGAAATAGTTTTAAAACTACTTATTTTCTAGACCAGTTGCCATTTTTCCTACAGGGCTGATCTGATACATATACATATACATTCACGACGCACAAAAGATTCACGTGTGACACGCAACGTAAACAATATCTGCCTTGGAAAGGAAAAATGCAAGGAGTAGTAGTTTGACGAAGCGATGGTTCTTGGAATAATAGCACTAAGTAGAGTGTTCGGAAATACGAAATTTTTCATAGAAGACAAGCAATAGAAGTACAGACTGACAAATCAAGAAAATATAAAAATTTTATGAATTTGGAAAGTTTTTCCGGTTTTAACCGGATGGGCAAACAACCGTCCGGGTTAAAACCGGGAGGATGAAAAAACCGAAAAAAACCGGTTAACCGTTTTGAAAGTACCGGTTTTCGGACTAACCGTCCGGTTTTTGACATCCCTAAACCTTAGCCACCTGTTGGTACCCTTTTTATCAATATTTTGTGCGCACTTTTTAAATTAATGCCACTTGTTACAAAAAATTCAGAAAAATTGGAATTTATGAAGGCTAATGGTTAGGCAAATTATTCCTATAAGAGCGCCTGTAATTGGTTTCTCATTATCAGTTGAATCTGGAAAGTTAGCTTACTAACATCTTAGGTAATTTTAATCACTGTTTTGTCATCCATGGATACGGCGCCTGATCCAGCGGCTCAAGTTGTAGCCCTATTGTCTGAAGGTCTTAGTCAGCGAACCGTCGTCGCTCGCCATCTTGGAATGAGTCAGTCTGGTCTGGTGTCTCGAAAGTTAGCAGGAGATTTAATGGTCGCTTTAATTAGAGACCAAGAATGGGCCGCCATCGATCCACTTCAGAGAGAGACGATCGTTTCATTGTTGCAAGTACGTTGCGAAATCGGTTCCTCGGGGGTGTTGCTGCGCAGCAGAACCTGAGGCGTGTTCGATGAGTATCGTATCGTCAGTGCTCGGACAGTGAGGAGATGATTAAGGGAAGCGAAAGCGGAATCTGCACAATCGACAGCTTCTCCCCTTATAAATCCCCAGGACCAGATGGCATACTACTAATTATGCTTCAGAAGACGCAGGATTTGGTAGAGTTCCGCAGCAGTTGATACTTTTCAGAATCCTTTTGCTACTGCTATTTAACCACGTTCCCCAGTCGTGGCGACACGGGTTCGAGTCGTTTTCATACCGAAGATGGGTAAACAAGACATGACATGACCTCGAAGGATTTCAGGCCGATTAGTTTATCTTTCTTCCTTCAAAACCTTAGAGCACTTAATAGACTTACACATCCGGCAAAGTCTTGAGAACTCAGAACTTTGAACTTTCGAAATCACAGTATGCATTACGTGGATAGAGACATTACTAACGACCAGAGTAATCCATGGTGACTTAGGAAGCAGCCACCTGACTAAATTCGTGTGCAGAGGGTGGTGTCATCTCTCCACTGCTTTGGCTAGTAGTAATAAAAAAAAATCCTAGCTAGACTTGACAGGGAGAGTATTAAGGTGGTCGCATATGCGGATGATGTAGCGATTGTAGTATCAGGAATGTATCTCTCCGTTTTCAGTCAGATCATGGAGAGAGCCATTGGTTTGTTCACCCACTGGGCCACAAGCTGGGGTGTGGGCGTAAGCCCAGGGAAGACAAAACTGATGTTATTTACTACAAAAACCAAAATACCGCCTTTCTCGCTCCCGAAATTAAATGAACATCAACTGCAATTATCGCCCAGTTCGAAGTATTTGGGCGTTATTCTGGACTCAAAGCTCAACTGGAAGTTGAACATTGAAGAGCGCATGAAAAAAGCTTGTATTGCTTTTTACGCCTTCAGGACAGTATTTAGCAAGAAATGGGGTATCAAACCAAACATGTTACTTTGGGTTTACACGACGATGGTACGACCCATCCTCACATACGGGCCACTTGTTTGGTGGCCAGCGCTCGGTAAAGGCGACAATGTAACAAAACTTGGTAGAGTGCAGAGATGGGTTTGCCTTAGCATCATAGGGGGCATGCGAACATGCCAGAGGGATACCCTGAATGTAATCCTGCATCTTCTACCCATCGATCTTTTTATCAACGAACTGGCAAAATGTAGTGCAGTCAGGCTCAAAGCGCAAAGCTGCTGGAGTGCTAAGCCTTATAGCCACAGTAATACTCTAAACCAGCTCCCAGAAGGCGTACGCAACGCTGTAACGGACCTCCAAGTGACCAAACTAAGCTTTGGGAAGAACTTTGATGCCAGCCAAATTCCGAAATTTCCAACTAGAGGTGAGTGGAAAGAGAGTGAGATAGATAAACCAGCCGAACTAACGACATCAGAACGGCGCACGTTTATCAACCATAAAAAGGCAAATTGGGAGGGTTTCACTGCGTTCACAACGACGAAGTTCGCCGCGCTACCTACTCCTACGAACACACGGGAAGCCGAAAAGAACATAAGGAACGTCATTGTCAAAGCGGCAGCTCGCTACATTCCGGCAGGACGTATCCCCAAAGTTCGGCCATATTTCCCAACTACTGCCGCAAGATTAGCCGACGAACGGGACGATTTAAGACGCGCAAATCTGGCAGACCCCAGAATTCATGAGCTAAACTTAGAAATAAATCGACAAGTCAACACCTACAAAAAAGAAAAATGGAACGAGCATCTAGATAGCTGCGACCTCTCACAAGGTGTCAGCAAACTATGGGCTACAGTCCGCGCCCTGTCTCACCCAACAAAAGACAAGGGCAGTGTAGCCATCAGATTCGGTAAGAAAACCACTGCTAATCCAAAACTCTGCGCGAGCCTGTTCAATAAGCAATTTATTGAACACCCCAAGACCAAGATGCTCAATTGCAAGATAAGAAGAAGGATTCGCAACCGTACAGTTGACATCATTCCCACCTTTACAGCGGACCAAGTTACAGCAGCAATCAAGAATGCAAAAAAATCAAAGGCCATTGGACCAGATGGCATTTCAATGGTCATGCTGAAACACCTCAATCTTCCGGCCATCGAATACCTAACGATGGCTTTCAACTTGTCGATATCCACGCTTGTCATCCCCGAATTCTGGAAAAAGGGGCGGATTATCTCCCTTCTCAAACCCGGTAAAAGCGCGAAACTCGCCTAATCCTACCGTCCAATCACAATTCTATCACCCGTTGCGAAGACGCTCGAAGCACTCATCCACCCCACCCTTGTATCACATGCTGAGCTAGCTTCTCACCAGCATGGCTTCAGGAAGATGCATAGTACTACAACAGCTCTGGATCTGATCACCCATCACATCCATAATGGCCTCAACCAGAAACCGCCCTGTGACAGAACTGTCCTAGTAGCACTTGACCTGTCGAAAGCCTTCGACACGGTTATCCATTCTGCGCTGTTGGCCGATCTCCTCAATATGCATATTCCTGCACAAGTGGTTAGATGGATTGCCAACTATCTAGCTGGAAGGCAATCCTTCACAGAGTTTCGGGGCAGTCGTTCAAAGCAAAGAAAAATTAAGCAGGGAGTTCCACAGGGTAGTGTACTCTCTCCTACACTGTTTAACATCTATCTGTCGAGCCTTCCAACTCCCCCGGAAGGTATCGAACTAATTTCTTATGCGGACGACTGCACCGTTTTCACCTCGGGGAATGATTTAAATGGCATGTGTGCTCGACTAAATGACTATATTGAGAAACTGGTGGAGTTTTTCAATATCCGCAATGTTGTCATTTCACCGTCTAAATGTACCGCAACACTTCTTACCACCTGGACGCAGGAATTTTCGGAGGTGCTTGGGATCCGTACTGGTAAGCATGCTGATGACGTTGTTCCTACTGTAACCAACCCGAAGATCCTTGGTGTCTATTTAGACACCATGATAAAGTCGAAAAATCGTCACAAGTGTAGTCGATGAAATGCACAGTAGAAATAACGTCCTAAAGGCATTAGTCGGGAGTTCCTGGGGAAAGGACAAAGAAACTATGTTGGTCACCTACAAAGCGATAGGTTGAGCAATCCCTAGCTATGCAGCACCGGTGTGGTCACAAACCGTCAGTGACACAAATTCGAATAAGATCCAGGTATGCCAGAACGCTGCTCTACGTATCGCCACAGGTTGCCATCTCATGTCGTCCCAGGAGCATCTTCATCAAGAAACCAACATGTTATCAGTGCGTGATCACAATCACCTCTTGTCTCTTCAATATCTGGTCGGTTGCTATCGAGAGGATCACCCAAATCATCATCTCATGGACAATACTCCCCCTCCACGACATGTCAGGAGTGGAGTCAGAGATCTCGAGAGAGACGTCCAGAGATACAAACGGGTACCTCCCGATATATTTGATGACACAGCATACCATGCGGCCATCGCAGATATTCACACAATCGTTGTGAATAGGTCAATAGGGAGATTAGGTTCGAATAGAGTCCTCTCAGTGCCCCCACCACCCATATCGCCTGAGGAGACTAGGCTCCCGAGAACCACAAGAGTGACACTAGCCCAACTTCAATTTTTTCAATTCATTTTATTTACTCCTTTCACAATAAGTCGTAACTTGTGGTATGAAAGGAGGAGTTATCTTTTACAATTTGTATATACATAATTTAATTAAGTGAAATAAAGTACAAATACATTAGATTAGATGCTTCGTAATTTTAATTCAATGTGTTAGTGGCGATATGTATAGTTTAATTGCAATAATTTTAATAAAGAAGTATTAGGATGATTTCAGAAAAATTTTAACAGATGATAAAATATTTTGAATTGTTACAATATATAATACTTTTCCAATTTAAGTTTATAATTTGTTTTTATAATTTCGGTGAGAGACGGTAAGATAATTAATAAATTTGTTCTATATGTCTATTTAATAAATACCATTTTAGATGCCTTTTAAAGTGCTCTGTATTGGTTGACATATTTTTAAGATATGAGGGAAGCTCATTATAAAGTATAGGCGCTTGATAGGTAAAATGTTTCTGTTCCAAAGTTGTAGTTGCAAAGTTAACGACCATGTTTGTCCTGTTAGCCCTTGTATTAATGTTATGGTCGATTAAAACCAGTCTGTTTTTTTTCGTCATATATGTAACTACCCTTAGAGAATACAATTCTTGAATATTTAGTGCATTAGTTAGTGAATAAATTTGTGAAGATGGATAATTTTGCGCAACTCCTGCAATAATTTTTAACACTTGTTTTTGTGTCCTTTCTATGCCTTTTAAATGGGTATCAAAAGTTCCTCCCCACGCTATATTTCCATATGTTAATACTGCGAGAAATAGAGTGTCATACATATGTTTTAATTCTCCAAAGTGCAGGATGCGTCTAAGGTTATAGAAAATATATATAAGACTACTTAGTCTCTTTTTTAGGTTGAAAACATGTTGCTTCCATCTGAGTTGGTTGTCTATAGTGATTCCCAAATATTTTGTTTCAGTTTCGTTCTTTAGTTCAGTTGTGTATATAATATTGTCTTTTTTTGTTTGAATTTTAATTTTGAAATTATCATCTGGAAGTCCATCTTTTCTAATTGCAAACGGTACTATTTTGGTTTTGAGGAGATTTAGTTTTAATGAATGGTTATTTGTCCAATTCACTATTTGATTAATTGCGTTGTTGGCATTATTATAACAGTCATTCCATGTTTTTCCTGTTACAAGTGCAGCAGTGTCATCTGCAAAACCTATCATGTTAACATTGTAATTTTCTAGTTTATAAAGTGATGCCACGTAAATGATATATAGTATTGGTGACAATACCGTTCCCTGTGGAAGTCCATATTCAGTGCTTAGCAATGTATCACTGCTAAACTCATTTATTTTCACAACTTGCTTTCTGTTCCTTAGGTAATCTGCTAACAGTTTCAATGGTTTCCCCTTTACTCCTATATCACTTAATATTCTAATAAGTATCTTATGGGATACGGTGTCGAATGCTTTTGAGAAGTCTAAAAATATGCCCAATGTTTTCTGTTTGGTTCTGAAGTTATTCATGATGTAACTAGTAAGCTCCGCAAAAGCATCATCGACACCCTTTCCTTTTTGAAAACCATATTGTTTATCTGGAATTATTTTGTTGTTTTCTAGAAATGATGTGATACGAACTTTTAAACATCTTTCAAAGATCTTTGCAAATGTGTTCACTAAAGCTATTGGACGATAATTTGAGAGTGTTTTATTATCACCCGTTTTATACACTGGCACCGTGGTAGTAGATTTGAGTTTATCCGGAAACGCTCCTAATGCTATACATCTATTGAACAGAATATTGAGGGGTTTGATTATATATTTTCTAATAATTTTAATGGTTTCTACCGATAAAGAATCCTCACCTGGGGCAGTCTTACCTTTTAAACTTTGAATGATAGCGTCAATTTCTGTCTCTGTGGTTTTGTATAAGTGCAACTCAGAATTTAGGTTCTTTACTGTTGGCATGCTTATAGAATCATCTGTGTAATTTCGATTGATTTCACTGGCCGTATTTTTACCAACATTAACAAAGTATTCATTTAATGAGTTAACAATTTGGTTTGGATTTTCCTGGAAGTGAACTGTAGCACCATGTATGTTAAGTTTGCTGCATATTTTTTTATCAATTTTCCTATGAGTTATCTCACTAATTATGTCCCAATATTTCTTAGTGTTTAATCCAGCCCTTGATATTTTCTTCTTGTAATAATTTGTTTTAGCCAATCGTATACTATTTGTTAATATATTTCTATATTTTTTGTATTGTACTTTTAGCGATAAGTTTTGAGGTTGTCGTTTAATTTTCTGGCCTAATTTGTCCCTAGTTTTAATTGACTTAATTATTGCTGGACTTATCCATGGTTTTATTATTTTGGTATTTTGTTTGTTTGGAATTTTTTGTGTAGATTCTCTAATTTTATTAGTTATATCTTCTACTAGTCTAATAGTAAACTCATTTATATCATCGCAGGTTCTAAATTTATTTCCCCAGTGCGTGTCTTCTTCGAAGCGTTTTATTAATTCATCATAGTTGATTATTTTTTTGATCGTCCTATCACTACTAGCTTTTTCTTTTAAATTTCGACCATTTATGTTTATATTAAGTAATAATGCATAATGATCTGTCATGTGGGTTTCATATATCAATGCAGTATTAGAAAAATTATCACTAGAATTTTTAATGAAAATGTGGTCGATACAAGTACCCATATTGTTTTGTATACGAGTTGGTTTATTTATATGTGGATAATAACCTTTTGCTAATAAACTTGTTACATATCTACTTACATTATCGTCTGACATATTAAGAATGTCTATATTTATGTCGCCGACAATAATTTCTGTTTCGTATTTTGGAGATTGTTCTATATAATTCATAAGTTCGTAGGTGAAATTTCGTACATTTTTGGCTGGAGATCTGTATAATCCCAATATGCCTAGCTTTTTTCCATTAATTTCAAACACTGCGTGTAATGCACTAAATTCATCAGTATGTTTAACTTCTGTGATATAGTATTTAAGATTATTTTTAATGTAAAAAAATACACCTTCACATTTGTTACCTGCTTTGGTAGTGAAATGTAAATTGTAGTTTTCTAGTTTAAATGCAATTTCGAATTTGTTATTTGGAAGCAGGTAGCTATTATTATGTCTAGTTGGATGTGATTTTTATCAAAACTATTTAGTAAACACCTAAGTTCATCTATGTGCTTTTTGATACTCCTTATATTTATATGTATTACGTTTAATGGCATGGGCGTAGCCAGGATTTCGGTCAGGGGGGGGCAAGCCCAAAATTTTTTCAACATCATGATTTTCTTAGGGGCTGAAATTTCCGGTCGCAGAAATATTGTTAGCAATTTTTAGAGTAGCCTGGCTTGTGGTTGGATTGGTGCACAAGGTCATGGATTCCAGACTCACCGTGAACGAATTCATTTCATGGAGTTTCTCGAACTCACGACCTACGTGACGGACTATTTTCAAAATGGAGCTGAGAATGATTTTCTTCTGCACTCTGACTACATTCAACTGGCCTCCAATATCTGCCATTAGAGCACTGTTTCCCAGCAGGTGGTCCGCGGACCGGGGGTGGTCCGCGGGGAGACTCTGAAGACTTCTTACAACAAAGTTATATTTTCTTGTGACGAATTAAAGTCACATGCCAACCACGCGATCTCATTATCATACAACAGATTATCCAGTAAATACTTTGCTACTACATACTAGGCCTGTGATTATGGGAAGGGAAGGATGCTTAAGTTGCTTATAGCCTAATTCAGAAATTATTCAAATCCAGCTGGTGAGGAAAGTGTTGACTCGAACAAAACAATTTTTCTTCCTTCTCTCAACCTGGCAAAATCTTTAATCATGCTTTCTAACAAGATGGCGTTAGTTTGAAAATTCAAGCCCAATGACAAGCGGTTGCGTCGGTAGTTTGTGGACTGCGCCTTCCAAGTGATGGAAGCCGAACCTAATTTTCAATAAATCATCTTCCTCAGACTAAAGCACCAAGATAACGTAGTCTTTTATGTGAAGGATTTTTGTATTAACAGTGGTCTTCCACTTTAAGGTCTGGTCCGCTGCGATTTTCTTAATAACAATGCATACTTAGTGTCGTAGATCATGTCGTAAATGCTGGGGAAAATAAATAAATAAGCTAGAACCCGAATTGTTCCAACATTTTTCTCGGCCACTTTATGTATTATTTTTCGATTACCCGGTCATTAGATGATTTTGACGATGAAATGACCGGGTAAACGAAAAATAATACATAAAATGGCCGAGAAAAATTATGGAACCGTTTTCGTATTGTAGCTTATGCAATTCCCCACCATTTGCCACATCTTACACAACAGTAAGTGTGAATTTTCATTGACAAAATCGCAGCGGACAAAAATTTCAATCTCATTCCGCCCGAGGTCTATCCAGGCCTTTAGGAATAAACGTAGGAAATAACAAAAAAAAAAGAAATAAGCACAATTTGTGATGGGAGATAGAGCGTGAGCTTCTAGATACAATGCCTCGAAAAAATTCGTTTCATTATTTTTGAATGGTGGTCCGTCAAGATCCATTTGTAGGGTAAGTGGTCCGCAGACGTTCCTGAGTTGGGAACCACTGCTTTAGAGCGTACTTTGTGTATTTTCAGTGCATTTTTTGCATCTCGGACTGCATATTCCACTTGCGAAATCAGTTTGTTTCGTCTGTCACTTTCATCTTAGCAAAGTAGCAACGTCAGAATATTTATAAATCCTTTATTGATTGAAATATGGTTAACGGTTTTAATAAGATTTCCTCTAAATTTATCAAAGTATTAACAGTGGCTAAATTTTATTGCTGTTATGATTCAGCTCGAAAATAAATTTTGATTTAATAACTTGAAAGACCCGCTCTGTGGCTCACTTGGTTGAGTTGCACTCTACGATGCTAGTAATCCGTAGATCGAATCTCGGCGTGGTCCAAAATTTCCGTACATGTGAATGCAAATATATAATATGTAGTGCTTTCAACATTATACACACTTCGAAATGATATGCAATGTAACGTTGACTCGTTGCCTATAAACGGCTAAGTTAACGCACAATGACCCCACAAGGGGCTATACGGTACTGAGAAGAAAAAGAAGAACTTGAAAAACACTGAAATATGAGACCCGTTCCTTACAAGGTCCTTAACCCTGGAAGGTCATGCTTCTTTTTAGTACGGAAAGGTCATGCTTCGTCGATTCGACGACACTCTACTTTGACGCCTCATACAAATCACCCTTTCTCAAAATATTTATAAATTTGACAGATTTTCAATCGTTAGTTTATTTAGAATGGAAAAACATCGATTTTGGAGCCGATTTTTATGAGTTCGAAATGCAATTTGTCACCCTTTCAGATGAAAATAAGTTGAATTCCACTAACTTCCCGAAGGAAACTAACGGTTGAAATTGTGTACTCCTGCTCAGAAGCCATGAAATGAAACAGGAAATATGGGATGCACGCAGCCACAGTAGCACAGTAGCGCTGTCATCTCAAAAGTGAAATGTGTGTGCTGGTACGCAGCCTCCGTCAGTTACGAGAGGCCACTCGCTGTCATCTATTTGTATGCGTATCCTCACTGCATCCCAATCATGGCTTCTCCGGCAGCACTTGGAGTGCTGAAAAAGGCATTTGCTGCGCCAGCAGCAGAACATTTTTGAAAATGTTATATAGTGCAGCGATTTTTTCACTACATCAATAAGGATTTTTTACCATCTTCATCGACCAGGGGGGGGGCGACCGCCCCTCCCTGCCCCCCCTGGCTACGCCCATGTTTAATGGAGAGTTTGGCAATAAATTTTTAATTTCATTTGGGTTCCTTACATATATGTTTTGAATAAGTTCTTGGTCTAAGTATTCGTTAGTAAGATTTACGTCAGTCATGTTTATTTTAATGTTTAAGATCAATCTAGTTTTTTGTTACTACATCTAGACTTTATTTGATTTCATTAATATTTGCAATTTTTATTACTCGAGTTTTATCATCTTTTCTAATAAATACAATACCTTCTCTCACCCATATATATTTGTAATTCTTCTCTTTTGCTATTTTCTTGGCATCACGTAACAGTTGAGATGTCGATGCAGTCAGATGTTCTCCTACATAAATTCGTCCGTTTTCCAATTTTGAATTTGTAATGCTTAGTTTTAAGCCTGGCCCATCGTCTTGTTGCTTCACTTTAAGTTTGTACTGTCTCAAAAATGTATCCCTAGTTAGCGTTCTTGTGAATTTGACTATTAGAGTTGACTTGTTGTCTTTCTTAATTTCGTATGAGTTACTGATATCATCGTCGTTTAGTTCACAATCAAGCTGTGTGGATATTTCTTTGACAGCTTCCATGACGTTTCCATTTGGTTTTAGTTTGACTTCATTTATTTGGATGTTGTCCCTCCTGAGTTGATATTGCAGGTTATTATTTTGATGTTCGAGACTCGGGGGAGATTTCAGTATCTGTGGCGCCAAATTTTGATGATGCCATTTCATTAATATTGGCCTGAAACGACCGAATCTGCAATCCTTTTTCGCGAAATCGTAACGGTTCTCCAGATATTCAATGTCAAAGTTTGACTTTTCTATGAAGCCAGTTAAGTAATTTGATAAGAAAAGGGGGGTATTTCCGCTTTACACATTGGGGAAAGTATTCGACGCCATAAAATTGACGTTTTAATTTTAATCGGTCCCACTAGAATAGTAAGTTTTACCAATTTGGCAGATGCGAATAATATGAAATGTCAAAATATATTTGCGAGCAAGAATTGTAAAATTTGCTAGACAGCGAAGCAAAATAAATTGAAAATGTTATTTTCGGGGCCACGTTATTGATTCACATCAAACTGTGGTAAAAAATACCCCCAATTTCCCATTAAAAACTGAGCTACCCCATATAAATGTCAAACTTTGACATTGAATATCTGGAGAACCGTTACGATTTCGCGAAAAAGGATTGCAGATTTGGTCGTTTCAGGCCAATATTAATGAAATGGCATCATCAAAATTTGGCGCCACAGATACTGAAATCGTGCCGAGACTCGTAATTCTTTCGTTAAGTGTGCAATTTTCATTTTTTAGTTTCTGCATTTCTTCCAAGATTTTTTCAATTTTGTTTGAATTATTATCCAGCTTATTAGACATCTCATCGAATTTGTCGGACAAAAACTTTATCGATTCGACAATTTCACCAATTTCTAGCTCGGCTTTCAAAATTTTTGACACTTTTGTGGCGATAAGCTCGTAGTTTAGTGACTTGCATTTCTCGCACTTCCACATCTCCCGCTTTTTCTTTTCTAGCGTTTTAGCATTGCTACATGCTAGATGAAAAAGGAGTTCACATATCGTACACTTTATGGTGTCTTTGCAATCGGTTAATGCTTTATCGCACTTATAGCAGTTTTCCATGCTGAATTTCGAAATCGAACTTTAATTTACTATCGCGGAAATTTGGTTTAGTAAACAACTTTTCGCGATCAGTTCTTTTTGCGACCGATGTCTATGATAGTCAGCTGACAACTGACAACTGACAACTTAGGTCGGGTTTTTGTTCACGTCTCAATTCCTACCTATCTCGAATAGACCCGGACATCCAGAACATTTGTCCGAGCTGCGGCGGTACGCCACACGATGTGGACCACCTGTTTCGATGCCCCGATGCACCCACTAACCTCACTCCGAGGGCGTTATGGGACAACCCTATTGCAGCTGCTACGTTCTTGTCGCTTAAGACAATAGGCGAGAACGACGACGAAACTTAGAACATGCCCACAGACATGCACAGCGACTCACACCCTTCTGCACCGCTACAACAACAAGAGTGAGGTCGTCAAGGATTTTGACATCACATTTTTCACGGATGGATGCCCGAATCTTCTGCGGTTCACTAAGTAAATCTAAAGATTACCGTCTTCCTGACCATGCCAGCATTTTTCAGGCCGAATAAGTGCTTGCAATCATGAAGGTCTGTCATGGTCTCAGGAACATACCACATGCTCAGATAGTCAAGCTGCTATCATGGCATTTCAATCGGTGAAAACGATCTCCAAGGTTTTTGAAGTATGTGAGGAAGCGTTATCCAACCTTGGTACACGACAAAGAATCACCCTACTATGGAACATATAGGGTAATGAGATGGCTGAGGAACTTGCCAAAGCGAGTGCCCCCATTCGCAGTGTGTTTGCGCCCCGATGGCAGCTGTTAGGAGTAAGATCTCCAGCCCCTATACTAGAGCTGCTAATTCCAAATGGCAAAATCTGAGGACTTGCGTTTATCAAGGAAGATGTGGCCCTCCTACGACATGAAAAGAACGACTGAGATTCTGACTAAACCGCGTTGAGATATCGCGAAGCTTACTGCTATTATCACGGGGCACTGGCCAATAGGGCTCCACGCTGCCAGGCTGAGCATCCCCCACAACGCACATTGTCGCAGCTGGGGTTGATGAGAAAGAAACCCTGACTCACTTTCTGTGTGAATGCCCGGGTCTCGCCAGAACCCGGTATAGGACTATCAACAAGGCTCTTCTGGGAAGCTTGGAGAATGCAGCTAATGTGTAATTAGGGGAGCTGCTGTACTTCCGAAACGACACTGGTTGGTTCAAGTTATCTCTACACTCCTAAATTCATCGCCTAACCTTTATTATATACACTAATTCAACTTCACGAAATTTGTGGTTTCAAAACAGCGCTTTAAGCCATAATTCGGCTTTTGGCTAACCTCTGTCCAAGCCACCACCTTAACCAACCAACCGAGTACCGCAAAGCGAGTTTGATTCCCCGATCATAAAAATTTTAGCACCTACTCTAAGCGGCCAATATTTTGCGCTGGGCAATAGCTGCGTTAAACCGAAACTTAGTTCTCTCCGGAATTAATCGCGAGTAGATTCAAGAGATGGAGATCCACCCTAAAAACCCTTCAATATGAATCAAGAGAGAGTTAGTCCTGACTGGAGAGTGGAATTTTCGCCTGTTTTTATTGGCTGTTCTCTAGTTAAAATTTTGAGTTGTACAGCTGATTTTCTATTTTTATTGAAATTGAAAATATTTATTATATCTATCGAATAGTGCTTTATAAGGCGTGGCCTAATAGGCGTAAATAGTTGGACCCCTTCCGGAGCAAAATCCTGGCTACGTCCCTGATCATTGCTTGTACTGAAAATTACGCCTCGTTAATATTTGAAAACACAAAAACAATTACATATTACTAAATAAGTTAATTTAAAAAATTGTTCGTCAACTATTTGAACAAGTGAAATATCTTCCGTGAACACACTTTTGACGGCTTGGATCAAAACGTAAATTTGTAGGACATTTAAAAAGCGTCTTTCCAATGCGTTCAATTCCAGTTTTCATGTCCTTCTCTGGGTAACAATATACGTAGCTGTGAGGGAGTAAATGATACATTGAAATTATAATACACTGCAAAGGCCTCACAACACAATTCAATTCGTTGCTGAGAAAGTTCAGAGGCTACCTACCTTTGGCATGTAGTATCAGATTTCACCGGAAATTTTCCTAATGTTGTACAATCGTCACTAACGCCAGGATCGGGTTGGCCTGTCGATGTGGTCGGTTCAATTGTGGTCGATTCAGTGGTGGTTGTAGTTGTTGGTTTAGCCGTGGTTGTTGTTGTGGTGGTCGTTGAAGTTGTGGTTGTTGTTATAAAATGAGCTTCGCATCGCGCTTGCTATAATTGTAAAATTAAATAAATTAATTTGCACGAACACAATTAACCAAAGTGACTAGTGAAAAACCACCCAAAGAAACGCAGCTTTGCTATTAATTGGAACAACATTTCTGGAATAAGTAACTTACTTCCAATTCATTGGTACAAGTTCTCTCGACAATATCATCTTTACCAATGCGCATGGTACAATAGGGTCCCGGCGTTGTACAACTCTGCAATTCGCCCAACATCCCGTCAGCACAGGACGCATATTGTGTCTTGGAAATACACACCGACGATACACCACCGTCACAGTTGGCGCACTGATAACTGAATTCGCAGCTGGGCTTAACGTTTTCTTGACAAATTCCTCCCAATATGTTATTGTTAGTACACACTAGTCCCTCTGGGCAATGCATTATCACATCACTTCCTATAGATGCATATCAAAAGAAAATTCATTTGTTTCAGTTACCTTTTTCACTTAAAATATTGCAAGTTTTTTATGCGCACATACACGAGGAATCCATAGATTTAGTTACCTGGGAATTTGTAAGAAGTTTCCGTTACACATCCCTCCATGCCGCTGCAGGACTCATCTGCGCTGGAATAGTCTAAGATAAGCATGTATATGAATAGTCCATAGATCTGCGAAATACAAAAACGGAAAAATATTTCTTGTATAAAGGGCTGAATTAAGATCGAGAGTGAAATTTTTCCCGTTGCGATTTTATCAATGAAAAATGCATACTTGCTGTCGTGGAATATGTTACAAACGGTGGGGAATTCCCTAAGCTACAATCCGATTGTAGCTTATGGAATTTCCCAGCATTCCCCACATTTCCACGACAGAAAGAATACATTTTCATTGGAAAAATCGCAGCGGACAAAAATTTCACTCTCGATGTCAGTACTAGGCTTAAAGCTGAAACTGGGCTTTGAAAATTTCTTAATTTTGTATGAAATTTGTACTCAAACTTTTCACATTGTAATGACAAATTTCAAAATGCAAATTTCTGCAAATTAAAACCATAATATTCTACTATCTTCACAATAATATTTTGCTAAGTACTCATACTCGTGTAACAACCCTCATGATGATTTATGTTAAGATTAGATTTTCAGTCTGAAAGAGCTAAGATTCGCGACTAATTATCATCCTACAACCAACCCGTTATTTATATTTCTTTGATATCAAAATGCAATTATTTCGGAAGAGGTTATAAAATTATAGTTTGCATAGTTTATTATAGACTTTTGATAATGCTTTGATGTTAATTTAGGCACAACATTTAACAATTTGATAAAGAAATGAGTGAATTGTAATATTCACGCTGTTTCAAAACGTTTCGTGGTGGTTACAATTTCTTAAGACAATCATTCTTTTCGTTTTATGCGTGTACAGGGCCGGATTTCCCATATGGGCAGCCTGGGCAGCTGCCCAGGGCGGCAGATTTTGAGGGGCGGAACATTTTTTAGGCTATTGGTTTTACATTCTATGAAAGATGGATTTTTACTCAAGGAGCAGCTGACAAAATTAGGAACAAATGTTAATTGCTTTCAAAGTTATTCAAGTTAGGTGAAGTGGATTAATCAGGGCGCCAAATTTAATGATACTGAACTTCTGAATCTACATTGGCGACAAGCTCCAGATTTTACGACAAGCCTCCTAAAATACTCCCGTCGGAGAGTGTAAATCGCCTCCAACGAAGTAACTCATCGAATCACACACTTTGTTTATATTCCATATTCATGGACGTAGCCAGGATTTCCGTCAGAGGGGGCAAGCCCGACATTTTTTGTACATCATGATTGTCTTAGAAGTTGAAATTGTCGGTCACGAAAATATCGTTAGGCAAATTTTAGAGCTAAAATTTTAAGAACAGTCGAGAATGATTTTCTACCCATTTACCAAAAAATTGACACTGTACGTGTTTAAACTTTTACTGGTGATTCTAATTACATTCAACTGGCCTCGAATTTCAGCTTTTTAGACCGTAGCTCGTCTATATTCAGTGCTGTTTTTGTATCTCTTACTGTATATTCCACTTGCGATTTAAAAGAAATAGACCAAGAGATCAGTTTGTATCGCCTGTCGCTGTTTTTCTTCTGAGTAAAATTTATAAATCTTTTTTTTTTATAGAAATACGGTTTACGGTTATGATGAAGAGATGCGATGAAGTTAAATTCTACTACCTTCCGGGAGAGACCTTCAAATGACGGTTAAAATTGATTCTGCAGATCAGAAGCCATGAAATAAAACGCATGCAAAATATGGGATCCTCACAAAAGAAAAAAAGAGTCTCCCTAAGAGAGACATTTCTCAGAAATGATCTGATCTAATTATGTTATCGATTCATGATGCTCACATGTCGGTATCCCAGTTCCGGATAACAAGGGCCAGAAAACTACAAATATTTAAAATTTCCAATTTGCCGCCCTTCCCTGCCCACCTCTGGCTACGCCCATGATTCCTGTTGATCCCATGAAAAAAATCTGGTTTTGACTAAACTATTTGGTAGGGTGCAGTCATGCTTTTATTTGAAAATATTTCAGATAGAGCTGCCTGGCTTACAAGGAAAGGTTTTACTTCTCCATCCGGAAAAAAATGCATCACTTTTTACATTTTTAAACCCGTCAGCTGTCTAGAAAAGTAACACGTTCATTCAGTTTTCACCACTTTAAATTGGATAAGCAGCAACAGTGACGAGGGCACGATTTAGTTTCGGGAGGGATCCAAATCTCTGCATTGACTACCATTGTCTATATTTTTTAAGAATCATGTTTCCATCGTGTGAATCGCTTTCAATTTATTTTTAACAACTTTAATATTCTATCCAGAGTGGACGAAAACGGATTGATTTCGCCGTACGTTTTCAGAAATCACCAAAAAGTGTTCACAGTGTACTGTTTGTAATTTCAAATGACAACCGACAATAATAGTTTGCCTATAAATCGTTCTAAGTTTAAAAATGTGCTGGTGCAGTCATCGATAGTCATTTACAACATATTTCGTCACTTCAAACTGACCGTGCATTCTCTTATCATGGAGAAATTAAGAACATTGGCAAACACACGAAACTGAACAATTTGGTCGGGTGTCAGTTAAAATATTGAAGTGAGCCGAGATGTGCTGAATAGGGGAATTTAGGTTTGAGACCTGGGTGCTTAAACGTTTTCATTTGAAAAAAATCAAGTTTTCATAGAAAACACGCAAAATAGCGTATTTTCAATGTGTCAATTTGCATGGGAATTGAAATGTTTTCGGGCTGTTTTCATACGAAAACATAAAAATAGCCCCAAATTACATGATTTCGTTCACTGTGAACATATTATAAGGTTTAAATTGTCATGTTTTAGTGTAGATAAATTAAAAATTCCACTGGTAAAAATCGTTTAAGATGACAAAAAATCAGCAAAGCGTTTAAAAACGCTGGCTAACGAATTTGCTGAGTAAAAACATTGAAAGTGGGGTTATTGTCAATACCAACCAGTCAACTGTGGATATGGTATGACCCCCCATATGAATAAAAACATTGTATTTTCGAAATTTTTGTTAAAATGATTTTCTATCCAAAAACAAAAAAAAACTAAAAAATCACGAAATCGGAGCTTAGGTTAATTACATCAGACAAAGGACATCTCAAAAATACTACGAGATGTGACAATGAGAAAACAGTGAACCTCAGAAATTGAGTAGGTAATTTGAAAACATTCTGAACGCAATTTAAACGAACTTCAATGCCTTTTGAAATAATTTCTGTAAGGACCACTGTTTACGTCCGTATGGAAAGCAGGATTTTTTGAAGCAAACGAAAGACATGGGTTACGGGAAAAATTAAATGTTCATATCAGATACGTCCGTTAACGTTACCATATGTGTATGCGACTCCTACTACTTCCAAGCTAATATAATGGGGGAGGGCGGCCATTTGCCTACTGCCCAGGGGCGGCATATAGGTTAAATCCGGCCCTGTGCGTGTACAATATACAAACTATCTTTCTTAATTTTACAATATGTTAAAGGAGGTCATGTATGTTATAAAAATATGTAGTTGTAAATATTTTTATACTCTTCGCTTGTAGAGTGAAAGGGTATACCTATTAACTATGCCATTGAGTTTGTAACGCACTAAAGGAAGCATCTCTGACTATATAAAAAGCATACATGATCAGCCGAATAGAGTGATGGGTATCTAAATTTCGGCCGCACCAGAAATTAGCCTCGGTCCCGTTTTTTCTTCTAATTGTTTGACTGTGGACAACTTCAATTCAGGAGTTTTTTTTTAAGTCAAGGTATTATCTGCAGTATATTTAAAATGCATACAAAGTCAGTGAAAATGTTGATTTGTGGCACCTACCTACATACTATGCTCCACGAAATTATTGAAACAACAAAAAATACCATGGTATAGCAGCATTTAAAGCTCCTAACTTTTTAACTAGTATCAAATAGGTGATATTTTTTTCACTTTGATTCTTTGGTATGTTATTGAAACATCAAAACAGAAACCATCTTTTAACTCCAACAAATAACGGCAAAAAAGGTATAATATGAAGTGGCAAAATTATTTACACATCCATTCAATACAGGCAAAATTATTTACACACTTCGATAATAACTGCATTTGCTAAGTAACGGTTCTAAATTTCCAAGGCAAATTAACGCAGTGTGGGACAGAGTGTTGTTTTATTCAGTATTGTAAGGTTCTCCAGAGAGACCAGTTGGAAATATGCCAAGAGCAATTGAACTTTCGATAGAAAAAAGGGCGGTCATTGTGGCAGAGTTTAATAGAGGTATTTCGGCAATAGAGCTTTCAAAAAAATATGGATGTTCCTGGAAAACCATTTATTATCAAGTTTGGAAGTTCAATCAATACGGTAGGAAGGAAGGATGATTCTAAAATAGAACCGTTCCTTTAACCCTAGAGAGATAATCTACGTCGAGTACAGAAATTTTTCTTTTTATTATATCTCATAAGTAAAGCTTCATAATTTGTTGGTTCCAAGATTTAACTCAATTCATGTCTGTAGGCGTAATAAAGTGGCAAAATTATTGGCTTGGGTGCCAAACAGCAAAAAATACGGGGGGGAGGGGGGGGTCATAAGTAAACTATACGTCAAATCGACGTATGATTATCTTTAATGTCAGTAAAAACTGTAGAACAAATTTGTACTGAAAAATATTTTAATCATGATGTGGATGTGTATTTTACATGGATATAACCACTAAAAGCCTGTTTCGATAAAGATATCCTTTATTTTAATCTATTGAAAGGACAGCCCACTTTCTCCTAGAACCACTTTTTTAAAATTAATATTATATACACAAACAAATGATAATTTTGCAAAACCATTTGTGTGGGGTTCGGTTGGAATAAAGTGGGCAAATAAAAATATTTACTCAGAAAATTTTATTGGGTGATGCGGGAGCATTGCCCCATAGTACGATTCCATTTGTTTTTACCTTTTTAGTTGCTTTGATAAAGACACATTAAATCGAGGTTTTGTGAAATTGGCGTTTAAAATGTTTCTTAGAAGAACCAAAATGGGGGGTTGGGTTTATATGGCAGCCCCATGACCCCATAGTGCAACTTGATCCATTCTTACATATGTTTTGTGTCATCAACAGAAATACATTTGTGTCAAATTTGGTTGAAATTGGTACACAAATAAAAAAGTTTTTCTTAGAAGAACCTAATTTGGGGGGATAGGTTTGTATGGCAGCCCCATGACCCCATGGTCCGATTTGATGCATTCTTACATATGTTTTGTGTTATCAATAGTTATCATTTGTGTCAAATTTGGTTGAAATTGGTACACAAATAAAAAAGTTTTTCTCAGAAGAATTTGGGGAGTTGGGTTTGTGTGGCAGCTCCATGACCCCATTGTCCGATTTTACCGATTCAAATATACAAACTGCCTGCAGCAAAAAGAAGCATTTGTGCAAAATTTCAGCTTCATAGCTTTTAAATTGGCCGAGTAAAACGCGTCGCAACAGACAGACAGACGGACGGTCGGACATCGTCCAATGGACTCCCCAAGTCATGCTGATCATATATGTATACTTTATATATGGTCGGAGATGCTTCCTTTGATGCTCTAAAAACTTCATGACAAAGTTAATACACCCTTTCACTCTATGAGCGAAGGGTATAAAAACTGACAGTTGGAAGATAAAATCTGGCATGTCACAGTCATCCTATATGGCTTGGAATCATATTTCAACTTATTTGATTTACCTGACAATCTTTAGCGGCCTTCTTTTGGATATGACTCATCCAATAATACTGTTATATTTTTCTCGTCTTTTCTAGACGTCCCAGTGGGTTCGACAGATTTTCGCGTACACGATAATGAATAACACTCGTTTTACTGTAACACTATTTATTACAACACACACGGATATATACACGATTTACAATTTCACTAATTACTGACTAGTTATTGATCCGACATAATCCACGAGTAAAACTATACTCACTGACTGACTCTAGTCGACGCCCTTATATACCCATTTCCAGTGTGCCGGAAACTTCGTTGATGCACTTTCTAGCAACGGCCAGAAAGTCGTTTATCGCTAGTGGCACTAGCGCCATCTGGTGCCAGGTACGGAAATACCACTTGGGTTGACGTATAGACTAGGCGCATTACAATACAGGGCCATCTTTTCGTACATCTTATAGGCTGGTTAGTCTTATCGCATAGACAAGACATACACAATATTCAGAAAGCTTTTCCATTGTACTGCATGGCATTTTTGTTTATTTTGCATTTTGCATTTATTGTACTTTATTCGTGATTTAGATAGAGGACGGAACGAGGATGAAGGCAGCTTTCTTCCAAAGATAAATTGAGCGGCTGATCAAAAAGATTGCGACGTGCACCGCTCGGCAAGATTTTGTAGTGACAATCAGCTGCACCGGGAGTTTTTGGACTGTCGTACTTTCGAAGAGATGGAAGTCAACGTATTTTCAATAAATCATCTTCCTCAAACTAAAGCACCAAGAAAACGTATGCGAAGGATTTTTTTATGATCAGTGGTTTTCCACTTTAATTTTAAGTAGGAAAAAAATAAACTAAAAATGATAAGGACAATTTATGATGGAAGATAGAGCGTGAGCTTCTGAACACAATACCCCGCCAAAAAATGTCGAGACCTTAATTCGTTTCGATATTATTGAATGGTGGTCCGACGAGATCCATTTTCATGCTCAGTGGTCCGCAGACGTTTCTAAGTTGCTTTAAAACATGTAAAAAGACTTAAGCGAGAAACTCTATGCATTTTTTCACATTTTTTTGTTGTATCTTTTTTCCTACTGCACGGAGAAAATATAGCCTATGCACACCTTCAGGGTATCAATGGTAGGAGATCAAATTTCGAGATGCTCTCTACGAGGCTGTAGCCATGTCAATAAACAAAAGAACAACGAGAACAACGTGAACAAGATTTTCGAAAAAAATGCGATTTTTAAACTCTCTTATTCCTTCCATTTCAATTCAATACAATGTCAAATCTTTCAGAAAATGGTGTGCGTCTCGCCTATACGATAAGACCAAGATGCAAGAGTAATCGGCCCCTAGACTAATAATAGGTTATTTTTAAAAACGTGCACGTGAGAGTTTTTTCTGTTGCCATTCAATCATGACATAATGGGGACTGTAATGCTTAATGCTTTAACTTGCTAACTTGCCAGGATACAAAATGTAGAAAAAAAATTCGTTTTTATTAATGTATTTAATTCTTTGTCTTTTTTATAATAAACCCATAACTTTGGAAACGTTTTTGGCTTAGCGTACACACAAAATTACGATTACTAACACACTTTTGACTTAGCGGACTATACACCTTGTCCATGGGACAAAATAGAATAGTTTTTCCAATTCGATAGTTTCCATTACTATCCCAATCTGGATAACAATATATGTAGCTGCAATTGAAAAGAATAAAATATCCAATGATTGTCGAAATTTTAAGGCCACACGGTGAATCCATGGATTTGACATGGATTTAATCGGATCCAAATCCGCCAGTGTATGGGCTTATTTGACAGAACGAAAATCCATTTTATGAATTCTAATCCATGGATTGACTGTCTGTGTAAAAGTAAAGTAAAGTCACTCGCATAATTTTATACCTTCTGCACGTTGTATCCGTTATTACGGGAAACTTGCCAAGCACTCTACAAGTATCATCCGGTTCCGGAGTGTCCGTTGGGGCATCCGTAGGATCTGGAGCAGGTATTGTAGGTTTGATTGTCGGTGTTGGAGTTGTTGTAGATGGAACTTCAGTTGGTGGATCTGGTTTGGATGTTGGCGTGGTAGATGTTGTTGGAGTTTCTGTTGATTGATCAGGAGTAGTTGAGGGAACTTCTGTGGGTTTGTCTGTTGGATCAGGCTTAGTGGTGATAGTTGATGGGATTTCCGTAGGCTGATCGGTTGGTTCTGGACTGGAGACTGTTGTTGAAGGAATTTCGGTTGGATCAGGTACCAGAGGTTTTTTACTGGTTGTTGTTGGAAGTTCGGTGGGCGGATTTGTTGGATCTGGAATTGAAGGCTTGGTAGTTGGGGGATCGGTTTTAGGTGGTATGGGGATTTCGGTGGTTGTTATCGGCTTTTTCGGCTCGCATGCAATTTGCTATGATAACAATAGAACTATTTCAAATTCAACGAAAATCGATCGATAGCATTTTCATATAAAATTATTACTTGATTACTCAAAATTTGTTCAAATATAATCAACAATTTCCCGCATCAAAAGTGACAAGTTTACAATCAATTACCTCAATAAAATTTGTACAAGAAATCAACACCAAATCGCCATCCTCTAATCGCATCGAACAGTATGGCTCAGAGCTGGGACAATGCATTACATCTCCGAAATGCTCCCCGCCTTTACACCCTATCATCGAAGTCTCATTGATACAAGTAGATTGGGCTGCTTTCAGACAAACGCCACAATTTCGACTAAACATACAACTGGGCGTCACATTTTCTTCACAAATTGACCGTGAATTTACGCACACCCCGGCTTCACATTCATATACATCGGGATCATCTATAAAAATACCGGCGTACAGAGGGCTGCGCCCGCAATACGAGGGTTTTTTAGAATTTTAATGCATAGTGAATATTTTTTGTACATATATTTTATAAGCAATAAATAAGTATTGTGCACAACATTAATGAAATGCTTCCTGTAAATCTATTTTTGGATTGGTCTGAATAAACGCGTTCCACCTTTAAATAGACCAATCCAAAAATAGATTTACTATTTACCCAGTTTGTATAAAAGTACTCCAAGGCAAATCTAAAGGCAACGATTTAAGATTTCTGATGGCCTTTGACCAAAAAGAAACTCAGAAACGTAAGGATGGCTTGGCTTTATATATGAACTGAATTATTAGCTGTAAATCTACTGTTACTGTTTTTTAATCAAGGAAAAGCAACCTTATATAAAATGATTCCATTGCGTTCCCTGTCATAAGAGCCAACGCAAGCTTTCCTATGAGTATTGAACAAGTAGGTAAACTTTTGCAGCTATTCAGGGACACACTGTTAACTTGGTTCTACTAACTTCAAAAATTTTTGTGGCAAACACTATTACCATTCTATGCATTTCCACCAAATTTCATGTTCATTGTTTCATCAAGCTAAAAGATATACATTGAAGAAATGCTTAAGAGGATTGCATTGTGAAAGGCCCTTACTAAATACTTATTTGGCTATATTTCCGGTTTGGATACAGTTATTCGAATGAAAATTCGTAGACATATTCTATATGTAATTTTCTAAAAAACCTTAGCAGCATTTTCATATTTGGAAACCTAAGAGGGGCTACACACGAACAAATTGAAATTTCACAAATTTACTGTTATTTACTTTTCCATTGCAAAAGTCAACAGTCTTAATATTTAACGTATATAAGGCGCTACCGACCAATCTTTGTGCAAAGTTTCATATCGATCCCTATAACGGTTTAGAAAAACGGAGCTCGAAAAGGAAGTTTAACTTTAAACGCCAATAACTTTTTTACCGTTACTCAAAACTGGAAAATTTTAACTGATATGAGGTGTACTCGTTTAGATCTTTGATTTAAATACCCATACGTCAATCTCCGATAAAAACTAAGAAAGTCGACTTTTTTCAAACGTTCGGGACACCCTGTTGTCTTCTCCCTACCAACTTCTAAGGTATATGTGCCAAAGACTGTAACCATTCTACACATTCCTACCAAATTTCATGACAATCGGTTGAGCCGTTCGCGAGTTATTTAGTGAACAGACGGACAGACGGACAGACGGACGGACGGACAAAATCGATTTCATAAGGGTTTTTTGAAAAAAATTTTCTAAAAAACCCTAAAAAGTGATAAATGGTTATAAAAAATGCAGATTTGAATTTAAGGAATGGCCTCTAAAAAAATTTCAAAACATACCAAAACTCAATATTAATTTTGTCTCTGTTATACAAATAACATGAGATCGATTTCCCAGAATACCGCAGAAAATATCACCAGCCACACAGGTAAGACATAAGAAAAATACAGAAAAACTCTAAAAGAGAAGAAGAAATTGTTTTCGATATTTTATACAATAAATAGCAAAAACTATTTGGTGAATTGAAAAAAAAAAATATTTTCAAATAGTCGCATAAAAATATCTTATCAGTATGGAAATACAACAAATGTGCAAATAAAAAAATTAAATTCTTACGTAAATATAAATCTGCATAATCTGAACAATAACAGAGTATTGCGACTCAAAAAAGAATTAAACAAAGTGGCATCGTATGACAGTCATGTCATTTATATACCACTTATTAAATATTTTTTTCGAATTGAAATATCTAATCTAAAATTATCAAATTGCTTGTGCAGATTTTCAACAATTAAATAATGCAAAAATGAATTAAGTCTCTAAATGTTTTACTCTGCGCTTGCAAATATTTGAATGCACATTTTAAAAGCATAAATGGAAGCAAACGAACAGTTTATCTTTATGGATGATTTTGTTGTATGTCTTTCAAAATTTCAATTTTTATCTTTATCCTTAGTTTATTAAAGAGCGGTTGGTTGAAGTGGAGTTCATCTTTTATACGTATAAAAGAAAGTCGTGTTAGTTACGCCATTTATAACTCGAAAACGGCTAGAAAGATTTTCATGTTTTTGGGTTTGTTGGATTGGGCCTCGGCCGGAAAAGCATACTAACTATTCGAAAATGCAAAAAAAAAAATCACAATTTCTGCACGTATGTATTTCCTGAACGTATTAGCGGATTTCAGTATGTTTGCTCCACAAGATTGGTCTCTATCTCGAATAACAGAACTATTGAGAAATATTAAAATTTAACAAAGAACACAATTACATATTAAGACAGCTATGTTTCACATTCTTCTTTCTGTATTTCTTGAACCAAATACCGGATCAGTCTAGACAAGGCTTCGGCCGGAATAGCAGTATAACCATTGAAATATGCAGAGAATTCACAATGAGATTTTGTCGCATATTTTCATCTATATTTTCTTAAGGTCTTAGTGATTTCTTGGAAGATTTTCCTGCCGAATTGGTCATCTCCGTGAATATAAGATAATATTGAAACATGTAAAAAAATTACAATGAGGACAATTTATAACATTTTTTCTTCTTGCATATTTCTCCCGCATTACTTGACGAATTGTCGAATTTCAGTAAATTGATTCCACCGGATAGTTCTACTCTACACCCAGCTTAACTAATAAATATGCGAAAAATTCACAAAGTTACAGTTACAGAAAACAGTTACAGAATTTTAAAATACATAATGGGAAAATTCTTCAATATAGCTGTCTTTCTGATCCTTTGATCACAATCAGGGACTAAGCCATGATTTTGTTTCGGGAGGGGTCCAACGCTCCAAATTTTAACTTTATTAGATATTAGAATTTTTGGTTGTTGATTGTGAAAACAAATATTACATTTTTGCCATAACTGTCCGATGGTACAAAAAGCCATAGCAGTGGTGCACAGGGAAAGCATTTCATTTTTTAAAGTAGGTACTAACATCGTCAGTTCACGTGAAATCCATGCAAATACTGTCAAAATTTTGACGATCGTGAAATCGAATTCGCTTGGTGCTACTCAATTCACATGAAAGTCTCCATACCGGTTTTTTACATTTCGCCAGCGAAAATAATGCAGTTACACTTTATTTCACAATGAAAAGATGTCATCGACAAACAATCAGAGCGCAAGTGAACATTTATCTTACATTTAGTGAATAAAAAGCAAGTCTCCACGGCACCGTTTTCACGGGAGACATATATGCGAGTTTTTCGCTCGGTGAACTCAGTACATACCTTTAAATTAGACGTAAATCTACCGAAGAGTAGGAGCGTTCGTGGTTCTTTCTAATCTGTGAGTGATTTATGTAGAAGCAACCTATAGCAGCTGCTAATTGTTTGTTTGCTCCTTAAGCGCAGTATAGACCTCGGGCGGAATGAAAATGAAATTTTTGTCCGCTGCGATTTTTTCAATGAAAATGCATGCTTACTGTCGTGGAACATGTCGGAAATGATGGGGAATTCCATAAGCTACAATCCGAATATAGTTCCAAAATTTTTCTCGGCCATTTTATGTATTATTTTTCGATTCCCCGGTCATTTCACCGTGGAAAATATCTAATGACGGGGGAATCGAAAAATAATACATAAAATGGCCGAGAAAAATTTTGGAACCATATTCGGATTGTAGCTTATGGAATTCCCCATCATTACCGACATGTTCCACGACAGTAAGCATGCATTTTCATTGAGAAAATCGCAGCGGACAAAAATTTCATTTTCATTCCGCTCGAGGTCTATTCAGGCCTTTACAGAGAGACAGAATTCAGAGAAATGTTTTCAAAAGAAGTGAGTTCAAGACCAGTTAGTCTACACGGAAAAAAAGGAAATGTATATTCAACACTTTGCAGATGTTATTAAAAATATGTTTTACGAACAAAACATTTTTGTAGTGTGTATATTTAAATATGGTTCTATTACATATTTGTTTTGAAATTAAATGTTCTCTCCAACATTAAGAAATGTAATAACACCTTCATTTTCCAATGTATCACAAACATATAAATTGTCCTAGTTAACACCAAAATCGTAGTTTACATGCAAAAATGTAACAAATACTTTTCTAGTGTACTAAATACATTTTGCTAGTTATTAAGTATTTCCACAGTGAATACTACCTATAAAAATGTAGAATAAACATTTTGTTAACTTTGCTACCCAAGCCATTAGTTTCCACTATCCGAAAATTTGTTGCCTCGACGCAATTCGCTATTTTTGCTATTTCTTTTATGCGATGTCTCACAATGTATGGTATAAATTACAAACTTCATCACTCATAGAGTCTGGTTGGTCGAGTAGGTAGGGCAGGGCGTTGGACTCCAAAACCTATGATTTGGAGACCAACGCCCTACCTACTCGACCAACCAGACTCTCGGGATCGAATCCCACTGTAGGTAGGCGGTAATCTATTATGCAATTTAGAGCGTAAAGAGTTAAATGAAATATAGAATAGGTCAATGAGTTATATGATTTATGAGTTACTAGGGGGCTTCGCCTCCTGCTCGCCACACTCACCAACCCAGCGTTCGCGCTCTGTGCACTCGCGAAAAAAAAAATTTTTATTTTTTTTTTTTGCAATAAAGTGAAAAATCAACCAGGTTTCATTTTTGTACTGACTATGACATGATAGGCTGAGAATCATGGGGTAAAATAGTTAGGTTAATATAGAAAATAGTCAATGGTTCAGTGCACATTTCGCAATGTAGTAAAGACATTTCAATAATTATTTACTTTTTAACTGGTACCAACAACAAATCAATTTGTTACTATTACAATTTAGTAATTTGGTATATACAAAACAATAGTATTTAGAACATTTACGTTGTTTTATTCACATTTTCGTTTTAACATTTGTTGATGGTTTTGAGAACATAAAATGATGGTTAGCTGAAATTTAAAAGTATAGTATACTGAGTTTTCATGAGCAGAAATTTTTTTATACCAAAGTGCAGCCCGTCAGAATTTTCCTGAAGCCGGCGTCCCAGCAGCACCTTCTAGGCCCGTCACTTCCAGGGCGAGGACCGAGCAGGCGGTAACCCTAAATAGCGAATGAACATTCAATAACATGTGGAAAACTTAGGTAGTATTAAAACATGTGGAAAATTCACAGGGAGCAAAATAATGAAGACAATTCTTTCCAATTTCCTTTGCACAGATTAGCGGTTTTCGGTAAATTCCCTGCTATACTCCTCCTCTATATTCGTTGAGCGAATTAGCGAATCTCATTAATTCAGTTCATTTTCTCCTCCTTTTGTCGAATTAGCTGTAAATTCCACAGCCACATATCTAAACGAGCTCTACCCGCAATAGGAGACACATCTGACAAATTGGCCAGGAGTAAAACTATGAATGCAGATTATCTTCTCCAATAATGCTTATACCTCCTGAACTCTGTAGCGCATTTCACGAAATTCTCATATTCATCTTTTCTTGCCTTTATCCCTGGAACGGAACGCCAGATTTCAAACTGCTAACCGCATCAACGGATTGACTAATTTCCCCTAATTCAAACCCTTCCCCGGCTAGTAGCTATTGAAATATCCGAAAAATCGGCCAAGAAAAAATCATCAGGGCGACTCATTTTCTCATACTTTTGTCTATACCTCCTGAACTAATTTGCCCCACCCGCCATTTGATAACATACAAGATGGGGCGATACGAAGCTCGCCGGGCCAACTTGTAGTTTTAATAAATATTACATTTGTAACTGAGGGGGAGGGTTATCTCCGACAGGGTAGATGTTTGGGGGGAAACTAACTTTATTTATTCTCATTAAGGGGGCCATTTAACATAAGAGTCATAAGATTGATGATATTGTCAGAAAACAATTTTTTTTTAAATTTTGTTGACATGGCGTTGTAACTTAAACAAACTGTCATATCGACTGTTACATAATACGAGACATCCTGTTTATTTAGAGACTCTTCTGAAAGCACACTTGTGTGAAATTTGCTTGATAATGGTAAGCCAAAAAAAAAAGTTTTTCATAAATTTGGAGATAGGGCTTCTATAGCAACCCTATGACCCTATGGTCAGATACCACTCGTTTCGAAATATATACATAGGTATATACTGCGTACAGCATAAATCACTTGTGAACAAAATTTCAGCTCGTTAGCTGTGTCAAATTAATTATTTTATAAAACATTTTTAATCGAAAATTAACTTTAACTTAATTTATTTTATTAAACAAAAAAAACCGAAACTTCTTATTAATACATATAGTCAGATGACAAAAACCAAATACTTGAATTTTTATTAAAAGTTGTGTCGTTGGTTGTTGCATTCTCAAAAATATTTTCTAACAACAATCCTGTAATAACAAAAATGTGGTAATTTTATTAATATATAATGCAGTTCAATTGTTCTCATACCGTTCTCGCTACCAGCGATGAGTCCTGACAAAATTCCGTCAAATCCCGGCCATTTCCATTTTCACTGCGACTCCTTGAAGTCGTGCATACGGTATTGTTGGGACATGAGTATACCAAACCGCCAGGATATTTTCCATTACGACAAAGTGCAAACTTATTTTTCCCGACACAGGCAAAACGTTGTTTTGGACTGCACTTTCCGCAATTTCTATCGCAGGATGGTGGATCAGCTTTATGTAGCGGTGTACAGATTTCCGGAGAATTTTCTGTACACACACTTTCTATGGCACAATTGAAAATGGTTTTTGTTAAACGACCATCTAAAATATATGTAGAAAAAAAAATGTTTAATGATACAATTTGAATATACACACTTAATACGTTTGTTTACTATGTTCGCATATTGTGGATATAACTGCTGTATGTGTACAAACAAAAAGTGAAACAACTAATGTATCTTAAATTTGATAAGACATACTACCCTAATGAATGAATGAAATTTGGCTATTGCCACAATTAAAAGAAATTTATTTACGAATTCTTTTCATTTCCGGCAATTTAAGATGGCTTCTTCCTGTTTTTGTGAAAATTACACATAAAATCAAAATAGTAATCTTTGCTTTTGTTATCTTTATAACTCAGACATACCTTACCTGAATCACACAATCCGAATGTATTTTGATCGATGCATATCACTCCCGATATTGTCGCGCATCCTCTAATCGGACCGATGATGACGGCATAAGTTGTATTGACTCCTCCGCAGATTAGCGATATTGTAATAATAAACTGTCAAATAAGTAATATGCACTGAATCAATACGACACGATAAAAATCTTTAAAAAGAAAGCCGCCAAAATCAAGATTGCATTTCTATCATCAATAATACTGCGAGTTAGTCCAGTACAATTGGTTCAAAATAGCCCCAAACCTAAACATCCAAAAAGAAAAGAAATTTGTGATGCCAAATTGTTGAAGACACTGCCTAATATACGCGGTAAAAAGTTACACTAATTTGCGCCATGGGTTAAGGGGGGAGGGGGTGGCAAAGGGGTGAAAATTCAGTTTCTTGCAAATATCTGGAAAACTATGAGTCTGACCTTAAAACGTCCTGAGGACGAAATAAACTACATAAAATTACCTTTGCAATGATATATTACAGTCTATAGATTTTCTCAGAAAATTATACCCTAGACCCAAAAGTATTATAGTGAATTTACATTTTTTTAGTTTTACATTTTGCTTTGTAACTCTTGATAAAATAGATTTAGGATCATAAGATCTTGCCCATATATTGTTAACAAAACTTGCTTGATTTGTACCAAAAATTGAAGTGCGCCGCCCATTGACGCCCCCCTCACTCCTCCTAGCATTTTTCAAAAAGCAGTGCCTGTAGCTCCATTTCAAATTAAGCAAGGCAGATCAAATTTGGTGTGGTGCCTAGTCTAAGCCCCATTATGCTCCTTACTAAAAATTATTAGCATCCGATCAAAACAAAGGGTACCCCCCATACAAAGTGACCCAAATTTCTAACAAATTTTACATTTTTTCACTTCTAAATTCTACCTAAAATAGAAAAAAAAAATTTATCTCTTAGAACGTCCTAATAACAGTTAATTGTAGTCTTCTGAATGTATATCCGAAAGTTTGTACCAGAGCGTGCCTTAGAAGTACAAAAAATCGAGTTTGAAGGTTGCTAGTACACGTTACTCGAAATATTCACAAATAGTCTTAGAACTGGTATCACTGACCTTCAAACCCAAGTTTTTGATACTTGTAGCGTACGCCTTGGTACAACCTTTTGAATATACATTCACAAGACTACAATCAACTGTTATAATGACGTTCTAAGAGATAAATTGTTTTCTTGTATTTTACATAGAATTAAGAAATGGAAAAACGTGAAATTTCTTAGGATTTTCTTTCACTTTTTATTGGGGGTACCCTTAGTTTTGATCCGATGCTAATAATTTTTGGTGGGGAGGATAATGGAGCTTAGAATAGGCACCCCATCAAATTTGATCTGCCTGGCTCAATTTACAAAGAAGCTACAGGCATGCCTTTTTGAAAAATGTTAGGAGCAGTGAGGGGGGTGTTAATGATTGGAGCACTCCAATTTTTGGTACAAATCAAATACATTTTGTTATCAATATATCGACAAGATCTTATGACGGTAGGTATATTCTATCAAGAGTTTAAGTGCGAAATGTAAAACTCAAAAAATGTAAATTCACTATAATACTTTTGGGTCTAAGGTATAATTTTCTGAAAAAATCTCTAGACTGTTACATATCATTACAAAGGTAATTTTATGTAGTTTATTTCGTCCTCAGGACATTTTAAGGTCAGACTCATAGTTTTCCAGATATTTGCAAGAAACTGAATTTTCACCCCTTTGCCACCCCCTCCCCCCTTAACCCATGGCGCAAATTAGTGTAACTTTTTACCGCGTATATTAGGCAGTGTCTTCAACAACTTGGCATCAAAAATTTCTTTTCTTTTTGGATGTTTAGGTTTTGAGCTATCTGTACTAGACTAGTTAGACAAGTGCGGGTATACGTTAGACAAGCGCGAGTATGTATTAAATTACACAATTATATGAGTATATTGAGGCACTAAACACTAAGACGACAGACGATCCTTAAAAATATTTACTTCGTAATAAATAATGCGTAATGTTCATTTTCGAAACAACTCTTGATTTTGATCGAAATTACGATTTATTCCGGAAGTTCAGAAAACTGAAGGTACACACGTCTATAAATATTTTTATTATTTCGCACATGGTACGAAAGATCCGAATTGTAGATATAAAAGTATCGATAGTTGTTGGCACTAAATCCAAAGATTAGAAAAATATTATTTCAATAATTTGTCCATAGATGCTGTCGATTGTAAAGATAAAATCACACTATGATGCTGATGGCTGTTTACATGTTTTATGGTCATCAGTCATCACCATCCCATCATTCTTTTTGTTGACTATTATTTTCGTTAAATTTCTCGCCAACCAGTAGAATGAACATTTTTTTTGTTATTGCGGGCTCGTTTTTTATGTTGTAATAAAAGCACAATCAGCAAAAATTACATGTTGCATTAACAAGTCGTTAACTGCTATAGGAAAATGAATTAAGTTGCGATATCATTACAAGTAATAAATTGCTGTATGCATACTGGATACGCTTTTGTGTCAATGAATCGTTTTTTTTAACAGATGAACTTGGAAATATTATTTTTACGTTTAACCAAAATTTCGGGGAAAATTCGTGAATAACACATGAATGATTAGTAGAAATTTTTAGATAAACGTACAAATTACGACATACATATCTAAATTTTTTGACGTTCAGTGGGCTATGCGACAATAACAATATAGATTTCAAGTGTTGGTACATCAATTCAATATAATGGAAAAGCTTTCTGAAAATTGTGTGTATCTCTTTATATACGATAACCATTAAATAAGATATACGTGAAACCCGCCCTATATTGATTACACAGTTTTAGAATTTCCTTGAAAGAAAATACAACGGCGTAAATAAGCAAAAGATAGCATAACTACGCGAAATAAAGAAAATTGCAATTCAATATGATGGGAAAGCTTTTTGAAAATTGTGTGCGTCTTCTCTATATGATAAGACTAACCATTAGATAAGAGTTATGAGAAACCGAGCTTTAATCATTCACCAAATTTCTATATCCAAAAGTTTGTACCAGAGCGTGCCTTACAAATACGAAAAATCGGGTTTGAAGGTTGCTAGTACACGATACACGTTACTAGAAATATTCGCAAATAGCTTTAGAACTGGTATCTCTGACCTTCAAACCAAATTTTTTTGATACTTGTAGCGTACGCCTTGGTACGCCTTTTGAACATACATTCACAAGACTACAATTAACTGTTATAATGACGTTCTAAGAGATAATTTTTGTACCCTTCGCTCATAGAGTGAAAGGGTATATTAACTTTGTCATGAAGTTTGTAACGCATTGAAGGAAGCATCTCCGACCATATAATAAGTATACATATAAGATCAGCATGACGAGATGAGTCGATTGGACGATGTCCGTCTGTATGTCTGTCTGTCCGTCTGTTGCAGCGCGTTTTTCTCGGCGACTATAAAAGCTACGGAGCTGAAATTTGTTTGTATGTTTGAATCACCGAAATTGGATCACTGGGTCATGGGGCTGCCATACAAACGTAAACCCCCAATTTAAGTTCTTCTAGGAAAAACTTTTTTACTTGTGCACCGCAGTTTCAACCAAATTTCACACAAATGTCTTTCTCTTGATGACACAAAGCATATCTAAGTATGGATCAAATCGGATAATGGGGTCATGGGGCTGCCATACAAACCTAACCTCCCAAATTAGGTTCTTCTAAGAAAAACTTTTTTATTTGTGCACCAATTTCAACCAAATAACACACAAACGTGTTTCTTTTAAGGAAACAAAACATATCTAAGAATTGATCGAATCGAACCATGGGGTCATGGGGCTGCAATACAAACCCAACACCCTAAATTAGGTACTTTTAAGAAAAACTGTTTTATTTGTGCACCAATTTCAACCAAATTTCACACAAATGTGTTTCTCTTGATATCACAACACACATCTAAGAATGGATCAAATCGGATAATGGGGTCATGGAGCTGCCATACAAACCTATCCCCCCCCCCAAATAAGGTTCTTCTAAGAAAAACTGTTTTATTTGTGCACCAATTTCAACCAAATTTACACACAAACGTGTTTCTCTTGGTGACACAAAACATACCTAAGAATGGGTCAAATCTGACCATGGGGTCATGGGGTGGCCATACAAACCCAACCCCCATTTTGGACCTTCTAAGAAACATTTTTTGCACCAATTTCACAAAACCTTAAATTAATGTGACTTTACCAAAGCAACAAAAAAGTTCAAAACGAATGGAATCGTACTGTGTGGTCATGTTCCCGCAACCCAATAAAATTTTAAATATTTTTATTTGCCCACTTATTTCAACCAAGCCCAAAACTTAAGTCAACACGGAAGAAAAAGAATGAGGAGGGGGATTAAATACAAGCCATAGGTACGCCCGATAAGAACTTTTAGCCCAACGAGAGCGAAGGGTATCTAAATTTCGGTTGCGCCCGAAATTAGCCTCGCCCCGGGGGTTGACGAGCGTAGCAAGCAGGGGGCGAAGCCCCCTAGTTTAGTATCCCAGTATCCTGTACGTATATGCACTATTGGAATTAATGTTATCATTGCCTTGTACGGAGGTACACGTAACGACACATCTCTAAGCAATTTCCGCTTCAAACTTTTTGCTCGCGCAGGAACGAAAATTAAAGCGGATCTTGCTGCTTTGCCTCCGACCGAATCAGCCGCTGATCATCATTCCTTACGAACGTACCACGAAATACAGACATGGCTCGGCAACGTTTTAAAACCAGAAAACTTGGGCTGGAAGCGAACGCAGGCGGGACTGGAGCCTGTGATGATTTCGGGAGAAATCGTCCCTTCATACCAATGAAGAAGAAAAAGAAGGAAACGAAATATCTGAAAATAAAGGGGACAATTTGATTTTTTTTTATAGCTACCAGTGGCGTTGCAAATTTAGTGTTTGGGGCTGGTATGGTTTAATACTTTTTGCTTTTTCATTGGTTGGAGTATTCAAACGCAATGCACTGGAATACACACTATTTAAAATTTTGTATTTAAATGAATTTACACCACGCAACGCTTTGCAATCCCATTTTAATGTACTTTTTGCAATAGTGTAAATTTTGATGCTGTTATATTAGTTATAAATAGTTATGCAACAGGAACGTTGCTGATTAATTAATTTTAAGCATCTAATAATTTTGAAATTTCGGATTCATTGCCCCCATTTTTCCGACGCCCCTACTACGAACTTACAGCATTAAGCTGCGCATGTGCATGATTTTTTTTACAATTAATTTTTCATATAAAATTCAAATGAGAAATGTCATCTTGTAGCTTCGATCAAGTTACCATAGAAAATATTTTGGTCCCGAAAAAAGTCGCATATCTAGTGTATTTTGCGGTTATTTGCATTTCCTTTTCAGATTTTCTTATTCATTGCTTCATACCTCTTAAATTTTATTTCGTGCTCTTGTAATAAAAACTGTGGGACAGCATGTGGTTGTAGGAAGGCCGGGCTCGCATGTTCCAATATTGTAGAACGTGTTGTGGCAAAATATGCTCAAATGTCGCAGTCATAACCGAAGACATAAATGATGAAGATTGCTACGATGACATTTATCATCTTCCAAATTTGGTCTCCCATCCACAACCAAGTAGATCTTTATATCATATTCAGGATTCTACTGAAGAAGATAATACAAACGTACCCTCATCACTAAATAAGCCATCCAAAATTAAAAGAAAGTAAATTACTTTATCCCATTGGGCAACTGTCAGATGTTCTGGAAACCTTATTTTATGGGGGTTAACCTATTTCAATTTCCGCTACTGTATTACAAATATAAATACATACCATTTTCGAAGCCGACAGGGGTAGCTCAAATAAACAGCGCAACTCTTAGGCTTCATGCACACGACGCGAAAACGGGTCGCAAGCTCGACACATCGAAATGCATTGGCTCTTATGGGAAGCTCATGACGAGCCACAGCAAGCGAGAGCCGTGCACAGTCAAAACACGGCTCGCGAGCCGTGAATTTGCGGATTGTGGTGCACGATATGTGAAAACACGTCTCGCTCGTTGTGATTTGACAGCGGCACGGCTCTCGCTGTCGTGAGCTTCCCATAAGAGCCAATGCATTTCAATGTGTCGAGCTTGCGAGCCGTTTTCGCGTCGTGTGCATGAAGCCTTATAAGGATATATAACGCATAGTTACTTCGGAGTGCTGACCTTCTTTCGGGTATATCTCGGCTGCGGCTGATCGTATCGACTTAATTTTTTTCTGGATTGTAGGGAATTCAACAAGGTACAAGTCCATTTGTATTAATTTATGCGCGAAAATTCACCGTTATCGACTTTTTTGTAAGAAACTGATTTGCAAAAGTTTTTTTTTCAACTTTGACACGCTGAAACATTTTACCTAGCTTTATGGTGAACAATCGCTATGCCAAAGATTAATTCTAAAATAATCTCAGACAGTGTCTGGCATGCACTCTGAATTCACGACCGATCGCCTGAAGTATTATTTGCATTCTAATGTGACGGGTATTCAAATTTCGGCTGCGCACGAAATTAGCCTCGGTCTCGTTATTTACCCACTTAGGTATTCTAACCAAACCCCACACAAATATTGTTTTGTCGATGCAACGGAACTTTTGTGAAGACGAAAGGAAAATAATGGGGGGGGGGGTGTTAAATAATAAATGTTAAATTGTCTGAGTTTAAACAAAATATTGCAATTGACAATCATGATGTTCTGGTGTTTACTGAAACGTTCTTATCGTCTAATATTTCTGATTCCGAGCTTGGTCTCTCAAATTTCAATTTATACAGACTTGACAGGAATAGTAAAACTAGTGAAAAATTATCTGGTGGTGGAGTTATGATCGCCGTCAGAAAACATTATCATTCAAAACAATTAGTTACTACAGTAGACTGTGTTGAACACGTTTTTGTTTTAATATGGTCAAACAAAGCAAGTTTAGTAGTTGGAGGCGTATACATACCACCGCAATCTCCACATGATTTGTATTTTAAACACATGGATGCTGTTGAATATTTAATGCATAAATACTCATTCGTGGATGTCGTGTTACTGGGTGACTATAACTTGCCTGGATTATTTGGAATCGAATCGAGACTGCCTGCTACACAATCTAATGCAATAATAGTTGAATCATTCGATTTCTATGGATTACATCAAAGGAACAACATCTATAATTATCTGGGCGATATTTTGGACTTTATTTGGTGTTCCAAGTCAGAGCTTGTTGTCACGGATGCTTCTGAATATCCTATTCTGCCGATTGATCCTTACCATCCAGCCATTGAATTTACAATTGACGTTGCCATTAGCCATTAGTGATACATCAGCGCTACTTCATCCTTTTAAAAAAATTCTTTGACTATGGTAATTGTAATATCAACTCCCTGGTTGATTTTCTTAGTGAGTATGACTGGGAATCAATATTTATCGGACTTTCTATAAATGAATGTTTTGAAACTTTTATTAAAATATTTCATGATAAAATAACCGAATTTACTCCAGTTCGCAGATATAAAAAAATGTTTCCTGCCTGGTTTAGTCCACAGTTCAGAACGGCCACAATTGATACAAAGATGTATCACCTGCGATATAAGGAAACTTGTTCGCAAGAAGATTATTTAAATTTTTCGAATGCCCGAAGATAATGTAAACAGTTATCTGCATTGGATTATCATCATTACATCGACAATGTGCAAAAATCAATTTATAGCCATCCTAATAATTTCTGGAACTTCATCAACGCTACAAGAAAGGATAACACTTTACCACCTGAGTTATTCTTGAATAATCATAAAGCTTCTGATCCAAAGGAAATGGCTGATCTCTTTGCTCTACATTTTTCTTCGATCTACGAAACTGCATCGGCTGTGGAACCAAATTATGGACATATTAATGCATTAGTTGACTTGGGATCAATTAGTTTTACTGAAGAGGAGGTATTAGCAAAATTGTTATCACTGCAATCAAAGAAAGGCCTAGGACCAGATGGCATTCCGTCAGTCATGTTGAAATCGTGTGCTTTCACTGTTGTCAAACCGCTACTGTTTCTGTTCAATAAATCATTAACAATCGGTATGTTTCCTGATGTCTTAAAAATAGGTCATGTTGTTCTTCTCTTCAAATCTGGTGATAAAAGTAATATTGTAAACTATAAACCAATAACTATTCAATCATCTATCGCTAAACTGTTTGAATCATTAATATTAGATAAATTATATCCTCTATTACATATTCATTTAACTCCAAATCAGCATGGCTTTGTAAAAGGAAGAAGTACTCAATCTAATCTAATGGTTCTTCAGAATTTTGTACTTAAATCTTTTTAATCTTACAAGCAGGTTGACACAATATACACGGATTTTAGTGAAGCCTTCGATTTAGTTAGTCACAACCATCTTTGTGCTAAATTAGATTCTATTGGTTTTCATGGCAGCCTTTTGAAATGGTTTAAGTCTTACCTCGAACGTAGAAGTCTTTTTGTTAAAGTCAAATCGGAACTTTCTGTAAAGTACATGGCTCAATCGGGCGTTCCTCAAGGATCTCACCTTGGGCCTTTTCTTTTTATTCTGTTTGTCAATGACTTAGGCGATTATATAGGTACACAAAATTATCTCTTATTTGCAGATGATTTAAAAATATATCATGAAATCAACACAGATTCAGATTGCTTGTTTTTACAGATTGTTCTTGACAGACTTTTTGATTGGTGTGAAAAAAATGGAATGAAAATTAATACGAATAAATGCTATACGATTAATTTTTCTAGATCTAAAAATATTACGAAATTCATTTGCATTGATAATGTTTCTATAAGTAATACCAACATAGTGAAACATCTTGGAGTTTGGCTTGACAGTTCGCTTACCTTTAATTATTATCATATTGAAACAATAGTGAAAAAGGCTAATCAATTATTAGGATACATAATAAGAACCACTAAAGACTTCACTGACTTAAGTGTTTTACGCTTCTTATACATACAACACCATAGTTATGGTAAGACCCATCTTAGAATACTGTTGTGTAGTCTGGAGGCCTTATGTACTTCGATTGTTATAAAGCGATGCTTGAGCGTGTTCAAAAGCGATTTTTAAGAACCATTGGAGTTAGGTTGGGTTACAATTTTGATGGAATACCTTATGAAATCCTATATTCACAGTTTCATGTCCATAATATTGAATTAAGAATGGATTATTTTGATCTATGTTTTATTCATAAGTTAGTTAATAATATGATTGATGTGCCTATTCTTCTTTCCGTTATTGACTTCCACATTCCCAATAGACGTACCCGTTCCTTTAATATTTTTAGTATTCCTCTTTATCGTACATCTTACTTATATTACTCACCAATTCCCCGCTCCATGAGATTAGTAAATAAATACACACACGCCTATGATCCCTTTTTCAACACTTTCTCTTACCTTCGTAATTTAATTTACTCTTTAGTTTTGCAAATTGAAAATTTTATAATGCGAGTATTTCGAGTACATACTGAATTCTATAAACACTAACTTATTGTATCTTAATCTTATCAATACCTTACTTTTATAATATTTTTTTGTAAATTGGGTTTTCCCGTAAATAAATATTATTATTATTATTATTATGTATTATTATTTTAGTTTTATTAAATTTAGTCGATGAAAATAGGCGTAATTCAAATTTTACAATTGTCGACGAGTGGATCTGATTTCTCTTTTTAGTTAGTTAATTTTACTTTACCCTGACCAATTTTATCAGATTATACACCAGGAAATACTTCAAAATAAAGTTCCTAGGGAAAATAAAAAAAAATTATTCGAAATGCGGTTAAACAATAATTTATCGCATTCCACCATTTGCTATAGTAATGCTTAAGACCGTGAAGGTCTGTACAGTATACAGTATACAGGATTGCAACTAAGGAATTCTTCATCACATTTCACAAACATTCATCAAGGACGCCCAGGACCGATGCAGAGGAAATCTCAAATTTAAATGACTTTTTGAATCTTTTCGGCAGGGGTCCGGATCCTTGGACCTCTCCACTGGCTCTGGTCTGTCGCTTAAAATTATTGTCTTGAAAAATGTCCTGTTTTTCTATTACCCGAATTTATCAACCAAATGATTCAAACACTATTACGAACATCAAAAAATTTCGGAGGGGGTTTGAACCGCCAATGTCTCGCAACTTCAATCGGCCGGCGGTTCGCCAATACGAGATCGTAGATTTTTGTCACGTTATCCTGCGTGCTAACCGTTTTCGGGGCACCTGGACGTGGCTCATCAAAAACCGACGTGCAACCACTTTGAAACTGGTTAAACCAATTTTTGACGGTTACCATCGAAAGAGAAGAGTCACCGTACACAGCATCCAAACGCGCTTTGATTTCGCCGCGTGATTTTCCTTCCAAAAACAAAAATCGAATCACCAACCAATATTGCATGTTTTCCGTTTTTCTAAAATGTTCGGACACTTCCGCTTTCACACGCGGTCAAAACAAACGAGTCCGATCCGGCTGAAATTTCGACAGTAGCCGTCTACGAGAATGTACTACATGATAGTAAATTGCTCTTGCGATACTGACGCCATCAGGCGGTGAGGCTAAGTACTTATCGGGCTACCTCCGTACGTTTCCGACACCGATTCCTGATCGCGAACAGAACAAATGAATGCATTTTAGGAATGGATTTCCTGCGATGAAATCGATTCACTCTGGATTTGGGAAAGCGAAAATTAAGATGGCGAAATAACGAAGTTCCAATAGATGTCTTTCACCAGGAAGCTTTTCCAGTACGAATCGTCGCTGCATCTGACATCACGATACCAATGGCACCCGAAACCGTGGTATGGGCTAGAATCGATAAGGACACTGGGTGCGATAATAATTTCTTGGTCCAGCCAACAAAAACGCCTGCTTTGAAGAACTTAATGCTGGCCCGAACATTGACGAAAACGAGTAACAACCTTGTACCGGTACGAATATTGAATGTATCTGAGAGTGACACGAAGGTGAAAGCAGGAGAGGCCAGGGTGAAACCGCTATAGCCGTTACCGAATTGAGCGATGCCACAGTAAGAGAAAGAAAGAGAAATATCGCACCTATCCTCGAGTGGACCAACCTGTCACGACATAGCGGATCATAGCCAAACGGTGAAAAGTTATTGGGTGCAATTTACGTCCAAGCAACTGGAAAATTGTCTTCTGAAGAGGAGATGGTAAACCACCGACGACGGATCCTCATGCCGAATGCAGATTATTCTACCACAGTCTAAAGTTACAGACGTGCTGGCTGAAATACATGGAGGAGCTTCTGGAGGACACCTTGTTGTGAACAAGACATTGGAAAAGGTTCGCGAACGATTTTATTGGCTGCATGCAAGGGACGACGGACGCCTTGAAATGGATCCGTGGTTTTACTACTTGTGGTGATGTCAAGGGGCCAAAGCGAAAACCAAGATCGTGGATGCAAACGTACAACGTCGGAGCCCCATTCGAACGAATAGGTGTGGACCCTGCCGGACCATTTCCAACAACTGATGGAGAAAACCGCTACACATGGGTTGTGATCGACTATTTTAGTATCTCGTATAATTCTAAAGAAGAGGAGTTAATTTTGCTGACAATTGCGTTGCTAGGGATAAGCAGTTCGAAGTAAAATTTCAAAACTATTTGACTTTCAAAACCATAATTTTTTTTAATTTTAAACTTTACTATTACTTCTTCTTTCTTCTTTATGGCACGATAACCCGACGTCGGGCCTTGGCCGCCTGGATTGAAAACCTCCAATTGTCGCGGTCACGCGACCTTGTCCTCCAATTCCGAAAGCCTAACATCTGGTGGGCGTCCTCACATACAGAATGCTCCCATCGGGCTCTCGGTCGTCCACGCAATCTGGCTCCGTCCACTCGTTGCGCGTTCATCACCTTTTTGGGCATGCGATCGTCGTTCATCCTTTGTACATGACCTGCCCATTGCAATCGCTGCAATTTCACGGTCTTCGACACCTGTAGCTCATCATACAGCTGATACAACTCAAGGTTGTACCGGATGCGCCATTCACCTCGTTCACGAAGTACATTCAAAGCTATAGTAAATTATACTAACTAAGTACGTTTTGAATCCTAAACCCATCATAAATACTTGCAGCAAATTAAGCCATAATACGGAAATTGAAAAGAAATTTTTACACATTTACACCATTTCGATTCTTATAGCGTAAAAGGTGATTACTATTTTTGTTTTTTAGCAAATTACCTAATTTATTACAGATTTAACCTTATCTAAAGACATAAGAGCGTAAAGATAATCAGGTCGTCAATTTTTTGCGTCTATTAAATCTTAAACTCGTAATAAATTCACCTAGATAATATAAAAGCGTTGAATTCGTGAAAAAATGTGAACAGTCTTCTGTGATACTACTCGTACATAAACAAGAAAGTGTCTCCGTGTTTTTTCGATATGCGATCGGTGATTGTGAGTACCTATTTTGTACATCTAGTGAATTTTGTGACATTGAAAGTGATAGTTTTATCTGGATGAAATTTTATACGATTAGTGCGATTCAATGTCAAACTTTACTGTATATATTACAAATCGAGCAGAAGGATCTAAATATTTATCAGTCGAAATCCAATAAGCGAGTTCCATGAAAAAAAATCCATGAATTTTTGAAGTTCAGTCTGAAATCTGAACTAAGGGAGGAGCGATATATGTAATATAATTTGTCAATCGGCCTAGGTGCTGGTTTTTAGATCCTTTATGAATTTAATCGACGGATAAAATTCCCTGTTTTGAATAAAAATGTGCTATCAATAGAATTATTCTAAATCGTTTGTTTGGGACTTATGACAGAATAATTACGCGTCTGCCTCCAAGGGAATAAGAGCTTCATTCCTTCGTCTCTAGAATATGATAGGATATCCTAATTTTCCATATAAATTTTGTACCGAACTATCCTATACAGGACAACAAATAACGGAGGAACTATTGCCACTTTAAAATTCTTTTTTTTCGGTTTTTTGTTTATTTTTTTTATTAACCTTTTCAAATAGATTTTTGTGTCCGTCCGTCTGTTCGCTAAATAATTCGCGAAAGGCTCAACCGATCGATATCAAAGGCAGGAAGCGTTGGAAAGCTTTTATTTAAACCTAACATAGATTTACTTACCAAAAATATATTTACTGGCAGCATTAAAGCTATTTTATGCGTATTGTTTTAACAAGGATAATAAACATTAAAGTTCTAAAAAAAAACCCTCGCATTGCAGGCGCAGACCTCTGTACGCTCGGCTTGTTTTAATATTACCTAAAAAATTATTATTTATTACATTAATAATTAAATTGTATTCGCTTAATAAAATTTGCCTATCTTTATCAGGTGTTGCTCATTGTTTTTGCAATAGCTGGTGGTGCCTTTGCCAGTTGTGGAATATGCGGCTCTCGTTCCGGAGCATGGTGTCACGATAAGACAACTTTCTCTATCTGTAATAGTGGTAATATTTTGTTCATCAATCATCTGCTACGCCTTATCGAAATGTAATTCCACCATAAAATAAATTAAACATTTGAAACCCTATACAGACGGCCACCCGGAACCAACGCGAATCCAATGCCCGCAGGGAACATCCTGTGGCAACGATATTCGAATCTGTGCTGCTGAAGAAGTCGAGGAACCATGCAATCCGGTCTGTGGAAATTGCACCGCACGATTTGCATGCCTCAGTGAAACAACATATGCCCTGTGTTTCGGTATGGGCTATCCGTCTGGAAATATTTTAAAATGTCCCGAAGGACAGTATTGTAGTACGCAGAAAGGAACGCCTCTTGTGTCTTGTCATAGTGAAACAGATCTTAAAATTCAGGTAAGCAGATTATTTTTTTTTTGGGGTTTTGAAAAATTATGATTTTTGTTTTTAGGAAATTGACTGTTACAAGGACATTGTTGTGCAAATAGACGGCAGCGATGGAGGATTGGCTCTCTTGCCACCGGGTGCACTGGATTGATTGATGGCAAATTTTGGATGTAATGTGATCAAACAGTATTAAACATGTTGTAAAGAAAATTTGGTTCAAAACGAATTACGAGATGGATTTTATGTTTTTTTTTTGCTTATAATTTTCCATTGATTTTGCAACTATTTTAAACTCATTCCTCATTGCAAATCCTTCCTCTCGCGGCGAGTCTTTTTGGGGGTGACAAATTCGCATGCGGGAATTGAGTCGCTGCAATTGGCAGTTTTCGAGTATTGCGCTAGAAAAGGGTCAAGGACTTTTTAATTCTATGAAAACTTTGACCTTTAGGGAGTCCACTCAAAATGTTGTAACAAATGCCCTGAATAAAGGCCGTCAATCACTGAAGCGGCCCAGTACTGGTAAGTGGAGGTCGAATCAGTAATTTGAAATGAATTGAGAATGCATACCGTGCGCACTGGCTTTTACAGCTTCCGCTCCCGTCTGTCCGTTCGTTGCGTGTTGTCTTGACGTACGCCCTGGCTAGTCCAGGTCAGTCACATGTGTGCAAAGCATTCCACCCTGTTCACGTCTATGAGTCACATGCGACTCATAAATTAATATGGAATTTCAGATGCCAGACGACGTGGTAAAGTTGGCGACAGTGAAATATGTTTTTTGAATTTTTATTCGCGACGGTAAATTGTACTTTTGCATAGATAATACAAGTCAAAGAAAAAAAACTACGTGGAATCAGCGTCCTTCTCCGAGTTTATAAGCCGATACCAACGCCGTTTATATGTATATTAAGGCCGCAATGTGATCTTAGATGTGATGGTTGAAATACATTTCCCGCGTCAGCATCAGCAGAAAAATTTCAATTTAGAACACACGCATTTGCCTTTGATGACCCATATTGACAACAGCAGCAGCGGCAGAAGCATTTTTTCTTAGATGTGATGGTTGAAATACATTTCCCGCGTCAGCATCAGCAGAAAAATTTCAATTTAGAACACACGCATTTGCCTTTGATGACCCACATTGACAGCAGCAGCAGCGGCAGAAGCATTTTTTCTGCTTCTGCTGTCAATGTGGCAAATGCGTGTGTTCTAAATTGAAATTTTTCTGCTGATGCCGATGCCTCTGCCGATGCTGATGCTGACGCGGGAAATGTATTTCAACCACCAGAATCAGCTCATCAAATGTGGTTATGTTCGCCAAAGTTGCACTGTTTTGTTTTTGCTTTTAATCACGTCATATGCTTGTGTTTGTTGTTTGTTCGCATCCGCCAGAAATTCAAGAGCTAAACTATGACGGTATTGTACAGCTGAGTTGCGGCAATGATATATCTAGATGGCGTTGCCGTTACCTTACTTTCAGGCTGTCAGTTTTCTGTATACAATGAACAGCTGATTTCCTCTGTAGTGTTAGCTACGTTCATGTGAATTCTGTTGAGATTTCAGTGGCTCCCAACCTAATTTCAATGTATTCATGACAACTAGATTTGGTCATAAAGTTGTTTCAAAGTGGCTGAATTCTGTTGCGATTTATATACCGGAGGATCTTTCGATTTATTCAAAGTCTAAAAGATACGCATGAAAGGTTGGGCTCATTTCCGGATATGTTAACATTTTTCCAGTGGATTTTCACCCGTTTTGTCAATATTACTTTTTGCAGTCTAGTAACTGTGGTGTGGAGCTAATGTTGTGGCGAAACTCGTTCAATTTCGTAATTTGGCGCCTTCTTTCCGTTCCTGGTGTAATATACGGTGAGAGCTGACTATACAATCCCACTCTCCCTTGAATTTTTCTCTGTTGAACCACTGCCATCTAGATAGACAGGCCGGATTATCAGCTGATCTGTCAGTCGTCATGCAACACAAGTACTGCCATGGTGAGTCATGGTCCGCACTTAGTACTGCCAAGGTACCGCTCAGTGCAATCCACAAATTGTCCACAATCCAAATATCAGTGGCTGTCAGCCTGTCACTTGCTGTGATAAACACATGCCAGTGCGTTGAGTTTTGAGATAAATATGGTAAGTACGATGTTGATGTATACTATTTTACCACTTGCACATCAAAAACACACTAAAGCAAACCATAACCTTTGTTTCGTAATAAACGCTCGGCATATTTAAAGTTTTGGGTTCAGAAGTACTGGAGTTGGTGAGCTATAGAAATGTCAACTGTCACTCGTCACGAACGCACTTTGTCCACTCGTGGACGAAAAAATTTCTGCAGTTCGGCCTGTCTATCTTGATGGCAGTGGTTGAACGTATGTTATGGGACACTTTGAACATTCAATCCGTTTTATGCTTGAAATAGAATGGATGCAGCAACAGCAGCAACGGCCCAATATAATTTAACATGACGTCCCCCATTTAAATTGCATTGGACTGCATTATCGTTGCTGCATCCATTCTATTTCCGACATTAGGCTTACAATCGTCAGACCGAATCAGATAAGTAGAAAATGTTTGCATTAAGAGTATTCTTGCTTTGTGCTGATAACAAAAGTAAGGTGAGATATCTATTCACATTCACAGATCCAGAGAAGTCTTGAAAGGTACCTTACTGGTACTCTAGTCTGTGAGGCTTGACCCTTTCAGCACCCCCTGTTATTATCGCACCTATATCTATATCAGCTTCCTTGGCGTAGTACATAACAGATCTAATGCTCGGACTTATTTGAAGCGCATGCCCCCTGAGGTAGGTGGCAGTTTTTCTTCTCCAATTGTGAAATTGAAATCGAAAAAGCCCTTAATGGGTATGATCATTAAGGCCTTAGGTGACTCACATTGTTAGCAGCAATAGCAAAAATAAGTTCGTCCCTTTTGTTGCTTTCCATTCTGTTTGGCTTTTGAACGTATACATACTTTTTGGTTCTAGTCCATTCCCATTCCCATTTGTCCGTTTGCAACCCAAATGTTGCATCTGTGCGACTCTCTCTTCTCTTCTCCCTATTAACCGTGTTCCTCGCTCTTCGCTATTAACCGTGTTCCGTCTTCCATCCAACATTGATATTGGCTCCTTCTGGGTTCCAATCTGGGGCCTGTATAGTAATTCAGTTTGGCCCTCTTCAGAGCATTCCCACTTCCGCCTTTTGTTCGACTTATCCACTCCTGGCCAGTGACAGTAAGGAGATTGTGATTGGAAATAATCTCCGGGCAGCGCATTTGTAGAATACGCTGTAGAGACTAATTTTTGGTGAACCTGGAAATGTTGTTATTTTGCCAGGAAATATTTACAGTGAAGAAGGCTGCACTTGTTGTCGAGGTGTTGAAGGGATCAAATATATTCTATCTTACACCTTTTCTCTTGAAGCGCGCACCCTAGTACATCTTTGATGGTTATGCAGCCTTGCCTCACTCCGCTCTGCCTTTCAAAAGGATCTGATAGCTAACCGTTGTGTAAAACGTGACATTGGGCTCCGTGGTAGGGTGATTATTTTATCGGGTATCCCTTTCCTATGTAAAGCTCTTCAGATATACCCCTAATGGGTATCTTCACTTGACGAATTGCTTAAAAATAATTCGGAAAGTGCTAAGTGTAGCATTATAATCCCCAATAAATAATTCAACCGGCATTTTACCTATCCCTGAAACCTTACCGGCGTGCCCATGAAGATGCACTTACAGTTCTAAAGCTGCTATGAAGAGACCCTTTGTTGCTTTGCTTTTCATCGGTATGGCTCACTATGCTTGTGACCCATCATTATCTTTCACAAGATGGTCTGTAGAAAAAGATTTAGCAATTAATGGGTTATCCAGGGTACCACTGTAGCCGCAATAATTTGCCTCATATGCCTCCTTCTCAAAAGCCGGAATGTATATAAGTACGTTTGTCACGTCTCACACTTCTCCGTGCGCCTTTTTATAGTGAACGTTATTCAACTCTGTCTTGGTTTTTGGCTGAGAAAAACCCTATGACAAATATATAAAATATTGAAACAGCCAGCGCTCGCAGACTTAATTGGAGACAAACACTTCTGGATTGGACCTGAATGTCTTGATCCTTTTTATAATTTTCTTCTAATGGATCGCCTGTTGTTTTTTCTGCTTCTTTAACCAATTCCACATTTTTGTTCAGACCTTCAATCACAAATTATATGTTTGCAGCCTCTGCCCAAAAATCTAATCACCTGTGGAATTTCACCTCATGGTGAATTCCAAACTTGTTTACAAATTTCGCGAACAATAATTTAAGGATACCGGACGTAACATAGTTTAGCGATTGTCAGGGCTACAGCCTTCCAGGTAACTTACCAAAAAATCCTAAAGCGCCATTTAAACCAGTAACTGGAATAACGGTAAATTAATGTTCAAAGTGAACGCAATAATGCGTTCTCATTACATACAATTGAAAATTGTAAATTGAAAATTGAAAATTAAAAATTGAAAATTGAAAATTGAAAATTGAAAATTGAAAATTGAAAATTGAAAATTGAAAATTGAAAATTGAAAATTGAAAATTGAAAATTGAAAATTGAAAATTGAAAATTGAAAATTGAAAATTGAAAATTGAAAATTGAAAATTGAAAATTGAAAATTGAAAATTGAAAATTGAAAATTGAAAATTGAAAATTGAAAATTGAAAATTGAAAATTGAAAATTGAAAATTGAAAATTGAAAATTGAAAATTGAAAATTGAAAATTGAAAATTGAAAATTGAAAATTGAAAATTGAAAATTGAAAATTGAAAATTGAAAATTGAAAATTGAAAATTGAAAATTGAAAATTGAAAATTGAAAATTGAAAATTGAAAATTGAAATTTGAAATTTGAAATTTGAAAATTGAAAATTGAAAATTGAAAATTGAAATTTGAAAATTGAAAATTGAAAATTGAAAATTGAAAATTGAAAATTGAAAATTGAAAATTGAAAATTTAAAAATGAAAATTGAAAATTAAAAATTGAAAATTGACAATTGAAAATTGAAAATTGAAAATTTAAAATTGAAAATTGAAAATTGAAAATTGAAAATTGAAAATTGAAAATTGAAAATTGAAAATTGAAAATTGAAAATTGAAAATTGAAAATTGAAAATTGAAAATTGAAAATTGAAAATTGAAAATTTAAAATTGAAAATTGAAAATTGAAAATTGAAAATTGAAAATTGAAAATTGAAAATTGAAAATTGAAAATTGAAAATTGAAAATTGAAAATTGAAAATTGAAAATTGAAAATTGAAAATTGAAAATTGAAAATTGAAAATTGAAAATTGAAAATTGAAAATTGAAAATTGAAAATTGAAAATTGAAAATTGAAAATTGAAAATTGAAAATTGAAAATTGAAAATTGAAAAGTGAAAATTGAATATTGAAAATTGTAAATTCTAGACGCATTTCTTGCTGAATATATTTAGTGCACACCGCGAGTGCGACCAACCCCTCATGCGCATCAGCTCCTCCCGTGGTTCTGTTTCGAAACTATTTCAAAAATTTAAAATCCATTTTACCACCGCAAACGCCCTCTACATTTTCAAATTGAGACCCGAATATCGTGATTTGAATTTTTACAGGGTAGATTTTGTGCATGTCAATTTTGGCTTGAGATTTTTTACGACGTCCTTCCTCCATTATTATCATTAAAATGAGGAAATGTTCTCCACCTTCAGAGTCGTTGGAAGAAGCGGGCGAACAAGCTCTGGCCACTGGGAATTGTAATCCATCTATACAGGGTGTCCGGAAACTGCCGCATAAACGCACCGGATTATGATTCCTCAGTTGATTTGCGGCAAAAAAGTTGTACGGAACATACCCCCTCAGCTTAACCCTTTAGCTGCCACAGGCATTTAAAGATTTTTGAAAAAATCATTTTCTTGCACGACTTAAAGCCTAATATCTCCAAAGCTGGATCAGTATGTTCGTTACAACTTTTTTGCTGGAAATCATATGAGGAATCACAATCCGGTGCGTTTATGCGGCAGTTTCCGGACACTTTGTATAGACAATGGGCCGATTTCTCATACATCTTATCTAGGGGACCCACACTACTTTTCCAAAGCTTTTACGTTATATTGAATTGAATTTTTGTTTATTTTGCATAGTTATGCCATATTTTGCTTCAATACGCCATCATCTTAAATGTTAAACAATTATTGCGCAATTTCATACAATGTGGCGTAACTAAGTAAAAAGGCGCAATATAATGTAAAAGCTTTCAGAGAATGGTGTGTGTCTTGACTATACGATAAGGCTTACCACTAGATAATGTACGAGAAACTGGCTACTAGAGAAATTACTATGAAATGCTGATAGAATTTACCCAAATTCACCAGTTAAAAACCGAACCGGGAGAGCTTTTATAGTGGCCTGCAGGCGACCATTAAGCTTTTCACACTACACCTGCTCTCCCGTTCGGTTCATATCCAGTACAGTTGTTTCTTTTAGTGTGGAAGTAGCCCAAAGAACCTAGACAAAAGCTCTCGATCTTGAGTTGTCTATAGTTCTGAAAAAGTACATATGAATTGTGTGTGCCTCGTGAGCAGCTATTATTCGTATCGAAAATGATGTCGAAAAAACACTAATTTATTGACACCGCCTGCAATTGCTTATTGGAAGCCTGCAGGATAACTGTCCATATCGTTTATAAGATTTTTAGGAAGAAGTTGCCCCATTCTTTCGAACGGGTACACTTGCCTTTTAAGTTTCTCTGCAGAGACTGGTGTTAATAGGTGTGAAGTAGCATTAGCCAAGGCCCACTCCCTCCGGCAGAAAGATTTGATTTTAGTGTATACTCTGAATGAAAGGGGCGCCGCCCGCTTTACTGAGCTTTCGCCCCGGGTAGAAAAATATATCGCACTTCTATGAATACGTTTAGCCATTAAAAAGTCGAGTTTATTCCGTTTTAGTGGTTTTATTAAATTAAATTTTTTTTTATAAAATTTTCATACATTTTCTCCAAAATCATTCCAAACGATTCCGATTAGTATTTTTGTTTTATAATATCAAATGGATATAGTTAGTATCAAACGGACGGATTGTCACCGAATACTCCTTACTTAGCTCCAGTGCTGGGTGAAGCTCCAGTGCTGGGTGAAGCTCCAGCGCCGGCTCCAGCTCCAGCAATGAAACGAGCGAAAACATTTGATGGATTTGCCGATGATCCGAAACAGCTGATTTCCTGTAAGAATTGATAACACGAAATCAAAGAATTAGAAAAGCCCCTTCAAACTTTTGCAAAAAGCTAAGTCTTACCTCATCGCTCAACAGATGCTCATCGAAGCAGAATTGTCTGGAAGTGGGGTCACGTGTTGTACTGCACACCTGGTTGGTTGGGCACTTGAAGATCTCCTCATTGGGCATGCGTGTGCCGTAACACAATGAGAATGTGTTCTTGCTGCGGCATGCAAATCGATTGTTATCGCCGCACTTGCCGCACATCGATTCGCACACGGATGTTCCTTCGGGAATGCTGGTGGCGTTTACGCAAATGGCAAAGTTATCGACGCATACCATGCCTTGCGGGCAACTATGACGACCGGGAAGGGCGCGGTTTTCTGTGAAAAGGTCACCCAGAAAATAATTTAAGTTTTGATTTCAGTGGCTAAAGGTATCAGAAGTTAGTGAAGTCATTCAACCCTTAGAAAAGGATATTTTTTTTAATAGGAGAAAATCCTCTTACCATAATCGCAGAATGAGAATGTCGTATCATCAATACACATCACTCCCGAGCTGGTGCCACACACTCCGCATGCGGTGATAGCATAGGCTGCATTGGCAAGAATTGGAACAAGGACCACCTGTATCAAGTATAAGGAAATGTGCGATAACGTAAGACATCATTTTGACACTGTATAGAAACAAATAAAGCTTACAGCAAGGAACCACATTTTTTCGTCCGTTAAATTTCTGCTTTACACGACACACTTCACAATATACCCTTCAGCTTCAATGAATCGACTGAATGAACCTTATGGCCAACTCTTGTATTTTATGGATTTTTTCTTATCTGAAAATTCAGATGCCCGGTTAGATAAAATATATTAAAGAAACTCCCGCATAAAATTCTAAAAAGAAAGAAACAAAAAGTCATACCATATACAACCATGCAAACTTTCATCATAAAAAAAACCTCAACATTTACATTTACGTGTGACAAAGACCAGTACGAAAACTAGGCTACTTTAAGATTTTTATTTGCAGAGGGTCATTGTCGAGAATAAATGACGTCCTAGTCATCAGCATAGCATAGCACAACATCCCGTAGCGGGGGCGTTATTCGTACGTTCCGTATGCCGAGAAACAATACCAGAGCTTAGACGATGATTCCTCGGCAAATATACGCTAATGCCTGACAAATCATGTGGTATAATTAAAAAGCATACTCATTTGACAGTTTAAAATAAGCTCATATAATTTTGAATACATACATGTACTTCATTATATGATATAACCATCTTTTTTTTGTGTTAAGTTCAGATTTACCCCCCTATTGTATAAGGATTAGGCGAGTATATGGACAAATATTTGTGTACCACAAACTAATTGGCCAAGCCCAATTCCTTACTAAATTTCTGTGAACAAATTTTTTCTAGCGTTCTAGTTGTGAAAATTCACTTTTAAGAGTATAACCTGTTTAAATTTAAATTTTGTGTTTTATTACGAAGTGTCATAAATATATTTACAGGAAAATGAACTTGTAACATGTTCCATATGGGAGACAAGCGTAGGCTTAAATCATATAAACACCTTTAACATAATTGCTTAGATTTCTCGGCGGTCACTGACATTATTTTGAGAGGGTGGTTTAATTTTGAAAGTTTTGTGGTGTGAAAAGTATCTGTGATTTAGTAAAAGATTTATTTTTGTCTGGTGAAGTTGAAAGGAATATTGCTGAATATCTTTGTGTGTGTCTTGTCGTGAATTGGAAATTCCTCAAATAAAGTAATATCAAAGAGTGTTAAGAATGAAATGAAAACAAGTGTATTGAATTATAAATCAATCGTAAAATAAATTAATTGCGATTTACGCTGTAAAAATATTGAATGTTGTTAAACAAGTAGTTCTTATCATTATGGGATTTCCCAGCCTAGAGCACCGTGACTCTGACTACAATAAATTTATGTGTGCTTCTTTTTGTAACAAAAAATGCAGTGTTATTCACTTTTGCTTTATGCACTTAACCGTAGAATAAAGAAATTTATTTAAAAAATTTAATTTATTTCAGTAATGAGATATAAAAAACTAGTACCTACATGAGATATTGCAAAATGCGATGGAGAACTTTTTTGTTTCTTATATTTTTGGGGGTGATGAGCACGAATCCTGTATTTGCCACCAAAATTTCGTTGCGTCAAAATCGCGAAAACCCCCAAAATTTTCACAGTTTTTCCGTTTTTTACCCCTAATCTAATTCAGAAATTGAACACTTCTGTCCTATTTTTTGTTAATTTGTTAATATCGAATTCATTATTTGGAATTTTTAGCTTCAGAAAGTCATTCCTTAGTCAACTTTTAGGAAAAAAGATTGTTTGAGATAATGGCACAAAAATAGTAGATTTTCCATACATTTTCATAGATTTATACACATACATATAACCAAAATCACGAGCAGAATCGCTATAAATTCGTGGTGAAGTGTGGTGAGCTCCGCGAACAGCCTGAGAGATTTCATAATATACCTAGATTTTGCGGACAAGTCTGAATTGCCTTTAAGTGTATTTGACTGTAAATACTACAAAAATGCCACTGTTGAATTTGCGGCCTATCCTGGTGATAAGAGTTTTGCTAACTTTGGGACAGGGTGTTTCGAAATACCATTAGCATCATAACATCATGATTTTCTTAGAAGCTGAAATTTCCGGTCGCAGAAATATTGTTAGCAAATTTTAGAGTAGCCTGGCTTGTGGTTGGATTGATGCAGAGGGTCATGGATTCCAGACTCACCGTGAACGAATTCATTTTATGGTGTTTTTCGAACTCGCGACCTACGTGACGGACTATGATGTCGCTCAGATTGTAAACAAGTATCCATTTATGGGGATAAATAACAATGCTGGGCGTGCTGTTGATCTCAACACCTCAACAAAACAGCAGTTCTTGGAAATTGGATGTCACTCACACATCTGCGGCCCTAGTTCACTGGTGGACTGCCACGCATGTTATTCCGTTTTGTTTGCTAATTTTAAAGTAAAATTTTTAAAATGAAGATGAGAATGATTTTCTTCTGCATTCTAATTACATTCAACTGGCCTTCAATATCTGCCTTTCAGAGCGAAGTTTGTCTATTTTCAGTGCATTTTTGTATCTCGGACTGCATATTCCACTTGCGAAATCAGTTTGTTTCGTCTGTCACTTTCATCTTAGCAAAGTAGCATCGTCAGAATATTTATAAATCCTTTATTGATTGTAATATGGTTAACGGTTTTAATAAGATTTCCTCTAAATTTATCAAAGTATTAACAGTGGCTAAATTTTATTGCTGGTATGATTTTGATTTAATAACTTGAAACACCCGCTCTGTGGCTCACTTGGTTGAGTCGCACTTTACGATGCTAGTAATCTAGAGGTCCGGAGATCGAATCTCGGCGTGGTCCAAAGTTTCCGTACATGTGAATAGAAATATATAGTGCTTACAACATTATATTTATACACTCCGAAATGATATGCAACGTAATGTTGATTCGAAATTGCCTATAAACTGCTGAGCTAACGCATTATGGCCCCACAAGGGGCTATACGGTACTGAGAAGAAAAAGAAGAACTTGAAAGACACTGAAATATGAGGTCCTTGAGGTCCCTGGAAGGTCATGCTTATTTTTAGTACGGAAAGGTCATGCTTCGTCGATTTGACGACCCTCAACTTTGACGCTTCATAAAAATCACCGTTTCTCAAAATATTTATAAAATTTGACAAATTTTCAATCGTCTGTTTATTTAGAATGGAAAGACATCGATTTTGAGTAATTTTGTAAGGAAATTGATTTACAAATTAAATTTTCTTAATTCAATGTTATTTCGCCCGAAATATAAAACACTAAATTTAAAAATGAGATAAATAAAACTTAACGTTGATATAATTAAGAAAATGTGCTCGAATCATAAAATACTATTCTAAACGTACTAGGAAATTGGGCTTAATGAATGAAAAGCTCATGTATACAAAAGGCACAGCGATCCATTTTGGGGTCCCAACACGGGTTTTCTTTCACTTCACCTATTGCGGTTTTTACAGTGGATTGTAAAATTCTTTACAGTAAATTTTGGAATAACTTCTCCCCGAGTTCCCTTGATTAATTCTAATTCTATGTACGATGTCTAATTTTGACATTGAGTGCCATGGAGGGAGCCGATTTTTATGAGTTCGAAATGCAATCTTCCTAAAATGAGGAAGAATTTTGAGCCATTTTCCTGATTTGTCCTATTTTTGTCCTAATAAATATTTTTTCCATAATTTAAAAAAAAATAGGTCCCACCTTTCAAAAATAAACATATTTGTTATGAGCTAGTTGTATGGACACAGACTTATCGTCGAATCGACAACCAGCCGCCGTAAGAAATACTGGAGTTCTAAAAGTTACACAAAGTTCATCCTTCGTCGTTTCGACAACACCAATTTCCAAAAATCCAACTTACCCTGCTTACTTCGTCTAGCCGCAATGTACCCGGCAAGTACATCGGCACGGTAAGTGCTGTATGAAAACTCCAAAAAATGAGAATTGTCACGAAAAATGGGATAAATTTGATGATGGGTAGTCGATTCGACGAAGCATGACCTTCCGGGGCTAGCAAAGCTGTATACCATTTATCACCTTTTCAAATGGAAATAAGTTGAATTCCACTAACTTCCCGAAGGGACCTAACGGTTGAAATTGTGTACTCCAGCTCAGAAGCCATTAAATTAAACAGGAAATATGGGATCCACGCAGCCACAGTAGCACACTCACAAGTGAAATGTGTGTGCTGGTACGCAGCCTCCGTCAGTTACGAGAGGCCACTCGCTGTCATCTATTTGTATGCGCCTCCTGACTGCAAACTGTCCAGATCATGACTTCTCCGGCAGCACTTGGAGTGCTAAAAAAGTCATCAGAAAATTTTTGAAAATGTTGTATAGTGCAGCGATTTTTTTTTACTACATCGATAAGGATTTTTTCACCATCTTCATCGACCAGGGGAGGGCGACCGCCCCTCCCTGTCCACCCTGGCTACGCCCATGCATCTGCCCATTGTATTAAATATAATACGTCAAAAAAGTACACTTTTTGAAGAAAATAATTATAAATTTATTATTTTTATTTTTTTGTCATTTAATTCCTCCTCGAAGCACATTGTTTTCAGTTTTGTATGGTTTTTGAAATAGAGTTGAAATTCTCATAAGCTGATGTCCGCCTAGGGAATGAGATTTTGTCCCGCTTATTGGAAGTGTCCGTACATAAAGGGTGATTTTTTAAGAGCTTTTGAACTCGATTAAAAAAAAACATAAGATATAGAAAAATGGATGAAATCTTTGGAGGTTTTCACACTTACGGCCAGATTACGTAATCTGTGCAAATTTCTCAATTTGAGCTGTCAAATTCCATATATTTTTAAATTCGCCACACCGCAGATTACGTAATCTGGCCAAATTAAGTACAAGTGTGAAAACCTCCTTTATTTGCGTCGATAAAACGACCTATATAATTTAATGTTTGAAGATGATTTCATGTAAATGTTAACCGCGGCTAGGGTGGCCAGATGCCCCGTATTTTATGGGTTACCCCGTTTTTCGGGCACGGAAAGTCCAAAAACTCGTAATCCAAAAAATAAAATACGGGGCGCACAATGGATGATCCGCAAAGAAAAAACTTCATCAAACGGTTAGAGACAACACTGAACCAAATATTTATTCATATGAACGAATTTTTTTTCGTAAAATTTTGAATAAAATTTTTATTTGATTTGAATAATAATTTGTTGCATTGAAAAAGTACGGGTAGATTTTTAGAAAAAAAATTGCATATTATTCAATATGAAAATTTGGTTTTTCGTTTTATCAAATTAACTAAATTTTCATCAGTTTTATTACTATTCGCTTACAATTTTTAATCAATTTGAAGAAATCGCACTTTGTAAAAGTTTTTCTTCGTATAGAAGAAATTATTCAAACTGACGATTTGTTTGCGCTAAATTATTGAAAGCAATTGTAAGATTGACAAAAGTTCGTCAAAATAACAAATTCACAATTTGTCAGATTCGTCAAAAGGATAAAACTTAATCAAATGGAAGAATAGCATCATTCTTATATTTTATATATATTATATTTTATCACAGTGAATAATTTAGTCATATTGATAAAATCAATTCTTCAATTCTTCTCTTTTACGAAAATTCTTCACACTGATGAATTTATAGTAACGCATTTTCCGTTTATTTTCGATTTTCTGAGTAATTTTTGCCTTTAAATTTTATTGGAAATCTCAATTCCAAAAAGAAATTTTTTCATACAATTTGTCAGAAAGAAAAAAAATAAAAAGTGTCCTGGCCGAGTCTCAATAAGGCGTCCGCCATGCAGTGTGTATCAAGTAGTGCTTGTCTTGAGAACATTGGAAGTATATTTCCTTTCTGGCGCAATGGCAGTGTGAGTGGACTGGCACGCAAGCGGACCGAGTTCGAATCCTGATTCTAACACAATGGGTAATATGGTTATTTGTATATAAAAAAGTGTTTAATAAATATTGTGAGAGTCTTGAAGACATATAATAATAAATGAAATTAGTTTCAATAGGAATAAGACAAGACGCAATGTTAATTTTTATATTTAAAAAAAAAAAATGAAAATTTCTTCATATTGACAAATTATTCATCAATTTACAATAATTTCGTAATTATTCAATATGACTATGGTATTCTTCAATCCAAATAACAGCTTCATTGACCGTATTTTGATGAAATATTCTTCATATTAAATGTAAATTCGTCGAATTTACGAATTTTTTGGTTCAGTGAACTATTTATTGTATTAAAGTCAACCAAACATTTCGAAATTTGCCGGGATGCGAAAGTGACGTAATCAAGGTAGTAATAGGCACTACATAGTACATGAATTCGTTGCAGGTTTCGTTTTAGCCGAACACACTTACCTGCACTGTCTGCAACCCTTAAATTTGCAGCACGAACTGAAATTTGAGCAACTGGAGACAATAGTCGAATGTCTAAACATAGCTACAGTCAACTTGGATGAACTTTATTAGGAATTTTGTGTAATTTCGCCCCTAATTAATAAATATGTTCAGGAGATGAAGAGATGCCGATGATGTGATAAGCCCTGACACACGGACAAAATTACTTAAAGCTGTCAATAATACCAGCAAAATATGATTAGAATTTTGAAACTGGTCTTCTCTATCCTGCTAGCTTATTTGGGAACCTTTAATCAGTTCGTCCCAACGCAGGTGACGAAATCGATCAGCTTTTCTAGTGACTAAGTACCAAAAAACGTTTTTACTCTAAATCTTTTGCCAGCTCGTTGACTACAGGGGACGAAATCGATAAGGGTTTTGGGTAGTTTTGGCACTAAAAATGCTAATCGATTTTGTCCCCAAGCAGGTGACGGACTGAACAAAGTTTCCTAAATACGTGTCGCGACAATAAATTATTCTCCTGTAAATTCTTCACGGTAACGCGGTAACGCATGGACAGATAGCCGGAACCCACTAAATATTAGAACTGTAAAGGCTGACCCTGAAATAAAATGCAGTTTTAAAATGACATGTAAAGATTTCTATAACTTCTCATTGCAAAATTAGGAGTTATTGGAGGCTGTGTCATCAAATAAAAAATATTGTTAAAAAAAATGACATATTGGTATTAAATAGTTTTTTTTAATGTTTGCCCCGTAAAAAAATCTAAAGCCTGTATTTTATAGGCTAGTGACCCGTAAATCGAAGGTAGGCAGGTGTCCGCGGCTGCGCCTCAAACGGTTCATACGCTGCGTCCAATTTTGGCATACTCTCTCCAACATATCGGCCGGTATCTCACGAATAAATTCTTCAATTTTGGATTCCAGTACATAAACCGTTGCAGGCTTGTCGCTATAGACATGAGCCTTAACATAGCCCCACAAAAAATAGTCTAAAACCGTTAAATCGCACGATCTAGGCGGCCAATTGACCGGCCCAAACGTGAAATAAACTGTTCATCTAAGTCGCCTCTCAATTGGGCCATGGTTTCGCGTGCTGTATGGCATGTGGCACCGTCTTGTTGAAACCACATGTCAGTCAAGTCCACGTCTTCCATTATGGGCAGAAAAAGTTTGTAATCATTGCACGATGCACTTTCTTAACCGAGCATGAATTTTGATAAAATAAAATTCAATAATCTGCAACCGTTGTTCATTTGTATATCGATTCATGGCTAAATTATCGACTAAACTGAATATGTTTGGCAGTAACACAGTAACAAGACACGAAACTCGCGTGAGCTGCCAAAAACAGTATTGTCAAAAAGAGAGTTCCTAAAAAATCACCCTTTATTTCACAAAGGTATATAGAATGTTTTAAAATAAATTCGAACTGCTAAGAGAAATTATCGTATCAACTGCTGCGACGGTTATTTTGACGGGATTATTTTACTATCTATTAGCGGGATTTTAAAACTACGGAGTATTCTGCAAAAAAAACAAAAAAATGTCCCCCTTTCCACCCTTTTTTTAAGGTTGCGGACCCCCAATTGGTTGGGACTTTCTATGCTATCATCTCGGGACCATCCCCAACCATAATAAAAACGAGACCGAGGCTAATTTCGGGCGCGGCCGAAATTTGGATACCCTTCGCTCCCCCCGGGCTAAAAGTTTTTTCTGGCGTTCCTATGACTTGTGTTCAATTCTCCCCGCTTCCATGCTTTTCCTTGAATTTTCACATAAGTGCCAGGGCGAAGATTTATTGGGGGAAGCGGGGGACGTGGGTTTCTTAGAAGAACCAAAAACGAAGTGTGTGTGTGGGGGAAGGGGGGTTGTACGGCAACCCTATGAACGCATGGACTTTCCTTGAATTTTTACGTATGATTGTGGCATCAATTAAAACATATTTCTATGAGATTTGGTTGAAATTGGTGGACAAAGAACCTAATTTAGGGGTTGGGTTTATATGCCAGCCCCACGACCCCAATGGTGCGATTTAATTCATTTTTGCATATCTTTTGTAACATCAATAAAAATACATTTCCATGAGGTTCGGTTCAAATTTGTATGCAAAGGTTTTTCTTAGTAAAATTTTATTTGGGGGAATAGGTTTGTATGGTAGCCCCATGAGCACATGGTCCGACTCCATCTATTCATACATATGTTTTGTGTCATCAATAGAAACACATTTGTGTGAAGTTTAGTTGAAATTGGTGTATAAATAAAAAAAAATTTATTAGAACTGAATTTGGGAGCTAGGTTTGTATGACAGCCCCATGACCCCATTGTCCGATTTGGTCCATTTTTACATATGTTTCGTGCTATCACTAGAAACACATCTGCACGAAATTTGATTGCAATCGATGAGAAAATAAAAAAGTTTTTCTTAGAAGAGCCTAATTTGGGGGACTAGGTTTGTATGGCAGCCCCACGACCCCATTGTCCGATTTGGTCGATTTTTACATATGTTGTGTGTCAGCAATGAAAACACATTTGTGTGAAATTTGATTGAAATTGGTGCATAAATAAAAAAGTTTTTCTAAGAAGAACCTAATTTTGGGGAGTAGGTTTGTATGGCAGCCCCACGACCCCCTTGTCGGATTTTACCGATTCAAACATACAAACTGCCTGCAACAAAAAGAAGCCTTTGTGCAAAATTTCAGCTCCATAGCTTTTAAACTGGCCGAGCAAAACGCGTCGCAACAGACAGACGGACAGACGGACAGACGGACATCGTCCAATCAACTCAGCTCGTCACGCTGATCATATATATACATATTTTGTATGGTCGGAGATGCTTCCTTCAATGCGTTACAAACTTCATGACAAAGTTAATATACCCTTTTCGCTTAGTAAGCGAAGGGTATAAAAATTTCCGGATTTTTGCCGTTCGATGGCCATATTTTGGTCCAATTTTCTTAGACTATAGAGGCATCTGATGAGAATTGCAGCGCGCCATGTAATACTAGTTCGAAACCGACTCGAAATGCACTCTGTGTGCCGCAACTCGCTGGAGTATCCTCAAGTCATGCTGATCCTGATCATATATGTATACTTTTTATATGGTCGGAGATGCTTCCTTCAATGCGTTACAAACTTCATGACAAAGTTAATATACCCTTTCACTCTATGAGCGAAGGGTATACAAAATCTTGGCAAAATCTGAAAAACATTTGTGTGAGACAATTTTGAATCATTTTCAAAACAGATAATTTTGAATTCATTCTCATAATGCTTTGAGAGGGATCGGAACTGACCTTGTACGGTAACTAATCAAAAAATAAATGATAGAAAATGGTTGACACAATACACCACAGGGTAAGCGAAAAAGTAGATACGCCAAAAGTATTCATATTTTAAAGAGAGAGAGAGAGAGAAAACCCTTGAGAAATGACTAATAAAACCGAAATATTTATTAATTTTAGGCCTCCTTTATTGATTTGGTTGATCGAAGTTCCATAGGTCCCGTGGCTATACGTATAGCCCGGCACTGATAATATCTATTTCAAGCCTCAAATGTCGTCCTCGAATATCCTAGTGGACATCTGTCCAAATATATAGCAAAGTATATGTAACTTTCCTTGAATTTTTACGTATGATTGTGGCATCAATTAAAACATATTTCTATGAGATTTGGTTGAAATTGGTGGACAAAGAACCTAATTTAGGGGTTGGGTTTATATGCCAGCCCCACGACCCCAATGGTGCGATTTAATTCATTTTTGCATATCTTTTGTAACATCAATAAAAATACATTTCCATGAGGTTCGGTTCAAATTTGTATGCAAAGGTTTTTCTTAGTAAAATTTTATTTGGGGGAATAGGTTTGTATGGTAGCCCCATGAGCACATGGTCCGACTCCATCTATTCATACATATGTTTTGTGTCATCAATAGAAACACATTTGTGTGAAGTTTAGTTGAAATTGGTGTATAAATAAAAAAAAATTTATTAGAACTGAATTTGGGAGCTAGGTTTGTATGACAGCCCCATGACCCCATTGTCCGATTTGGTCCATTTTTACATATGTTTCGTGCTATCACTAGAAACACATCTGCACGAAATTTGATTGCAATCGATGAGAAAATAAAAAAGTTTTTCTTAGAAGAGCCTAATTTGGGGGACTAGGTTTGTATGGCAGCCCCACGACCCCATTGTCCGATTTGGTCGATTTTTACATATGTTGTGTGTCAGCAATGAAAACACATTTTTGTGAAATTTGATTGAAATTGGTGCATAAATAAAAAAGTTTTTCTAAGAAGAACCTAATTTTGGGGAGTAGGTTTGTATGGCAGCCCCACGACCCCCTTGTCGGATTTTACCGATTCAAACATACAAACTGCCTGCAACAAAAAGAAGCCTTTGTGCAAAATTTCAGCTCCATAGCTTTTAAACTGGCCGAGCAAAACGCGTCGCAACAGACAGACAGACGGACAGACGGACAGACGGACATCGTCCAATCAACTCAGCTCGTCACGCTGATCATATATATACATATTTTGTATGGTCGGAGATGCTTCCTTCAATGCGTTACAAACTTCATGACAAAGTTAATATACCCTTTTCGCTTAGTAAGCGAAGGGTATAAAAATTTCCGTTGTAGGATTTTTGCCGTTCGATGGCCATATTTTGGTCCAATTTTCTTAGACTATAGAGGCATCTGATGAGAATTGCAGCGCGCCATGTAATACTAGTTCGAAACCGACTCGAAATGCACTCTGTGTGCCGCAACTCGCTGGAGTATCCTCAAGTCATGCTGATCCTGATCATATATGTATACTTTTTATATGGTCGGAGATGCTTCCTTCAATGCGTTACAAACTTCATGACAAAGTTAATATACCCTTTCACTCTATGAGCGAAGGGTATACAAAATCTTGGCAAAATCTGAAAAACATTTGTGTGAGACAATTTTGAATCATTTTCAAAACAGATAATTTTGAATTCATTCTCATAATGCTTTGAGAGGGATCGGAACTGACCTTGTACGGTAACTAATCAAAAAATAAATGATAGAAAATGGTTGACACAATACACCACAGGGTAAGCGAAAAAGTAGATACGCCAAAAGTATTCATATTTTAAAGAGAGAGAGAGAGAGAAAACCCTTGAGAAATGACTAATAAAACCGAAATATTTATTAATTTTAGGCCTCCTTTATTGATTTGGTTGATCGAAGTTCCATAGGTCCCGTGGCTATACGTATAGCCCGGCACTGATAATATCTATTTCAAGCCTCAAATGTCGTCCTCGAATATCCTAGTGGACATCTATCCAAATATATAGCAAAGTATATGTAAATATCAGAAAATTGGATCTCATGTGCACCTACTTTCGTGGGTATATGCAACATTTTGTTTCAATTTTCTACTCAACGATTAAAATATTTGCCCTTTAGCATAATATTCTTTTTTTATACAAAAACCGCATGATTTACCAAACATCAATATGTATGTCAATTGAATTTGTCACTACTAAGTACTCGTATAAGTACCTACTTACTCATTTCTCGTCTCCTTCAACTAGAGGACGTTCTTATATCGAAAATTTCGAGAAGCTTTAAAGAAGACAAAAATTATCCATTGATAAGATTCATGGTCGCATTCTTTTAGGCTTATAATGTGCAGTCGTCTTTTGTTGGACGTACATATTCCCCGGTAAACAGTATCGTAGCACTATACAACATATTATTATATGCATATTTAGAAGAATTTACTTATTTTGATAAAAAAAAGTGGTAAATCCTTTTCATTAGATTATTTTACAACACTATTTCCAAAAAAGCCTTACTGATACAATACATAATAAGCATGGTGCATCAAATCAATTAGGAATATTATTTTCCGATATTTATTATTAATTTGACTAGATATGACACGATACTATTATATGTATGAATGTAAATCCAAACTTAAGCCTAGTACTGACATCGAGAGTGAAATTGTTGTCCGCTGCGATTTTTTCAATAAAAATGTATTCTCGCTGTCGTAGAATATGTGGGAATGCTATGGGTAATCCTATAACCTACAATCCGAAAACATTTCTAGAATTTTTTTCGGCCATTTTATGTATTTTTTTCCGATTCCCCGGTTATTTCGTCGTGAAATGTCAAATGACCGGGGAATCAAAAAATAATACATAAAATGGCCGAAGAGAATTATGAAACTGGTCTCGGATTGTAGCTTATGGAATTCCCCACCGTTTGTGATATATTCCACGACAGTAAATATGCATTTTTATTAATAAAATCGCACCGGGAATAATTTCACTCTCGATCTTAATTCAGCCCTTTATCCAGAAAAATCTATTATTACTTGTCGATTTGTAGATCCTATGATGGCATAGCTCACATACATACATAGATAGCCTACACCTGCAGAGTTTTGAACAACCCCTTCTGTTTGAGTCTTCCAACAAGCAATTTATTATCTTATCAAAATATAGGTACCCAAAAAAAAATCGCGATAACTATCTTATTTAAGAAAGATCATTTCCGTCGAAGCTACCAATTTATTATTTAGGTCACTTTGACGCTGATCAAAACAAAGGTGTTGCGCTTCAAATTCATTTTCATACCATATGAATAAAAATGTATCAACGTATACATCGAGCCATACGAACGACACGGTATCTTCGGTATCATATCCCTCTACTGACTTCCCAACACTACACATACGAAATACAAAAAATAAATAAATTAAATGCCAACAATTTTGATGCTAATTCCCCGCTCTTAAGATAATGAAAATGCATAAAAGTGTGAAAATGATTTTTTACATTTCAGTGAATTTTATTACTTAACCTGTATTTCTGTCTGTTAACAGACGCATATTTTTACTTGTGTGAAAACTGACGAAAACAAACGCACCCGAATCATTTTATTCGTACGAAGGACTAACAACTGATGATGAATTTCTTATTTGTGAGTGGCTTGTCTTGATGTTTTTCTGTTTCGGCGTAATATGATTATTTGATTTTAGTTAGAAACAAAAATGATAAAAAATAATACTTTCTCAAGTATAGTATGAAAATAATAAGAATGTACGCGAGTAGTTAGCTAGAATCTTAAAATTGTGGCGATAAATAGAAAAAATAAATAAAATGTTTTTTATTCTTTTTGTTCTAGATAGTGTTGATATTTTATATAACATCAAGTGGCGATCATGTTGGTGTTGCGGCACAACAGGGCGATTTTTGTGGAAAATGCTCGCCAATTTCCGGTGTGAAATGTATAGACGAGACAACATTTGCATTTTGCGATAAACGTAAGTAAATGTACATTTTATGAAAATTGTTAAATGTTTCGGAAAAGCAAGGCTGAACTGCGGCTGCAAGCAGATGATAAAGGGCTAGCACAAAGTATGATTAAACTTTCTGGAATTCCAGATGATGAGCTTAGGTTTTATCTATTGATTCTATTCACACATAACTATATACCCATTCATCTTGGACTAGACTACACTACAGCATTATTATTTAGAGAAAGTCCTCCCATATCAATATTCTATTACTACGTGTACACGTAGCCCAACATTGGACCTAGATCCTAGAACGCAGTTGTGTTGGTGACATCCCATTTTAGTATTTTACTCCCTCCTGATTACAGCATAATAGTTGTCGTCATGTATCCTCAGACCGAAAAGTGTCCAATTCCATTAAGTTCCCATAGGGAGAAGTGGCGGTGCTACATTCTTTATTCTAACGGTAAAACATTGGGATGACAAAAAAGAAACAATTACATTTAAACCCAGAAGTCAAAAATTCTGAAACACATTTGACAAAGTCGACCACATGAACACATTGGGTGAATTCACATTGTAAGACGAAACCGGACGGGTAAACTTGCAAGACAAGAACCATCGATCTTACAATCTGAAATGCACAATGCTTGTCTGCTGGCCACTACAAAAGCTCTCGCCGTCCGTTTATTAGCAGAAACAAACGGACGGCGACAGCTTTTGTAGTGGCCAGCAGACAAGCATTGTGCATTTCACATTGTAAGAACGATGGTTCTTGTCTTGCAAGTTTACCCGTCCGGTTTCGTCTTACAATGTGAATTCACCCAATCATAGGTGGTTGGGATCCTCACGAAAACAAAACTCTCTAAAGATTGACAAAGGAAAAATTTCAGTTTGGAAAAACTTAGAGAAACGAAAAATTACAGGATCATGTTGTTGTTGGGTATGTTGGCAATTATTGAGACCGACTGGTGGGCATGTCGTCTGAACAGCCAGGGGGAGGCTACACCCTTCGTTAAACAAATATTTATTTCACTGTTTGAAAAGGCTTTCTTTCGATGTCTGTGATTGTAAGGAAGAATATTAGTACAAAAAACATTAAAGGAAATCAAGGATGAAGGATGCATCAATCTTTACATACATCTTTACATAGCATGCCTTCGAGGATTTTATTTATAGGATAACCGCCAAATGTAGCAAGATAACTAATGTATTCGTACATATGTATTTCATTGCACACTTGAAACCACAACACACACGTATTAAAGTCATTTGTTTAAATTTTATTAGATTTAAATGTACCTTTACTAAAAAATCTGCTCCACTTACTATACACTTTCAATTAATAAATAAATAAAATAATTTAGCAATTAGGCGTATGATGCACTGGAGAATCTATCAATGGCACAATATCGCACTTGCCCTGCAAGTAACCGAAAAACTCAAGAAGCATCTGGTCGTTCATATTTATAAAAAATAAGACATACATTTTCTAAAAACGATTCCCAGCATAATATTTATATTTTCCATATATTTCTGGGAAAATATTATTTTTACGAGTATGTGTTATTGCTTTGATATTTTGGCACGTACAATGAATCGCCATAATACAAAACTATTGTTTTCGAGAAAAGTTGAATGAACAGTGTCAAGTTTAGTGTGTATCTGATGCAAGCAGCACAGTTGCATCTTATTCAATAGTATTTACTTACTGGTATTTATTTTGCTACACTCAATTCTCAACTAAGCGAAGAAGATGCACAAGTTCTCGCGGCTCTAGCAAAGAAATAGTGACCACAAATGAATAACTGTGTTGTACGTTACATATTGTCCGAAGAATTTTCCAGTACGTGATTCTTGATCAGAAAAAAATGTAATAAAATAGCAGTCAGCGTTAATAAGACACTAATACGAATTGTAAGTACTTAGAGTTGCCATACGCAATGCGATCCATCATCATATGAATCGTTCACATTTTTTGGAAGATTGCAACGGTACGGTAATGTAGCTTTCAATTTTCCACACAAAAGACTGTTTATTTGACGATAGATCGATAATGGGGCTGCCATACAAAACCCAATTCCCTAATTTGGTTCTTCTAAGAAAACTTTTTTATTTACGCACCAATTTTAACCAGACCTCAGTCAATGTATTTCCATTCGTGCCACCAAAACATAAGTAAAAGTGGATAGAATCGCAAATTTGTGTCATGGGGCTGCCGTACAAACCCAACTCCCATTTTAGTTCATTATGTATTTTGTGCACTTATTCCAACTAAAACTCGCTCAAATAATATTGTTTCATCGACGTAATTGAGCTTATGTGAAAATGACAGGAAAAGTTGGGGGAGGGGGTTGAATACAAGTCGAAGGTACGACCAAGAAACTATTAGCCTGAGAAGAGTAAAGGGTATCCAAATTTCGGCCGCGCCCGAAAATAGCCTCGGTAACTATGAAATATTGATAGAACTACCTTTTATAGCAGTTCTCAAATGAGCAGGAGCTAAAACAGAAGATTCTGTTTTAGCAACATGTCCAAAAAAAAAATCAAATTTATTGCAGAGCTCTTCCAGAGATAAATGCGTCATGCATTCGGATAAGGCAGATCGGCAGACATATAAAGCTTCAACTTGCTTTACAACTGGGTTAATCTTGCAATAAAACAATAATTGTCAGAGCCATCAATCATTTACAAGGAACGCAGCTTTCAAGCTTAGTTTTTCTGGTTTGTCGGTCGCAAGAATACCAACAAACCAGAAAAAAACAAGCTTGGAAGCTGCTTTCCTTGTAAATGATTGATTGCTCTGACGATTGTTTTATTGCAAGATTTACCCAGTTGTAAGGTAAAACTACGAAGTTCAATAACTTCTACACACAAATTGTAGTTTTGGAATGTTTTATCTCTATTCAAGTTTCTCTTGTAAGTAAATGCATTTAAAAGATCAGTTTCTGGCAGGGGCCCCTCTTGCTTGGGGGTCTGTGTTCAACTGAACACATGGAACACTGTTCACTGGATCTTTAACAAGAGAACAAATTTGCAATCTTCTAGGAAATTACTGACATTGACATTTATTAACCTGAAATCTATACAAATCATATTGTCGAAATTATGATGATCATGAAATCGTATTGGAATGTAGATACACGCACTAAAATATTGTGTTCGAAATCGAAATGGGATGGGAATTTTGATTTTGCCAAAACTCCGTTTTGTCCGATATAGTTTTTAAACACTGTAGGAGGCGTAGACAAATCTGATAGTGTGAACTGAATTAGGTATTTACCTATTTATACTAATGTACCAAGATTTAGTTTGCTACTGTGAATCGCGTTTAACCTTTTCATAGGGTGTCGTTAGAAATCAACCTGATCAAGCACAACCTTTTCGAATACTATGCAGGGGCGTATGCAGAAATATATTTCGGGATGGATTTCAGAGAAGAGTTTCATGTTGGCCAAGGGGTGCACCGTATGGATATATGTATTACAGTTGTTAAACGCGGCCCAATCATTGACTTCATCAATCAACAAATTGCAGGGAGATTTCAAACTGACCTCAATTCAATCGGAAAGGTTTGTTGGAATAAAAATATCCCCGCAAGGGGGATTTCAAAAATTTGTCATTTTCGGTTTCGACCGACAGTTCATGGCACGACACCTCTCATCAGATGCCGTCGCTAAGTGCCGTGCCATGTACTGCCGGGGACGGCATGACCATCATGTTTTTCTTTTAGTGACTTCAATTATTTTGAATAAGAACATATTAAAATAAATTGTTGATTTCTGACAGAATCAATTATAATCAGGTGTGTTTGTGTTTACAAAATAAATTATCTGAAACTGATGATGCCACTGAACGGTTATTCAAAGTATAATTTGTTTGTTGTTTTTTTTTTAATTTTTTTTTTAATTTTTTTTTGCTAGCTTATCAGCCTCTTGATACCTCGAAGTGCGAATTTCATTGAACATTAAATTAATTAAAAGTTTTAGAAATATGCCGTCCCTAAAAGTTTGTAGCCCCGGGATGCCTGTATCCAGCCCTGGGCTGGGTTACTTGTTCCGCGGGCTAACCGCTAACCATTTCAGCTTCATGACACCTATAGACATATTGAACAATGAACATATACATTGTACCTATTCGCTTTGCCACCGAAAGCCTAATCCTCATTAGAATTTTGCCAGTGCCCTTTTTGATGATTTCCCTCGGTGATGTATTCTATTCTGTATTTACATTGCAGGTGTTAGTTTACCTAGAATTCTAGAATGCATGGCCTTTTTAGCAAATTTAAGGGAATTTACCCGGCTTAAAAATGTCCTGTTCGGTAGCGACGAACTGTTAGGCTAAGTTATCCACAGACATTTGTGCGTTCGGAACCACTGATCTATATCGACAGGCCAAACTGTAGGAACATAGATATTAGGCCACACACGGAATCCATGGATTCCCGAAATCCAACGAACTCCATAAAAAATGGACTTTCGTTGGATTCCGTGTAGGGTAGGCCTTATACCAGTTCACCAGAATCCACGATTTGTTCTCTAACCACTAGCAGTTTGCATGCTGTTTGTTCAAAAGACTATTATTAGTGGGATCGACTTTGAGTTTATTACTTTTGGAAAGCTTAAACGCTAAATCAACTTTGAAAATTTACCATAGTTCAAAGTAGAGTTAAAAAATTATTGTCAGAATTTTCAGGGGAAAGCTTTATTGTCTGCATCTTTGAAGCGGGCGTGGATATTTGAAGCCGAAGAAAGAACATTTTATGTAAAGTCTCATGAAGCTGAAAATTTGGATTATGTAACTGAATAGGTAGGTCGAACATTTTTAATTTATTTTAGGCGATAATTTTCAGAAATAATTGCTGCCAATATTTCGCATCCAATGCCGGACAATGCTGTCCGCCAGTCAAGTCGTTTGTCATTAAAATTGTGCCTATGATATGAAGAACGCGCATCAGGACCCACGAAGGTAAAAGCACAAAGCTCATTCGTACTATACTATACAATTGGAAAATGATGGAGGTATATAAAATAAATTTGTTCAGAGTATCGATTTTCAAAAGGCTGCACTACGAACTAATAATAAAATAAAAATAATTATAGGCAACATATAGGTATAATTTGCGTAAGATAACAACGGTACGTTGTAAAAAACCGGTGCGTTGCAAAAAAAAAACCATTTTCGCTTTCACCATGTATTAGTCTGTAATATAGACATTTTTGGAGAGAAACGAATACTCGGCATGGCGCAACGCAAGTTTTTTATTCAGAAGAAGATGAGATTTTCTTTGCCATAGCAAAATAAACAAAAATGCTACTAGGAAGTGGTATGGCTGGTAATGAGTTCTTACTTGTTGTTGGACGAGAAAAAGGTTTTTGTAAGCAACAATTCTAACAGGTTATCTAAAGATTTATTGAATTTTAATCATATCCAGAACGAGAAATCCGGAATTCCGCTGAAGAAGCAGAATGTTTTGGCTTCCGTTCCATTTGTGTATGAATCGTAAGGCATCAATTACCACACGGTAAGCGCGAGCTCTAATCAAAACAGGCAAATCGTTTGTAATGTGAGTTAACGGCACTTCAGATAAAAATCATAGTCATTTGAATTGCCATTAAATGCACTTTCTGTAGATATAACTTTCATAGTTGTAAGTTTCATACTTACGGTCTGGATAGACCTCGGGCGGAATGAAAATGAAATTTTTATCCGCTGCGATTTTATCACTGAAAATGTATACTTACTGTCGTGGAATATGCCGCAAACGCTGGGGAATTCCATAAGCTATAATCCGAGAACGGTTCCATAATTCTTCTCGACTGTTTCATGTATGATTTTTCGATTCCCCGGTCATTGGAAATTTTTCACGATGAAATGACGGGAATCTAAAAATAATACATAAAATGGCCGAGAAGAATTATGGAACCATTCTCGGATTGTAGCTTATGGAATTCCCCAGCGTTTGCGGCAAATTCAACGACAGTAAGTATACATTTTCAGTGATAAAATCGCAGCGGACAAAAATTTCATTTTCATTCCGCCCGAGGTCTATCCAGACCTTTACAGAGAAAATTGAATTTGAGTTCGAAAGTGGCGAGTGGCCCGATTTTTGTGAACAAACTCTTTCGGCACGCAAAAATGTTGATGGAACAAAGATTGGATTGGATTGGAGCGATTTTAGTAGTAAGGAGTGATCATTTCGTTAAAAATAATTTTATTCGCAGCAGCAATAAGTACATAATGATCCGATAATGCTACTTATTCATAAAAACTAAAACACGTCTGAGAACTACTCTTAAATACTATGAATCGAACCCCAATAGAAGGAACCACTCTCTTGCAAAAAGCAATGACTTCCCGAAACGGGGAGTGCCCGTTACAATCTACGGTTTTTGAAAGTCTCTCCACTGTTTATGGATTCTTTTTTAAAACCCCATCATCATCATCTTGAGACAAAACAACATCGAAAATTATAATTTTTCGATTTTCTATAATATTTTTTAGGCGGCCAGGCAACAAACAGAATTGCTGTTTGCCCGACAGGATTTAAATGTGTGAACAACGTCAATATCTGCATACCGGCCGATCGTGGTGAATGCATTTTAAAATGTGGTGAATGTCAGAATGGTCGTTTTGCTTGCATGACTCCTACATCGTTTAGCTTGTGTTTCGGTGGCAACCAAACGTCCAAAGTTCATGCTAGATGTCCGCTCGGAACATTGTGTAGCACAGCTAAGTTTGATCCGAATAGCAAAAATCCAGTTGTAGACTTTTGTTTCAGCGAAGTCGATTTGCAGCATTCGGTAAGTAGAACTATAATATTGCTCCTCTTTTTCAAAGAAATTTGAGTAGTATTCATTTTTTGTAATAACTTAGGAGGTTTTCACACTTACGGCCAGATTACGTAATCTGTGCAAATTACTTAATTTGAGCTGTCAAATTCCATATATTTTTAAATTCACCACACCGCAGATTACGTAATCTGGCCAGATTAAGTACAAGTGTGAAAACCTCCTTAGTCACAAGCAAATTTAATAAATTAATTTACCGTTGAATTAATTAATATCTAAATCTAAAAAAAAACTTATTCAATCATATAATAAGCGATTACGTTAAATTTCATTTCAGGAAATCGATTGTTTCAAATATGAAGCTCCAGTATACTTTCCACCACCGCGGCCAGCAACAAAACCACCAACAATTCGTCCAACTCCTGTCCAACCAGGGCGTCTACCGCACGAACAGCCCTTGGAAATTCCGGAACAAGATCCAAACATATTCTGCAGAAGTCAACGAATTGGAAAATATCAAATATTGAGTGATAAGAAATGCCAAAAGTAAGTTTATATAGTAATTCCTCCAAATGTTTAGTGCCTACAGTTTTTTTTCTACTGATTTTAGATATTACTTCTGCTATCACAACGGCCACTACATGGTTGGCAAAATCCTACAATGTGCCGAGCACAGTGTCTTCAATCCAACCGCCCAGAAATGCGTTCGATCCAGTCTCGGTTTCTACTTACTTCATCAATGTGGTGGATATGATCCCCGAAATCTATCACAACCACAACCACGAATCGAATACACGCCATGGATCAGTTATATTAGTCCGGTCAATACAATGAGTCCGGTTGACTACAAATTTGCTGTTGACGAAATGCAACGTGTCGGACACATTGGCTATGACTATAAACCGATGAATTCAGCATCCGAAATGGAGTCGGGAAGTCAACCGGAATTGGTTCAGCCATTTCACCCAATAATTCGACTAAATCCACCGATGAATCAACGCTATCCTTTGAGTTACATTGATCAAAGTGGCTATATGAGTCCGTTGCCATTCCCGGGAACGTATTTGAGCCCGTTGAGTCAGTCGAACCCGGAGCCTGTTGCGACGGAGCCCAACAGCTATTTAACTGATGAAACTCAATTGAATTCGAATGGTTATGATGCTCAAAGCTACTTGGATTCATTGACATCTTGGAGTACGCAAGAAACACAAGCGGATTCGATGCCGATGCCGCCCAATCAAGGTAAAGGATTTATTAGGAAGTCGATGAGTAGAGCTGTGATTCCAGAGTTAGGTGAATCATTGGATATATCCACGTATCATAATCCGACGGATCAGCAGTTTGATGCTGTTCAGCCTGACGCAGTCTGGTTCGACCCTGTCGATATGATGAACAAATGGGATCAACGGAATAATATGGGCGATGTGGCCAAGCCAATTGATGTGTCAAGTGACTATGGACAGGATAATACAGGTGCAAAGAAATCGTGGAGCTTGTACTGAAAACTCATTAATAAAAAAATATTTGCTTTAATTAAAATGTTTTTTTTTTTTTCTTCTGCAGTAAGCTGAGCTTAGGGGGAATTATATGAAGTACAAAACAGGTGCTTTGATGAGGTGATGTGGGTTTATTGACTGGTTTCAATGTACAGGTTACAGTAATTCAATTTTTACCACTTTGATAGCGTTCGACTGGTTTTACTACGCGTCCATATCGGGTTATGTAGTTCTCGTATTGGTCGTTGAAAATCGGCTGGTTGTGCTAGCTGTTGGTTCAGGCACTTCCTCAGGATATTCATTCGTTGCCGATTTTGGAGTACTTTCACGCGTCGTCGATGGTGGCTGCTCGAAGCTGGAACTCACTGTAGCAGCAACGTCTGGTTTACTCTTCAATTCCGCTTCAGCCGAATGAAGATGAATCGTATTTCGTCGGTATTTACGACCGTCGCATTGATGTGAATCAAGCTGCATTCGAACCTTTTCGCCAACCATAAATTCAGGTCTTGATTTTGTGTTGTTGTCGTAATATTCCTTTTGTTTGTACCGCTAGTTTAGTAGCAACTTTATCGAATACATTGGGTTGTAGATGTTTGGAATTTGTTGGTATTAGAGATCTGGTGACACGGCCTATCAGTCGTTGATTAGGAGATCCCAAAACATCTTTTGGTGTATTGCGATACGTGAGAAGTGCTAATTGCAAGTCCGAATTGTCCAGTGCACATTTTCGCATTATGTTCTTTGCTGTTTGATCGAAGCGTTCTGCCAAGCCATTATATTGGGGATATATATTACATGGCGGATTCCCCAATCGTTGGTAAACTTTTTAAATTCATGACACACATACTGCGGACCGTTGTCAGTCTCAAGTCTCTCCGGTATGCCAAATGTTGCAAACCAGGAGTGCGTTCCGGAATTAACTATAGTCGTAGCTGTAGTCATCGCATGACTATTGTCGTAGTTATGAGCATTGTGAGAGGGCTCTCAGGAGAGCATAATATGGAAATGTCACAACAGCCATTGAATTCAAAAATATGTTTACAAAAAACAATTTATAACTCGATGGCGCTCACATTCATCGAAATCAATCTATACACCTTGTTTATTAACCTTAGTGTCGGTTAAAAAGCAAACATTGCCTAAATAGTCATTAACAATCGCAACATTTGATAATAACATCAACAACCAACCCGACATAACCTCACATACTTGAACTTGCCAACGGACATTTTCCATAGCTGTCGATGGATCATCTCGAGAGTGCGAGTGGAAATAGCTATCAACGACAGTGGACCATTTCAAATGTGAAATGTCAAAAGTTGACTCGGAGAGATAGCTATTTGCACCGAGAAGAAGGAAGGAGATGGCATACGTAAAATGAGACGGGACAAGTTTGCTTGTTTAATGGGAGAGGAAAACAACGGTACATTAATTGATGAGTGAATCATAAACAACCCGTCGATAACACACTACGTTTGCGTTTTATGACATAAAACAGCTCCTAACAACCACAAATTACCCGAGCAACGTAATGTTGTAGTCAATAACGTAACTATTTCGCGCAATCGAATTAAATCAAACGAGATTCGCGGCGAGGATCGTTTTCCGCGTTCACCGAATTTGACAATAGAGAATGCGCGCGTGCTATAGAACTAGCAGAACCGGATGACTTTGTCGTTGTGTGTATTGATGTGAGTGGCTGAACTATAGTCGATTTTGTCGCTGTGTGCGGCAAAACTGGTCGCATTTGACGTAAGTGTACCGTGAACCGCTGAACGAGAGAGCCCATGGACAAGATTTTTCGTCCCATGTAGTGTTGTTGTTTTTACATGCAGTTTCATCATTATGTCTACTCCATATCTACTCCCTGGCTATTTGTGACTATTGGAGTTTTGGAACAACGGAAAGTGAATATTAATAACTATTTTCACTCAAATCGTATAAATGGAACGTGCTCCAGTACTTGCAGCATTTGATTGCTGCATTCAAAAATGTTCTGCGTAGCCGATGAACGTCAAAATAGCCGCTAAAACTGTCAACTAATAGCAAAAAGTCGTTGCCTTGAAATAAGAACAGATCCGAAGTGACGCGATCTGAGATGGATAGCTTTACAATCATTGGCTCCCAGGGCCGGATTTAGCATCTTTGGCGCCCCTGGGCAGTAACGAATTTGCCGCCCTCCGCCACTAGATAAGCTTGAAGGTGGCATTTTATTTTGAAAATTTTTTATGTTGCTTCCCAAGGGAGGAATCCAGGTGCTCCGTGCACCTCCCAAAATTGTTTCAGGAATGATTGAAACTATGTACAATGATAACATCAGTGGCCTAAAGTTTTCTGAATTTCTTTTGTTCGAAATTGGAGTTGCCCCCCCCCCCACATACGACTTTTTAAGAAATCGCATTTACAGCAGTCCACAAATGAGAAAAACCAATCTTCTGTTAAAGCAACATGTTCCAGCATTTTATAATTTGAGACAACAAATTAAATTTACGAGTGAAAAAAGTGTGTTTGGACGCAGCCTCCGCATCATCGTCAGTTACGATGAGCCACTCGCTGCCGTCCATTTGCCCATGATGTGGACAACACGATTTAAATGTATCTATGTACCTAAAAAAAATTGTGTTTGGGAATGTATGTCCCCTTTCGGGGATGCAAAAATGTGTGTCAACCGGTTTCGACCGACAGTGTATGGAGCGTCTCATCAGGTGCCTTCTCAGCCGCTCCATACACTGCCGGGGAAGGCACTACCGGGACAGATTCCAGCCAGATGGAATGTAATTTTAAATTATTTTTTATTTTCGGTGGAACTTCCCGTTTTTCAATGAAACAAAAAATTGCAAATTCGAAAATTTAAGCGTAAGAGTTCACGTAAGGTTAAAAATATTTTTGGTTTTTTTTTTTTTCTTTAAGTCTGGGGCAATTTTACTCTAATTGAACTAAAGGCCACGCCATTTAGAGTGAATGAGTGTATGTGCTTCAAGCAAAATTTTGCGTAGTCCCAATTTTTGAAGGCGAAATCACATGGAGTTGAGGTTGCGATTAAGTGCTTTGGATTAAGACGAATATGTACATCTAACTATAGAATAAATTAAAAATGCAAAATATTTTCTACAATTATGTTTGAGTTTTCAAAATCCATCTTTCCCATAATTTTAAACCAATGAAAAAATTTAAGAATTTGCCGCCCCTCAAATTCTGCCGCCCCGGGCAGTAGCCCAGGTTGCCCATATGGGAAATCCGGCCCTGTTGGCTCCTTTTGATTCGATCGCTGTGTTGCTTCGCAGATACGGCATTTCTTGACGAATAAGGTAATATCCTTAACCATATTCAGCCAGAATACGTTATTACCTACGATTGCAGTGGCGTGCAGTAACATTTATAAATGGGGATGCGCTTTACAATCATTGGCTCCTTTTGATTCGATCGCTGTGTTGCTTCGCAGATACGGCATTTCTTGACGAATAAGGTAATATCCTTAACCATATTCAGCCAGAATACGTTATTACCTACGATACGATTGATAGTGTCCGTTGGAGTCCTTGGTCACCAGCGTGTAAAGCTTTCAGAACTGTTGACTTTTCGTCGGCCGGGATGATAACTTTTTTGCCTTTGAACATTAGCCCATTTTAAGTGCTCATTTCTTCGCGAAAATTTAAAAACGGCTTCGCAATATCCATAACATCTCGCTGATCATTAGGCCATACTTCTTGTATGTATCCACGAACTGCTGTTAGGATCTCGTCACGCTCTGTTGCTTCACGAAGACGTTCCGCAGCCTGATCAGATAGTGGGAGTAAAGACAAGATTTCGAACTCTTCGACTTCTTTTGGTTCGTCATTCACGCAGACTCGCCTGACAGCCCTCACAGGCCTTATACATCTGCAACTTGGTTGCCAACCTAGGTTGCAGGTACCTTACTACACACTTGCAACATTCCGGCAACCACGCCATTCACGCTCTTTCAACCTGGTACTGCAACCTGCAACATGCCTACAAATCACCTATTTTCCGGTTTTCTTGCGTGTTGCCAACTTAGGTTGGCAACCAAGTTGCAGGTGTATAAGGGCTGTTATATACCTGCAACGTGGTTGCCAACCTAAGTTGGCAACACGCAAAAAAAACGGGAATTAAGTGATTTGTAGGCATGTTGCAGGTTGCAGTACCAGGTTGCAAGAACGTGAATGGCGTGGTTGCCGGAATGTTGCAAGTGTGTGGTGAGGTACCTGCAACCTAGGTTGGCAACCAAGTTGCAGATGTATTTGGCATGTAACGTATCTGCTACGTACATTGATTCTCCCTTTTTATAGATGACTGCTGTTGTAATGGTGCGATATCGAGAATTATTCGCTGTAAACGAGGTGGAGCGTCGCCGATTGGTTTCCTAAATATTCTCTCGATTACCGTAACTCCTAGTGGAGCATGGTGCGTTGATGACTACCGTGTGTAGTCATTAACGTTACAAAGTCAATTGAATTCGGAGTGTGATACGGTTGTCAGCCATACCACTTCCTAGTCGCATTGTTAGTTTATTTTATTATTCTACGATAAGAATATTTCTTATCTTCTTCTTCTGAATAATAAACTTGCGACGAGTCGTGCCGAGTTTGGAAACTCGTTTCTCTATGAGTGTCTATTTCACAGAGTGGCGGCCGAACGATCACGGCCACAGAGCACGACAAATATTCCTAAATATTGCCTCCAGTGACTTGTGGTCCGTCTCAACAATGAGCTTTTTTCAGTAATTATACTCATGATATTTTTTACAACCAAAACGAATGGCTAATGCCTCCTTCTCTATTTGTGGATAGATAGTTTCCACTTTCGTTAGAGATCGAGATGCGTATGCGACCGTATGACCTGCTTGAAAGATGGCTGCTCCAAGGCATATGAAGTAGCGTCGGCTTGAAGCTTTATGTCCTCTTTCACATTGTAAAATCGCAATACAGGTGTTGATACGAGTGACTGTTTTATGTTGTAAACCGCCTCAGTTTGTTGTTCGAACCATATCCATACAGTTTCCTTTTCTAGGAGCTTTTGTAGTGGTTGCGTGATTTCTGAGAGATTCGGTATGAATTTCAATGAATAATTTGCCATTCCCAAGCGTTGCAACTCTCTCTTATTTCTGCGCTCATGAAGTTTGTTTATTGCGTCCACCCGTTCCGGATTCACTTCCACACCACGTGCACTGAAATTTTATTAAAGTAACCGTAAACTCACATTTCTCTTAATTCCGCGTAAGGCCAGCGTCAACAATTCGTTTCATAACTTCCTTGGTGATCTTGTCGACTTCTTCCTTTGGTTTTGCGTGAAGAAGAATATCGTCCATCGATGCTTCCGCATTATCTATCCCTTCTGGCAATTTGCTCATAGTCTGCTGAATCCGAAAGGCAATTTGACGCAACAATACCGTCCCCATGGAGTGGCGACCGTCAGATATTTTTGCGTTCGCTCTGATAATTTGATCTGCCAAAATCCTTTCTAGCAGTCCAATTTCTAAAAAAAAAGATGGTCCTGCAATCTTCGCTGCGATCTCTTCTAGTGTTTTAAGAAGATAGTTACGACGAATTACGTTTTTGTTGACGTCCGTTGGGTCGATGATTCAAAGTTGACCATTTTGCTTCACGACTACCAGAGGCGAAACGGCAGGATTAGCTTCTGTCATCTCGTGAATAACGGCAACGCCGTCTAGATATTAAGGCCGCAATGTAGTCATATGCTTGTAATTGTTTGTTCGTGTAAATCCAAAATTTAAGAGCTAAACTATGTCGGCATTGTACAACTGAGTTGCGGCTATGATATTTCAAGATGGCGATGATAACGTTCTGTCGTACAGATCTACTTTATTTTTTATTTTTATGGCCGCGAACACCTCACCAATTGCATATATTTTGTCACCTGTACGAGTATATGATACTAGACGCTTATTTGTTCTTTTCATTGCCAATCCGTCAATCTGACTTGCTATGTCACTCGAAACCACATTATACTGAGCGCCACTATCGAGCTTGAATTTTACTGTCATTTTATTTATTGAAACTGACTCGAACCAAGCTTCATCGGAGTCTTTGTTTGTCGTTGACAGTGAATTGATGTAGCATTCATCGTCGTTTGATGAACATTGCGCCTGTCTAGACAGTTTCAATTTTCGTTCGTCTTCATCATTTTGACAATTGAAACTTGAGATGCCTGCGCTATTGAAGAAACGCATTCATTCTTGAACGCAATTGTTAATGTTAAATATAAACAACTCATCATCTATTCATACTATTAATGAAAGAGTTTATCATTTACCCGTCCTGACCAAAGCCGGGACACATATTTCCCGATAAATAATGAACAAATGTGGATAGAATGAGGCATTGATCTCTTCTGTTCAATTGACGCAATCAATGACACGTTCAATATTGAAAGTGGATACGGAGCTTGAAGACGATAGTGAAGACGAAAGCGCACATGTGTGGACATAGCCATTCTTCGATTGTATTCATGTTTGCATGTCGTACCTTCGATTTCGATGACGCGTTTTCCTGGGATCTGCACATTTTGAAGAAGTAACCTTTCACCGCACTTGTTACACTTTTAGTTGAAATTGATTACACGCGTCAGCAGCAGCATCGGCAGAATTTCATAGCTGACAAATATGCTGAATGCCAAATCTTCTGCTCAACATTTTTGTCAGCAATGTGAAATGCATTGGGCTTGATGTTTCGCGATGCCGATGCTTCTGCTGAGGCGTCTAATCTATTTCAAGCATTTTGCTTATACACTGGGGATGAACGTCTGCGATGTTTGTTACCACACCGTGAACATTGGAACATGCAGATGAGACTGATGATTGCTTGTTGCCGGCACGAGAGCCTTGTATTGCATGTATATTTGTGTCGGCTTGCAAACCTCAAAGTTGCTTATTGGCTAATTCGCTTGCCTTGCACTTCGGTAAAACGCGGTCTAATGTAGGTTCATCGCCGTCTGCAAGCAATAATTGTTCCCGCAGTGTTTCACTGTTAGAGTCGGTACTAACTTCCTCATTTCACTTGAAATCCATGAATACTGTCAAAATTTTGATGGTCTTCTTCTCAGTACCGTATAGCCCCATGTGGGGCCATGGTGCATTAACTCAGCCGTTTATAGGCAATTTCGAGTCAACGTTACATTGCATATCATTTCGGAGTGTATATAATGTTGTAAGCACTATATACCGCACATGTGCGCAAATTTTGAGCCACGCCGAGATTCGATCTCTGGACCTCTAGATTACTAGCATCGTAGAGCGCGACTCACCCAAGTAAGCCACAGAGCGTAATTTTGATGGTCGTGAAATCAAATTCCCTTGGTGGTACTCACTTCACACGAAAGTCTCCACATCGGTTTTTTGACATTTCGCCGGCGAAAACAATGCAGTTGAACTTTATTTCACATAGGGAAAAAGTGTCATCGGCAATCTATCAAATTTTTCACGGGAGACATAAATGCAGGTTTTTCGCTCGGTGAACATAGTAGGTACATATCGCATAGAAAACTTTGTGCTCCAATCCGCGTACAAAATTCCTTCGAATTATTCGCCTTCTTCTCACTGCATTCTGTTGAATATGTATCGCTCGTAAGTGTTTTTGATTTTCGGCGTGAAGTGCTGAATTTTCTTTTGATGATCTTTATGCTGGACAATTCGGCGTCGGTGCATCCAAATGCGTTGAGGATCATTACCGCTTCTGCTTCGATTGATGCCATAAATGTCGCCGCTCGCACATTCTGAGGTTTCGAAGCCATATTTGTTGCGATTTCGAACCTTTCGTACTGCTGGATCCAAAATTTCCAGTTGTTCGCACAGTTTTCGCCGATAACGACCAGCTGTTTTGGCGGTCGACTGAAACTACTGGTGCCACCAGTGTCGCCGGGAGATGCTTGGATTGCTGCTGGAATTGCCGGGGGAGTTCTAATTCCTGCCCTAGTCCCTTGAGTCTCGTTGTCGACCATTTTTTGGATCGAATCATCTAGGGTTTGAGTTGCGGGTCCTTTGGTCTTTCTGTCCGAGGAAGGCGTTCAAAAAATCACTAGTTTGGTTGTAAAGATGATGATGTTGAATATTTCGGAAATTTCGTTGTTGTGGTTTCGTATCAACCCCTCCACCGTAACCCTCAAAATCAATATCATCCAATTACGAAGGAGTCAGTGCGAAAATACTATTAGTCTTCTATACATACGAGTACAATTATATTTTGGCAGCTTACTCAAATATGAAAATATTAAATTATTTCAAATAGAAATGTTAACAATTTCTACAGAGTACATTGAACAACGTTAGACTCATAGGTTTACACAATTGGTTTCTTAATAAATGTTCAATTAGACTGTTTCAACTTTCATTTTATGTATAAACTATGCGCAAAAGTCAATATGCGTTCGCGTTTTTCAATGTTATGTTCATTGTACACGAGAAATGTTTATAAAAACTGAAAAATCTAATAGAAAACAACTATTACGCACAAGTTCTGCTAGAGTGAGGTTTAAGCACTTTTGAAAATATTCTGAAACGAGTCGTAGTATAATTTTAGAAAATGTACTACTATGTAAGTATGGAAATAATATTCGAAAATAGTTTGAAATTAATTTTCCAATAGTTCCTAGTTCTGTTTGTTGGGAGCTTTTTGCAAGGTGGCCATAGTGCGTGCTACGATGCTGCAGTTCCAGAATACGAAGGAATGCACGTGTGTATCAGTATTACCGAATTTAAATTGTTAGATGGTATGTCATTTTCTTGTTTATTATGTAAAGCAACGGATTTCAACTTGTGTGTTTTTTTTTTCAAGAAAAGGTGATTCCAGATGAAGCAAAAACATTTACTTGTCCGGAACAAACAGTTTGTGTTGACACAGATGACATTTGTGGAGACCCGACAAAAGTGCAAGCTTCCTGTGATAAACCAGCCAAATGTGAAGATTGCTCAGAAGGTGCCAAGTATGCATGTATAAGTCCTACGGAATTTGTACCATGCAGTCAAGGCAAAATGTTATCAGCATTCGTGCAGAAATGTCCGACAGCCAAAGAATATTGTGGTTTTGGGGATAGTTTTGATCGAACATCAGCCGTATATCCGTGCACAGTTACCGAAACGGTAGGTTCAAAGAATATGAAGAATCGCAATGAAAATCGATGAGAAGGCCAATAGTTTCGCCTTCTTATTTGGAGACTGCATAGAGATCATGCTCTCCGGCTAGATAGCTTGCTTCGACGAGAGACCTAGGTTATGAAGGCGAAGAGCTTTTGCGCAGCGCAGTTTTTAGCACTAAGAGAACGATGGTTTTGTCTACATGTACGTTGATTTTAATTAAAATATTTTCTTTCAGGAACAAGTTTGTCAAACTACCGAAGTTGAAACTGAAGCACCAGTAACTACAGTAAAACCTGAAGAACCAGCAATTACAGAAAAACCAGTACCGTCTGGGGTAGAAGCTTGTGTGGACACGATTGGAGCTCAGGCAGTGGCAACGGATACAACATGTAAATCGTAAGTCTATACTTGAAATACTCTAGCTATAGAACCGATGTAAAACTTGCCACATTTTTTTTTGCAGTTACTTCTACTGTTCGTCAACCAACGGTGTAATGTCGCGTGTAGACTATGTATGTCCGGGAATATATGTGTTTAATCCCACAACGAAAAGGTGTGTTTCACCAACACTATACAAATGCCCAGCCACTACGGCTTCCGGTTGAAACGGATTTTGTTTGGAATTGTAAAAATATTATTTTACCAATAAAATCAGTTATTTAATTATGCTTATCTGCCCGTAATTTCTATTCTGTGAATTTAAGGAATATTGTACATATGTACATGGAAAGTATGTATGCTTTCAAACATTAGCACTTCACATGCAGCACCCGCTCTAAGGGGGGGGGGGGTAAGCCAGGCGGTCGCCCGGGGCGCCAAATTTTAGGGGCGGCTTTTTGGCCAGCTCTCGAATAAAAAAAAGTTTAAAAATGCCGAAAGAAAAAAAATAAATATCAACTTCGATTAAATGCTGCATTTAGAATCCTAAAATGCTAGTAAGTAAGTAAGCCGCGGAAATTTTACGTCTGTGATGCTAGCACCCGCCCTACTTTCGAAAAGCAAAGTGCTATTCGCTCAGTTATGCGCTGACTTAGTTATTCTTTGGAAAAAAAAACCATCCTAACTGGAGAATTACTTGTATGTGCAAATTTCGTCCTCCGATTTGTTAAATCATTTCATCTTCTTTTCACCAGAATTAAGGACCTTATTAAGGACCCTAATTTTTGCCTAATTATCAGACGGCGAAGTTATAGCACGAAATTCATTTTTGTTTCATTTATATGTATGCGATTTGATTTCCGCAAGATGATATCTAGATGATTTGTTTAGTATATTGAGTAACAGGAGAGCAAGTCCACTAAATAAATATTGAACTCCCGAAGAAATTCATATGAAATGAGAAATAGGTATTCGAATAAACGCTGAAAACATTAAGGCGTTTAAAACAGACTCCTCTGTGAGAAATGTTATTCACAATAATTTTTTGGAGTTGTTTTCCATAATTTCCATCGAAACTTCGCGCATTTTGCAATTCAACTTCAATTCGCAAAACCTTCGCATGAATCGATTACTTAAGTTGGTTCCCATTGCATTGGAGGGCAAACTACGAACAAGGTGGTTTGAATTTTAGCAAGATGAGGGGTCGAACCAGAGAACACATTGCCAGAGCTCCCTAATTTGTGTTTGGACATGCTATTATCGGAATTTGGCTATAGGCTCAGCCGATTTAACTAGCTCTGACCTGATTCTCTTTAAAATTCTCGAGATGACGCATTTATGAATATAAGCCGTGCACATTGAAAAGCCTAAAGCAATCCGGCTAATTGAAGTTTTTAAGGAATTTATGGAAAACAAATGCAGAGCGTTAGTAATGAAAACCAGCACAATTTTTCGGCCCAAAATTTTTGAGTGCAGAGTTTTCTATAAAAATGTATTGAGTATTTTACAGGAAAACGAAATTTCGCATGCATTCTCGATTTCTTACATCGTGCCGTAACATTTTGAGACTCCAAACAAACTTTGTAAGGCCTTGCTGAACTGTGGTGCGTGGTGGTGCGCTTAAGAGTATGAATGATAGCTGAACGGTGGTTTGAATCTCATTGCGATCATGAATTTTTGTGTTGTTTTTTTAAAACAATGTTTTAAGTTGCTGGTTTCACTAAGTAAATTGTTTTGGAGCAACAACCATGAGTACAAGCACTTGCTTCAAAAGGAAAAACCTCTTTGTATCGATTCTACAACAACCATTCTATACATCCAGATCAGTGATTCCCAAACTGGGGGCGCACCCCCCTAAGGAGGCCCGACGATTAGGGAATGAAATGGCTGATTGAAATTGAGAATGCTCGCGATTCTAAAAAGAACCGCAACAGTCAGCTAGTTTTTGTATGGATACAGGACCGGCTTTAGGGGCGCCGAGACCCGTACTTTTAATGTATTTTTTTTTTTAATTTATTGTTGCTTAAGAAATTTAATTTTTATTTTTAACTGCTGAATTGGGTATGATGTCAGAATATCAATGCAGGCTATAGTACACAACTAACCAAATGAGTGAACAGTGGAAGAATTGCATACATTTTTAGAGCTATATTTATCCTTAGAATGCATATTCTTTTTAAAACTCCTCTGATTACAAATCCTTAAAAAAATAATTTGTGATGTATAATTTATGTGATCGTCTTCAAGACATTTAGTTTATCATCTTAAATTCGATCATTATTAAAAACTAGTTGGTTCGTGGCTAACTTACTCACAGGTTACATTATGCGTTTCGTTTTCAAATGAGCAACATTTAAACATTCGTAAAGTTACAAAATTTATTTTATTTTTAATAGTTTTTATTTTTAATAGAAAAACAACCTTTCCCTTCGTGATTCTATAATTTTTTAAAAGTTGTAATGTTTTTTATTTGTTAAGTGATTCTTTTGAAGTTTTAAAATTGGCCCAATGGCAACAAATGGCAACATTTTCATCGGCCTAAAATTTAGTAATATTAACCAGAAAATCTCTATATAAAAATAGACGAAAAGCTAATGAAGCCAAAAAACAACATTCTTCAGTCAAAAAAAATTGAAAAAATACAAAATGGGTTAATGAAGTTAGTTCTTTACATATTTTAGAAGAATCAGGTACCTACATACTGTAACCAGTAGAAATGCAAAGTGGCCAGGTTTCCCGAACAAAACCGTTTCGAACCACGGTAGAAATTACAAAGTGAAATGAATTGATGTTAGAAATATTTGGCCTAAACGTCAAATCGATACTGACTGCAGTCGCTAGCATCAAATTCAACCGTATTATGAACCATATGGCGAGTCCGTTTTTACAGGGGCCAGAGTATGGGGCTCAGGAACGCAGTCATTGGAACTGGCCACCTTTCCAAAATTTTCGTCTTCTTCGTCAATTCAGCAATTGAAGATAGCAGTGTATTCTTGAAAATGATTACCAATATGAAAAATTTTAGCATCGAAAAGGAAGAATGGAAAATCGCTACCTACACATTTAGGTGGGGTTTGCTATCGTCTTCCCATTCAACATTATGCATGTTTGTGAGCTAAAATGTATGGTTGCTTATGTTTCTGTGAAGTGAGATTGCCTGTTTTAATTTTTTAACGATTATAAAACTGGCAAAGTTTTTTATTGTTTGATTTCACAATTGAAAAATGAACACTAGTATCGCAGGACCTACTCCTGCTTACACAAAACACCTCGATTTTTCATATTAATATTATTACCCCAGGAAAATTGGCATTTCACTTCGGAAAAATTAAGGGAAAGCTGGATTTTTGCATGAGCCTTCCTTTCGAGGTCCTAAACAAGTCCCTAAAAGTCCCCGTCCCTACGAGTGCCGCCAGCGGTGCTACAGAGGGTCAAAGACCCTCGAAAACAGGTTTCTCTGAATATTTCGATAACGGTAGCATATACAAAAAAGTGGTGTATGGCAAATTTAAAGCTCTTGTGAATTCTCAATAAACGATGCAAAGACCGAATACTTTCGGGCACTCCTAACGGCGCCAAAAGGTCTAACGGTATTTTTAGCAAGGTTTCATTAAAATCTCTATAACGGTAACTCGTACTAAAAACTTTTGTATGGAAAATTTGTAGCCTATGGGGTTTTGAAGAAAGTGGCCAAATTTCATATCAATATGTATAGCCTTAAGGGCGGTATGGGGGTTCAAACTTTAAAAAAACGTGTTTTTTGAGGTTTTTCGTAAATGGTGCTAAGACGAGGGAGTGCGCTCTAAGGTGTTCTAGGAGAAATTTGCAGCTTCTGTGGCTGTTAGTAAGACGCCAAAAGTCCCCAAAGATGGGAGCCCCCCTAAAGAAGTTATGAGGGCCCAAACATTCAATTAAGCAGTTTTTGGGGAATATCTCTATAACGGTAACGTGCACCGAAAGCTGTTATAAGGCAAATGTGTAGCTTATATAACGCTTAATTAAATATCTGAATTTCAGATTGATGCGTGCAATACTGAGGGCGCTATGAGGGTATGAACCGTACAATAACGGTATTTTTTCGTTATTTTCGTGGATTTCTTCATAACGGGACCGCATTCGGTTGGGAAGGCTGTAACAATTTATTGCTTCTATAACGTCAACTTAAAATGCCAAAACAACTTATTTATGCGGACACCCCTAAGGAAGCTATGAGGAGTCAAAACTAAACAACTAACTAAACAAAAAAACCGTTTCTCGGATTTTTTGATAACGGGAACCTCTAGAGGGAACCCATCTGGAATAAATTTGTAGCTCCTGTTGCTGTTACTAAGATGCCAAAAGTCCCCAAAGATGGGAGCCCCTCTAACGAAGTTATGAGGGTCCAAACATTCATTTAAGCAGTTTTTGGGGAATATCTTTATAACGGTAACGTGCACCGAAAACTGTTATACGGCAAATTTGTAGCTTATATACCGCTTAATTAAATATCTGAATTTCGGATTGATGCGTGAAATGCTTAGGGCGCTATGAGGGTCCGAACCGTGCAATAACGGTATTTTTCGTTATTTTCGTGAATTTTTTCATAACGGGAGCGCTTTCGGGAAGGAAGCCTGTAAATATTTGTTGCTTCTGTAACTTCAAATTCAAACGCCAAAACAACTCATCTATACGAAAACCCCCGAGGAAGCTATTAGGGGTCAAAATTAAACAAAAAACCGTTTCTCGGAAATTTTTTGATAACGGGAACCTCTAGAGGGAACCCATCTGAAGGAAATTTGTAGCCCGTGTGTCTGTTAGTGTGACATCAAAAGTCCCCAACGATGGGAGCCCCCCTAGGAAAGTTATGAGGGTCCAAACATCCAAATAAGCAGTTTTTAGTGAATATCTCTATAACGGTAATGTGCACCGAAAACTGTTATATGGCGAATTTGAAGTTTTTACAACGCCCAACTTAATGTTCAAATTTCAGATCGATACGTGCAGTACTAAGGGCGCTACGAGGTTCCAAAACTAGCAAATTCGGCATTTTTGGTTATTTTCGTGAAAATCTCCTTAACGGTAACGTATACCGGAAGCAGTCTGGAAAAATTGGATGTTTGGACCCTCATAACTTTCCTAGGGGGGCTCCCATCGTTGGGGACTTTTGATGTCACACTAACAGACACGAGCTACAAATTTCACTCAGATGGGTTCCCTCTAGAGGTTCCCGTTATCAAAAAATTTCCGAGAAACGGTTTTTTGTTTAATTTTGACCCCTAATAGCTTCCTTGGGGGTGTTCGCATAGATGTGTTGTTTTGGCGTTTGAATTTGAAGTTACAGAAGCAACAAATATTTACAGGCTTCCTTCCCGAATGCGCTCCCGTTATGAAGAAATTCACGAAAATAACGAAAAATACCGTTATTGTACGGTTCGGACCCTCATAGCGCCCTTAGCATTTCCCGCATCAATCCGAAATTCAGATATTTAATTAAGCGGTATATAAGCTACAAATTTGCCGTATAACAGTTTTCGGTGCACGTTACCGTTATAAAGATATTCCCCAAAAACTGCTTAAATGAATGTTTGGACCCTCATAACTTCGTTAGAGGGGCTCCCATCTTTGGGGACTTTTGGCATCTTAGTAACAGCAACAGGAGCTACAAATTTATTCCAGATGGGTTCCCTCTAGAGGTTCCCGTTATCAAAAAATCCGAGAAACGGTTTTTTGGTTTAGTTAGTTGTTTAGTTTTGACTCCTCATAGCTTCCTTAGGGGTGCCCGCATAAATAAGTTGTTTTGGCATTTTAAGTTGACGTTATAGAAGCAATAAATTGTTACAGCCTTCCCAACCGAATGCGGTCCCGTTATGAAGAAATCCACGAAAATAACGAAAAAATACCGTTATTGTACGGTTCATACCCTCATAGCGCCCTTAGTATTGCACGCATCAATCTGAAATTCAGATATTTAATTAAGCGTTATATAAGCTACACATTTGCCTTATAACAGCTTTCGGTGCACGTTACCGTTATAGAGATATTCCCCAAAAACTGCTTAATTGAATGTTTGGGCCCTAATAACTTCGTTAGGGGGGCTCCCATCTTTGGGGACTTTTGGCGTCTTACTAACAACCACAGAAGCTACAAATTTCTCCTAGAACACCTTAGAGCGCACTCCCTCGTCTTAGCACCATTTACGAAAAACCTCAAAAAACACGTTTTTTTAAGGTTGGAACCCCCAAAGCGCCCTTAAGGCTATACATATTAATATGAAATTTGGCCACTTTCTTCAAAACCCCATAGGCTACAAATTTTTCATACAAAAGTTTTTCGTACGAGTTACCGTTATAGAGATTTTAATGAAACCTTGCTAAAAATACCGTTAGACCTCTTGGCGCCGTTAGGAGTGCCCGAAAGTATTCGGTCTTTGCATCGTTTATTGAGAATTCACAAGAGCTTTAAATTTGCCATACACCACTTTTTTGTATATGCTACCGTTATCGAAATATTCAGAGAAACCTGTTTTCGAGGGTCTTTGACCCTCTGTAGCATCGCTGGCGGCACTCGTAGGGACGGGGACTTTTAGGGACTTGTTTAGGACGTCGAAAGGAAGGCTCATGCAAAAATCATGCTTTCCCTTAATTTTTCCGAAGTTCGGCCAAATTTTTGTTCAAATTTCCTGGCGTATATGATAAATAATGAAAATGAATAATTTCCAATCTCTCGCTTTGATCTAAGCCGTGGCCTACCTAAAGACGAATCATGAGCAATTAATGATAGGGGAAAATGACAGTTGAAGAAATGAGTACATGGCCATTGATTTTAACTTGCTTATTCGTAAAAAAGTACGCCTTTGCAGGTTGTAATTACGAACAAAAGCTATAGACACGAAATTGACGACCAAGCTCTCAGGAGCTACTAATTAGAAAAGAAAAGCTGCGGTTGAGTCCGATTTAAAAAAAAAAAACAGTCGCGAAGTATGGAGAAATTCCATTCAATTGATAAAAAAATAGACTAAAATTGAAGTTTAGAAGATGGAAGCCAAACAGTTAAAGGGGATAGTTTTAAAGGCGGGCCAATGAAAAAAAAATATTTCCGAAGAACGCTCAGGGCTCTCGTCCACTGCAAGCGTAAGCGTGAGCGGCGCGGCGCTTCAGCTTTCACAAAATTTGCGGAATAAAGCTTTTACAAGTAAGCACATCTTCCACTGGAAGAGTTATTTAGTCGCTTGTAATCTACAAAGGAGAAGGGAGTGTTGCTCGGGTGTGTATATTAGCGATTAGTATTGCGAAAATTATTTATATTATACGATTTTGTGGGCAGGTTTCACGATTTGAAGGTAACAAAATGTCTTATGCTGCATCAGCAGCAGCATCGGCATCGCTAAACATCAAGCGCAATGCATTTTACATTGCTGACAAAAATGTTGAGCAGAAAACTTGGCATTCAGCATATTTGTCAGCTATGAAATTCTGCCGATGCTGCTGCTGAGCTGATACGCGTAATCTATTTCAAGCATGACACTGGAAAAGTTTTTCAGTCGTTTTTGATACCCAAGCGTGTTAACACATTAGAGCCGGGTTTCTGATAGTCTATATTCAGTACCTGTCGGCTTGTTAGTCTTATCGCATAGAGAAGACACACACAATATTCAGAAAGCTTTTCCATTGTATTGAACGGAATTTTTGTTTATTTTACATAGTTACGCCATATTTTGCTTGGTTACGCCATCATCTTAGATTGAAAAAAATCGTTGCGCACTTTCATCCAACAGCGTAAATAAGCAAAAGATAACATAAATATGCAAAATTAATAAAATTTCAATCAATATAATGGAAATTATCAATACTAGCCCATAATTTTGATTGGATATTCCGGCGGTGGTACCGGTTATTCCGCATATCCCATAGTGGGGAATGCCCATGAGCGGCATTTATTAATTTCTCATTATCTACAAATATCCATTGTCCGATATAAAATACAAAATTTGTATTCTACTTTTCAAATCTGGTGTATTTAATACACCTGATTTGAAAAGTAACTCTCAACGCCTGAAGTTCGAGCGGCAATAAGCGTCAAATCCAAAACTTATTGAAACAATCGCACGAGTCGCGCGAAGCATGAAAACTATTGGCATGACGACTTGTGTTTTGTTGTTGTTAGAAGGCAGTTCGTAAAGAGAGTTCGTATGTAGTCTCGACTCACGAATTTGCTGTGCGCCTGTGCTGTTCCTGTTGTGCGTGCAGTCAAAGTAAAGCAAATTCCAGTTGTGAGAGTTGGAATGCACTCTCGGTAAAATTCGGAAAAGCTTTAAACGCGGGAGCGCCGCGCCGCTCGAAGCAAGTATGGACGGCAGGCGTTAAGATGCGTCAATGAGACTTCTTCTTCTCTGTACCGCAACCCCGTATAATTTTCATTACTATTCTATTCTATTACAATTTTTTCGTGTATAGAAACTATAAGGGGGCGCTTTCTTCAAGTTGCCCCCGGGCGCCATTTCACCTAAAGCCGGCCCTGTATGGATAGAATAAATCTTTGCTAAAAATCTTGCGGATTTTGGTCGCTCCGGGTGATTTCATTTTTCGTGCTCAACATATCACTGAAGCCATGGTGACGGCCGAACTTCCGACGAAATTCATCATGCGGAGATCACGAAATTTAATTAATATGTACTTCTAAAAGTTTCCAGTAGTTACAAAATATCGGCTGAACTAACAACTAAATTTTCAAACAATTGCAAAATGCAAAAATAGATCCTGAAATATATTAAACCTATAAAATTAAAAGCATTCCTTGCCAACGCCAATTATTTCACACCTATTTTCTTGGGTGGAGGATCAGTGGAGGCACGAACTGAAAAAGATTGCGAACCACTGATCTAGATAGTATGGATATCTACTATCAATCTGTTTGGTACAGTACCTAAGGGGCGCAAATTTGTCCTCTTGCCCGGAGCGGCGTAAGTCCTAGAGCGGGCGCTGTTCACATGGAATTCATAAAAAGACTGTCAAAATTTTAGTGATCGTCAAAGCAGAAACGGGTTACCTATGCATATATAACAAGGCAGGCGTTCTAAAAGAGGACACTATAGATTCGGCGTAGGCATGCGAGGGGTCATATCAAAGGGGACCTCGAGTATGCATGGACTTCGCGGGAACTGACGAAGGTAGTCCCTAACCCTTGGTTTGCATGGTGATGAAAACTACCTTAAAGTGTATGGTGGAGTCCCAGGGACTCCTTACTTCAATCTTAATAAAAGCAAAACCAATGTTGTTTTCGTAAAATTATCTATAAATATAGTTAATATTGTCCATCAACAATAGATTTTAACTTACATTAGGAACTTTTAACGAGTTTATTTTCTAGAACTTCCAGTTAAATTTACAGTCTCAAAAATGGCATAAAAGAATGCTCACTCCTTGCAAATAGTAAAATTTCAACTTTCAATAAAAATAATTTCCATTTTTTACTAATTTTGAATAGATAAACATATTCAATTATAAAATAAACATAAATTTTCTCAAATAGCATCTAAATAAAATCAATTCAGATAATGTTCTGTGAATTTTCTTCATACTTTTTTGATCATGACGGGAATATTGGTTTGTAGTAAGAGTTGCGAATATAATTTCCATTCCTCCATTATTTGTTTCAGCATGAGAAACAGTATATTCTCTGATTCCGAGGAATTTATCACAACTCCATTATCAATTTCATCAGGCAGGTTTACCTTTAGGGTTTCTAATGCTGTGAGCCTGTTGTTCTGGACAACATTGTATGTATTGTACATACGTGAAGCCAGGTTAGCTTTTTTCAGTTGTGTAATTAATTGTGTCAGGAACTAAAGTCTTTTTAGTTGTGGGCATACATTTTAAGATTAATTGAAGACATAGGGATTTATTTCACAAATGTCGAAAACAAGAAACATAACTACCATAGGTCATTGAAGAGTACGACGGCTGCAAAAACAGTGTACATTTCGATTGCATCTACTTCACCCTTGGTGTAATTATAATATACATAATTATAATTTCTGGTTAATTTGTCTCAGAAACAAAGGTGTGGTCATGGTGTACCAAAGAACAAAAAGAGACAGCCTTTCTCTATTAGGAAACATAACTAACCAGTGTGCAATCCAAATAATGACTTCTTCCAACCATTGTGTCGGAACACTAGCAGGATTTTACGCCAAAACAATGATATGGGTAATATTACATCGGTTGGAAGCCATGAAAATAGCTTATTACATTAAAAAAGCTTGATAGAGCACAATACAAAAATCGACAATTGCTCTCATTGCATAACACAAAGTGCATGGTGGAGTCCCACGGACTCCTTCTACCGTTATTACTCACCGAAGCAAATAGCGCAAGCACACGTCGTCTTCTGTCCAAGTCCACCGCGCTACTGGAGGAAGGTACTAAAACGCACTGAAACGTATTTGCCTTATTATAAAAGTTATTGATAAAAGTAATCTGAGGAGGAGTCCCTGGGACTCACCATGCAAATTAAGGGCTAATCTATGATTTACTTGAGTCGATACGAGTTGTACTTTCCACTCTACCGACTACTCTACCACCATGCTAGTTGTATCAACTCTACTGTTTTCTAGTCCACATAATTGTTTCTTCCGCAGAAATATGGGAAGACCTGGGGCTTACAACCAAAATTCGTATATTGGATTTATACCGTTATTGTGCGGCCTATTTTGCTTTATGGAGTTAGTGTGTGGTGGATGGCACTGAGCACCACTACCTATTATAATTTGCTGGCCAAAGTTCAAACGCAGGCTTCTCTTCTCATAACAGGAGCTTTTCGCACAACACCTTCATTCGGATTAGATATGTTGCTGGGACTGCTGGGCACTCATCGATACTTCGCAACTTCAACCTGCCCCCATCGACTGACTACATTTTTCCCAATCACTTTTTTGGTATGAACCATTGCAGCTTGATCCCGTCAAGGGAATCTTGGGATATTAACAGGTACCTGGTGAGTGGATCCATTGCAATCTATACTGATGGCTCCAAGACGGATGCGGGAGTTGGTGTGGGAATTCACTCGGATGAATTGAACATTAATTTGTTTTTCTGCCACCCTAATTTCTGCAGCGTCCTCCAGGCAGAGGTCACAGCGATATTAGAAGCTCTAACTTGGTTGAGTTGTCACGCAATTCGATCACTTGATTTAGTGCTAACCGCATCAAGGACTATTGAGAATTGCCGATCATTACTTAGAGAGATGGGTCGCTTTTTCAACATTACTCTATGCTGGATACCGGGCCATAGTATGGCTTTATTGGCAATCGCTACGCAGATGACTTGGCCCGATATGCGTCAGAAGGTAACGCTGAAGACAGCCGCGTCCACTTGAAAATGCCTATTCTCACCTGTGCAGTGATAATAGAAGATGCTGCAGAACACAGGACCAACGCAAGATGGACTAATGGCTCGACTTGCGCATCGACAAGAATGATCTGGCCAAAACTAGACATAGTCCACCCTAATATTTTACCGTCCTTGGACAGAAAGCATATTCGCAACGTGGTATGGTTAATATCGGGGCAATGCCTTATTGGGCAGCACGCAAGAAGACTCTGAATTCCTCACAACGACTTTTGCAGAAGTTGTGATGACGAAGAATAAGAAGGCTCAAGGTATTTTTACGATACCGATGACCTTCGTGATGTGAGCCCAATACTGCTCAATAGATATATTGTTAGCACTGGCTGGTTTCATAGCATAAGCGGTTAGTAGTGACACGATTCTCTCGGTGGTATCACAATGGACTAAATTATGGTCTAAGTGCGCTGTATGTATCTGCCCTGTGGCATGGGTTAAGAATAATGCCTCCGCTTCCTCCGGCGTGTCGTAGAAGGCGACTAATGGGGCAGGGGAGAATAAAACTGTCCTGGGCTTCGTACAAATCACCACAATTGCGCGCGACGTTGTTTGTGCTAAATTGTGTGGATATGAACGAAGCTTAATATAAATTGACCCCTGTGGTGTTGGGGTTAGAATTATGCCACAGCGTTCCCGGCTTGTCGTAGAAGGCGACTTGAGGGATAGGGTGTGTAGGCTTGTAACTTGCATACCTGAAACTAAACTACACTCGAAACATTGAACGAGCCTCGGATACCACGGACTGATTTACCGGCAACGACCTTTGGCTACAAACAACGGACTACGATTGGTTTTTGGAACGTTCGAACGATGTGGGGCGAGTGCAGTAGTACAAGACTCACGGAAGTCGAACGGGAAATGACCGCATATAGAATTTCGATATTAGGACTGAGCGAAACAAGATGGACCGGATCGGGAACGACCTTATCACCTAGTTCCCAAACTGTGCTGCTTTACTCTGGTAGTGAACTTGAAGCCTCACCCAGAATGGCTGGAGTCGGCATCCTTTTGAACAAGGAAGCTCGCCAATCTCTTATAGATTGGAGGCCTATTTCCGACCGAATAATAACTGCCAGATTCAAGTCCAGAGTAAGGAACATTACTATAATTCAGTGCTACGCCCCGACTGAGTCAGCCGACCAGCATGCTAAGGACGCCTTTTACCACCTGCTTGGCGACACCTTTGACAAGGCTCCCAGAGGTGATATAAAAATTATTATGGGGGATCTCAATGCTAAAGTTGGGTCTGACAATGTTGGATTGGAACATCTTATGGGCAATCACGGTCTGGGTGTTAGGAACGACAATGGTGAGTTGTTCGTAGAGTTCTGTAACTCTCGTCAGCTTGTCATTGGCGGCACCTTGTTCAAACACAAACCTTGCCATTTAGCAACCTGGATATCTCCAGATGGCCGAACAGAGAACCAGATTGACCATATAGCCATCTCCAAAACATGGAGGAATTGTCTCATGGACGTCAGGGCTAAGCGTGGTGCTGATGTAGGCAGCGATCACCAACTTGTCATAGCAAACATTCGCTTGCGCACCGCTGCTATTCGTCGCACACAAAACGAGCATGTATTGCCACGATTTAATGTGCAAAAACTTAAAGATCCATCGACAAAACGTGCAGTTTCTAGTGCATTGCACGAGATAGCTAATGCACAAACGCCAGATACTCCTTCATCAATTGATGATAGATGGAACATTGTGAAGGACGCTTTTATATCGTGTGGCGAAACATTTGTGGGCAGACTTCAGCGAGGTAGGAGACCATTTATCAGCGACGATACATGGTCTCTGATAACTGCACGGAAGAGAATTAAAGAGCAATTGAACTCGGCTACTGACACTACAGTCAAGCAACAACTGAGGACCGAGTACAATTCTCTTCAAAAAAGAGTGCAGAGAAGCGTAAGACGTGATAAACGCAACAACATCAACGCGTTAGCGGCGGAGGCAGAAGATGCGGCTTACCGTGGTGACAGTGGGACCCTTTACAAGCTCATTAAGCCATTGACTGGCAAATCTTTTACCCATGAGCATCCTGTAAAAGATAAAAACGGGTCTCTGCTAGTCACAGACGAACAACAACTGCGCCGTTGGAGAGAGCATTTCATGGAGCTACTTAACAACAACTTCAACCCTTCAAGCCCACCTCCACCGGAAGCAGCAAGTCTTCCGCAAATGGCCAGAATTAATACCGGTGTACCATCCAAGCTGGAAATAATTAAGGCCCTTAAATCATTGGAAGCTGGTAAAGCCCCGGGGGCAGACGGTATCCCCATGGAACTTTTGAAAGCGGATACCAACGCTACATCGGATATTCTTCTACCCCTGATCCAAGAGTGTTGGACAACCGAGACTCTCCCTCAAGAATGGAAGAAGGGCGTCATTGTTAAAATCCCTAAGAAAGGAAATCTCAAGGATTGCAATAATTGGCGTGGAATCTGTCTCCTCCCTGCAGTCTCTAAACTGATGGCCAAAATAATCTTGGACCGGATCAAAACCACGATCGACCGGACTCTGAACAATGAACAAGCTGGTTTTCGTGAGGGGTTTTCATGTAGCGATCATATCAACACCCTCCGAATTATAATTGAACAATCCGCTGAATGGAGATCCCCGTTACATCTTATGTTCATTGACTTCGAGAAGGCGTTTGACAGCGTTGACCGGGCTTATATCTGGACAGCCTTGCGTAGGAGAGGCATACCAGAGAAACTTATTTCCATCATAAAGGAGTCCTATAATGGAGCCCAATGTCATGTCTTGCACAAGGGTGAATTGTCCAGTCCTTTTGAGGTGAATAATGGAGTCAGACAAGGCTGTATTTTATCCCCAATGCTGTTCCTTATTACCATCAACGACGTAATCTGCGATTCCCTACGCGACCATAAAAGTAGGGGTATCAGGTGGAAATTATTCGATTACCTTCAGCACCTGGACTACGCCGACGACATTTGCCTTCTCTCAAACACACCAGATAATCTGGCTCAAATGACGGATGCTTTGCATCGTGAAAGTCGAAGCGCTGCCTTGAAAATTAATGCCGCTAAGACTAAATACATGAGCTTGTCATCAGGAGGGCAAAACACCATTTCTATCTCCGGACAACCGATAGAAAAAGTCGAGGACTTTACTTACCTTGGAAGCGTAGTGACCGCGGATGGTGGGGCTGATGCCGATGTAGAGTCGCGAATAAATAAAGCCCGAGCAGTATTTTTCAGCCTGACTCCTCTCTGGCAAAACCACAACATCTCCAGAAATACCAAACTCCGGATATTCGAAAGCAATGTAAAATCTGTGCTTTTATATGGGTGTTCCACGTGGAAGGTGACCAGTAACATTACCACCAAACTGCAAACTTTCGTGAATCAGTGCCTACGACGCATCCTACAAATTCGCTGGCCTGAGGTTATATCTAACGACGACCTCCTCAAAATTACTCGCCAAAATAGGATAGGCATCGACATCAAAAGGCGAAAGTGGCAGTGGATAGGTCACACACTTCGAAAAGAGCCAAAAAACATTGCTAAACAGGCTCTAGATTGGAATCCTCAGGGAACCAATGCTAGCCGTCGTGTGGGACGACCCAAAAATACATGGAGAAGATCTGTTGAGGCAGAAGGAAAATCTATAGGCAAATCGTGGGACCAGCTAAAGGCGATGGCTGCTAATAGGCAGAGGTGGAAAAGAGGCGTAGTCAATGCCCTATGCCCCACTAGGGGTTAAAAGGAACCAGAGAGAGAGCGCTGTATGTAGACCTGGCAGCCCCTGCACCTAACTTAACCTAGAGCTATATTATTGGAATGGAATCTGAAATTGGCATTTCTCTCTAGTTTCATCTAGGTATGCAAAGATATGCTCCATACCCTCTAGGAGCTGACATTGAGCTGGACGCCCTCTTTTACCTCCACTCGATCGCGCTGTGGCTAATAATATATTGGCAGTGAATGTGGTACCTGCAATGTTACGCATGTCAGTTGGTGTTACCAAAAGGGACCACATCAAGGGTAGCTATACATCCGAGGCAGCTTGTCCATAGACCAACCAATCACCGAAAAGCTCGAAGTCCGACGAATGGATTGGTATTGCCATGTTAAAAGGCATCCGCCTGAGAACCCCGCAAAGAGAGCGATATCAATGGAAGTTCCACTTGATGGACCCAAGGCCAGAGGCAGACCGAACAACACTTGGATGTGTCAAATGAAAATGCAATAACAACGCATCGGGTCTCGGCGATGACACGATCCAAGCTAGAGCTGCCTGTAGAAATATGCTGAGATATTACCGCCAAAACGGGCGATGTGCCTACACCGCAGGTGGAGCAACGCGAAACCATGTAGCGGTATAAAGAACCATGTAGCGGTATAAAGAGGCAAGGAAGAAGAAGTGGTACCTGCACTTCGTGTCATCGAGGTCATTTATAGATTGAAGACAGCAACGACGTATGCCACTTCGTATGAGGTTGTTCTGTATGCAGAGAACACTCTTAATGCGCACCTACGGTAAACCGAGTTCAATTTCTGAATTTCTGAAACACATCTTTTGCTTCATCTGATCGCTAGATTTAATGCTCTTCGAGCAATTTTCTAGGATTCTAGGAGGGCATCACGAGCAATACCCTGAGTCAATCGCTGGCACTGATGTCTCGCCTTCAGACAATTTCGTCTGAGAATCTCTATTTTTTCGAACCACCAGTAATTGTCTGTCTCGCCAAACCTCTTTGTAGACCACCCAACGAAGCGGGTATTGCTCCTTGGTCGATACACCCTGCAACCTGCCGCAAACAAAATTGCTTGGTGGTCACTATGAATATTAAGCTCACTAACTTGCCACTCCATCGCCAGTGCCAATGCGCTGCTGACAAATGTGAGATCAATGATGGATCCCCCGTTTCCTCTTTTGAAGGTGTTTCTATCCCCTGAGTTCATAAGATCAAAATCCATCCTCGAGAACGCTTCCAAAAGTGCACGACCACGCCTATTCGTCACTCGACTACCCCATTCGGTGGCCCACACGTTGAAGTCTCCCGCAATCATCGCATGGCGTTTTGTACTTGCGTCATGAACAAGGCCCTCAAGAAATTCCTCGAACTGGATATCATTCGACCGTGGTGGAGCCTAGCAGCTATACACATATATGCCGTTCATTTTGCTCTTACAACTCCTTTTAGATCGCCTGCCATTTCTTGCTGGAAAGGGTAGTCACCGCAAGTCCAGATCGCCACTTGGTTATCCTTATCTGTGACCCAGATTGATCCCCCGAACTCTTGTACTGATCGCAGATGATACCATAGATAGAATGGTCTCCTCATTCACCGTTTGCACCAAAAGATCCAGTGCTGCCCAACAGTGGTTTAAATTTAACTGCAAGAACTTCATACAGAAATTTGCTTTAGTGCTTCCCGCTAGAAAGGGCATTTAGTCCGTCCCGTTTAATGGTTGCAGTTTTCCCTCTCTGCTCCCTTACACAATATACAATGGGGCTCGCCCTCACAGGAGGCTGCCTTGTGAACTTCTTTCCCACATTTATAGCAAGTTCTTGACTTATCGTGTTTGCTGCTGCAGTCCATCGTGAAGTGTCCAAAAGCAAAACACCTGTAACATCTGTTCGGGACCAAATAAGGTCTTATGCGACAGCTAGTCGAGCCCACCTTAAGCTTGCCCCGTTCCATAGCCTTGTTAGCCTCCTTAGTGGACATGCTTATGACTGCGATCTGCGTGCCGCCGTAGGCCTTCCGCAGTGACTTTACCGCGTTGATTTCCAAGGTTACCTCCAGTCCTTCCTGGATAGCCTTGCAGATGTCCTCCCTTGTAGTCACCTCGTCAAGGTCCAGGACTTCTAGCCTCGTCTCATGTCTGAATGTTTTTATGTCGGCCGGTTTAATTCTTAACAAATACCAAGGGCTGCTGCATGGGAGACCTGTTGGAACTCCTTTTAAATTGGTTTTCCCCAGTTGGAGTGTTCACCGCTTCATTCACACCTGTCGCTTCATATGTTACGGCAGCCAGTTGCGCCACTGCTGCAGTACTGAAGCATTTAAAGTGCTGTATCCTTTGCATCTACAAAGCTGAGGTTGTACTCAAATTAAGGAAGATTTTATTAGCCTTAAAAATACAGTAGACGACTTTCTTGTAGGAAGCGCATTTTAAAAATTACAAAACAAAATATGAAAGAAGTCCGAAAATTTTGAGGGTAACAGGGGTAGCACAGGTTTTTTGAAGTTACAAACTTGGTCGTACACTTCTGGTATCTCTCCTAACAATATCCCAAGAAACCAGAGACGAGCAATTTTGTGCGACCTAAAATCGTCAGATGACTGCAGGGCCGGATTTCCCAAATGGGCAACCTGGGCTACTGCCCGGGGCGGCAGAATTTGAAGGGCGGCAAATTCTTAAATTTTTCCATTGGTCTAAAATTACGGGAAAGATGGATTTTGAAAACTCTAACATAATTGTAGAAAATAATTTGCTTTTTTAATTTATTCTAGTTAGATGTACATATTCGTTTTAATCCAAAGCACCTAATGGCAACCTCAACTCAAATTTAAAAAATTGGGACTACGCCAAATTTTGCTTGAAGCATACACTCAATCACTCTGAATGGCGTGGCGGCCTTTATTCAACTAGAGTAGGAGTAAAAATCATTTTTGGCTTCACTTTAAACATTATTATGCCTGAAGCCACATTAAATGATATAAATACGCGAGTACTTGGCTGCCAGCTCCTGTTTTCAAGCCTCTAAAATTGCCCCAGATTTGAAGAAAAAAACGAAAAATATTTTTGGTGATAGCGATCCTTCAGAAAGTTCAAGACGCCTCCATAGCAAGTAACTCATCTTAACACACATTTTCGTGTGTTCAATTACTTTTAAAATTTGTCCACACATCAAATTCGCTGGGAGAAAGGATTTGGTTACGGGAGAGGTCCAAGTCTCGATATTAGAAATGCGGAATTGGCTATCAAATTTTTGAGTTTCTATCGGGTGATTAGGTTTAACTAAATTTTTAAGAATTTGTAAATTAAATTTTCGAATTTGCAATTTTTTTTCCAGAGAAAAACGGGAAATTCCACCGAAAATATATAAAATAATTTTAAATAGTTGAAATCAGGAAAATCTAGAACTTTTTAGGCATAGAATGATTTTAAATCAGTGCTTTCCCATTTCATTTGCGTTATCTTTATCACCGAAAATAAATTAGGTGAAGGTTCTAAAACAATTTTAGGAGGTGCACGGAACAGCAGGATTCCTCCCCTGGGAAGCAACATACAAATTTTTCAAGTACACAAGATACGCTTACTAGTAAAAAATTTGAAATTTTCAATTCTTCACATACGCCCGCTAACGTTTTGCCTACATTTCCTTTGTGAGGTGACAACTGCTACCTTCACGCTTATCAAGTGGCGGAGGGCGGCAAATTCGTTACTGCCCAGGAGCGCAATAGAGGCTAAATCCGGCCCTGGATGACTGGCCTAATATGTTTCCTGGATATGTTTGCCCCGGATTGACTTCTGAAAAAGTTGGTCGCGTTAGAGTACAATATACTCTGGCAATTTACTCAAATAAGAAAAACATAAAATTTGTTCAAATAGAATTGTTAACAATTTCAATATGCATTCGCGTTTTGCAATGTTCTGGTCACTGTACATTAGAAATGTTTATAAAAGCTGATAAATCTAATAGAAAACAACTGTTTCGCACAACTTCTGCTAAAGTGTAGGTTAAGAACCTTTGAAAATATTCTGAAACGAGTCGTAGCATATTTAAGAAAAATGTACGCTGTAAATTGTGTAAGTATGAAAATAATATTCGAAAATATGTAGTTTGAAATAAATTTTTCAATAGTTCCTAGTTCTGTTTGTTGGGAGTTCTTTGCAAGGTGCCCATAGTGCGTGCTACGATGCTGCAGTTACAGAATATGAGGGATCGCACGTGTGTGTCAGTATTACCGAATTTAAATTGTTAAATGGTATGCCATTGTCTTGTTTATTACATATATAAAGCAACGGATTTCAACTTGTGTATTTTGTTTTCTAGAAAAGGTGATTTCAGATGAATCAACAACATATACTTGTCCGGAGGGATTGGTTTGTGCTGACACAGATCAGATTTGTGAAGACCCGACGCGAGTGCAAGCATCCTGTGATAAACCAGCTAAATGTGAAGATTGCTCACAAGGTGCAAAGTATGCATGTATAAGTGCTACGGAATTTGTACCATGTTGTCAAGGCAAAATGCTATCAGCATTTGTGCGGAAATGTCCGGCGGCCGAGCAATATTGTGGTTTTGGAGATAGTTTTGATCGAACGTCGGCCGCATATCCGTGCACAGCTATCGAAACGGTAGGTTCAAAATACATGAAGAACTGACATGAAAAAAATATCTTCAATCGATTAGAAGGCCAATAATTCCACCTTCTCATTTGGAAACTCATTGAGGGCATGTTCATCGGCTAGATGACTTGCTTCGACGAGACGCCTAGTCTATGATCGCGGAGAGCAGACTTTTGAAATTCTGTGAAATTTTTAGCACTGATTGCTCGGCGGTTTTGTCCACATTCATTTACTTGATTTTTATTAAAATATTTGTTTTTTTCAGAGACAAGTTTGTCAAACTACCGAAGTTAAAACTGAAGCACCAGCAACTACGGTACAACCTGAAGAGCCAACCACTACAGAAACACCTGAGCCGTCTGGGGTAGAAGCTTGTGGGGACACGATTGGAACTCAGGCAGTGACAACGGATACAACATGTAAATCGTAAGTCTATAGTTGAAATACACTACCTATAGAACCGTTGGAAAACTTGCCACATTTTTTTCCAGTTACTTCTACTGTTCGTCAACCAACGGTGTAATGAGGCGTGCAGACTATGTATGTCCGGGAATATATGTGTTCAATCCGACAACGAAAAGATGTATTTCACCAACACTATACAAATGTCCAACCACTATGGCTTCCGGTTAAAATGGATTTTGTTTTGATTTAAAACAAATATTATTTTCCTAATAAAATCCGTTGTTTAATATTAAATTAAACGAGACCGAGTTCTAATCGTGCGAATAGCACGATGAGTGTATACCCTATACCCATGTACAGACCTAGAATGCGCGTAAAACCGAAAATATTCAATTTAATTTTTTTTTTAAGGGGGAGGGGTAGATGGGCTGAATCTCGCACATCTTTAATATCTTATAACGGCATCCAGCAGCTATCATTTGCGATAAATTTCAAGTTTTTCGGGACATTCTATCAAAAGATATGGTGGAATATTGCTTTGTAGGGGATGTAGGGGTAGGGGAAGGCAGACCTTCTCCACTTTCCACTAACTTCAAGCATAAGTCACAATTAGGCATTGATGAAAATTTCAGGTCCCTAGCGACATTCTGTCGAAAAATATGGCCGAATTACACTATCACGGAGGGGTCATTTGTATGGGAGGTAGGGAAACCCTTGGTCCGATTTGGCCCATTTTCAATACCATCCAAGCTTTTATCAAAGCAATCATCTGACCGGAATTTCAAAACGCTAGCTCCATTATTTCGGGAGTTATCGTGCGAACTGACAGACACACGGACGGACAGACAGACAGACAGACAGACAGACGGACATGGCTTATTCGAATCAGGGACCGACCCTGATCATTTATATATATACTTTGCCATACCTCAGGTGGCTCCTTTGAGGTGTTACATAAATCGTCGTAACAAAAACAATATACCCTATACCATCTTATGTAGTCTGGCTGGTCTAGCGGTTAGTGCGCGCACCTTCGGTGCACAGGCTCATGAGTTCAAATCTCACCGTGTTCCATGGTGTTTTTCGAACTCACGAGCTTGTGACGGACTATGATCTCACTCAGATGTTAAACGAGTACCCATTTATGGGGATAAATAACACTGCTGAGCGTGATGCTGATCTCATTACCTCAACAAAAAGCAGATAAGATCTTGGAAATAGGATGTCACTAACACATCCTGCGGCCTTAGTCCAATGCTGGATTGTCGCGCCTGTTATTTATTTTATCTTATGGGTATAGGGTATAATTATGCTAATCTGCCCCTAATTGCTATTCTACGGTTTTATCGAATATGTACATGGAACCATGCACCCTTACTAACATCATCATTTCAGGGTAAGTACTATTGTTCACCAAGCGAAAAACGTGCATTTATGTCTCCTGTGAAAAATGTGCCGTGGAGACTTGCCTTTTATTCCCTAAATTTAAAATAAATGTGTGACCTAATTGATTGTCAATTACACCTTTTCACTGTGAAATTAAGTGCAACTGCATTGTTTTTGCTGGCGAAAAGTCAGTACATCCAATCGAATTCGATTTCACGATCACCAAATTTTGACAGTATGTACATATTTGTATGGATTTCACGTGAATTGAGGATGTTACACCTACTCTCCCATGGAAAATTTTGACTATCTTTGTATGAAAGACTGTCAAAAATTTTATGATCGTCGAGTTATAAGCAGAATAGGGCTACCTATCGCTAGCTTGTGTTTTCTGATCAAACTTATGGTGTTCTCTTCAATTCATAACTACGCGAATATTCCAAGCTGCCACTACTTCCTCAACTTATCTCAAGTCAATATGATCTCTTCCCATAAGCTAAAAGGTGCAGACGCAAATACCCTTCAGCGACCAGTTCATATTTTTAACATTTATAGGTTAGATGCACAGCCGGTGAATCTGTAGTTTCCGGTGAATGTCGGAGTGCACTGAGTACGTTGCTCTTCAACATCGTTCTGTGGACCTGATGGACTTTCAAACACCTTTTTAAAGAGAGTTAGTAACACGATTTCAATACCACTCTCAATAATTTTTAATAAGAGTATTCGTGAGTGTATTTTCCCGGGTCAATGGAAGTGTTCATATATAGTTCCAATTCCTTAATCAGGGGACCAAAATATTGCGTCAAACTACTTGCCGATAGCTTTATTATCACCTTGTTCAAAACTGCTGGAACGTATTGTATACAATTATATTGATGAACATTTTGGTCATTTAATTGATTCTGCTCAGCATAGTTTCCGTAAAAAAAATCCACTACCACAAATTTGGCTGAATTTGTTGATTTTGTGGCGAGCTCGTTTCACAAGCGCCTGGATGTCCACGCAATTTATACCGATTTTTCCAAAGCCTTTGATACGGTCAACCATGTTGTGCTACTAAATAAACTTCATGAGTTAAGTTTCCCCCCTTGGCTACTTTCGTGGTTGTCGTCTTACCTACTTGACAGATCTTCCAAAGTAATTTCTAATAACAGCATTTCATCGGAATTTACACCAACATGAGGGGTACCACAAGGATCTATTTTAGGGCCTCTTCTTTTTTCATTCTTTGTGAATGACCTTCCCTCTATTCTAAGCAACCGATGTCTTTTGTACGCGATGACTGCAAGATGTTTACCTCTGTTTCATGCCTAGAAGATTGTCTTTCGTTGCAAGCTGATCTGGACTTATTGTCGTCCTGGTGCCTCACCAATGATCTACTTCTTAACATATCGAAGTGTTCGGTAATGATCTACTCTCTGAACCTTTATCTACATTCTTCTCGTATTCCGTCAAAATGTTTCCTTTAAAACATGTGGACACAGTCACAGCCCTGGGAATCATCTTTGATTCAAAAATTCGATTTCATGATCACTATGAAAGTATAGTTAAAAGGGGCTCGAGACTAGCGGGCTTCGTTCTCCGCTGCACCAGTGATTTTCGTTCTGAAATCAGTGCTGTGAGATTATTTAACTCCCTTGTAAGTAGCATTTTGGAGTATGCTTCAGTGGTTTGGTCCCCGACTACTGTCGTGTCTACTGATGCCATAGAGCGGGTTCAGCGAAGATTTACCAAATCATTATTTTTCAAATTTAAACTTCCGTATCTTCCTTACCCAGAAAGACTAGACTTCCTTAAACTACTTTTCCCTAGAGAAGCGAAGAACTTTCCTTGAACAATGTTTCTTATACAAAATTCGCCGAGGATTTATACACTCAAGTTTAGCAGATAAAATTGATTATAGAGTTTCATTATACAACACTCGATTTAATGCCATCTTTAATCCTCCTGTAACTGACCTAGCTCTATATGCCAATTCTCCTTTGATTCGAATGATGAGAACATATGATTCTATGGAAATTGGACCTCTTCTCTTGCATCATTTAAAAGTATTATTTCGTCAAACATTTCTAACTAATATCTAAGTCATCATACTTTTGTTTTGCTCTTTTGTTTAATTTTTTTTTCTTTTTTTAATAGTTTGCATAATAATTTTTTATTTTTGTAATATTCTTTTCTTCTCATTTCAAATTGAAATATTTTTTCCTTTTTGAACTCCTGGATTAATATCTAATGTTACTGATGTAATTGGAAAACTTCGTTCCTAAAGTAGTGAGGATAACTTTTAGATAAAATTACTCAGACTTTAATTAATTAAGAATAAGCTATGGTAAGAATTGTGACTCCCTTTTTTTAGATACAGTCAAGGTGTTTTTTACGTCCTATATCAGAAGAAGCTATCGCAGCAATTTGATCTTTGATCATGTTAGAACTTGTTTTCGTGAATTTCTAAAGCCAGAATCATTTCTGGCAAGTTGATCCATGTTATAAATCTCTTGCTTTGCTTTCATTAGTCTGGCTGGTTTCGTGGTTAACCCTCATCCAGCGGCAGATTTTTACAACGCTTGCCGGCGGCAAAGGTACACCTGTACCTTAGTACATTTTGTATGAAAATCTTCACTATTTGTATGAATTTTGACCGTAAAACCGTTACATTATGTTGGCTAGTCACAAATTAGTAACTTTTTTTTTGCCGAAGTTGATGTTTTAAGAAGTTGGGTTTATGTGGATTTAATTTTTGGAGTTGGTAAATTTATAGAAAATAGGCAAAATGTTAAGGAGAAAATTAAAAAAATGGGTTGCATGGAATTTTAATTTGACGAAATCTGAAATTAATTTAAAAATGAAAAGTAGAAAACGATTCAAATTAAGTCATTAATGATTTGAGAAGAGTTTGGTATGTTTTATTTGCGAATTGTGGAGTCTTTGTGGAAAATTTACCCCCTACCCCCAATATATTATTCTGTTAATAGAACCCGTTACCGCTAACGAAAAAGACATCAATAATTATCACATTCTCGTTATTTTCCATAAAACAACAATGCTGGAAGCAATAAATATATTGGAGAAATGTGTAAAAGTTGTATTATACGAAAGCCAGGCCCTGTCAAGCAACAAGCAAGTATAGAATCGATTAGGATAATTTTCTGTCTCCAATCTTTAGAAATCTAAGCTCAGGCCAATTCGTATTGTGGAAAAACATCTAAAATAGTAATTGTGCTTGTTGTTGGTTATATGTAATATATTTACTCATATATGAATTTAAATCCAAGGATTATTTGAAAAATTCAAACAAAAAACCCAAGACATGTGGCATAATCTATAGCAGTTATCGATATCTATATGGTACCGACGTATAATTCAACCAAGTTTATGTACATACCACCCAAACATCCAATTTTAGAAATTTGGTTAGATGCTCCTGCTGGTTTTCAGCTTAAACTTCAAAAGAAACTCGGGTGGACGCAACGCCGTCTAGATATTAAGGCCGCAATGTAGAATCTTAGACGTCAAAATCAGCTTATAGTTTTAGGTTATGTTCGCCAATGTTGCACTGTTTTGTTTTTGCTTTTAATTACGTCACTACTTGTTTTTGTTGTTTGTTCGTGTAAATAAAAAATTTAAGAGCTAAACTATGACGGCATTGTCCAGCTGAGTTGCGGCTATGATATATCTAGATGGCGTTGGTGGACGTCCCAAATTACACAAATAATAAATATAAATAAATAATAAATATTAGGTGATGGAATACAAATTATGGGAATTTGTGATAAAGAAAATCAACCGCTAAAATCCTAAACCTAATTACCATTAGATGTTATGGGGAAAGAAGGCGTATTGAATTGTATTGGTTACCCCAAGCCATTACTTCAAAAAGTTTGGTATGCCAGTAAAAGTCTTCAAATTGATGTCAAATAATCAAAACCCGCTGTATGAGCTAGCCTAGTCCTTATAAATCGATATTTCCAAGGACCTTGATCATTACAAATAAAATTCGTAAATCAAAAATCAAATACTTCTGTACATTACTTGAGTCACAACTTATTGATGCTATAATAAGTCTCTCTAAGCATGAGAATTCACCAAAAATATTTTATTTTCCTCTTTTGTAAATTTTCTTTTATACAAAATATATGAAGGTACAAATGTACCTTTGCCGCCGTTAAAGGGTGTAAGATTAATTTTGCTCCCTAACTTGGGGATGGGTGGTCACACATTTCTGAAATTTGGAATACATATTTAAAACTAAAATCGTAGAGATGTCAGAAAATTTCAGACAGATCGGACCCATAGCAAAAAAGTTACGGTATTTTAAAAACGAAAAAGGTACACCTGTACCTATCCCGCTGGATGAGGGTTAATAAGCGCTCTTTCAGTGCACAGGCCACATGGTCATGGGTTCGAGACTCACCGTGAACGAATTCCCTTTATGGTGTTTTTTGAAATCACGATCCATGTGACCTCAACAAAAAGCAGTTAAGATCTTGGAAATTCAATGTCACTAACACATCCGCGAAATTAGTCCAATGTTCGATCTATGCGCCAACAGAAGGGTTAATTATCACGTCAGCATTTTGAGAGAGTAGTAGATATTACGCGCGGATACTATTTTCTCAATTGTAAACATAAACATAAACATAAACATAAACATATGAAGCAAACTCGTTTGTGTTTTCATTAAGTATGTGTGAAATGCGATAGTGTGAAAAATGTGCCATTTTTATTTTTTGATGCCCACTCTGTACTAACATGCCCACATTGTACTGCATTGGGTTACTATGATTTTTCTAAGGGTCCATTACACAGTCATATTTCTATTATCATATGTATGTCATATGCTTAAGCCTACTTGATTTCGTTTACTTCATGTGGGAAATTTTGAGCCGCATGAATTGAGTAGGCTTAAGGATATGACATACATATGATAATAGAAATATGACTGTGTAATGGAGCCCTAAGATCAGAGCCGGATTTCCCATATGGGCAACCTGGGCAACTGCCCGGGGCGGCTGATTTTGAAGGGCGGCAAAGTTTTGAAACTTTCTATTAGCTAGAAATTCATTGAAAGATGCAAAAATGGATTTTATTTTAAAATATATTCTAGTTAGGTAGGTGTATTAAGCGCTGTTTTCACGATGGATTTGTCGTCCAACTTTTGATCACTCAAACAAGTTGGACAACAAATCCATCGTGTAAACAGAAGTTAAACAACAAGTTTAACTTTGAACGAGCATACAAACAAATCCACCGTGAAAACAGAAGTTAGATAACTTGTTTGAGATGCATTGGTTATAGTCCAATCGAAATATATTAATAAAGAATTAATGCGCCTGATTACCAATATCTGTGCGCTATCATCCAATTCCGGCTTTCCGTTGACTTTTGGGGCACGCTGTATACTCATTCGGTCATGTTTCCTTCAATGTTTAAAATATTCACGAAAAAATAAAAAAAAAGTAAATATATTTTTCTTGTACTAATACGTATTGCAAAAACTGATAACGTTTTACGACCGCTCCAACTACTGTTTACACGGCCAACAAGTTTGATAGGATTTGTTCGAGAGAATATAGTACGTGTAAACAGCCTTCCAACTTGGATAAGTTTGAGGGAAAAGTTGGATGCAAACAAGTTTGAAGCCATCTAAACGCGCCTTTAGACCTTTCGCACCCTCACCTCAAATTTTAATGAGACTTCGCCTTCAAAATTTGGCACTTATCCTTCGCACAAAATTTCCTAGAAGCATTTACTCTGATTGGTTTATTGGTGGCTGGTAATTCCGTTACACTGGAAGTAGTAAGCACTTTGTTTTAATATCCCTATTGATCGCTTCACTATTATAAATGTATTTGATCGGACCCATAGTCATGCTTCTGTCCTACTTATTTGACTTGCCGAATCGAACATTGCCATGGGTATATAAAAGTTTCCTTTTTACAAAAAATACATTGGTAAAAGCTTGCATTGACTATCAAATTTTCAAACAAAAAGTTTCCATCGTGAAGGTTTCAATAAATTTTTCACAATTTTCACGTTAATACTGTCGAGTTTGTCATTTTTCATTCAGAGAAATCCGGAAAAATCTACTGTTGAACGGATCATATAAAATAATTAAAATCAGCAAAATCGTAGCACTTTTCAGGCAGCGAATGACTTTGCTGAGAACATCTTGCTTGCATTTTCGGATTTTTTTTTTGTGATTCTTTTTACCGAAACAAAAAGAAATATCTCAAACTTGGGCCCAGAGTTTATTGCAAAATAAGTAACGTAAGCCACAAAAATGGGATTAGATTATTCGAAAGGCTCAGCTGTGGTCAAAGTGTACCCTAACAACAATATGACGATAATGGCAAATTTTATTTGTTGGTGTCATCCGTTCATGAATTCCAAAACGAAGGACTATGGAAAAAAACAAAATCAGAGATTTAAAAGGTATCTATAAATCATTTTGAACACATTTTGAAGAATGTAATGAATGTATATATATCGTTCCAGTTTTCATTGAATTGCAATGCTTTTTGAAACAATTTCAGGAAGGGCTCGGACCTCCTGATTATGGCCCTGGGAAGCAATGTATTTTCAAGCAAAGAAAACAGATCGGTTACTCGTAAAAAGTATGAAATTATCATTTCACATACATACATATGTTATTTTATTTCAAGCCTAACTAATGGGGGAGGGCGGCAATTCAACTACTGCCCAGGGGCGCCATAGTGGCTAAATCTGGTCCTGCCTAAGATTGGGCCCAAAAGGATTCTAGTTTATTTCATAATAATTTAAGTTAATTATAGTTATAATTTATTTTTATCATAATTGCTTAACAATTAATTAATCTTATCCTTTGAATCGAATGGACACTTGTATTGCAATTTCCAAACACATTTTTTAGTGCCTGGATGGAAAACATAATTTCCTGGACAAATGTATTTTTGACGAGAGAACTCTCCATTGTTCAGTGAACAGTAGAAATATCTGTAAGTAGTATAAAAAAAATTGAAACATAATTAAGCAAAAGCTGATTTATGGGTTTTGTTCTTGATCTTGAGTAATTAAGTAATATACCCTTAATTTTCAGTATTAAATTCGTAATAAAAAAATACTTACGATTTACAGGTAATATCGGATTTAATAGCCTGAGCACCAATTTGCTTGCAATCAGATTGCATCACAGATAATGATGTATCGTCATTCTCTTCTACATCCTCATTTTCGTCACTCAATTCCATATGACGGGCTTGCTTCTGTGAAAGAAACCCAGGTTTTAAATATACAAACTTTTTTTCCATTTTAAACTGCATATGTGGGAGCCCTTATTTTATAAAGGATAGCACTCACTGCTTCATCTGCTGTACAAGGATATTCATTTTTGCCGTGATCCCCTCCACAGTACATTTCTCTTGAAGGACACTTTTGAACAAATCGGAATAATGGCATCTTATTATCATTACATGGCACAAATTCCATAGCATTAATACAAGCGTATTTGAAACCGTCAGAACAAACTTTACACTTTGACGGATTGGCACAAGACGCTTGAGCTTTTGATGAATCGACACAAATTTCGGAGGTGTCAACGCAAACTTGACGGTCCGGGCATTTAAACTGTTTTGCATCAGTTGGTATTTCGTTTTCTGAAAGTATAAAAGTTTTGTATTTCTTAGATATCAATTGATTTATTTTTTAATTACTGCTTAATAATTTGAATTCGGTAATGCTCATGCAAACGTGGGAATTTCCAGTGTAGCTTTCTTGTGTCGGATCAAAGCAAACTCCTTCAACTTCGGCCAAACAGGCTACACTTATAACAAGAAACTGAAGAATTACATATTTTAAAAGTTGTATAAAAATAAATCAGCAGGATTTTGTATCAAAAAGTAGAATTTATACCTCAAATCAACAACAAATAAAATTGCAATTTTGTTTATTCAAATTGACAATTTTTCTATTAAAATCAACCGTTTTCCAAATTAAATTAGCAATTCCCCACTGGAATTTGACACAGTGGATAAGTGATAACTTAAATTAAAAAAAATAATAATAGTTTGACTTGGAAAGTTGAAATTTTGACTTGAATAAATGTACACTTCACAAAAATCGGGCCACTCGCCACTTCCGAAATCAAATTAAATTTTGACTATGATTTTTATCTGAAGTACCGTTAACTCACATTACAAATGATTTGCCTGTTTTGATTAGAGTTCGTGCTTACCGTGTGGCCCGGTTTCATTGAAGCACAGTGTATTTTGATCTCGGAAGTTGGTAATCTGAGCTGATGAAATGAAAAATACAATTTAAGGAAAACACTTACCCATTTTGCTAAATTCATTATTTTCTCAAATGACATAATTCCACTAGAAATTAATATTCGCAGAAATATCGTAATTGTGACTCTAGATAACGATTTTAGAAATCGAGCTCTTTGATGAGTGTTATTTTACAATTTGTGCATTGGCTTTTATAGAATATGAAAAAATTTTTCAATGAATAAAACGACATTCGACATAAATTCGAGATTGTAACAAAGAAATAACTCGCACCGTGTTTTTTTCTTTGTGTCTGCCGTCTATGGGTGCAGTTCTGAAACGCAACAGTTGTGTATGTTTCGACAACATGTTTCGTTCTCTTTCAAATCTACCGACCGTTACGAATCAGAAACTTCTCCTTACAAAGAGATCCCCCCCCCCTTGCGATGCATAGCTTGATTGATTAAAAGAAATGGAACATTATGCTATCAGCTTCGCAAGAAGAATTTTCTTGTTCTTGTTATCGACACTAGCGACACTTATCTTACCGTCCGCCATATAGCGGACATATAGCGGAAAATATCGGAAACACAAAAGTTCCCCCTATTAAAGCGGATAGCAGAACATGCCAACTGATAGCGTAATGTTCCAAATAAAATGTATTGTGCATTTCGTTTGAAACTGGAAATTTTAATTTTCGAACAACAAGTATCAGCTGTGATGAGTCAATTGTCACATTTTTCACTTTCCGAGAGATGTCGCTAGGAAAACCAACTCTGATCCGAATCTATACGGTTACTGAACAAAATAGAAAACAGTTTGCAAAATGCGGCACAGTTGTCGGAACATACACAACTGTTCCGTTTCAGAAACGCACCCTATGCTCCTATTGGATCTGGTTAGTAGAATTTAGATTTCAAAAACACCAAAAACATTCGAGAGTTGTTTGCAAGATAACACAAACAGTTGTATGTCTATGGCCCTCGATCCCCAACCCGTATTTATCGCGGACAACCTAGACTGAAAAACAATCACTACCGACCACAGTATTTTAACAAAGACAAAGATTTTTTGGGGACAAGAAGACTACACTTTGGCCAAGGCTGAAGATATCATCAGATATCATGAAGTATGAAGCCGCTGCGATTTCATCTTCTATACTTTTTTGGTCAAGATATAGTGCCAAAGGGCTGGCCAGACCTTTGTGCCGACAGAAGGGTTATTTATTTTTGTTGTTAGAATATTACCGCCCAGTGGATTTGACGAGATAATAAGCTACACGTCCGCTCGGTTTGAAGTGCAATACAGAAGAGAGACATTTATTCATAGATCAAAAGTGACAAGAGTCGTTTACAGTTTTAGCTCCAACTACAACAATTTTTATTATAAATGCTTAGCCACTAATCAATATTATCCTTTGTATTGGATGGACACTTGTATTGCGATTTCGAAACACATTTCTTAGTGCCTGGATGGAAAACATAATTTCCTGGACACATGTATTTTTTACGGGAGAACTCTCCATTGTTCAGTGAACAGTAGAAATATCTGAAAAGAGTTTTAAATGATACCAATTAAAACATAAATTAAAATTTTTTTCTTGATCTTGAACTTTGAATTCGTAATAAAAAATACTTACGATTTACAGGTAATATCTGATTTAATAGCCTGGGCACCAATTTGCTTGCAATCAGACTGCATCATAGATGCATCGTCATTCTCTTCTACATCAGCATTTTCGTCACCCAATTCCATTTGACATGCTTGCTTCTGTGAAAGAAATCCATTATTCCTTTTTAAACTGTGTGGAAGCACTTATTTTATAAAAGATAGCACTCACTGTTTCATCTGCTGTACAAGGATATTCAGTCATGTCGTGACTCATCTTAAAGCCACAGTACATTTCCGTTGAAGGACACTTTTGAACAAATCCGAATAATGGCTTCTTATCATGACATGGCACAAATTCCGTAGCACTTATACAAGCATATTTAAAACCGTCAGAACAAAATTTACACTTTGACGGATTGGCACAAGTCGCTTGAGCTTTTGATGAATCAACACAAATTTCGGAAGTGTCAACGCAAACTTGACGGTTCGGGCATTTGATTTGTTTTGCATCAGTGGGTATTTTGTTTTCTGAAAGTATAAACGTTTTGTATTTCTTAGATATCAATTGATTTATTTTTTAATTACTGCTTAATAATTTGAATTCGGTAATGCTCATGCAAACGTGGGATTGTCCAGTGTAGTCGTTTAGTGTCGGATTAAAGCAAACTCCTTCAACTTCAGCCAAAAAAGCAGAACATATAAGCATCTGAAGAAAGGGTAAGTTAAAAGTTGCACATAAATAATATTTAGTATAAAATATCGATAAGTAGGATTTCTTCATCGAATCAACAACTTTGCAGCTTTCCAGATCTAATTATCACTTCTCCTATTCAAATTGAAAGTTTTCCTTTTCAAATTAATCGTTTACCCAATTAAATTAACAATAATCCCACTGGACTTTGGCAGAGGAAAATTGTTGTTTTTTCTAGTGATAATTTAAATTAAAATGTTAATTTGATTTGGAAAAAAAATATTTTGACTTGAATAAATGTATATTTTATCTGGAATATTGTTAATCTGAGCTGCTGATATGGCAAATACAATTTAACGAAATCTTACTTACCCATTTTGTTATATTCATTATTTTCTTGGATGACATATTTCACGAGAAACGGTCTTTTGAGAAATATTGTAATCACTTTTAGAAGAATGTGTATTGAAGAGTGTAATTATTAAATTTCTGCAGTGGCTTTTATAGGATACGAGAAAAACTTTAAAATGAAAAAAAAACAACATCAACCATATTTGAACATATTTCTGTAAATCTTTCACATTCCTGGGCCACTATCCCCATTGTCTTATTCACCTTATTGTATCTCAATTAAGATGTTGTTGAAAGTGACGCGCTTTTGTTTAAATCTTATAAAAACTAGAACATCCAATTGTTTCCAAACTTCAAAAAGTTTAAGAAATTCGAGATGGTAACAAAGAAAGAACATGCACCGCACAGTGTTTCCTTTGTGTTTTTTATCTATGGTTCTATTGGATCTGGATAGTAGAATTTATATGTACAACAAAATTCAAATACACCAAAAACATTTGTAAGTTGTTTGCAAGATAATATCAGTTGTATGTATATCTATGGCACTGAGGTCTCTAACTCGTATTTATAGACTAAAAAAGAATCACTATCGACCACAGTATAAGAACAAAGACATTAGTGTGAATCGCGTTTTAAAATTCTAAGGGTTCACGGGTCAACCTGATCGAAATTCACGTTTTCAACTACTAAAATTGATGGACTTAGATCGAGTGTATTTTTTTACGCTGAGTGTTTAACTTTCGAACAATTTCAACTTTTTTTTTCATTGTTTTCAATATTTTCCCCGAGGCAGAAGTTCCGCTTAAAATATTTCGAATTTAATCAGGCCAGACAAATTTAACAGGCAATAGCAGCTTTAGGGGGTGCCGAGCAGGACCTCACACTTCCACACCATGGCACTAAAATGTACCTTAAAACTCTTGCTTAAACCTGCTTCCTGGAAAAGAAGAGCACTTCTAACTTGTTCAACGGCTTCTATGTTCAAATGGCCCAGAAATCCACAAAACAGTCAAAAATTTTCTATTTTTCGTAACTACGCTAGGGGCCCCAGGTGTTTGGGGACCCGTGTTCCACCGAACACATGGAACACCGTACGTTACGCCACTGCCTACTCGCCATTGCGTACGCTTTCTGACCATGTATCGTATTTGACCTCAGTTCTTTCTCAAAGACGCATACATTCCTCCTCGACAGATGTGCGCCACGTGATTTTAGGGCGGCCCCTTCGTCGAACTCGTTGGGAGAAAGGATTCCCTGCATAGCGCGACTAGCAATGCATTTAACACCCTTCCGCAACGTAGGTACATAATGATCAATACCACTTTCGCCTGTGAGTCAATTCGTCGATAGGTATTTGACCCGTGTGCCGACGAAGATCTTTATCCGACATTATTTTTGATCCGCAAAATGGCAGTTAGGGGATCAGAACGGCAAACATGTTTGCGGTACATAGGTAACTGTTGAGTTTCATAGCCCTACCCAATGAGAAAATTAAGTCTTGAAATCTATCGATGCGGAACGATAAGAAGGCCAGCAACTTTACCTTTTCTTTTCAAATTTAAACGGACGAATTTCACTCGGGTACATTGGTATATTTCACAGTCTAGCTTTTATTTCACACATGATTACAAACAAAACTGGTCGAAACAACACATTTTGTTTTTAAGGGGTCATACACCGTATCTCCGGGACAGGCTAATAGCATACTTTTTATTAAATTTTCCCCATTTGAGCTTTCATCAGTATAGCAGTAGAAATACCTATGATAGGAACATAAAGTTTATTATAAAAAATCTGAAAAATTCAGAACTTTAGGGATTCAACTTACTTTTTACAAGTCAAATCAGATGGAAGAGGAAATTTTCCAACGGATTTACATTCAAATTCTGGATCGGTTGGTTCAGGAGTCGTCGTCTCCGGTTGAACGGTAGTCGGATATGAGGTACATGAATTCTATATATATAAAAAAAAACTGGTTTAAAATAAATGAATACATATCATGTGTAACTGAAGATGGTCCAACAGATTTTTTTCATCGGCATTAAATTAAGTCAAAATTTAAAACTCAGACAATTTTTCGATATATCGTTCAGTAAGATGCATTTCTTCACCCGCTCTGTGGCTCACTTGGTTGAGTCGCACTCTACGATGCTAGTAGTAGGTCCAGAGATCGAATCTCGCGGTGGTCCATTATGTCCGTACATGTGCGGATAGGAAATATATAGTGCTTGCAACATACACTCCGAAATGATATGCAATGTAATGTTGACTCGAAATTGCCTATAAACGGCGGAGTTAACGCACCATGGCCCCATGGGGCTATACGGAACTGAGAAGAAGAAGATGCATTTCTTACATTCGCCATAGACTGTGTAATCAATTATACAATAAAGCTCCTACTTTTAAATTTCCACGACCGATTTCACTAGAGCTTTCGCCACAGAAAATTAACTTTATTGTCCACTCGATTGGAAAGTCCGTGGCGCTTCTTATTTAAAAAAAGAAAATTACCCAAACCAGCTTATTACAAAACGCATTGGGTACATCATTCTCATCAATCAGCATGCCACAATACTTTTCACATTTCTTCAAATTATGATCCGGTCTACCATCGATACAATCCACATATTCATTTTCCGATGTACAAATACCCGTTGAATTCAAACTACACTCTGGACAATCCCGGAGAAAGCGACAGGCTGGTATGCCCCTGCTAGTACAAATCTCAGGAGTGTTTGCGCACCACGTACCTTGCGGACACGTATATACCACGTCACTATCAAACATGTATTCCCATTCAGAAACACAAGTTACAAGCGACAGATTACCGGGAATGTTACAAAAGTGTCCTGTGGAGAGCCGCACAAGATACAAAAAGGATAGTAGCTAAAATAATAAAATTAATTAAAAGGAAATCCAATTATGTAGGTATAATTTCACTTACAAGTACTTTTCGGTAAATTCGTTTCATTTTCCACTCAAATTAGATAAATGACTTAAATCCAACTACATATAAAAAGACTTTTTGGCAAATTGCAAGAACGTCGCGTGTTTCTTATCTCATCCATTGAATTAATGTGCAATTAAATGCAAGCCGCGATAAAATGAGATTTGATGAGTGATAATAATTGTAATTTAATTACAAACTGTGTGTATGTGTAGCATGATAACATTCTCGGCAAATTGTTTTTTTTTTTTTTCTTTTTGTTAGTTTGCCGGGGTTTGCCAAACTAAGCACATATGATCGGTCCAAATCGGCATCTTGGATTCCTCCAACTTTACTGCAGTTGCCATATACTGAATGACATTATATATACAGGGTGTATTTTGTATATAATATTTTCAATTTTTCAGTCCTTAAGACCCTATTTTTTATATGTCGTTCGAAAGCTGACATAATGATGCAACTTTTGTAAACTTTGCACATTTGTCAGTTCAAAGTACCGTTACGATTTTGCAATTTGAATTTACAAGAAAATATCAATTTCCAAATTTCTTTAAAGTTTGAGTGGTTGTATCTGGGTAGGTTTTTAAATAATTTAATTGGCAAAACCGTTATTTTATGTAGAATTTTGTGCAGTTTCAGAAAGTGAAGTCAAATTTCGGATCCAATATTTGGGAGCGTGGCAAATAGTGATTTTGCTCGGCAAGTCGGGGTTTCTGACACTTTTATCAAAAAATGCTATAACTTTCTAACGGTTAAAGATAGAGGGGTCGTGTAGAACATTTATTGTCCTCAAATGAGCTGTACTGTCTCCCATTATCCTATGTACCACCGGTTGCGGGACACCCTGTATATAATATGGTGTTGCACGGTAAGTCACAGTATGTCAGTAATAAAGCCTTTTTTGGTTTTAGGGGTAAAGGTTGATGTTGAAAAAACATGGATGGAGAGGTGACATGAAAAGGGCAAGCTCCGGTCCCTACAGTATATTTTACTCGTATATAGCCTAATATACACTAATATCTAGCCTGCCTAATATGCTTGCCACTATAGAACCATTGCGGAGAGGGTCATACCAACTCATTGCCGATTCTAATCGTCTGTTTCGTTCTGTATAAAGGGCGCCACATACCTGACGATTTCTCGACCGATCGATTGGGCAATCGATTGCCCACAATCGATCTGCCGCCCGTACAGCACACATTAGGCAATTTATCGGACAATCTGAAATAAACAATCTAACGGTCCACAAGACACAACACAAAATAGCGAAAATTATACCATTTTTGGCGATGGAAGATGGACATTCATTGTTACTTTGATGGAGAATGACCGCCACAAATACAGCATGAAGAATGACCACAGGTAAAAAAATCAGCAACTGAGAGCACATGATTGTCATGACAGCTTGTAGGGAAAATTGCATTGGCAATACGTTCCACATGTACGAAATGTACAAATAAAACGAAACTGAGGTTAATTTCGGGCGCGGCCGAAATTTGGATACCCTTCGCTCTCCTCGGGCTAAAAGTTTTTTCGAGCGTACCCATGACTTGTATTTAATCCCGCCCCCTTTCTTTTCCTTCGGTCTTCACAAAAGTTGCGTTGATAAAACAATATATTTGTGTGGATTTTGGTTGGAATAAGTGGGCAAAATACTCAGAAAATTTTATTGGGGATGCGGGAGCATGGGCCTATAGTACGATTTACTTTGTTTTGACCTTTTAGCTGCTTTGATAAACACACATTAATTCAAGGTTTTGTGAGATTGGCGTAGAAAATGTTTCTTAGAAGAACCAAAATGGTGGGGTTGCATTTGTATGGCAGCCACATGGTCCGATTTGATCCATTCTTACATATGCTTGCTTCTTGTGCCATCAATAGAAATACATTTGTGTGAAATTTGGTTGATATTGGTGCGCAAACAGAAAAGTTGTTCTTAGAAGAACCTAAATTGGGGGGTTAGGTTTGTATGGCAGACCCATGACCCCATGGTTCGATTTATAGTCTAGTACAGATAGCTCAAAACCCAAACATCCAAAAGAAAAAGAAATTTTTGATGCCAAATTGTTGAATACACTGCCCAATATACGCAATAAAAAGTTACACCAATTTGCGCCATGGGTTAAGGGGGCAGGGGGTCCCAAAGGGGTAAAAATTCACTTTTTTACAAATAACTGGAAAACTATGAATCTGACCTTAAAATCATCTGAGGACGAAACAAACTACACAAAATTGCCTTTGTAATGATATATAACACTCTAGACGTTTTTTCGGAAAATTATACCCTAGACCCAAAAGTATTATAGAGAATTTACATTTTTTGAGTTTTACATTTCGGACAGTAACTCTTGATAGAAAGAACCTAGGGTGACGAAATCTTGTTCATTCTATTACAAACAAAATTTATTTCGTTTGTACCAAAAATTGAGGTGCTCCGACCATTGACGCCTCCCTCACTCCTCCTAACATTTTTCAAAAAGGCATGCCTGTAGCTTCTTTTCAAATTGAGCCAGGCAGATAAAATTTGGTGAGGTGCCTAGTCTAAGCCTCATTATGCTCCTCATTAAAAATTTTTACCATCTGATCAAAACTAAGGGTATTCCCCATACAAAGTAAACCAAAATTCTAAAAAAAATCACATTTTTTCACTTCTAAATTCTATCTAAAATGAAAAAATAAAATTTATTTCTTAGAACGTCATTATAACAGTTAATTGTAGTCTTGTAAATGTATATTCAAAAGTTTGTACTAGAGCGTGCCTTACAAGTACGAAAAATGTGGTTTGAAGGTTGCTAGTACTCGTTACTCGATTTATTCGGAACTAGCCTTTGAACTAGTACCAATGACTTTCAAACACAATTTGTTGATACTTGTAGTGTACGCTTTGATACAAAATTTTGAACATACATTCAGAGGACTACAATTAACTGTTATAATGACGTTCTAAGAGATAAATTTTATTTTTCCGTTTTAGATACCTGTCATTCAAAGTGAACAGATCGCGACCAAGTGGTAGTAAAATCCATATTTTTCGAAAGTTTATCGAGAGTTTATTAGCTTTGTTTTGATTTGATTATACAAATCTCCAAAGTGCTTAAAAACGAACGAATTAGAAAACGCCTGCGGGAAGATCCTTCCCCGAAAAATTCCATTGAGAATCATCAGAAGCATCTCCGATGTGCCGAAGCCGCCAATATGACATCAAGTCAGAACTATTTTCAATCGCTGGCTAATCTCCCATCGAACCTATCCAACATCGACCCAGTTAAGGATCAACGTAATGGTCAATAGCCTGCCACAAGCAACCATCAACCCAAAAAGGTAAAGAATCCACCCATAATATTCCCTCGCCTTGGACGGGATACAATAGATGCAGCAATGGCTGCTATAAACGTCAAAACGTACTGTGTTCAATACACATCTACCGGTAACAAATTGCTCATCGAAGACGGAGTCGAATACGAACGAGCATATCATTTTCTGACTGAAAAAGATTTTCGTTTTTACACCTTTAGAAGAGCCGACCAAAGGCCCTTGAAAGTAGTCTTGTCCGGGCTACACAACATGGAATGCAAGTCATTACTTAAAACACTAAAATCTGAGCACAAGCTCCCTTGCATTGATGTGAAAAAATTCCATCCACGTACCACTCGATACACCGATCAAACTTATTACATTATTTATTTTGACAAAGGCTCTGTCAAACTATCCGAACTGCGACGTATTGAGGCTATCCTGTATACTAAAGTTAATTGGCATTGGTATAATAAGTCACGGACCGGACCAACTCAATGTCGTCACTGCCAGCTTTGGGGCCATGGTTCCTCTAATTGCCATCTCCCAAATGTCTTCTATGCGGAGACAATCACTTGCACGACAAATGTCAACTATCAAAAGAACCAGCTGATTGATTCATTCATCTTTATACAAATGTGCTAACTGTGGCAAAAATCACAAAGCAAGCGACGCTTCATGCGAAAAACGAGCTGAATATATAGCTATTCGCCAACGCTTTGTGTACCGACAACGCAATAATCAAATTCAACCCAAAACTAAGCAATTTGATGTCACTTCAAATTTATTAAACTTTCCTTCACTCACAAACAACGAAGCAAATCCTCTTACTATCAATCAACCATCAACTAGTTCTAGCAGTCATAGACCAACTTACTCGACTATGCTAAAATCCAACCAACAGCAATCAACTAGTAAGGGAAATCTGTTTACTATGGATCAGCTGCTTGAACTATCGAACGAGTTAATATTCAACTTATCAAAATGCACTAGCAAAATCGAACAGTACCACGTCATTGTAAGCTTAGCAGTAAGATTTGTATATAATGAATAGTTTCAATGTGATTCTTTGGAATGCACAAAGTGTAAGGAACAAATCCAATGAACTTTTTAATTTTGTTTCCGATGTTAACGCAGATATTGTTGCCATAACAGAAACTTGGCTGAAGAAAAACGATAAACTTGTTAATCAAAATTACAATATTTATAGGCTAGATAGATTAGGGACTCCCGGAGGAGGAGTGGCTATTTGTATTAAAAATACGATGAAGTATTATGTACTTCCAGAACTTAGGACTAGTACGATTGAAGCGATTGCTTTAAAATTAGAAGAACTTGAAATTATATTAATTGTGTGTTATTTCCCTGGCACTAAAATTGATAATTATAAGTTGGATTTATTTGAAAATGATGTCAAATACTTACTCACATTAGGAACAAATGTTATTCTATGTGGAGACTTTAACTCAAAACATAGATACTGGAATTGTGTAAGCTCTAATCGGGCTTGCAAACTCTATGAATTGGCTTGCAAACACAATATTAATATTCATACGCCTACGGGTCCGACATTCATTAACCCCAAAGGATATGATTCGACTCTCGACTTAGTTTTAAGCAAAGGGCGTTATCACATACCACAACCTACTACCATTACAAACTTGAATTCTCCCCATTTACCGGTTATCTTCCGTGTTGAAGGCCTTCGATTCTGTATGGCATGAAGGACTAATTTTTAAATTAATTAAGTTTGGTATTCCCTCATTCTTAGTCAAACTAATTAAGTCATTCCTATCAGACAGAACCTTCTCAGTTCAAATTAATAAGGCATCTTCTTCTATAAAATCGATTCCATCAGGAGTTCCCCAAGGATCTTGCCTAAGTCCCACCCTTTTTAATATATTTACAGCTGATATACCGAAAATGCCTGACTGTAATATAGCATGTTTCGCGGACGATGTTTGCCTGTACTGTAATGGTGATGACCCGTTATACATTTCTTCAAAACTAGAAAGCTATCTCGAATTACTTTACCAATTTTATCATAGGTGGAAAATCAAGCTAAACACTTCCAAGACTCAAGCTATATTTTTTACAAAAAAACGAAAGAGTATAAATAGGCCATCATCTCCTTTAAACTTTTTGGGTAATCCAATCAAATGGAAAAAAGAATTGTCTTATTTAGGTTTCACATTCGACATTAAATTAACCGGCATGTGTCATATGGAAAACACATCTGAGAAAATGATGAAAACATTTTGTGCCCTATACCCATTACTTAACAGAAATGCCAAATTGTCAACAGACAACAAGCTTTTAATATATAAAATGGCTATCCAACCCATAGCGGTTTATGGATCTCCTGTATTGGCTCTATATTCAAAAACTGTTAGAAAGAAACTACAAACAACTCAAAATAGGATTCTCAAATGTATAGCAAATAAATCCTTCTACTATTCAACTACTAGGTTACACATTGAAACAAAAATAAAAACAACAAATGAATTAATAAACAATACTTCTTCTAAATTTTTGGCAAATTGCTTCAATCACAATAATAGTTTTATAAGATCACTAGTTAGCCAAAATGGTATATAGTACTAAGTTAGTTAAGATATAGGTTAAGATAGGTTAATTTTTTATTTTATTTTTCAATTAAGGTTTTTTGTTTTACACATTTTTTCCTTAAATAATTCAATAATTAAGTTATAAAAACTTAATTCAAATTTACTGCGCAATGCAACTACAGTATATCGTAGAGTTAAGGCCATTGCCGGCACCTAATTTAAGTTAACAGTAAGGGGCTAAGAAATGTATTAATAAATGTTCTGTCCGGGAAAGGGTTAATCTCGATTTATTCCGTTGAGGGTCCTTGAAACAGGAAAGAAACACCAGATATGTAATGTACTCGACGTCCCCTTTGCTATGATGCCCCGCATGCGTATTTCGAAATGCTTGTTCAGCTCGTCCCCATGTAGGGGACGAAATCGATCAGCTTTTCGAGTTGCAAAGTACTTAGAAACCCTTATCGATTTCGTCCCCTGATATTGGATGAATTCGCATAGGGTTTCGAGTAAATTTTCGTGTAAAACAGCTTGAAATCCTTGTTCAGCTCGTCCCTACGTAAGGTGACGAGATCGATCAGCTTTACTAGCGGCACGATTTCAGTATCTGCGGCGCCAAATTTTTATGATGTCATTTTATTAATATTGGCCTGAAACAACCGAATCTGCAATCGTTTGTCGCGAAATGGTAACGGTTCTCCAGATATTCAATGTCAAAGTTTGACATTTACAAGGGGTAGTTTAGTTTTTAATGGAAAATTGGGGGTATTTTTACTACATATTGATGTGAATCAATATCATTGCATTAAATTAACTTTTTAAATTTCATTTGCCTCCATGTCTAGCAAATTTTACAATTCTTGCTCGCAAATATATTTCGACTTTTCATATTATTAAGATCTTTGCCAAATTGGCGAAACTTACTACATATTCTAGTGGGACTGATTAAAATTAAAACGTCTATTTGATGGCGTCGAACACTTTCCCCAATGTGTAAAGCGGAAATATCCCCCATTTCTCATCAATTTACTTAACTGGTTTCAAAGAAAAGTCAAACTTTGACATTGAATATCTGGAGAACCGTTACGATTTCGCAAAAACAGATTTCAGATTCGGTCGTTTCAGGCCAATATTAATGAAATGGCATCATCAAAAATTGGCGCCGCAGATACTGAAATCTCCCCTTACTATAGCACCCAAAAATGTCTGATCGATGTTGTAACATCGCGTGGGGAGGAGCTGAACAAGGGTTTCAAGTTGTTTTAGACAAGAAATGTACTCGAAATTCCATGCGAGTTGGTCCACTATCAGGTGACGAAATCGATAAGCGTTTCAGACGGTTTCAGCACTTGAAAAGCTGATCGATTTCGTCACCTCCGTGGGGAGGAGCTGAATAAAGTTTTCGATATACGCGCCCCGCATGCCGGCCTCCTGTCAAGGCTTAGAGAGTATCCTTTTATGTCCTTTTTGGAACTTTTCTGATCAATTTTTTTTTTTGCAAAATGGGCTTTACATACCTGGGAGCCCACTGATTTAAAAACCACAAAAATTAGCCTTACTCTATTTTTTCTATTTGGAGGCCTGAATTGGGATATTTTGACTGGACTACTACCGATGTGGGCAAAGCCACCTATATCAGAAAGCCGGGAAGCAGCAATACATGCACACAAAACGAGCCTATGAATACGTCCACTGAATTGAAACCTGATAGGAGAGGGGGGAATTGATTATTTTTTTTCAGCCTGTTTGATAGACTCATGCACACTATCTTATTTTTTTACTAGGCCCGTTCTAACTATAGAATTGAAGTTACAAATTTACTACTACACATATGGATAAAAGGCGATCAGGTCAAGGAAGACGATTCAATTGAGTTTAATTTAAAAAAAACAAGTGTCTTGATGAAGAAAAGTTATTTTCTGATGTACAGTAAAACAACGTCTGCAATGGGCGGGGCATGTACAACGGATGAACGATAATCGCATGCCAAAGAAAGTGATGAACGCACAACGAATTGACGGAGCGAGGTTGCGTGGACGACCGAGAGCTCGCTGGGAGAACTCCGTAGGTGAAGACGCCCACCAGCTGCTGGGCTTCCGAAACTGGAGGACAAGGTCACGTAACCGCGACAATTGGAGGTCAACGATTCAGGCGGCCAAGGCCCGACGTCGGGCACATTGATGATGATGACAGTAAGTAACACGATTAACTGCAACACGCTTAAGTGCAAAACTCGGATAAGTGCACACAATTTTTATGCACCATCCATTCAATGCGATTTTCAATACATTTCAAAACGGATAAGCGCAACACGGATAAGTGCACAACACGCAAAAGTGCATGCAATTTTTTGGTAGTGTTAACAACATTTGGACACGATTCATGACGGATAAGTGCACATGTGCATTTGAAAAATTTATTAGTGCAGACGTTTCGAACCAGACTATTTTACTAATTTAAGCGATCCTAGCCCGAGATATCTAATATTTATTGATTAAATTTATGAAAATGTAGAAGAAAGAGAAATCAGGTCTACTGGACAATTTTTGTCTTTTTTTTATGAGAGTTAAAGAATTAAAATTTGCTCTTTTTGGGAGCAGTTTAAGAATAAGATCAAACATTATCTTGATAAAAAAATGTTTAGCAAAAGTGGCATTCTCTTTGTCATTCCAGCGTTTATATTAGCAGTCTCAGTCAGTCTCCTCCTTTAGATCGCAGGATACTACTAAGATAGTCGTTAGGTTGTTAGCAAATTTTGGTTTTTCTTTTTTTTTTGTGAACAAAATTTTTTTGTATGGTGTTTTCTCATTTCTGCAAGCAAGTGATAATTTTGACATCCGCAAATTGGAATTGAAAAGGTACAAAAAAAATTGTTTAGGCTACACACAATTTTTGACGTCCCAAAAGCCTACAAAAGCTCGATTCGCAACATCTATGTCCGATGTTCTTCCCTCGATGTTCCCCCTCAAAGCCGGCGCCCTTGACGGGATTGTTGCAATCAAAGATGGGTAGAAGCCATTCGTTAATATTTGTTGCCAAAGTTTGAAAGCTTTACAAAGTCGCTTGTACATGGCTCTCAATTTCCATCAAAATGTTGGGTTAAATTTTCAATTTTTGATTGTCAATATTTTTTGTTTTGTTTTATTGTGTTGATATAGCACGATGCTCCAATGTCTCATCTGGTCGGCCTGAATGTTGTTTGCATACGTTATATCAGTGGTTCGCAATCTTTTTGATGTCGCAGAAGTTTTCGCTTTTTTTTCCAAAATATAAAGTAATTTTGATAGTTAGTCACGGTTATATATAAGTAGCAGTAAGGCGAAACTGCAAGCACGAGAGCTGGGAATGGCAAATGAAAATTATCCCCTTCCTTATAAACATTTTACAAAGATAAGTCACAAAATAGTTTTCTTAATCATTTTTACTGGCTCTTTATACCCTTCGCACATAGAATGAAAGGGTATATGTATTTTTTATTTTGTCAAATTGAGCTTGGCGAACATATACAAAAATGAAGACGTGCTTTGGACGTATAGGACAAAATAGCAATGCTTTAAAACTCTACAACTGGTGAGTTGTAAATGTTTCATAAAACCCCTTTCACGTTTAAGGAAAAAATGGAATCGCTGCCACTGTCAGCTAGCTCTTGCTAAGAAATACGTATTTATTTACCCTGTACAATTTTTAATATTTTGTCATCATCATTAGTTAAATCACAGCAAATTTTGATTATTTTTTCGAGCTTTCGCTGAAAGAAAAATTCAATTGTCAAACTATTTGCGCTTCAAAATTAATCCCTAATTCCTGATCTGTTTTATGTGTTTGGCACATAAAAAAAAATCGGTCAAGGTGTATCAATGCTTTTCTCTCGCCAAGCGTTTGAAATACCATCCATCAGATGGATGCGACTTGACCGATTTTTTTAGGTTTATCGTGAAGCTTTTGGAGTTCTGACATTTAAAAATTCCCGATAGGATGTGAAACATCCAGCGTGTTTGCAAACTTATTTTTATTTGACAATGTTGCCATTTATGCTACGTAAATTATTTAGTTTGTATGGAGCACTGATAAGTGCACAACACGCTTATGTGCACGAAAAAAATGTGCATTATTGATGTGCACTTATCCGTGTTTTACTGTATACGTTGCACGATGCACTAACACAAGCACAGCGCATGTAAAAAAAACCGTGTCTGCTCTGATAAAAACCGCGAAAACACATGGAAAACTCACTTTTTATCGGGATTTTTTTCTTTCACTGCATTATCTCTCTTCATTACCCTAACTCCTAGTGGAGCATGGTGCGTTGATGACTACCGTGTGTAGTAATCAACGTTACAAAGACAACTGTATTCGGAGTGTGATACGGTTGTCAGCCATACCACTTCCTAGTCGCATTGTTAGTTTATATTCTACGATAAGAATATTTCTTATCATCTTCTTCTGAATAATAAACTTGCGACGAGTCGTGCCGAGTTTGGAAACTCGTTTCTCTATGAGTGTCTATTTCACAGAGTGGCGACCGAACGTTCACGGCCACAGAGCACGACACTGCATTATAGACACTTCAATTCACGACACATTGCACTTTTCGCGACGAAAATCGACCGGGAACCAATACTTTTCGTGTAAAGTTTGCCGCGACCCAACCCGATTTGCCTTTACCGCAATGTAAATTTTCCAACTAATCGAGCCTATGATCTGCCGCAAAAGTATATGAGCGGGTTCTGGTTCCGGGCTTTGAAATATAGATGGCTTTGGATGTGGGCTAAAAAGTAGTCAGAAATAAATTCGGCAGCTATAGCAAAAAAACATGACTTATTACCCGTTTCCGGTAAAATGTTCAAACCAGGACGTTCATACCTTGTTCGTCAATGGGTGGGGCTACGAAACCGTGCAAAATAGCAAATTTTACAGAACAGAAAAAATAAGAATAAGAAGAATAAGTTTGAATGACTATAATCATTCTCTGAATTATTATTAATGCGTTCGCTATTTATGAGACACATGCTCTCTACGTACGCCCCTGCCGGAAAAGTACATTGCATATTCTCCCTGAAAACAAGAAAAACCTTAACCCTCTGGGCGCACGATTACCATATAGCAACTGGCCACCACAGTGCTCAATATTAGGGATGTTGCGGATATCCGCATCCGCACCGCAACTGCGGATAATCCGCATCAAACTCTACATCCGCATCCGCATCCGCATCCTCATGTTGACATCCTCATCCGCATCCGCAATCCGCATTTTTGGATGCGGATATGATGCGGATATCAATAAAAAACAAATTTCCCATCTAATCATCTATATACATTCTAAATCACTCATAGAATAGAGAATTGATAGCGATTGCAAGAAACCAAATCTAATGCATGTAGATATTAGTCTAAGAAAATTGGGCCAAAATATGGCCATCGAATGACAAAAATCCTACATCTGAAATTTATTTTTGATTATGGTTGGGGATGGTCCCCAGATTATGGCATTAAAGGTCCCAACCGATTGGTGGTCCGTAACCTTAAAAAAAAAGAGGTGAAAGGGGGGATTTTTTCGGTTTTGTGCGATTATTTCAAAAACGGCAAGAGATACAGAAAAATGGTCTGAGGACGAAAAAACTACATCAAATTATTAGTGACCCAAGACAACTTAGTCTACAGATTATAAAATGAGTAGTACGTAGAACAAACTGCTGATGGGTCACTTTGTATGGGAGATACCCTCAGTTTTTATCCGAATGAGCTGATTTTTGGTGGGTGGGGTGACTATGACCACCAATCGCAACAAACCAAAATTTAGCACTCTGCTCCAATTTTGGGGGGAGTTATGGACATGCCGTTTTGACAAATACAAATGGGGGGATAATGGGTGTACTTGACCGGAGCGACTCAATGTTTACCTTCAAATGACCTTAAACTTATTGTGAATACGTATACAAAATTTTACGGCTGAAATAGCATTCTTTAAAAAGTTATGGAGCTTATTTAAAAAAGGTCCAAAATGAAAAAAATTAATAGAAAAGAAAGGCTTTCGACTATGACACTGCATTTTAATGAAGCTAATGACTTTGTCCAGCACTCAAAAGGATTGCACATTTTGCTAAGCTGGCCCTTCCTTGTACTTTTACTTCTAACATGTCGAATATTCCTGAAAACTAAATAGTATCTGATTTTCGGTGTTAGTAAAATTCATTTCATATATTTTTTTAACTAATCCGCATCCGCATTTGCAAATTTTATGACATCCGCATCCGCATTCGCATCCGCATCCGCAAATTTACATTTTAATTGATCCGCATCCGCATCCGCTAAACCACATCCGTTACATCCCTACTCAATATTACTGGAATTGAAAAAAAATATCATTCGGGAATACCAAAGACTTCCTTTCGAATGCTTGAAATAGAACAGAAAGCAGCAATGCAGCAGACGAGAGCAGCACGTTGCATTTTAAATGGGTGACGTCATGTTGACAGCAGCAAAATGACGTCACCCATTTAAAATTCATGGTGTTACTTTCGTTTGCTGTCTTGCTGCTTTCCGTTCTATTTCCAGCAAAAGATTAACTGGAGTATTTGTTATTTATAAATACAGTGAAAAATAGTTAAACAGTTTGAATACACAAAAATTAATTGAATTACGCAATATAAATCTCCTATTTCAAATTGAGTTATTCTAAATTATGTTCAATATATGTGATTAAATTAGTTTGTATTTATGTACATATTAACAAAATAAATATTGCAAAATATACCAATGATCTTTATTAAACACATTTAATTTGGGTGCGATTTTCACATTCAAAATCCGTCCATTCTGCTCCTTCTTGCAAAAAAAACTGAAGTTCTATTTCACTCCCGGAATTAATCTCGCTCCGATTTCTCCGCTTCGCTATGGATTCCTTTTGAATCCACTGGCCAAAGGCATTCTGGTGCGCCCACAATGCAAATTTCATGAGTGTTTGCACACACAGTTTTATTCTTACACTTGAAGACATTGTAATCTCCATACTCGAGTTTGAACTCATTCGGAGATATACAGATAACATGAGACTCATCACCCTTTTGGTTGCAGATACTTGACACACTCCCAATGCACAAGAAACATAAAGTAATGAGCTTTGATAAAAAGAAAATGGTCAAAATTAAGGAAATAGTCAAAATTAAATTTTTAAGTCAACTTACAAGGATTGCACTCATTTTGTGTTCCATATTGTTTAGGTAGAGGTATTATCCAATGTTCGATAAATATTAGTCTGCTTACTAATAGTACGAGTTGAGTTTATTTTATTTCAATGTTTTCGTCTGTTTTTTTGGTAGGTACATATCTAATCGGTTTCAGATTTTATTCGGCACTTAGAATTTGAATTGTATGCAATCGATGATAGCATTTCCTACATAGTATAATCTTAAAAGTACATCATAAAAAGGTATTTGTGAACTAATAGTCGGTTCAGACTATAAAGATTGGATTTGAACTAAATTAATTCGCGCCGCACCGTTTGAATCGCTTTTGTTACTGAATTATTAAAAATGTATCGTAGAATGTTCTTGCACTAAGTGCAACTTCATGTTTATTCATTAAGAATTCACAAATCACAACAACAGTCGTTCATAATTCCTTTAGAGTACAGACAATGAATCTTATTATAGTACAATTAGTTCAAAAATGCCCCAAACCCAAACATACAAAAAACGAGACCGAGTTCTAATCGTGCGAATAGCACGATGAGTGTATACCCTATACCCATGTACAGACCTAGAAAGCATTTTAAACCAAAAATATTCAATTTTAAATTTTTTTGTAGGGGGGGGGGGGAGGATGCGTCGGATCTGGCACACTTTCATATTTAATAAGAACATCCATTAGCTACAATTAGACACATATTTGATGTTGTTCGCAACATTTGATCAAAAGATATCGCTGAATATAGTTTTGTAGGGGACGTAGGGGTAAGGGTAGTCGGAACTGTGTCACTTTCCGTCAACTTCAAGGATATGTCACAATTAGGCAATCACCAAAATTTCACCTCGTTAGCGATATTTTGTCGAAAGTTGTGGTCTAATAAGAATATCAAGGAGGGGTAATTTGTATGGAAGGTAGGGGAACCCTTGATCGGATCTGGCCCATTTTCAATACCGTCCGAGGTTTAATGAAAACAAACATCTCACCAAAATTTCAGAGCCCTAGCTTCATTATTTCGGGACTTATCGTGCGAACTGACAGACAGACAGACAGACGGACAAGGCTTATTCGACCGACTTCAGGGACCGACTCTGATCATACTTTGCCATACCTTCGGTGGCTCCTTAGAGGTGTTACATAATATCCGGTAACAAAAACAATATACCCTATATACCATCTTATGGGTATAGGGTATAATAAAGTTTTAATGCCAAATTGTTAAATACATTGCCCAATATTCAGATACTTGCCAATATCTGGAAAACTATGAGTCTGATCGAAAACTGATTTGAAAAATGTTAGTAGGGGTGAGTGGGGTGTCAATGATCGGAGCCCTCCAATTTTTGGAACATACCAAAAAAATCTTGTTAGCAATATATGGACAAGATCTTATGACTCTAGGTCTATTCTGTCAGGAGTTATAGTGCGAAATGAAAAACTCAATATGTAAATGTAAATTCCATATAATACTTTTGATTCTGGGGTATACTTTTCTGAGAAAATATCTAAAGTTTTTATTTATTAAGTACGTTTTTTGGTTATCCCGTATAGGTTTGGGCAACGAAACTTCATAAAAAACTAGGGGGCTTCGCCCCCTGCTCGCTACGCTCGCCAACCCCCGGGGCCGAGGCTAATTTCGGACGCGGCCGAAATTTGGATACCCTTCGCTTGGGCTAAACATTTTTTCGGGCGTACCTATGACTTGTATTTTATCCCCCTCCTCATTCTTTTTCTTCCGTCTTGACAAAAGTTTTGGGCTTGGTTGAAATAAGTGGGCAAATAAAAATATTTACTCGGAAAATTGTATTGGGGTTGCCGGCGCATGACCCCACAGTACGATTCCATTCGTTTTGAACTTTTTAGTTGCTTTGATAAAGACACATCAATTCAAGGTTTTGTGAAATTGGTGTAAAAAAATGTTTCTTAGAAGAACCAATATGGGGGGTTTGGTTTGTATGGCAGCCCCATGACCCCATGGTCCGATTTGATTCAATCTTACATATGTTTTGTGTCATCAATAGAAATACATTTGTGTGAAATTTGGTTGAAATTGGTACACAAATAAAAAAGTTTTTCTTAGAAGAACTCAAATTGGGAGGCTAGGTTTGTATGGCAGCCCCAATTCGGGTGAATCAAACATACGAGAATGGTCCCACAATACGTGTTCTTCCATTTTTGCATTTCCATTTCCGGTTGTTACGATAAAGATATATGAATAGAAAAACATTTGAGCGAAGCTAGGTTAAAATTGGTACACAAATAAAAAAGTTTTTCTCAGAAGAACCTAAAGGGCGGGGGGGTTAAGTTTGTATGGCAGCCCCATGACCCCCTTGTCCGATTTAAGCGATTCAAACATTCGAACAACTTGCAACAATAATAAGCATGTGTACAAAATTTCAGCTCTCTAGCTTTCATAGCGGCCGAGAAAAACGCACTGCAACAGACGGACAGACGGACAGACAGACGGACATCGCCCAATCGACTCCCCAAGTCATGCTGATCATATATGTATACTTTTTATATGGTCGGAGATGCCTCATTCAATACGTTACAAACTTCATGACAAAGCTAATATACCCTTTCACTCTATGAGCGAAGGGTATAAAAATGACAGGTGGGTCAGCTGGCATTATTAAAAAGGTAATTTTGTGTACCTTGTTTCGTCCGTAGGATATTTTGCTGTCAGACTCATAGTTTTCCAGATATTTGCACAAGACTAAATTTTCACCTCTTCCTTTGGTTTTTAGAAGGAAGGGTTGTGACTTCGGGACTGGCTTTAACGAGAGGGACATGATCTGGATACCTACGTGTCCACCACTAGTGACGTCGCCGGAACTGTTGAGGAGAATAGAGATAGCTGTGAGCCGCCTGATTTGGTGTCGGTCAGTGACGACGACGGAGCTGTCGAGGAAAACAGATATATCTGTGAGCAGCCCGGGTTGACGTCTGTCATGGCCGTACTGCAAAATATGACCGCAAGCATGGACAACAAGCTCGAAAAGATAGTCAATAAACTTGTGATGATAGATGCTCTCGAATCAAAACTGAGCGAGCAGTCGGAAGACATAACCAAACAGTTCCAGTCAGTCGAGGAGAAATTGAAACAACGCTTTGGAGAACAGGCAACACGAATTGATCAGCTCGAATCGAAGATTGGATAACATTCATCGATACTGAAGGAGCATTCTTCGAAATTTAGTGAATTCGACACCCGAATGCAGAACATCCGAGAAGAATTCACAAGTCAAGTCGCTGTGGCACTGAGTGGTCGACCTATGGATTCAGGTACATCGCAGATGAGTCGTATATCCACAAAAAGTCTTAAAGCACCAGTATTCGATGAACAAGTTCCATGGGCGGTTTACAAAACGCAGTTGGAGGCAGCCGCCAAACATAACTGCTGGACGGACAGCGAACGAGCTACAGCACTGGTACTGGCTCTCAAAGGACCACCCGCTGGTATCCTGCAAACGCTAAATGCTGAAGAGCAACAGTCCATTACAGCTTTAATGACTGCTTTGGATAAGCGATATGGCTGAGACTCGAACCAACAGTCACTGTATCAGGCACAACTACGAGCAAAAGTGCAGAAGCACGGTGAGGACTTGAAGGAACTGGCTGCGGACATCGAGCGATTGGCTAATCTTGCCTTTCCGGACAATCCAGCAGTACGTGATTTCAACGCAGCCCAAGCATTTGTGGATGCACTGAGAGATTCAGAGCTGAAGAGCCAAGTCCAATTATGGGATCAGCACAAAACAGTGCAGTCGCCTCTTACCTTCTGTCTCCGAAGCTCAGCCATTCAAGAAGCCAATCGAGTCGGCAACAAAGTAGGGTCCATTAGCGAGGCTTGTGAGTGTCGACAAATCGAAACATGCCATCCGACAAAGACTGGAGCTCCACGCTGTTGGAACTGTGACGAAAAAGGTAATCTTTTGCGAGACTGTAGAAAGCCACTACGAGAATGTGGAAGTTGCAGGGCAAGGAAGCATAGATAAAGGAAGCCCCAGCCTACAACTGCTCCTTACGATGAGGGAGCGGGAAATGAGTAAAGGCCAATTTCAAGGGGCAGAAATTGGCTGACCGATTCCGTGGCCCCAGTAATAACATAGTTTCAAGAGTTCACCACGACGAAAATGATATATGCCTCAGCGGGAGAATCGACACGCAATGGCGACGCTTGGAAGACAAGGTGGAGACTGCGGATGTCAAGACGTTGCAAGTCGATGAAAACCAAGGATGGTCACTACAGGAGCTTATCGCTGCACAAAAGGCTGACGAAAATATCGCACCTATCCTCAAGTGGACACGTGTTTTCCAGACCAACCTGGCACGATATAGCAGATCATAACGAAACGGTGAAAAGTTATTGGGCGCAATGGGCGTCCATGCAATTGGCCGATATGGAGTGCCACGAGAACTTCACTCGAATCAAGGGCGAAATTTCGAATCACAAGTGTTCGCGGAAGTCTGCCTGTCACTGGGGTTACACGAGGACGACACGACTTCACCCACAGTCAGATGGCATGGTCGAACGGTTGAATAAAACACTGAAAGAACATTTGGCCAAGGTGGTGAGGGAAACCCGAAGTGACTGGGATAAACGAATACGAATCCCTCTATTTCTCCTGGCATATCGTTCTGCAGAACACAAGACGACTGGCGAAACACCATCCCGGATTCTGTTTGGGAATACCATCCGGCTGCCGGCTGACATTCAATTCGGAAGTCCTCCAACCGTGCCACGAACCGTCACCGAACATGTAAACAACCTGAGAGAGAGAATGAATCAAGTACATCGACAAGTGCGGAATCGGATCAAGATATCGACTGACCGAATGAAGACACGGTATGACTTGCGTGCCAATGCAACAATTCGCAGAAAATAACCTTGTATGGTTCTACAATCCTCGAAGGCGAAAAGGACTCTCACCGAAAATACAACGCGATTGGGAAGGCCCATACCGGATCGTCAACCGAATACCGGATACAGCAACACCAAAAACCCCGAGCAAAAATGAAGGTGGTTCACTCGGATCGACTAGCACTTTTCTTCGATAACGACGATTGACTCGGGGCGAATCAGCTTAGGGAGAGGGCAGTGTTAGAGACGTCGAATCACAGTAAACTGTGTATTCATGTGCATGCATGATGTTTATTTATGATTCGCATTAATCGTTAGAGACGTCGAATCACAGTAAACTGTGAATTCGTGTGTTTACATGATGTATGCATTTGTGATTCGCACTCTCATTGAATTTCCTCGAGTATATAAGGATGACAGAAAACGACCAGGAAGCGAAGGGAAGTTTAGCTTTGAGCACCAGGAGGCGAGAACTGGAGAACGAGCGAAGCGACAAGCAAGTGAAGAAGAACCTCCGAAGCCTACAACAATATGTATTAAGCGCCGTTCTTACGATTCAACTTATTTTCGAATTTTTGTCTTCATTTTTTTTTTTTAGGTTGGACAACCAATTGAATCGTGCGAACGGCGCTTAATACATAGATATTTTCTAAAAACCTGATTGAAACCTGAACACTAGTATAATTTTGCCCATTTGGCAGCACATGCTGTTGTCGCCTTTTCCGGCGATTCCGCCTGAAAAGTCATCAGGTACCTCATTGTGTGTTTGTTGATGTTGCACTTGCGACCTGACAAGCAATCAGGTGCCTGATTGTGTGTAATTTTGCACATTTAAATGTGCATACATATGTACGTGCCAGTGGCGTATTTACAGGGGGGGCACAGGGGGCACGTGCCCCCCCTGTGAGCACATCAAACTTCTTTCACACCATACTAAAAATTGCAGTACCAAATGTTCCATTTTCATTTTGAGCGTTTCTATCACTAAACTTTGTAAATTTTTTCGAAACATTATCATCACATCATCTTCTCAATTCGCCAGATCTCCTCCTAGTCCAATAATATCGTATTTTCGTCAGGAAAAAAATACAGAAGTTTATTTCTCAATTTTGTTATATGTATTTTGGGGCGCTGATTCCGAATATCAACTTTGCACCCTAAAAAACGTGCCGCAACCTTTAAAAAAGGGGGAAAGAGGGGGGCATTTTTTCGTTTTTTTGCGATTATTTCAAAAACGGTAAGAGATACAGAAAAATGGTCTGAGAACGAAAAAAACTACATAAAATTATCTGTGCAATGATATATAACACATTAGAGTTTAATTGCATATTTCGGCGTTAGAATAGAACATAAATTAGAATATTTTCATTTTAGACCTTTAGACCGGCAAAATTGGAGCAGAGTGCTAAATTTTGGTTTGTTGCGATTGGAGGTCATAGTCACCCCACCTACCAAAAATCAGTTCATTTGGATAAAAACTAAGGGTACCTCCCATACAAAGTGACCCATGACAACTTTGTTCTACAGTAGTTTATAAAATGAGTAGTACGTTGTACGTAGAACAAACTCTTGATGGGTCACTTTGTATGGGAGATACCCTTAGTTTTTATCCGAATGAGCTGATTTTTGGTGGGTGGGGTGACTATGACCTCCAATCACAACAAGCCAAAATTTAGCACTCTGCTCTAATTTTGGGGGAGTTATGGATATGCAGTTTTGAAAATTTAAATGGGGGGGATAATGGAGGTCCTTGACCAGAGCGACTCAATGTTTACGTTAAAATTATCTTAAACTTGTTGTGAGTACTTATATAAAATTATACGGATGAACTGGAGTTCTTTCAAAAGTTATGGAGCTTTTAAAAAAGGTCTAAAATGAAAATATTCTAATTTATGTTCTATTCTAACGCCGAAATATGCAATTAAACTCTAATGTGTTATATATCATTGCACAGATAATTTTATGTAGTTTTTTTCGTTCTCAGACCATTTTTCTGTATCTCTTACCGTTTTTGAAATAATCGCAAAAAACCGAAAAAATGCCCCCCTTTCCCCCCTTTTTTAAAGGTTGCGGCACTTTTTTTAGGGTGCAAAGTTCATAATCGGAATCAGCGCCCCATAATACATAAAGAAAGAGTGAGAAAAAACTTCTGTATTTTATTCACGGATTGGTAGTAAATCGACACGATATTACTGAACTATCCTGTTTCTGTTCGGAAACAAGGAGTGCTATTGAAAGTCTCGTCATTTGTGAAGTGACCCCATCTTATGTTGATATAAGTTGGGAGATGTTGTTGCGGTACCGATGTCTTGGAAGCCGCTGAATTGATAAATATTTGAAACAATCGGTCTGATTTTTCGATTGGGCTTGTGTATTTCAATTTGGCCGTAAATACGTGTTGGGCTGCTGTAAAGGTCTTTAAACCAGATGCTTCTCTTTCTGTTAAAATGCTAAAAATTGAAGTGTTTTGGTGGGAAAGCATTTTTAGCATACATTTTCGAATTCCTACGGTTCGGTGTCTGTGGTGCCCTGCCTGGGGTACTTTCTTCATTGCTTCAATTTTCACGAAGTAATCATCATCGTAGCCATTCCTTCTGATTTCTATTTCGCATTTGATTTGTTAAAGCATGTTACTTCAGCTTACCATCTAGGACTCGTTTTAAAAGGTATTGCAGATAACTATAGATTTGAAGCTAGTGTAGTACATATGGAAATAACAAACAATCATACCTTCCTGCGTACTTTAGTTGCTTCATTTTAATTAATCGATTGATCACTTCCCGGCTCTATGCCACGGATAGTTCAGCCTACACTGCTGAAAATTTTGGTGTAATTTTTATAAAAAAATATATTCATACATTTCCATATAAAAACTTTACCAAAAGTATAATTGAACTATGTATAATAAAAGTATAAGTATTCTTGATAAAAATTTTACTCTTCAATAGTATAAAATTGATAAGCAAATTTATACAAACCGCTCGAAAAAATAAAAATTATAATACAAGTGCAGTCGGCTTCGAATCCACAATTCTGTGATTTGTAGGCAAGCGCGCTGCTCACTGAACCAGACAGACTACAAATCAATAGATTTCTAGGATGAATGGTTTTTTTGCGTTGATAGTGTAGATTTGATAACATAGTAGGATTGATTCTAGCCTTTTATGTTATAACAACATTCAATGTATAATATTAAAAGGGTGTTTGGATAGCTTTATGCTGTAGCGGTTATAATTAATATAATTTTTGAATAAACAAAAATTATAAGTTGAAAAGGGTCAAATTTGATTCAAGTTTTGGAATAGATAGGAGTTATACTATTTTATTTATAAAATTTACTCCCGGTTTACACCAAAATTTACAACCGTGTAGTATTCTGGATTGTACTTGTAAAATATTATTCGGCACTGTTGCAATTTTACGGAATCTGTTACTAGATTTTTGACAAAACATACAAAGGCCTCTTTTTCAGTAAATCCTAATTTTGCATTCAAATTCGCTTAAAGTTGCCATGGAATTCAAGACCACAATGTCAGCCAAAATTTGTTGTATCAGCTTTTCATCTGTGTTTCTATCAAAAGTAAGCAGAACCACTTTTTGTCGGAATTTGGCAGAATTTCGGACGATGTATGAAATTTCTCTTCCAATGAAAAGTGTTCCGTCTGGAATCCGTTTTGTCATATGGAAACAGTCTCTTTGGTCATTGCATTAATTCCATAGCCAATTAAGTACATATTCGTAAAATTCCTTTTCGGCTTCAGGCTCCTTCGAACTACACTACGCAAACTTTTTTTAGGCCCTCCGTATTTTGGTTCAGGAAAAGCCAAAAGCAGTTAATGAGTGTTATTTTAAGATCTGTCAGGAAAACTAAACTTTTGGTGTAATAAACCTGAAATGCAAAGGACTCCCAAGCCCCTTATTTATAAACATACCTTAACTCAAGGAGACCTTGAGTCAAGGATGCCGAAATTAAAATAAATGTCATTTTCCATATTTTTTCATAGAAATCACTTATATTCACGAGTCAATGCATTCTTGATTTAAGGAGAAACTCAAGGAGACCTTGAAATTTTCTATAGTCAACCTCACTTGAAGTCAAGGTAGCTACCCACCTACCTTGAAATATTATATTTCAATTCTATTGAAAACTTAAGGTCTCCTTGAGTTCTGCGTTAAATCAAGGATCAAGGATCAACGATCCCTCAGTCTTGCTAATGTTTTTCCTATGTAGCTGCTCTCGGGTATCCCCATACCAAAACTTTATGTAACTAATTAGCCCCGACTCTGTGCCCCCCCTTTGAGAATTTTCTAAATACGCCACTGGTACGTGCTATTGGCAATCAGGCGAAATGCTTGATTCAAAACTGATTCAGTATAAATAGGACCTGTGTTGTTAACTGGACGGATCGTGCTTTCTTTCTTGAAACCAGTTATAAAGGTTCGACGCAGAACAACTTTGAGGTGTGAGCTGTTTGACCGAGCAGCTCGTCTTAACCCTTTACCGCCCAATGTTCCCAATTAGGAACATTATTTCATGTTTTTTTTTAAACCCACTTGCGATTTTTTTTTGTTCTTTCCCATTTTTTGTTAGTTTATTAACAAGTTGGTAAAAAAAAAAAAATAAATGATAAAAAAAATTGCCGTTATTTTTTGGTGATTTTTATAAAAAGAGGATTTTTTACAATTTTGGGGGAAAAAATTTCAAAGTTTTTTTAACCAACAAAACTTTGAAATTTTAATGTATTTTTATTTATTTATTTATAAATACATACGAAAAATAGTAGTGACCTTAATTGTATAAAAAAAAAAGAATACCGTTATCGGCTATACATGTTCAAATTGACGTGTTCCCAATTACGTTACAGTTCCGTTTCATAACCCCATCCAATGAGAAAATTAAGTCTTGAAAACAACTGATGCGGAACGATAAGAAGACCAACAAGTTTTCCTTTCCCTTTCAAACTGAAACGGACGAATTTCATTCGGGTATATTTCACATTCTAGCTTTTATTTCACACATGATTACAATCAAAACTGGTCGAAACAACACATTTTGTTTTTAAGGGGTCATACACCGTATCTCCGGGACAGGCAAATAGCATACTTTTTATTAAATTTTCCCCATTTGAGCTTTCATCAGCATAGCAGTAGAAATACCTATGAATGGGACATAAAGTTTATTATAAAAAATCAGAAAAATTCAGGACTTTAGGGATTCAACTTACTTTTTACAAGTCAAATCAGATGGAAAAGGAAATTTTCCAACGGATTTACATTCAAATTCTGGATCGGTTGGTTCAGGAGTCGTCGTCTCCGGTTGAACGGTAGTCGGATATGAGGTACATGAATTCTATATATATAAAAAAACAGGTTTAAAATAAATGAATACATATCATGTGTAACTGAAGATGATCCAACAAATTTTTTTCATCAGCATTAAATTAAGTCAAAATTTAAAACTCAGACAATTTTTCGATATATCGTCCAGTAAGATGCATTTCTTGACCCGCTCTGTGGCTCACTTGGTTGTGTCGCACTGTACGATGCTAGAGTAGTCTGGAGGTCCAGAGATCCAATCTCGGCGTGGTCCATTATGTCCGTACAAGTGCGGATAGGAAATATATAGTGCTTGCAACATACACTCCGAAATGATATGCAATGTAACGTTGACTCGAAATTGCCTATAAACGGCTGAGTTAACGCACCATGGCCCCACATGGGGCTATACGGAACTGAGAAGAAGAAGATGCATTTCTTACATTCGCCATAGACTGTGCAATCAATTGTACAACTTTTAAATTTCCACTACCGATTTCACTAGAGCTTTCTCCACAGAAAATGAACTTTATTGTCCATTCGATTGGACAGTCCGTGGCGCTTCTTATTTAAAAAAAGAAAATTACCTTAACCAGCTTATTACAAAACGCATTGGGTACATCATTCTCATCAATCAGCATGCCACAATACTTTTCACATTTCTTCAAATTATGATCCGGTCTACCATCGATACAATCCACATACTCATTTTCCGATGTACAAATACCCGTTGAATTCAAACCACACTCTGGACAATCCCGGAGAAAGCGACAGGCTGGCATGCCCCAGCTAGTACAAACCTCAGGAGTGTTTGCACACCACATACCTTCCGGACACGTAAGCAACATTTCACTATCGTCAAACATGAATTCCCATTCCGAAACACAAGTTACAAGCGACAGATTACCGGGAATGTTACAAAAGTGTCCTGTGGAGAGCCGCACAAGATACAAAAAGGATAGTAGCTAAAATAATAAGCTTAATTAAAAGAAAATCCAATTATGTAGGTATAATTTCACTTACAAGTATTTCTCGGTAAATTGATCTCATTTTCCACTCAAATTAGATAAACTGAAATGCCTTAAATCCAACTAAAAGACTTTTTGCCAAAATGCAAGATTTTCGCGATTTTCTTATCTCATCCATTGAATTAACGTGCAATTAAATGCAAGCCGCGATAAAATAAGATTTAATGAGTGATAATAAGTGTAATTAAATATTAAACTGTGTAGCATGATAACATTCTCGGCAAATTGTTCTTTTTTTTCTTTTTGTTAGTTTGCCGGGGTTTGCCAAACTAAGCACATAATGATCGGTCCAAACCGGCATCTTGGATTCCTCCAACCATATTGCAGACCGCATGACATATACACATAATATGTACGAACATTAATTTCCCCATCGTCTTTGTCCCTACCAGGCGTGTGTTGTCCACAATTTTAATCTTTTGTACCGCGCAGTTCGGCGAACTTCGATTATGCGGCATGCGAAAAACTTCATGGGACAGCAATAGAAGCCCGAACTCTAAAAGCAATTTTTTCTAAGAGAAATTTGTTTCACTAAACCGCAAGACTACATATATAGAAACGAATGGAATCGTGGCACTAAGCCATGCCATTTTTGTTTTACGGGTAAATGTAAGGTGACCAGACGCAGGGCCGGTCCACGGTCGGTTCGCACCGGGCACCGCAGGCGAGAGGTATTTTGGCACCCCCTCCCAAATAATAAACAAATCGACAGTTTTTAAAAATGTGTTTTTCTTGCTTTAATTGCAGCAAATTCTCTTATACCTTTGTATTTATGTATACATACATATGTATGTATATCAAGTGACTTTCAGTTTTTTTTTTCAATTGATATCATTGCTAGCTCAAATAATCGCTCCTGAGATATTAACGATCTCAAATAAGTTCTAATTTCGAAAAACTACTTTCTGCTCTTGCAACGAAATCGGCAAGTTAACAAAATTCGCAAAGCAATGAATACATTCGGAAAAACATCAATCAAGCTATTCTTTGTTTTGTTATAAACTTCAAGGAATCAATTGGTGAACTTTCCTTTGACAACAAAGATGCCAAAATTAGAAACTCATGGTACATAAAGTAACGAGCTTTGATAAAAAGAAAATGGTCAAAATTAAGGAAATAGTCAAAATGAAATTTTAAAGCCAATTTACGAGAATTAAGCTCATTTTGTGTTCCATATTGTTTAAGTAGGGGTACTATCCAATGTTCGATAAATATATTAGTCTGCTTACTAATAGTACGAGTTGAGTTTATTTTATTTCAATGTTTTCGTTTGGTTTTTGGTAGGTACATTATCTAATCGGTTTCAGCTTTTATTCGGCAATTAGAATGTGAATAGGATGCAATCGATGATAGTATTTCCTTAAAAAAATTAATCTCATAAGTATTTCTCTCTGGTTCCTGTTAACCCCTGGTGGAGCATAGGGCATCAACTACGTCTACTTTCCGCCTCGTTCTGTTCTGTGCCATCGTCTTTAGGTCTGACCACTGTTTGTTTAATGAAGCAGCCTCGCTATTAACCACGTGTTTCTTGGTCGTCCATTGGCTCCCTGAGGGTTCCAATCTAGGGCCTCCTTTGCAATATTTGTTGGCCCTCTTCGGAGAGTATGACCTGTCCATTGCCACTTTCGCCTTTTGACAGAAGTGCCCAGGGCCGGATTTCCCATATGCGCAACCTGGGCAACTGCCCGGGGCGGCAAATTTTGAAGGGCGGCATATTTCTGAAACATTCATTCTTCCATTGAATTAATAATGTTCTGCGAAATATACACATTTTGATATTTCAGGAAGCAGTTTAAATATCTGACGTCAGTAGGCGTTTCGACTTTTGCCGCCCTACCGATCTTGCGCCTTATTTTTAAAATCCAACGATTAATCGATTGATCCTTGACTCCCAAATTATTGCAATATGGCTAGCTAACGAATTAAGAAAACACTTCTAAAATTAGAATAAAGTCTGATAACTGAACTATAATGGGTATGGGTATGAATTCAAGGAATCATTGTTTATGCAATTATTTTAGCAAATTAAATATTTTCTTAGAAGACATCATAACAAACTTTGGCTTATAAAGTCTCTCGTACAAACAGTTTGACTTATAAAGTCTCGCCGACTGTCGGACCAAGAATTTAGTTTCGAGTTAAACAGTTTTTGTATGAGTTAAAGAGTTTAGTTTTCTGTGTTTTGTATTCAAAAGAAATAGGGAATCGGGTTCTCTTCGGCCTAACGTGTTTTCGAATTAAAGAGTTTCGACTTATCTAGTTTTCACTATATTTCCTATCATGAGACAGTTTTAGGGGTTGCTTATGCATACAATGCGTAAATTCATCATATTTTTTTTTTTCAAATATTCTTTTGAGCTGCAAGGACTATATCCGCTCCTCCATGAGCATATACTTTCGCCTTCAGTGAAGTTCAGTCCAAACACCTTTCAAGAAGTAAATTAACTGCTATTTTAATTGAAGTTCTGTTACTTCTAAAAACGCCCGACACCGACGTATGTTTAAAAATAATTGTAGACCTCACATGAATGCGACTGATGGAGGGCGGCAACTCAACTACTGCCCAGGGGCGCTACAGAGGGTAAATCCGGCCCTGGAAGTGCCTATCCAATCCAGGAGATCATCATTGGAAATAATCTCCGGCCAGCGGATTTGTAGGATGCGCCGTAGGCACTGGTTTCCAGCTTAGTTGTTATCTCGTTGGTCACTTTGCAAGTTGAACAGCCGTAAAGAAGCACAGATATTACAATAGAATTGAATATTCGGATTTTGGTGCGCCTGGAAATGTTGTTATTTTGCCAGAAAGGAGTCAAAGTGAAGGAGGCTGCCCTAGCCTTATTGATACGCGATTGTACATCAGCGTCCGCGCCGCCATCTGCTGTGACTATGCTTCCGAGGTAGCAGAATTCGTCAAATTTTTCGACTGCCTGGCCCGAAACACAAATTCCGCTTTGTCCCCCAGGATGGGAACTCAAGTACTTGGTCTTGGCAGCGTCTATCTTGAGCCCAGCATTACGACTTTCGCAATGCAGAGCATCGGCCATTTGAGCTACATCCTCCTTTTTATTTGAAAGCAGACAAATTTCGTCAGCATAGTCCAGGTGTTGCAGGTAATCAAACATTTTCCATCTGATACCTTTCCTCTGGTTTTGAAGCGCGCTCACTAGTACATCGTTAATAGCTATGAGGAAAAGAATAGGTGATAAAATGCAACCTTTTCTCACTCCACTGTGCACCTCAAAAGGATCTGAAAGCTTACCCTTGTGCAAAACCTGACATTGGGCTCCCTGATAAGATTCCTTGATGATGGAAATTATTTTATCTGGTATGCCCCTCCTACGAAGAGCTCTCCAAATATACTCCCGATCAACACTATCGAACGCCTTCTCGAAATCAATGAACATGAGGTGTAATGGGAATCTCCATTCGGCGGATTGCTCAATAATAATTCGGAGGGTGTTTATATGGTCGCTACATGAAAAACCCTCACGAAAGCCAGCCTGTTCATTGCTTAAAGTGCGATCAACTTCATCCTTGATCCGGTTCAAAATAATTTTAGCCATCAGCTTGGATACAGCTGGAAGTAGGCAAATACCGCGCCAATTATTACGATCCTTAAGGTTACCCTTCTTGGGAATTTTAATAATTACGCCCTTTTTCCATTCTACTGGAAGAGTTTCGGTTTCCCAACACTCTCTGATGAGGGGAAGTAGAATATCCGCTGTAGCATTCGAATCCGCTTTAAGTAGTTCGACCGGGATTCCATCTTCAGCGCGAAGTTGATTTTTAGCTGAATCATCAGCAGCAGAGTTAATCTGTTCCTTAACTCTTTTGCGTGCTGATATAAGAGACCAAGTAGCATCACTGATAAATGGTTTCCTACCTCGATCCAATCTTCCCACAGTCGCTTCGCAACATGAAATAAAAGAATCCTTTGCAAAATTCCATCTATCTTCAATTGTAGGATTCTGAAGAGATGTTGCTGCACAAGCTTTTTCGTGCAAGGCGGTCGAATATGCACGTCTAGTTGAGGAATTTTTTAGCTTTTGCACATTAAATCGTGGCAAGATTCACGTGTTGTGAGAACGTTGAATCGCTGCCGTTCGTAAGCGAAATTTCGCGATAACAAGATGGTGGTCGCTGCCAATCAGCCCCACGCTTCGACCTGACGTCTAAGAGGCAGTTTCTCCATGTCTTAGAAACAGCAATATGGTCAATTTGGTTCTCTGTTCTGCCATCAGGAGAGATCCAAGTTGTTAGGTGGCAGGGTTTATGCTTGAACAACGTTCCGCCAATGACTAGTTGCCGAGAGTTACAGAACTCACGAACATTTCGCCATTGTTGTTCCTGTCGCCAAGCCCGTGATTGACCATAAGGTGTTCCAAGCCTAAATTATCAGTACCGACCTTGGCGTTGAGATCCCCCATTATGATTTTCATGTCACCCCTGGGAGCCCTATCAAAGGTGTCGCCTAGTCGCTGATAAAAAAAACGTCCTTTGCGGATTGGTCTGCAGGTTCAGTCGGTGCGTAGCACTGAATAATTGTGATGTTTCGTACTCTGGATTTGAACCTGGCTGTGATGATACGGTCGGAGATAGGTTTCCAGTCGATAAGGGATCGGCGTGCATTCCTAGTCAACAGGATTCCGACGCCCGCTTGCCGAGGTGAATTATCGTCTTCACTTCCAGAGTAGAGCAGCACAGTGCGAGAGCTTGGTGATAAAGTCGCCCCCGATCCGAGCCATCTTGTTTCGCTCAGTCCTAGTATAGCGATGTTGTATGCGGTCATTTCCTGTTCGACTTCTGTGAGCCTTGTGTTATTACACTTACCCCACATCGTCCGAACGTTCCAAAAACCGATCGTAGTCCGTTGTTTATAGCCAAAAGTCGTTGCCGTTGAATCAGTCCGAGGTATCCGAGGCTCGTTTAATGTTTCATGACGATAAATCGATCATGATGATGATAGTTCGAAAACACACATGCTTTCGTCATTAGAATTCGTCATTTACTTTTGACGTTTGTGTAAATGGTGAAAATGTCCCTCACAATTGCGATATTTTGATGAATATTCAGTTCAATAATTAAAGGACACACTTTTCTTAAAGAATTTGAATAGAAATGTGTAAAGATTGATAACAAATTTAATATTTTTGTAAAAATTCTGGTTCTTCAATTTTACAACGGATGGCGTCCCCAGTCATTATTGAGCAAATGATGGTCCAAATGTGTAATTTGGAAGTTGTGCTAATGATGATAAATGTGCGTCAATCGAAAATATGTATGTGAAGCTTGTTATTCATTTTCGAATTTGAGCCTTCCAAATTTTATTTTATTTTCCATACAGTTACGAAATTGATGTTCCAAAATTATGAGCTTGACCGGGAGAAGGTATAGATGTTTGATAAATTTGTTGCTACAAACCTAACAACTAAATGTAATGCATCTACGAAAATGTGTAGTTTCTATGAATCGTCAGACGTTGTGCAACTAGCTTGCCCAGTAAACTACAAAAATTAGATTTAAGTGAGTATATAATTCGGGGGCAACTTAACACTAGAAGGGTCAGGAATTTTATATACCTAAAAGGGTCACAGCCGTCAATTTGACGGCAAGGTGTTTATAGCTGAAATGGTACTAATATAAATATAAAATGTTAATGTAAATAAAGACATAAGAAATTATCTTACTTTTAATTAGAAATTAACGTATTTCTGAATAATTTTTTAGTGAAATTTGAAAAATATTAGTTTTTCCTGTAGTATGACTGATAGCACATTATTCTCAAACAGCTTTTTAAAGATGGTAAAAAAGTAATAGTTTAATTCTTTTCTAGTCGTCCTGAAATCCATGTTTACACTAAAATCCTCCGGAGATCCTTTCTAACAAGTTGCTTTAGCTTTAGCCAGTTATACGGGGTGTATAGGTGTTTAGTAATAAAAACAAACCACCCAGTAGCTAAGAGCTACTGGAGTGCCTCTAAAACCGAAACCTATTCTGTTTTTTGGTAATAATATTTATATATGCACTTGTGACATCTACTATTCAGGCCTCTGTGTTGATTGAAGTATGGAATGCAAGAGTAAGTGTTACTCCTAGAGACACACCCGATGATTATAAAGCAATCGCAACTCAACGAATCAAGTACGAACCATTTTTATTTTACGGAACTGTGATTCGAGCATGAAGATTTAGACAACTTTGGACAGCTAAATTAGGATCGTTTTGCAAAAATGCAAGGTTTCCTCGGAAGGATATCAACTATATATATGAATTTCACTCGTTCGGTAGGACTGACAAAGGTTCAATTTGTGGTCCCATAGCTGTCTCACCACCAACAAAACATTGCCTGATGGATTTGGTATTGAAACTCTACTTATGGAGCACGTAGCGATATGATGCTTTCCCCAAGCGACAACGATACCCAGCAAAAATTTAGAACTATGAGGATTATTCATATAGCAGGGCTGATGGCGGCGCTAGTTTCGTATGTCTTACTGCTTTACAGGGGACTTCTGGTGTTGGAGTTCTCAGGGTATTTTAGAGTATCTTAGTACCTATTTTACTTTACATTAGTTACTTATCGGCTACCAGTTATCTCAGCATAAGTGGCCTCAATTTTTCTAGTGCCCGTTTGATTGTTGTCTTGAACGTTTCATTGTGTATTGTGGTATCTCGACATTAGTCTTAGTCCCTGTTGTGGATTAATTTTGGGAAAAGTATCATTACTGACGGAACGTACCCTTTGTTGCATTACAACAGATCATCAATTGGCAAACACGCTCGCCAAAGGCCGACTATGGCCGTAGCCTGGGCTAGCGAACACGGGCGCTGCAAAAACGCACAATATCACAATAAGTTCAAGCGTAAAGCCGATGTTAACGATTATTTTCTTTTACGAGCACTTTAATCGCAAACAAAAATGTTAAACCACGGATTTATAGATTTTTTGCCTTGACCGTCAATTTGACGGTTCTGACCCTAATAGGTATAACAAGAAATATCTCACAAAATAAAATTTTTTATTTTTATTTCTATCCAAATATATGATCAAATACATATTTTAGGAAAAGTCAATAAATATGAAAGCTGAAACCATTGCGGTTTAGAAGATATAGATGATTTAAGTCACGAAACCGTCAAATTGACGGCTCTGACCCTTCTAGTGTTAACCCCTTCTTCAGCACTTAGCTTTTGTGCTAAAGAAGGGGGTAAGTTGCTCCGAAATATACACACTTAAATTTAATTTCTGTAATTTACTGGGAAAGCTACTTGCACATTGTTAGTGTTGAACACTACAAAGTTCCGGCTATATTATCAATAATCAAAAATGTTCAGGTACCCCCATGCTCCGAGAATTGCTCAACAAAGAATTTTATCTAAGAAACTGTCTTCCACTTTGCAAATAATTCAGCATATTGGTGGTTAGTAAATTACATGCTATATTTGGCCGGAAAACGGCTAAATTGGCCACACTGTATTGAACAGAAAGTGAGTCCAATCCTTACAAGTTGGCTTGAAAATTAAAATTTCTTATTAACATTAACATAAAAATAAGTTTTTTTTTCTATAAAGCTATGCGTTTAAAGTACTGCCCCGTATAAGGTTTGGTCAGTCTTCCCCTGGGCCGGAGTTAACCTGTATGCCGCCCCTGGGCAGTACGCAAATGGCCGCCCTCTGCCAGTAGTCATTTTTTTCCAGTAACCCATGTCTATGTTTTGCTGATTGCGGACGTTACCAGAGGTCCTTTCAGAAAGTATTTCAAAAAGTATTCTCATTGTCACTCCTCGTAGTATTTTTGAGATGTCCTTTGTCTAATGTAATTAACCTAAGTTCTGATTTCGAGATTTTTTCAATTTTTGGGATTAAAAATAAATTTAACAAAATTTTTTAAAATGCAAGCTCGGGATGTTATTCAGCAAAAGTTATGAGGTATCGCTTTTATACGTTTTGCTTATTTTTTGTAATCTTAAACGATTTATTGTAAGTGGAATTTTTAATTTTTCTACACTGACAATGTGACAATTTAAACCTAAAATTTGTGAAAATTTCACTTCACTGTTGCTTCTCATCCAATTTAATGTGGGGAAAAACTGAATGGACGTGTTACGTTTCTATACATCTGACGAGTTTAAAAATGGAAAAAGTGAAGCATTTTTTGCGGGATGAAGAAATTAAACTGTGTCGATGCAGCTAAAGACTTACATTGTTTACATTTATTTCATTGTTTCCGTTTAAAAAATAAAAACTACTTAAGCTCCATCTGAAATCTTTTAAAATAGAACCATGACTGGATTCTATCAAATTACGCTCTTTCCACCCGAGCCATCGGACTGCTTTGACACACGGTATTTTATTGACAGGATCTAATTGTTAAATTGGGATTTCCTCGTGCGATGCATACACTCACCTTCTGAAACCCAACGCCGGGCCGCAACTCCAGTTAGGGTAACAACCTCCAGTCATCTCGAGATAGGAAGGTACCGTGGTCGACTGGGCAAACCCATCGCCGATGTACACTATTTGCTAAAGACTTCCGAATAGCAGGTGTGACCGATTTTCCGTCGGTTCCCTTAAAGGTTAACCCTCACTCTGAATTCAGACGTGCATACCCCGGGTTCGTTTAACCATCAGCTTAAAGCGATTTGTAGTGCTGCTTTTCACATCCTGATGAGGGTCCTTCAGCATACAAGTCAGCAATGCGACTCGGGCCGAGTGGTCAATGCACAAAATACTAAGGGCTTCCCTATGCTGCTCGGGTCCGTTGTATCACATCTCACCAAAAATCCGTGTACCATGCCACACAGATATCCTGGGTCACATGGAGACAGACTCCGTGGTCGGATGTAAAATTCAACAGTGACATCTGTGTCCTTGTTCAAAGTAAAGCCGCAATGCTATCTAGGTCACTTCTAGTTCTACCAAATTACCCCTTTCGGAATGAATGCTTTTAGTAGAATTTTGCGTGAAGGATAAAAATTTAAAGGCGAAGTATCATAACATTTGGCGCCTTGGATTAAGGCGTCACCTAACTAGAATAAATTAGAAATCAATTAACATTTTTTCCTAATTATGTCAAGTGCTCCTTGAGTCAAAGTCCATCTTTTATAGAATTTAAAACCAACAGAAAAGTTCAAAAATTTGCCGCCCTTCAAAATCTGCCGCTCCGGGCAGCTGCCCAGGATGCCCATATGGGAAATCCGGCCCTGGTCTTTCCCCTTCCATGACTGGCCTGAAAGCTGAAAGTTTTATATTTTTCACATCTGTATTTTCTCAAATATTTTCACAAACATAACTTGTCCCTGGAACACACTTCAACTTGACAGCATCGAACAAAAGTCCATTGGGGCAAACGAACATTATATAGCTGATTACATCGTCCCCATTTATGTTCTGATCCGCATAACAGTAGTAATATCTATAACCAGGCAGGAGAAATTCAATTAAAATTGATTATTACATATTTGGAACAATTTCACTTAAAAATTTAGGAACCTACTTCTGACACGTCGGATCCGATGTCACGGGAAATTTCCCCACAGATGGACACTCAAACTCGGGGGGAGACGTTGCTGGTTCAGTGGTCATTGTGGGGGTTATTGTTGTTTGAGTTGGTTTATCAATGTTACATGTATGCTATTCATTAAAAAAAATATTTTATAGATAGTTCATGGTCATGGCTAAAGAAAAAATCACCTCAGGAAAATTCGTACAGATCGCATAAGGAACACGATCATCGTCATACAACATGCCACAATATGCATCACACGCCCGTATATTAACATCGGCTGCACCATCGATACATGTCACATACTCATGCTTGGACACACAAACGCTTGTTGAATTGCTAGTTCTACATAAAGGACATTCGTTCATAAATCGACATTCTGGCAAGCCATCTCGGGTACAAATTTCAGGAGCGTTTGTACACCAAGTGTTTGGCGGACATCCGTAAATTTCTCCATTGGTTAGTTTGAAATGATTCTCAGTCACACAAATTACACCGGACAAATCACCTATTATGTTGCAAAAGTTATTTGTCGAAACACTTCCACCAAGGCACAGAGAAGATAAAATAAGAAACTTTTCGTAAATAAAGAAAAAATATTATTTTTATATTTTAATATCAAATTTCAATTTGTTTTAGTCAACTTACGGATATTGGAGTTATCGTTCGTTCCATATTACTCGATCGTACATATATAATACTTGTAATCTAATAGACTATCCAATGTAGTAGTATCTGCTTGATATTTTACTTTTTTTCTTTGAGTTTTGGTCCATATCTAATCGCTTTTATATCTTACGAATTGAATTGAAAGCGATCGATAACCCACCATTCATTTCCTATGAAATTTTAATCTAGAGTTTATTACATTATCGAATTTAGTTTAGTGTGTTACTCGAAGAAAGAGATATAAAAAATGCCAAAAATTATCGCAAAAACGTTGTTTCTGCAGTGATTTCACGCAAAAATGGTTACGACGCTTTTTTAATGAATTCTCAACTCTTTTCAGCCAGTGGCGTAGATAAAGGGGTAAACAAAATCTACAAAAACAGAGTTAAGCCAACAATTCACCGCGTGGAGATAATACTCGCTCATAAGAAAGTTAACCAATCTTCGGGTAACACAACCTTTAAGGATTATCGCGTATTTTGCTTATATTTTGGTCTCCCATCTAATTATTGCATTGATCCCTTTGCGAAAAAATATAATTCACGGGAACGGGAACGAAAGATCCTCTCCTCCTTTAAACTTATCTAATAGCCTAATCAAATCTCTACATATCCTAAAGAATGAACTAGAAAAGAATGAATGATCAAATTTTCCTAAGCGACAAAACTAAACGCATTCCGATACGCTAAACAGCTTCAAATTTTTCTCACTGTTCACGTATATCTTATCTTTCACGTTCACTGTGCAAATATAGAAAATTATTCAGACAACCTTGCAGTCATATGTCTACTAGTCAGAATGAAATTGGATACGCACAAATGTTTCTATCTTCATTTCAAGTTCATTACACGAATGAAGAAGAATAAATTCTAAATATATTATAGAGTGTATGTAATGTAATCAGAGCCGTGCGAAGACAATTTGGCGCCCGGGGCAACATTTTGAGCAAGGCGCCCCATATGTATAGTATAGGCAAGTACACATGTGCTTATCTTTTGGGTTTTGTATGCTTTTTTCTGCAATTTTTCTTAATAAATTCAACAATTAACCGTAATTAATTATAAAAAAGCCTAAGGCCGCAGAAAATGTAAGTCGTTACGTCACGCGAATAATACATTATAGGCAGTAAGCAGCGACAGCAAAAATCCAATCACATTTAGTTTTTGTAACCATCATTCGGTCGTGATACAGCTGCTGATTTTATTGTTGTTCATCAAAGACCAATAGTGTAGCGTAGCCATTAGGTGATTTCAGGTTGCAAAATGAGGTGGAAAAAATTTTGTTTTTTATTCTTATGTTTTTTTTTGCTGAGTTTCAATCCGGAGCTTCCCACCAAAATTTCGTTGCGGAACAGGGCCAAAACCGAAAAAAACGTACATTTTCGGAGTTTTTCCGTTTCTGGCTTATAACTTCAAAACAGTACATTTCTCCAAAAACCAGTCCATAAACATGATTACGGGTCCAACGCGATATTAATCTTTAAAATGCGTTAAGTGGTATTTTTTGATAGTCATTTTTTGGCGTTTTTGACCCTGTTTCGAAACGAAATGTAGGTGGGAAGCTACGGATTCGGGCTCAGCACCCAAACATACACAAAGAACAAGAAAAATGCAACTTTTGCGACCAAAAATGAAAAACCGTTCAATCTCAAAATTTAATTCATAATATGGAACTCTGGATGGATGGAATCATCATCATCATCAATGTGGCACGATAGCCCGACGTCGGGCATTGTCCGCCTGAATCGTTGACCTCCACTTGTCGCGGTTACGTGTTCTTGTCCTCCAGTTTCGGAAGCCCAACAGCTGATGGGCGTCTTCACCTATGGAGTTCTCCCAGCGAGCTCTCGGTCGTCCACGCAACCTCGCTCCGTCAATTCGTTGTGCGTTCATCAATTTCTTTGGCATGCGATTATCGTCTATCCGTTGTACATGCTCCGCCCATTGCAAACGTTGAAGCTTCACGATTTTCGTTACTTCCAGCTCATCGTACAATTGATACAACTCATGGTTGTATCGGATACGCCACTGATTTCGCTCGCGAACTGCCCCGAAAATTCGCCGAAGAACCTTTCGTTCGAATCGGTCTAGCAAAATTTCGGAGGCTTGGGTGTTTCGCAGCCATAACATAGCACGGGTCGGATGATCATTTTGTACACGCGGAGCTTCGTGTTCCTGTGCGCAAGTTTCGAATTAATTATAGGGAGGACCGAGAAATATGTCTTATTGGCTAGTTGTATCCGTCGTTTAATTTCGTCGGTTTGGATGGATCGAATGGAAAATATAAATTATCAATTGTAGTAATACCGCTCAATGGATTTATAATATTTATGTATTTTTGGAAGCGTAATCATGTTCTCTCTAATATATTCCTGGACAGTTCTTCGCAAAAATGAGAAGTTTCGGAGTTAGGAGGCAAAACAACGGAAAAACAACGAAAATTTTGGGGTTTTTCGCGATTTTGACACTGTTTTGCAACGAAATTTTTGGTAGGAAGCTCCGGGATGGTCCTCAGCACCAAAAAAAAATGTCAGCACCACATTTTGCAATCTCATGTATACTACGTTTATCATCTGAATACTACAATGTGTTTGATAAATTATAATTTTACTGTTAATGCGATCCGCGTTTGACCTATTTTCAAGTTTAAAGGAGGATTCTTGGTTGGGTTGTGGAGTTGGTCTCACGCTCGTGCCGTGGTTTTAAAAAAAAAATCGTTTTTTTGCGATTTTCCTATTAGATATGGATTGGATTGGCATCAGTTTTTCTTAGACGGTGCTCGCGGGTGTTATTTTTTTTATTGGTGAATTGGCTGCGATTTTATATTTCGACCAAAGTGCCGGGGAGGTGATGGTTTGACGATTGGTGGTGAAAAAAAAAACTATCGCTATATGAATAATAGCAGTTGTTGCAGTGCTAATTTAAATCGGTGCTAATTTCAATCAGTGCGAAATTCACTCAGTGCACACAAATTGTTCCACGCAACGTCAACATCCCCCCCGTTGCACCATTTGGCGAAGCCATCGCTTTTCACCTGCACACCCGCGCCGCCCCAAGCAACGACGGATCGTATCGCTGTGGCACGCCGACCCCAAAACCACGACGGATCACATCGCTTTTCACCTGCACGCCGCCCCAAGCAACGACGGATCGTATCGCTGTGGCACGCATTAACAGGCGATCTTCATTTTTTGCATGAGAAATTGGCACTTGGCCGTTTGCGCTTCGTATTTTGGATTTATGGATTCTGGATTGGACAAGTTAGACGTGAATTTTTTTTTACTTTGTGGTTGTAAATTACAAGGGAGTTTTTTTTATTATTCACATATTTATTTTAGATCCCAAGTTCAACACCACGATCGATCGTCGGCGAAAAGGACTTCCTCTTTTTGTAAGTTTGCATTTTTTTATAGATATTTACTTCCTTTAGTATTATTATAGTTTTTTCTTGAAATCTAATTTAAATTCCACATTTTACTAAAACCTTTTTTTAATTTTTTTTTAATTTTCATATCGTGAATTCCCTTGAATTATTTCTATATATATTGTGAATATACCATTTTTTTAATGTCTCGTAACTAAATTCTTTTCTTTTGGGTTCAACCGTGTCCCGAAGGATGGGCACTTCCTTTCCTCCATCCCATTCCTTTTAGCTTTCCCCCATAAAAAAATAGAAAAGAAAGGTGACTTAACAAGGCTGGGATTAGGTAGACTATGGATAAGCCCTTAAGGAAAAATTTTTTCTAGGTTTTTATAACACAATCACAAAAAACACACATACTATCAACTACACCATAGGCGCCGTAAGTTTTACATACGATGGGGGCATACATTTGGCGCAAAAATTTGAATTCCCAAATAGATTTTTATGAACTGCATGCAAACAATTTCGGTACTCAGGGCTCTAGTACACAATCATATTTGGTAATATTTATATTATAATATGCTTAAGCCTACTTGATTTCGCTTATTGCACGTCTAAAAATTTATACTGAATGAATCGAGTAAGCTTAGGCATATGACATACATATTAGGTGTGTTTTTTTTGTTATCCCGTGCAGGTTTGGGTAACAAAAGTCCATATAAAAAAAATGCCAGCTGATCGACCTGTCATTTTTTTTATATGAAGTTTCGTTACCCAAACCTACACGGGATGTAGTAAAAAAAGAACCTATTATAATATAAATATGACTGTGCAATGGAGCCCTAAGCAAAAAAGATAAAGACTAAATACATAAATCGAAATTCTTGTTTTCCGCAAATTACGTTTAAGTTTTCTTATGATTTTCATATCGGTGTAATGGTAATGAGTAACGAATCAATAAGGCTTCAGGTGTGTTTTATTGGGTCGAGTACAACTTTTGTCAAATTTGTATGGAAGTTTTTCACCATTATACTAATTTCCTCCAGGGGAATAATACTTACGAATGTAACATTTTGATTGGGTAGAAAATAAATTATATTTCGTTAATCGCCTCCCTCTTCCTTTTATAACCGGGCTTGGGACCGGCTTTGGCGGAATTAAGGCGATTAAGACTGCATTCATTCCACGCCCACTCCATGCTTAGGCGTTTATGCAGCGGAATCAACTTGTCCCTCAGATGGTTCACAACAACCAGCGGCTCGTCTGGACTATTAGCTGCCTTTCGCATTAAATGATTGATGATCTCGTCGTTCAAATAGGCCACAGCATCGCCTTTAGATTGCTCTTACCGAACAATCAGTTTTTATGCAAAATTAACTCCTCCGACGACTATAACCGCTAGCCCGATGAGTCCAACATAAAAGAAGAACTTCTGTAGCTTATTGTACATGAAATACGTGAACGGAAGGCGGGGATTCAAAATTGCAAAACTGTAGGCTTGAGCATCGCGCAACGCCAATACTTGATCAAAAGACAATGCATTAAGCAGCACGCAAGGAGTCAACGTTTGCTTCACACCATACTGTTCGTCCAGTCGATTGATGAGATTTGAAAATGCCGCACGTGGTGATATGTTTGAATGGGGCTCGGGTGCTTGATAGACACTATCAGCCTCTCGTGGTGGCGGAGCATAACTGCTTTCCTAGTACACTGTCCCGCAGATTCACGGCTCGCGTCCTGCATGTGACGATCCTAAACCTGCTTGAACTGCATTTGGCTCGCCGATAGACTCATTAGACATCTGAAAACAATCGATAAATCATTATGCATACCAATTTATATTTTAACAATTCAACTACTGTCGGTTAAATTTATTTGTTTACTTACCGTAATACCAGACGGATTCAGTTCCGGAAATGCATTTTCTTTGAGCACAGTTCGTTTCTCAAGTCAAAATATGCCGTCATTACGCAAAGGTTTCGTGCAAACCACAGCTCTTTTAGGAATCTACACACCTCTTAACTGTAGTTTGTCTATCCATACAGCGCGTTCGCCTCATCAATTAGAAATCTGCGAGAAACGGTTTACATTATGAAAGAATTAACATATTATTTTACCAAAGCAGTTTAATTATCAAATTGACTCGAAACTTTGCACGAAAATTGCAAAAAAAAATTTGCAAAACTCTAACAATGTGATGAGCCCCCGAAACAGAAAGAAATTGATACGTTCATGAACACATCGACGAGACGAATTTCCATCGTAACCTTTCGTGCCCGCTTCGTACAAAACATGCACGAACAAGGTACGAACCTGGGACGAACTCAAACGAACGGAAACTCGTCTATTGTATTGGCTGTCAACCACACAATCGCGCACTTGTTTTCAAGAAAACATGTATGAACAATGCGATAAACTATAATTTTGACACAAAAATTCACATATGACCACTAAAATGTAGGCTCTCACGCGATTACCTGTGAAAAGATACACTCATAGTGTTTCTCTGTTGGTCGCTGGAAAACCCGACAACAATGCACTTCATGTTCTGAAATAAACTGTTTTTTAAATTAGAACGAATTCGCAGCCTTACGGCCTACACTGTTTAAGTCAATTTCTTACAATTCACTTGGAAAAACTCGATTTTGTCCACTCACACTCACTGCGTTCACTTGGCGCGAATTGGGTGACAACCACACTGTTGACAGTCTGTTCATCGGCCGACCATCTTGTGGGTTGCCCGAGGGGTGTGCGAGAGGGGGAGCTGAGGAAGAGTAGAAAAAATTTCTAGACACACACGTACGCTCATCTACATGATGATTTCCAATCCAGTTCATATCATAGTAACAAGGAGGGGAATGCGCTGACTCAAAATACCCACGCCGCGCGCTGACCTCGCCGGGTTATTATGCCACCGAGTCAGTGGCGTTCCCCTTATTTTCTTTGTTGCAGTGACGACAGCTCGACCGTAGAGCCGTGGTCCGCGACAAATGGCTGAGTAACTAGGGTATGGTAGTAACATCTTTCTAGCGGGAACTATCGAACCTTTGAAAAATGTTCAGTTTTCGTGGAGAAGATTTCGTTTTCGAATTCATTCAATAAAGGTTGTTGCGTTTTCTTGTTAAGAAAAACTAGCAATTGTAAACGCTAAAACGCATTCATATTACCATTGGTAGAAGTCAAAGATTATTTTATAAAAGAACTTAATTGAGTTTTTATCGTGCGTGAGCAGAATAGAATTCTTGAATGAAATATGCAACAGATGCATCTTCACATGTTCAAATGTTCTCCTTTTTAACATGAGTGGTTGTTTTGCAAAGCATTGGCCAATTCAGCGTAATTCTGTCAATTTCGTCAAGCCACGGTCAAGTATGCAAGCCTATTTAAACGGTCGACAGCTCTTGCATTCCACAAAGCCCAGGTATGAACAGCAAATTTGCGCTATTTACTCTGTGGTCCAGAGCCACCTATCTTTACTAAATTCACCAGTAAAAAATTTATCCAGGACACCTCCTGTCAAGGAAGTTAAGTTACTCTGTCCAATTCTGAATGGAAATTTAGGTCGTTGATTTCTTGAGAAAGATAGTAGCTTTGAAATATCTCACGTTAGCTTTAATTTAGGAAAAAAGTTGTACATTGCCTCTAAATTGATGAATTTGTTCCCAAAGTTCATTGCCTTTATTAAGCGACCACCTCTAATAGCGACCACTTTTTCCGGGAACCTACAGTGGTCTCTTTATACAGGTTTCAGGTTTCACTGTATTCCCCTTTTTTAGACATAATATCCGGAAATTTAATATAATTGGTGTTGATTAGATAGTCACAACCACATTCTTATTAAAAAAAATTCAGATAATATAAATTTCTTTAACATGCATCGATTTATTTTAAATGTACAGTCGGAAAATATCCATCTATCTTTCGCCGATCGTTCCGTCCTATGTCAAGTCTCTCATCGCGTCTCTTAAACGAAGCTCATCCTCGGGTCCTGATGGACTTTCCAACGACTTCCTTAAGAAGACTAGTGAGGCTATCTCCGTTCCCCTTGCAATAATTTTCAATAAAAGCTTGCAAGAAGGGATTTTTCCGAATGAATGGAAACAGTCCTTTATTGTCCCTTTACCCAGTGCCGGATTAACCTCGTGGCAGAAGGTGGCAAATGCCACGGGCCCCGCTCTTTGAGGGGCCCCGCGCTGGCTTCAAAAAATTAATAATAACCAGATTCTAGAAACGAGTGGTAGTATTTTCAATATAAATTTAGCCACACAAAAACCCAATAAGGTTGCTCTATGGTAATAACTCTTTGGACAAATGCCTCTTTTATGCCATAATTTTCGATGACAACTTTTCATGGAATCGACTCAATTTTGCAGGGACGTACCGAGCACACATTTGTTAGGGGGGTGAAAAGTAAAATTTGCCGACTACTTTTTTGAAAATTCACCAATTATAATTAGAGGTACGGAAATTTCGTTTTTACGAAATAACGAGATGCGAATTTCGGCAAACATTGCTCATTTATGCGAATAAATGCGAAATGATCTAATTTGGACTTTTATTTGTGTCCAAAAATGTCAATTATTGGAGATAATTTTTCATCTCAGATTTTTTTTCTGACGTTTTCCGTTAATAAGAATAGAGAAATTGGGTGCAGTTCTGAAACGCACCGGTCGCATATGTTCCCACAACATGTGGAATATGTAAACGAAAAGTTCTGGAGATCATTTCTTATTCGTAAAATCGCAGTTAGAAGATCAGAATGGACAACATGTTGTGGGAACATATGGGAACCGTACCCATTGTTAAATGCAGAGAATTCGCTGAATCATGAGCAAGATGGCTTGCCGAACACCGAAAAACCTCTTTAGTTGTAGGTTTGATGAATGAACTTTGCTTTCTGCAATGCGTTTTTTTTTCAGAGAGAGTTTTTCTCTTGGTTCGGCGGGCCCCGAAATCGCAATGAACTTTACATAAAGATAAAAGCGTAACGATATTAGCGGCATATGCCGCAGTTTCTAGTTTTGCCATTACTGTTACTCCTTGAGGAGTGGTCTTGTCGACTAGTATCTACGTGTGTTGCCTGAATTCGTTGATGCAGTTGGCAGACGTTTTGTTGCGCAACGCGAGTCTTGAACAGTTGTTTAACTGTGAATCTACATAATTTCTATAGAGTTATAGAAAATTAAAATAACTACATGTAAAATTTACAAAACTAGGTGTTTATGCGAATTTCAGCGAAATTTCTAATATCCAAAATTAGTTTATGTGAAATTCCTGTTTTTATTTGCGAAATTTCCGTACCTCTAATCATGATATATTTTTTGAGCGTTCAAACATCGAAAAATACAAAGACAAAAACACGAAATTTGATTCAACCAGTTAAGTTGTGACCCGCCATAACTTAATTTTGGACCATCGCTTAACAATTCGATGTAAATCCATTTTATCGACAATATCCTTTGCAGAAAACATTAGCAGCGAATTTTTTATTATTAGTCATAATTTACTAAATGATCGCTCACTCGATCACTGGACATGTCAAAATAAGCTGAATAACCTTGTAACCTTTAAGTCCTTAGTTTGAAAGCCTCTCTCGCTATCATCCTAAAATTTTGACACTCGAAGCAATTATCAAGAAGAATTTGAATTTCAGCATGAATGCATTCCTGTCGGCCGAAATTTGAAATATGTCTTGAAATGGTTGGAGCAGTGTAGCTGTTTTTTACAATAATTCTTCTGTGGACTTCGAGATAAAAACGTCAAGAAGGATTTTGGACTCTTTTCGGTAAAATGTTGCAAAGTCTAATTCGGCTGTAGTTTGAGATGATGCGTCTCCATTTTTTTCGGAGCACGACGAGTTCGGTGTTGTTTTTTGTAGCCAGAGTCAGGGTCAATATCTAATTTTTTTACGAAAATCATGGAGCCTTGAACTAACGCATTGATTTCGCTGTCGTTGTTAATGTCTTTAAAAGACTTTATTGTACTGCGAATGAGTTTCACTTCCAAATTTTCAGTCAAATTTTTCAATTTAAACATGAGTTTTATGTTTTCATGCCGAATTCCTCTGTTAATAAGGTACTTACACTCTTTTAGTATTGTAACTTTCAAATGTTTATATCCTTAAACATCGACAGGTATTCTTTTGTAAATTTATTAATGCCGAAAATCGCAATTCTACATATTCCCACTGAGGTCAAATTTGCCGACTGCGGATGAAAATTGAAAATGTTAGGGGGGTGAGACACCCCCCCATACCCCCCCTTAGCTACGTCCCTGCAATTTTGTTACCGATATCGTGACTTGCCAAGAAACGTCTTTCTCTTCTTAGTTAGATGATAATTATGAGTAGAATAAGTACAATGATTTCAAAAACAGCTACATAGCCCGTAAAACAATCAAATTCTTGTATGAGACATCTCTTTTCGGCTATGGGAAATTGCCGCGTGTTTTGACACAGGTGTTATGCCTATAAAGCATAAATTTAACAAAATTTTGTTATAAATTATGCTAAAACAGAATTATATATAACTGGGCCAACAACAAGTATAAATAGGAAATGGGATTCAAAGAGATCAACTATCATACGATCATTGAAACTAAACACAAATGGCTCGTTTAGTGGCTAAAGTTCAAAGTCTTCAGTACACCGATGGACAATATTTTTCCGTCAGACTACAGTAGTGTTGCTATCATTTATTATCTTAAATGAACTAGGGATACACTACCCTAATAATTATGTTTTTTTGCTAAAATTGGTTGATCAATTCAGGGCCAGCCTGGCTGGGGGCCCATAAGAATTAGGGGCCAAAAAGCGAAAGCCACAAGAATGATTTTTTGAACCGTAAAAAATATGACTATAAAAGAAAACAAAATTTTCCAGCGTCGGTATTTTTCTGTAGACAACGAGAGATGTTCCTCTTCCTCTACTCCCTAGCTAACCCTATACGATTAGAGAACTTAATTTTATCCCAAAATACTTAAAAAAAAAAGGTTATGGAAAAAAAACTTAACTTGTTTCATAAAGTTGAAGGATTTTACATAAGCGACTGTCCTAGTGCATTTGCGGTGATAGCGTGTTCTCACGCGAAGAATAATGTCCATCAATGTTCTCATGATTTTGATTTTTAACCATTAAACGACGAATTTGTCATTAGTTTGTACTATTGTGAGGTAGATGATATGTTTCTTCCCTGTAGAAAGTTGAACCGGTTGCGTTGTCCCAGCCGTTACACTCTAACATAACATAATTTTGTTAAATGTAGGCTTTCTAACCACACAATTTTTTTCGTGGTATATGGAAATCTAACACGCCGCATTTTTATCAAAAAAGGGTGATAAGCAAAAGACTACGAGTTATATCAGGGGGCCAACTCACGAAGTTGGCGAGAAGGCCCCGAATCAATTTGTTCCGTGACTGACTCCAGATCTTCTTTTTCCTTGCCTCGTTGTTTATGCCGCTCCATGGTTTCGCGTTGCTCGACCTGCAGTGTAGGCACATCGCCCGTTTTGGCGGTAATATCTCAGTGTATTTCTACGTGTCATCGCCGAGACCAATGCGTTGTTGTTGCTGCAGCCACTGACTTCAGATATGGGCACCAAATGCAAATCTAGGGGGCCCCGCCCTTGACTCTTGCCACGGGCCCCGCGCTTGCTTAATCTGGCACTGCCTTTACCTAAAAAAAGGCGGGAGTAAGGACACTCCTCGAACGCGTTATATACGAATTCATTTACGAATGTTTCGGATACTTGATTTGTTTCAATCAACATGGTTTCTGCAAGCAGAAGTCTACAGTCAGAAATTACTGACTTCATCGGAAGATCGTTTAACAAGCATCTAGATGTTCATGTAGTTTATACTAATTTTACCAAAGCCTTCGACTCTGTTGATCATGACATAAACTGTTATCACGTAATTTCTCTGATAATCTTGTGTCGTGGCTCTCTTCCTATCTCCTTGGTCGTTCTTCACGTGTAGTATTCAATAACACACTCTCTTCGCCATTCTGCCCAACGTCTGGCGTTCTGCAAGGTTCCATTCTGGAACCCCTTCTGTTCGGCTTCTTTATAAATGACCTGCCGTATCTTATTAGCAATAACTGCTTGCTTTATGCGGATGATTGCAAGCTTTTCGTCCCAATTTCTTGTCATGAAGACTGCTTATCCCTGCAATCGGACATACACTCCCAATCAATAGGATAGTTCCACTTGTAAAATGGCTGTATTTCGGTTAGTGACAACGGTATTTTCTTCAAACTTGGTGACAATATTTACAGTAGCCTGCCTGTTCTTTGAATAACAGGATGTCTCAAATCCGGAGTCCCGTTAGGATTTTCTTACGAGAATTCTTAAAAACAGTACAAATGGTGAAGTCAATAGGATAGTTCCAGTGGAAATAAAACATCAAATAACGGTAAGAAAGGATAATTTTACTTTGGAAAATGAAGCTGGTAATAAGAAGAACTTTATTTAAGTAATTAGAGCTCAAAAAATTAATCTGGGATAGAATCAGGGATTTGGAGCGGAGCGATGGAGCGGAGCGGAGCGAGCTTAAATTTCGGAGTGAAAGAGCGGAGCGTGGAGCGATTTTTTGCAGGCTGGAGCGGAGCGAATTTTGCTTTGAAGATCGCTCCGCTCCGCTCCGCTCCGATGTAAAAAATCAAAAAATTCCGAAAAAAAAAAGGATTTTTTTCGACGAAATTTTTTATTTTATGGAACGAATTGATGATTTTGGGCTATTTAAAGGCGAAGAATTCGCTGAGAGACTTGCAAAACTTCGTATTATTGTGAAATTCATTGTGATAAAAAGAGGTTTTGCGTTTAGTCATAATCATCACTCTTCATTATTAAGAAATTCAAGATCATCCAGGACAGAAAAGTCCTGTCCTGTACTCGATAAATGAAATGCTCTTTTTAATTTAAATTAGTTATTAGGTGCGTTTTATTGGATGGAGTACAGGACAGCGCAGCTTCCATAACCATTTGAGAGATCTCGTTCTATACGGGATGTCCGGAAACTATCGCATTAAAGCACCCAAATATGATTCCTCGTGAGATTTCCAGCAAAAAGGAGTATAAAAAAATTATTAACTCTTCAGCTTCCATATACATTTAAAGATTTTTCAAAAATTTAACATTTTACAAATTACATATTTTCTTTCGGTTGGGACCAACAATTTTTCCTAAGAATAAACCCCATAAAAATTGGATAAGCAGTTTAGTTTTTACAGTTTTACACAGCTTCAAAGACAAAATTTTGTGATCTTACTGCATATACATTTTTTTCCCACGGAGGTGTTAGTGGTAGCATTTTTGGAAAATCTTTAAATGCTAAGGAGTTAAGAATTCAGCACCTATTTTGCTGGAAATGACATTAATAATCAGTCTTGACTCGGTAATCCGGATCTCCTTTAATCCGGATATCACGCTAATCCGGACGACTAAATATTTCCACTATGTCTTCTATAGTCCGGATTTCGGCAGCAATGTTGACTCTAAAATCCGGATATTTGAGATTTTCAGTGTGAAATGGTAGATTTGGTCTCGTACTTTTTTACGGGACTGTTTAGCAATTGACATGATGCTGGCTAATTTCTAACAAATAAAACATTTATCGACTTTTGTTCCGCCTTTTTATTTGTTTGGATTGTTTTTCCTAGAAAAAAGTGATTGCGCTAATCCGGATGTTCCAATAATTGATCCGGATTACGAAATTGGTGCTATCCTGTTCTGTACTTGATCGAATAAAACGCACCTGTTAAGTCATATTCTATAATACGTGAGTAGATATATACGTTAAATTGAATAATTCGCGGAAAATAATAAATATTTACTAAGAACAATGAAGTTTTGTTGTATTTTTGTAATGGAGCGGAGCGGAGCGAAAAAATTTTAGTCGGAGCGGAGCGCTGGAGCGGAGCGGTTTCAAATTGGTTGGAGCGGGAGCGGAGCGGAGCGAAAAAATGTGTCGCTCCAAATCCCTGGATAGAATTGTATATGTTTTAACGGTAAATTAAATAAATTTCGCCCAAAACGCTTCTAAACGTTCGCAGAAGAGCTATTGTCTATTGTCTAACGGTATAGATCTTCGTTGTCATTCATCTTCACACATTTTTTATGGTATTTAGATCTAGGAAGTATGGAGGTCTTTCCCAAACCTTGATTAGTTGGTCTTGAAACAAATCTTTTATCAGTCTTGCTCCTTGACTGATGCCATTATCTTGTTAAAATCTCAAAGAAATTGAATGGAAAATGTCGGTAATTTTAAGAACTATATTGCCCAGAATTTTTTTGTAAGCCTGGACGTTGTGAATACCGCTAATTTCCACAATCTCAATAATTCCACATTCAGGGCCGGATTTCCCATATGGGCAACCTGGGCAGCTGCCCGGGGCGGCAAATTTCGAGGGGCGGCAAATTTCTGAAATTTCATCCTTCCATTGAATTAATGTTCTGTGAAATATACACATTTCGACAATTCAGGAGGCAGTTTAAATAAATTGAAAAAAATAAAGGAAACTCTACGAAAGTCGTTCCTTTGGTCAGTGGCGGACTCACATATCTGAAATCAGTAGGCGTTTCCACTTTTGCGAACACTTCTAAGACTGAACTACTATTTTTTTATATACGTATGGCGGCATTAAAAATGCCGCTGTAGGCTTTAGCCTGCCAGTTTACCACTATAGCTTTGGGAATCGCGCGTGGTAGAAGTAACATACACTCCGAACCAAGAAAACCGGACATTTTTACTTGTTTTACTTCTAACCTATATTATAACGAATGGTCTTGACCATACCAATGAACGGATCTGTTCCCTGTATCCACTTTCTTTCTCCTGGTACCACCACCTCCACCTCCAGGAAACTGCAATTTCGAGTTGGTTTCATTAAGTATTGAAAACGACCATTTCGTGGGGCTGCAGCTAGAGAACGGTTGTGACTAAGAAAAAAAAGGTGTTAATATCCATGGTTTGGGAGTCGAGACCTTCCGATTGACTTCAATTTCACTAAACGTTACGGAAACTCATCCCGTACTGAAAACAATCAATTTAGTGGGCTGTGGCGGGAGAACGGATACACCCCGAAAAAAAGAGTTCAGATCCACTCCTAGTGCCCGTTTTTGACAACGAGTGTATGTACCTATTTAGTTTTATATTGCCAGCTCTAAGGAATCGAACTATTTCCCATTATGTGACAGTCTTAGGTGTTGATTATGCATCCAATGCGTAAATTCGTCATATTTTTTTAAATATTCTTTTAAGCTCTAAGGGAGTATCCGCTCCTGCATGAGCATCTAATTTCACCTTCAATCGTGTACTTCCGAAAACGCCGAAAACCAACGTATGTTAAAAAAATGTACACCTCACATGAATGCGTGAGGGATCTACTTTCAGCTTAAACTACTGACAGAGGGCGGCAACTGGACTACTGCCCAGGGGTAAATCCGGCCCTGTCCACATTCTAGACATTCTACCCCATACTTCGACATTTCTTACTCTGAGTAATGCGTCTTCAAAATTAATTCCTTCTTGCTCAAATCGAGGAAATAATACCTAAATCCATCTGAACCGACGAGATTTAATCTTTTCCATCAGTAAAAATAACGGGTTTGTCCAATCCATACAGTTTCTCCATTGGGGTTGAATATCTTGGTATGGAACTACTGAGCTTTCTTAAATTAGGGGTACTCAGAGTACCCAGGCTTTTAAAGATATTCTTCCAAATGTATTGCCTAAGACTTCCGACTTTTTCCATGCCATTCCTATAAGATTTTAGCAAGATAATGACTCCAATTATGTAGCAAGGCTGATGAAAATTGATTTGAAGACCAACTAATCAAGGTTATGGAAAGACCTTAATACTTCCTAGATCTAAATATCATCAATAAAAGTGTGGAAATGAATGACGAGGAAGATCTATACCGTTAGACGATAGTTTAAGAACACTGAAGCTCTTTGGCGTACGTTTAGAGGAGCTCGGGACGAAATCAACTTAATTTACCGTTAAAACAACCTATACAATTCTATCCCAGATTAAGTTTTTGAGCTCAAATTATTAAAATAAAGTTCTTCTTATTACCAGCTTCATTTTCCAAAGTAAAATTATCCTTTCTTACCGTTATTTGATGTTTTATTTCCACTGGAACTATCCTATTGACTTCACCATTTGTACTGTTTTTAAGAATTCTCGTAAGAAAATCCTAACGGGACTCCGGATTTGAGACATCCTGTTATTCAAAGAACAGGCAGGCTACTGTAAATATTGTCACCAAGTTTGAAGAAAATACCGTTATCACTTACCGAGATACAGCCATTTTTCAAGTGGAACTATCCTATTGATTGGGAGTGTATGTAAATAAATTATCGGATTGGTGTGCCTCCAATCATCTGGAGCTTAATATCTCAAAATGCAAAGCCATGATATACTCACTCAAACCGGCTCCGCTGTCATTTTCATACAATCGACTTAGTTTTTGTCTCACTTTTCAGCGATCTTGGAGTTACTTTTGAGAGTCGACTCAAATTTCACGAGCATTTTTTTTTTACAACTATAAAGAAAGCATACCGACTTGCCGGGTTCGTTTTACGTTGTTCTAGTGACTTTACCTCTATTTCCCCCTCTGTTAAACTTTTTGTTTCTCTTGTACGTAGCTGCCTAGAGTATGCTTCCTTCGTATGGTCTCCTACAGCATCCATCCCCATTATCCAATCTGATCAATTCTTAGATATGTTTTGTGTCATCAAAAGAAAAACGTTTGTGTGAAATTTGGTTGAAATCGGTGCACAAATAAAAAAGTTTTTCTTAGAAGAACCTAATTAGGGGGGTTAGGTTTGTATGCCAGCCCCATGACCCCATGGTCCGATTTTACCGATTCAAACGAGTAAAACGCGTAGCAACAGACGGACAGACGGACAGACGGACGGACATCGCCCAATCGACTCCCCATGTTATGCTGATCATATTAAATGTATTATATGGTCGGAGATGCTTCCTTCAATGCGTTACAAACTTCATGACAAAGTTAATATACCCTTCGTTGACTCTACGAGCGAAGGGTATAAAAAAAAAACAATAAGAAAAAATAAATATCTACGCATCCTTGATAGTCAAGAGGCCAAGGTAACTGACCTGCTGATTTTCACATTGTGATAAGACTGCGTGCTTTCTTTTTTTTTCCATTTCTATCTGACAAAAGCAATAGATAAAAGAAAAAACCCAAACTATATTTGACTATCTGTTTAACTAAGAGGAAGTATGTTGAGGTTTTCTAAATTTGACAAAGTCAAAGACAAAACTTTTTTGCACTATTCGCCCAGTCTGGGTTTGGGTAAAGTTAGCTAAAGCTGGATTCTCAGATTAGATAACATCCAATACATTTTATATTAAGACAATGAGAAGATGAAAGATGAAGATCGAGCAAAATACAGATAAACCACCTTAATTTGAAGCTGACTATGGAGTGAGGCTTACATGATTTGAATCATAATACGGATAAGCATGAAATATGGAGTATCAATGTTTCACTGTACGTATCCCCGCTTGTGATGTGCTTTAGCAGCCACTTCGTCCTTAACGCTTAACCTCAAGATGGTGTAATGTTACTTGGCCTGTGGTAACCTAGCCTAAAGTATAAAATCATACTTTACTCATTTGATGTATAAAAAGATTCGCATTTGACTCATTCTAACTTTGTACATGGATTAAGTTTGACATACTTTTTTTTTACTTACATACTCCGAATAAGTTGTGCGTGTTGCATTTTTCTATTGTAGTTTTCTATTTAAATGGAATATCCTTTACGATGTTCATTAAATATGTGAGATTAAATTTCTTTCATAATGAATACTGATAAATGATAATCAAATATGTAAAAATTAAAAATGTTTTATCTTCTTGTATGTATAGGTGACGTTTGTGTTAAGTCTATGTGTGGTAACTATTAAGGCCCAAGAAACGTCATGTAAAAAAGTTGGCAAATATTCGGATGTAGTGTGCATATCGCAATATGAATTTAAAATGTCTCCATGTAAGTGTCATGTTTCATCATTGTTAAATTGATAATAATTTAATAATACAAGAAGAGAAAATCTCGAGGTTGAGGTTTAATATTTTGTGTTCAAATCATTTAGATTTTTTTTTTTAGAATAAGATCCATAGCAAGTAGTCTCCAGTATACGACTCAAGTGTACACATACTGTTTCTAACATCTAATCATTTCGGTACTATACATAATCCGTCTTGCGATTTATCTAACGATCGTCCTATGGAAAAATCGCATGCGATTTTTTTCGACAGTTAATGGTATATTAATTTAAACACAATCATTTGATTGAACCCTAAAAACTTAGACAAACTAATTTTTATCTGGATTTTTTTTTTAATTTTTAATTTAATTTAATTGTTTTCTAATTTTATTTTAGACCATACTGAAATACAATCATGTCCACCCGATACGGTGTGTACCGATCATGAGGAAATCTGTGTAAAAGATGCCCAACCGTCTTGCCGTTTTGTCAAATCCTGTGATGTTTGTACGCTCAACCGTGAAACAAAATTCGAATTTCGGGGTCTCCTACAAGCATCGTGTAAAGATCAAAAAGGGTATGGTTTATGCATTGATTCATTGGCGACACGATATCAATGTCCTGAAGAAACGCCATATTGTTCAATGTTCTATGATGATAATAATGAGGTTTATGTTGATTGTACGGCGAATAATGCTGTAAGTATTAATTGTGTCTCGGAAAAAATTACGCATAGTTATTAAAAATCACAATAATTGTTTATTCATAGGAAATTGCTTGTTATAAGGATCCTAATGAAACAACAACAACAACTACTACTACTACTACTACCACCACTACCTCTAGTACTACCACTAGAAAACCGGGAACACTTCCACCACCGGATCCGCCCAATTCATTTGTTTGCACCGAGTTGGGTAAATTTCCCGATGAAAGTGATTCGACATGCCGAAGGTAAATAAAGGTATATTGTACACTGAAAAAATCATTTGCTAAAAACAAGAAAAAAATACAACAGAAAACAGATTTTTTTCTGATTTTAAATGTATTTTCTTGTTCCAAGAAAAGTCTTTGCTTAAATTAATGCTTATTTATTTATTTTAAGCAAAGACGTTCCTCGCAACAAGAAAATACATCTCAAATCGAGAAAAATTATTCCTTGGCTGTTTTTTTGTTGTATTTTTTCTTGTTTTTAGCAAAATCTTTTTCCAGTGTACGTAATCAACATACAGTGGGTCACAACTTATTTCAACCACAACATATTAAAGACATAAATTGCGCATAAAAACTAAATAAAAGAAGGTTTCTATTTTTGTTATTCGCACGTTACGTTATCCTTTATTACAATTTTTAATTTTTTTGTTTTATTTAATGCTTAAAAACAATTTAAACAACAAAAAAGTAACAAAAACAGTGTCACAGCTTATTTCAACCAAATATTTCACAGCTGTCATTAGAGGTACGGAAATTTCGGAAATAAAATACAGGAATTTTGCATAAACTAATTTCGAAAATTAGAGATTTCGCTGAAATTCGTTTAAAAACATAATTTTGTACATTTTGTTGCTGTTAAAATTTATTAAACTAGAAATTCTACAGAATCACAATGGAACGACTTGTGAAGTCACGATCACATTTCATTCAGAAATTTTTAATAGTAATAAGCGATAAAATCGACTAGCAAGTAGCCACCACCACCACCACCAATGATACTACGAGTTCAGTTGTCAAAAAATGTTTTTGACAATACATACTCGTACGACAAAGTCGACTACGCCCCTGAACTAAAGAGAAAAAAACTTCTGAGGCAGAACCCGCTAGTACTGTTTCGCTTTTTTATGCACAGTTCATTTCAATTTTGGGGCTCATTGAACCACAAAAAACTTTACCTTCAAAAAATCCGATGCAGAAAACAAAGTTCATTCATCCAACCTCCGACTAAACACCTTGCTCGGTGTTTGGCAAGCGATTGTGCTCGTCTACGAACTCTTGCATTTTTGGAAATTTCTCTATTCTTATTAATGGGAGTCTTTTGACAAAAAATCAATCTGAGAAGAAAAATATCTTCCACAATTGATTCTTTTTTTGAAGAAAAATTAACATTTCGTGGAAAAAGTACTAATTTGAATATTTCGCATCAATTCGCATAAATTAGCAAATTTCGCCGAAATTCGCATCTATTTCGTAAAAACGAAATTTCCGTACCTCTCTCTTCACTACCGCAACTCCTAGTGGAGCATGGTGCGTTGATGACTACTGTGTGTAGTCATCAACGTTACAAAGACAACTGAATTCGGAGTGTGATACGGTTGTCAGCCATACCACTTCCTAGTCGCATTGTTATTTTATTATTCTACGATTAGAATATTTCTTATCATCTTCTTCTGAATAATAAACTTGCGACGAGTCGTGCCGAGTTTGGAAACTCGTTTCTCTATGAGTGTCTATTTCACAGAGTGGCGACCGAACGATCACGGCCACAGCTGTCATATTATATCTTACCTCTACCTCTAGCTGTCATATTATATCTTACGGTACCGTTTAACAGTTTTTTTTGCATGTCTTTATGTGAAACATTATATTTGTAGTGTGTTCAAGTTAAGTTTCCATAATTTAAAAAAAAAAAAAAATCTAACAAAAATGTAAATTGTGTTGTCAGGTGAGTCCCAGTAGGAAGCTTTAACAATAAGGGCCTGTTCTCAGTGATTTTGATCATGCAAAAATGCAAATCGAAGAAATTGTTGATTCAGTTGATCTTTTGCTTCACAGAGCATTACTCATAGATTTGTCTACAAAGATAAAAAATTCAATTCATCCGACAAACGCTATTTGGTCTGCGAAACACAAGGTAGCCCAAGATTAAAAGCTTTGAAAATTACCAGAGAATTCAAGGCTGGGTTGGGAAAAGCATGCCACTCAAAAACCTTGAACCATTTCCTATAACCGCATGGGTTTAATGACGCACTAGCGCCGAAGAAGCCATTTATAATTACTAGGAAGCAAAAGTGTTGTTTAAAAGTTGACAAAAAGGACCGTTGGATAAAAATTTGGCATTTTGAAACACCGTTATAATAATGATGAGTGAGAATCTAATATATTCGGTTTTGATGAAACCTCATAAGTTCTGCATAGGCCAAATACAAACATGCCAAAACATTCATTCGAAACCTACAGTCAAACACGATGTTGGTAGCATCATTTTTTGGCCTGTCCGTCCGCGTTTGGAGGTAAAAACCTTGGAGTTTATTGAGACTTCAATTGATAACACAAATTATTCCGAAATTTGCAAATGCAAATGATGATTTTTGTAGGGACAAATTCATTGCGGAAAAAATGGCTCGAATAAAAGGTTATGTATTATATAGGCCATGACCATGACTTCAAATTTTCGGCAGAACAAATAGCATTCGAAACTGTCGATTAACTTGTTTGTTACTAAATATTTTGAATACAAACATCCGAAAACGGGAAATATTCATTCATAAGAAATAAATTCTTGTCCTTGTGCTCTTAAACCTAACTTAAATAATGGTTGGCGTGTCTGGTTGAAATAAGCTGTGACATAATTTTTACTTACTTTTCGTTTTTAATTCTTTTAAATAATTTAAGGGGAACCATACGAAATCCCCAATCACAAAATCCCCAAACGTAGAAAAATCCCCAAAATCAAAATCCCCATATTCAGAATCCCCATAATCATAATACCCATATACAAAATCCCCATAATCATAATACCCATATACAAAATCCCCATTCATAAAATCCCCAAACACACATGGTAAATGGTAGATGGATGGTAGTAAAAAATGGTAGATGGCTGGTAGATGGTAAATGGTTGATGGATGAAAGACTGTAAATTGTTGATGGTTGATGGTAGATGGAAGGTGTTAAATGGTAGATGGTAAATGGCACTAGGAGGGACGTACTAACTTATTTTTTGATTAGCACAAACAAAATATTCGAGTCCATTGCATATATCGTTCTAAACATACTAGATTTTCTTTAACATCGTCGAGACAAGTCCTCATCCGAACGAATATTCGCGGAAAACTTGGATGGCTTATTGTTGGAACCGATTGCATATTTAATCGCCTGCACATTATCTGCTGTTGTTCTGTGTTACTTCAAAGAGTTTCCCGTTGATTAGCATATATTTCAGTCCACGACGGTGATTTTTTTATTGCATAGTAGGACTATTCAATTGCAATAGTATAAAGCACCTACCATTGATTATCTACCATTTACCATCTACTATTTGCTATTTACCACCCACCATTTGCAATTTAGAATCTACCATTTACCATCTGTCATCAAGCATTTACAAGCTACCATCCGTCTACCATTATCCACCTACCATTTACCATCTACCATTTATCATTTGGCATTTAACATCTATCATTTACCATCTACAATAGCCTAAAGAAAGTCTCCATTCCCCATTTGAGGTGTGATCTTAGAACGCGCGCGCGTTCTTAGATCACACCTCAAATGGGGAATTCCGTCTGGGGATTTTGGTTTTGGGTATTTTGATTTCGGGGATTTTGATTATGGGGATTTTGATTTGGGGATTTTGTGACTGGGGATATCGTATCCAACCCTAATTTAAGATATTAAAATTTAAATAAAAAATTTTAATAAATGATATCTGTAATACTAGACTATTAGTCTGCGTTGAGAAAATTTGAATATCTTCTCCAGTTTAGTTTTTATTGACGTTTAAATTATTTCATAGCAACTGGTTGAAATAAGCTGTGACCTGTGTATATAATTGAGCGGACATATTGATTGTGCTAATAACTTGAGGTGATCATTCACATTATTAATTGATCTTATCAGTTTTGGTCAAGAGTGTCAAATTCTCATTTAAGGTCGAGTACACAAGGTCAATCCATGGATTAAGCGTGGATGGATGCAATCCAGACAATGGATTTTCGTTCTGTTAAATGAGCTTTTTCAACAGAACGAGAATCCATTTTAGCTCCTTTGACAGAACGAAAATCCATTTTATAGATGATGAATCGACCGTGTGTGTGCCGCGTAAAAGAAAAACAATTCAAATTCTTCAAGCGTTATTCACATTAATAATCTCACATTTCATAGTAAATTTTTTTAACATTTTTCTTCTTCCAGGTATCACTATTGTTATCCCGGTTCAGATGAATATGGAGCGGACACAATTAGGCGTATGACTTTCGAATGTCCAAAAAATTATGCTTATAACATGTTAACTACAAAATGTGAATTTGATCGAAATTTTGTATGTAATTATGGCTAATTTTAAAATATTTTAGTAGTATCTCAATGTAATGTACATCTGACCAAAAACAACAAAGTTGTAAAAGTTACCCCGCCAAAGAAAAATTCATCTGCCGCAAAAAGAATACATATCACTCCAATCAGCTGCTCATATCTAATTTTGTTTGCTGGATGTACTTTTGTTTTAGGTGTAAATGCTGGAGAAGTTTAAATGTACAGGACTACTTCTTAAAGTAATTTGGTGGGAGCTTTAACATTTTATTCAGTGCCACTTTGACGGATCCCTCCAAATTACTTTAAGAAGTAGTCCTGTACATTTAAACTTCTCCAGCATTTACACCTAAAACAAAAGTACATCCAGCAAACAGAATGAGATATGAGCAGCGGATTGGAGTGATATGTATTCTTTTTGCGGCAGATGAATTTTTCTTTGGCGGGGTAACATTTACAACTTTGTTGTTTTTGGTCAGATATCATATATTTTTGCATACTTAAATAGCCAAATAATATTTTTGTTTTGGGAAAAGTTTCAATAGGTTTTTGTTCAGCATACTCCATAAATTTAATATCATAAGTTATATTCACAGGGTCTTCTTTAAAATAAATAGATACTGCAAACGCAATTGCAAATACGCCACAAATGGCTGTTGTTATCTTTGTGTTATGGCTCTGCTAACATTCTGTTAGTAATCTGTTAATTTTTTGTTAACTCTGTTGGTGCTCTATTAAGGTTCTCTTAACACTCTATTATCTTTTCGTTAATGCTATGTTAACGTTCTGTTAATGTTCTCTTAATTCTCTTTAATCATTCGGCTAACGCTCTGTAAACGGTATGTTACCTTTCTTTTATTACTCGATTTACGTTCTGTTAACGTTCTGTTAAGGCTCTGTTGATTTTCTGTTAACACTCTGTTAACGATCTGCTAACGCTCTGTTGTTGCCTTACCAACGCTTTGTTAACGTTCTGTTACTGATCTGTCTTAATGCCCCCTGACCCAGTGTCCCAATGTCACATTGTCCCAATGTCACAGTGTCCCAATGTTCCAATGTCCTAATGCCCTAATGCCCTAAGGTCCATTGTCACAGTGTCCTCATTTCCCAATGTTCTAATATCCCAGTGTCCCAATGTCCTAATATCCTAATGTGCCAATGTCCCAATATCCTGATGTCCCAGTGTCCCAAATTAGGTCCTATTGTCCCAATGTGCAAATATCACAGTGCCCCAATGGTTTAATGTCCGAATGTCCCACTACCCTAGTGTCCCAATGTCCCAGTATCGGAATATCCCAATAATGTCCCAGTCTCCCACCTAATGTCCTAATATCCCAATGTCTAACTGTCCTAATGTCCCAAGGTCCTAATGCCCCAATTTCCTAATATCCCAGTACCCCAATGTCGCAAATGTCCCAGTATCCTAATGTGATAATATCCCAATGGCCCAATGTCCTAATGTACCAGTGGTCAGTGTCCCAATGTCGCAGTATACCAAGTGTCCCAAGGTCCCAATAGCCTAATGTCCTAATATCCCAGTGCCCCAATGTCCCTGTATCTCAGTGCCCTAATGTCCCAGTATCCCAATGTTCCAATATCCCAATGTGCCAATATCCCAATGTTACAATGTCCCAATGTTCTAATATCCCGTTGTCCCAGTTTCCCCAGTGTACCTAATGTCCCAATGTCCTAATGTGTTGATGTCCTAATATCCCAATGTCCTAATGACCCAAGACCCTAATGTTCACATGTTCTTATAACCCAGTGCCCCTATCTGCGAATATCCCAATGTCCCAATGTCACAACATTCCGATGTCTCAGTGGTCCAATGCCCCTATGTACCAGTGTCCCACTGTCCGATTGTCCCAAGGTCATAATGTCCCAATGTGCTAATATCCCAGTGTCCTAATGCCCCAGTCTCCCAGTGTCCTAATGTCCCAATATCCCATTGTCCCAATATCCTGATGTCCCAATGCCCCAATATCCCGATGTCCCAATGCCCCAATATGCCGATGTCCCCACGTCCCTGTTTCCCCATTGTGCCTAATGCCCCAATGTCCTAATGTCCCAAGACCCTAATGTCCCAATTTCCTAATATCCCACTACCCCAAGATCCTAGTCTCCCAGTCTCCCGGTGTCCCAATATCCAAATGTCCCAATGCCGCAGTGTGTTTTAAAAAATGGTCAATGCGATGAGCCGATAGACGCAATTGTTGGAAATCTTTTGTTAACTTTACGGGTCGGATGATCGTTTTGTACACGCGGAGCTTCGTGTTCCTGTGCGCAAGTTTCGAATTAATTATAGAGAGGACCGAGAAATATGTCTTATTGGCTAGTTGTATCCGTCGCTTAATTTCGTCGGTTTCGTTGGCGTCCTTTGATAAGTTACAACCCAGATAGTTGAAGTTGTCTACATACTCGATATTAAGGTCCCCCACTGTGATGCTTGAATTTGCTGGCGTCCTTGTTTTCGATTGCATCATGGCCTTTGTTTTGCTTTCGTTGATATGTAGTCCAACTTCCTTTGCGGCGTTATTGAGGTTATGCAGAAGGCTTTCTGCATCACCCAACCTTCGAGACATGATGTTGATATCGTCGGCGTACGCTACTATTTGAGTCGACTTGATGAGTAGCGTTCCGCTGCTGTCCATATTCATGGCTCGAATTACATACTCCAAAGCAAGGTTGAAGAGCGTCGGCGCCAGCCCGTCGCCCTGCTTGAGTCCAGTACGAGTTTCAAATAGGTCAGTGAGTCGATTCTGCACTCTGACCTGCGATACGGTATTAGTCATCGTCATCCTTGTGAGTCGCACTAACTTTGCCGGTATACCAAAATTCAGCATAATGTTGTACAGTACACTTCGATCGATACTGTCATATGCCTGCTTGAAGTCGACAAAGATTTGGTATACGTCGATGTTATATTCCCAGCACTTTCGGAGTAGTAGCTTCACTGTGAAAAGCTGATCGGTCGTTGAACTACCAGGTCTGAAGCTGCCTTGATACTTGCCAATGATTCGTTCTGCGTACGGATTGATTCAATTTTCGAGAATTTTCGATATAATCTTATAGGCCGTACAAACTAATGATATGCCCCTGTAATTCTCACACTTCAGCTTGTCACCCTTTTTGTGGATTGGGCAGATTATACTTTTGCGCCAATCGTCGGGGATTACCTCGTCGTTCGATATTTTCAGCACATGTACTATAGCGTTGGTCAGGCTCGTTCCACCATGCTTCAGTAGTTCTGCTGGGATCTCGTCAGCGCTGGGCGCTTTATTACGTTGGAGCGACTGTATAGCGAGACTCACCTCCTCTACTGTTGGTGGTTGAACGGGTGGGCCTGGTTCGACTAACTGCTCAAGAGCTGGCTCCGTGGGGGATGTTGATGGTACCTTAAGGAGCTGTTCAAAATGCGAGGCCCATCGTTTGTTTACGGTTTCGATGTCGCTGATGATATTACCATCCTTGTCCTTACATAGACTTGTCCTGCGTTGATATCCGTTCCTGACATTAATTATAAGTTTGTACGCCTGTCTAGTGTTCTTACTGGCTAATCTTTGGTTTATTTGCTGTAACTGCTCTTCTGCGCCGGACTTTATAGTCCACAACCTCTTCTGCAACTTCTTTGATGCTGTCTTTGAGCTCCTCCCAGAACTCATGGATGCCTAAATTGTTGATGTTATCAAGCATGGGCGACAGTTTTTCCTCAAGCGCTGTAGTATACGCAGCCGCCGTGGCATCATCGATCAAATTGTCAACCTCGAATATCTTGGCAGGGTTGATTCTCGTTAGGTGCACCGAAGAGATTCTGCACCTGTACGTCGTCTTCACCAAATAGTGATCGGAATCGCAGTTGGCTCCTCGATAGGATCGAACATCTAAGACATTAGAAGCCCATCTCTTGCTGATCAGTACATCGTCGATCTGGTTCACGGTGTATTCATCTGGAGACTTCCAGGTTTGCTTATGGATTCGTCGATGAGGGAAACATGTGGTGCTTATGACCAGGTTTCTGCCGCTCGCGAAGTCGATAAGTCGCTGGCCTTTGTTGTTGTTGGAAAAAACATACTGAAAGCGATTGGCATTGCATACATTTAGGCGAAATTTAGGAAAACTGATTAAAACTGAAAGGATTGCTATTCGGGTTTGAATTGCTAACATGGATGTGATTGCAACGAAACTTAGATTTCACGAAGCAAGATTCCAAATTTTCGTGTGTCAAAGGTTGGTTACTTAAATCAAAATGGACATAAACACTTTCAAAGTGACAAATCGAATAATTTGATTCATTAAAAAATGTGTCACCCCGGTGAAAAATAAAACGCACATAAGACAAAGACACATTTGATAGAATAGTCTTCATTAATGTTGAAAAATGCTCACTCCGGAATATTATTATAAACCCAACTTTTTTGAAAACTTATCAAACATAAATGTAAAAAAATACACTTTTTAGTTCTTCTAGATTCTTTTTTAAATCTAAGCATTTGTAGCTACCGTATTTTCAAAGCCAACATAACTAATCACTCAAAACTTCCACAAGACTTATGCCCATGACTATTATAAATTACATAGCTCCTACACTTAGCCTTAATGCCAATGTCTTTTCTATCATTCGAAATAACATTCACCTATTTATTTTTGTTTCATACAAACAAAATTTTAGGCGCGTTCATGGAAGTTAGATTTTGTCTATTTGCGAGTATTTTCTATTCGGTCTATGTCTATGCAACGCATATGCCTATATCTTTGCGTCCCTAACCATCTTTCAAATTTTTGTTTATCTAACCTGTATCTTTAACCGATTAGATACATTAGAATAGTGTTGTTAACATTTTTTTTTTTCGTATTTTGCGTATATATAAAGTGTAACGGCACGTCGGTCGTTTTGAGTAATACGACAATTCAAACGGTTCGCAATACTTCTTGCAAATTGAAAAAAAAAATTGAACAAAAATGAAGTTTATTCTATCGTTATTATTGGTGAGTGTTGTTGATTAAGATTATGTGTGTGTTATGAGAATTTATCTAAAACTATTGTTTTATTTATAAATGCAGATTGGTGTCGTTGCCTACTGTTTAGTTTGTTGCTCAGCACAGACGACCACGTGTGATTATCAAACTGTGGGTGGAAAGTCGAAAGTACTTTGTTTATCAAAAACACATTTTAAGATAAATCCAACGGATAAAGGTAAGATACAACGTAAATTTAAAATCAAAAAAATCGAGGTATGATTGTTTTGCTTACGTAAGACGCGTTCTCACAATGTGAAATGCACAATACTTGTTTGCCGGTCACTACATAAAGGTACATTTTCCTCGACACGACCGCAGCGGCCCTAGCGACTCTAGCTGTTGACCTAGTGATGTTTTCCTCGATGTGGCTGCAGCGATCGTGGTTTATGCACACTGCAATTTCCCTACCCCAAGCAGCCGCCGCCCGAAGCCTACAAACAAGCGAGTGCACCCTGTTCACCACTCATGCGGACCTTATTTGCAACATGAGTCGCGCGATTATGCTAGACGATTACAGAGAAAAATAAGTCTTAAAAGCTCTCGCCGTACGTTTGTTAGCCGTAGGCTGAATTCAAATTGTAAGAAAACGACCGGACGGGTAAACTTGGACGACAAGAACCATCGTATGATCATTTCACACTATCCGATCAAAACACGGACCGGCGAACAATAATCACACAGCAAGTATGTATAAATGTTACCATGCACGCTCCATAGTTAGTGTACAATGAAGTGACGAGTCGACAAGATAAAAATGCAAGTAAAACACGCGCTAATTGACTTTGCAGAACGCCTGAACTATTGGTAGATGCAATTGTCTAATCGATCGTACGAAAGGAAAACAATCGTGTCACGATTTTTTTCTTTCGTAAGACGCGTTCTTACAACGTGAAATGCACAATGCTTGTCTACTGGCCACTACAAAAGCTCTCTTGTCTTGCAAGTTTACCCGTCCGGTTTCGTCTTACAATCTGAATTCAGCCGTACGGTCGTTTTCGTATAGTCTGGCGACTCTTACGATTACGATCATTAGTATAAAACCGTAGACACAAACCTAAAAAGCTTCTGAAGTTCGTCAGTGTACATACATTTATATAGGGCCATTTTTTCGTACATTCTATAGGCTGGTTAGTCTTATTGCCTAGCGAAGACACACACAATATTTGGAAAGCTTTTCCATTGTACTGAATGATATTTTTGTTTATTTTGCATAGTTATGTTATCTTTTGCTTATTTACGCTGTTGCATGAAACCGTGCAATGATTTTTTTAATCTATGATGATGGTGTAACCATCAAAATATGGCAGAACTATGCAAAATAAACAAAAATTTCATTCAATAAAATGGAAAAGCTTTCTAAATATTGTGTGTGTCTTCTCTAGGCAATAAGACTAACCAGCCTTTAAGATGTACGAAAAAATGGCCCATAGAATGCTAGAGCAATCTGCAAACATCAGTCGGTGTTTGCCTTAAGTAAAATTTCAACAACCTGAAAGTATGGGGAACAATTCGCGAAAAAGCAATGTTTGCAAATTGCTATTATGGAATATGAATGATCAAGAGCTCTTACAACGCTTCTCGGCTGCAGCTAAACTCAATACCAAAAAATATCTTGATTTTCTGAAATTTGTAAATTATAGATGCGCTAGAATGTCCACCCGGCACAGTGTGCGCCGATGCTCCTGAAATTTGTTCGACAAAACTAAATACGGCTCTTTGTAAAAACACTGTCATTGGCTCTAAGGGAACATGTAATGAATGTCGTAATAACGATGTGAATAAAGTGTGCATAAGTGATACCGAATATTCGTTATGCTCCGGTGGAAAAGTAATGCCAGCATTTAATTACACGTGTGAAGAGGCCAAACCGTTTTGCAAGGCAACAATTGATGATACAACGGGAGCAGTTACGGCAATTTGCCAGGCAAAGAATGACGTAAGAATAAGCTAAAATTAATTAAATTATATTTTTTAACATTGATATTGATATTTGATATTGTTTAGAAACTAGACTGTCCTTCAAGTGAACCGGGAACAACTGCTGCACCTTCAACCACCACTGAAGATACAACACCCTCAACTGCTGCTACTACAGCCGCTACAACACCAGCCCCAACCACAGACCCTACAACACCAAGACCAACACCGCCGCTAAGCGGCTTCACGTGTACAGCCAATGGACTGTTTTCCGATCCCGCCGATACGACTTGCACTAAGTAAGATTTTTTTTGTCAACCCTACAATAGATTTATATGTCGTAAACTAAATTGAAATTTTAAAATGCACCTTTCCACTTTTACGCAGATATATTAAATGCACAAAAGATCAGAGCGGCAATTTCGTTAGCGGTAAATTCCAGTGCGTAGGCACTGGTTATGTGTTTAATCCACTAATGCAGCGTTGTGAACTTGCGGCGAATTTCAATTGCAAAGCGGCGTGAAAATGTCTTAATTGTCTAGTCTAAAAATTATGTTGAAATTTATAATTTTTAATTTATGTTGTCATTATTTATTAAGTATTTCCGAATTAAATAATTGAAATTATTGAAAATAACGGTAACTAAATCAGTTTTACTTACTTGACAGTTAGGCGGAAATCATCTGCCAAATGCTAAAACTGTTTGAAATTGTGTAAGCTTTAAAGAAGAACAACAAACCTGGCGCTCATATTTATTTCAAATTTAAAAGTTCTACCATTGAAAAATAACTAATAGAACTGTCACCCCATATAAAAAAAGGCCTCATCCAGAAAGTACCTATGTGTCGAATTTGTTCACACCTTAGAAAAAGCATAGTAACCCATGCCATTCGTTAGTCCAGAGTGGCCATCAGAAAATAAAAATGGCACCGTTTTCACACTATTGCAGTTCATAGTATGCGTGACAATTTTATTCCAACGTCAATTTTTTGTTTACAATTGAGAATATAAAATCCGCGTAATATTTATTACTCTCTTAAAATGCCAACGTGATATTTAACCCTTCTGTTGGCGTATAGATCCAGACAGACCATTGGTTCGTGGAGTGTAGTGTAATAAATTTGGGGTAAAACACGTATGGGTTGTGTGATCACATAGCCATTCTGGCCTAACGCATGGCATGGGTTACTATGCTTTTTCTAAGGTTCACACGTATAATATAGGTATACTATATAGGGTACACGAAATTATCAGATTTGTTCTCAAATTTCATTCATGTTAGTCCAATCAAAATATGTATCCCAATTCAGGCATCCAAATATAAAAAAATAGATAAGGCTAATTTTTGTTGTTGTTGGTTCAGTGGGCTGCCAGGAGTCCAAAACGCATTTGGCACAAAAAAAAATTGGCCGGAATCGTCCCAAAAAGGACGAAAAAGGATACTCCTTAATCCTTGACCGGAGGTCAGCATGCGGGATATCATATCAAAGGGGACGTCGAGTACATTACATATCTGGTGTCACTTTCTTGTTTCAAGGACCATAAACGGAATAAAACGAGCTTAAATGGAAATTTATCGAATTATCGTGTTTCCTGTGTATCTTTCCAAAGCCACAACCACGAGAACAGTTGAAGTTGTCACTACTTTTCTGACTTTTCAGAATCTGAAGATTCTACCATTAAATTTGCTAAGAAAAAAATTGATCGGAAAGTTCTAAAAATACCGGCGTACAGAGGGCTGCGCCCGCAATACGAGGGTTTTTTAGATTTTGCAAACACACATAGTGATAGTCTAAATAAACGCGTTCCAGAATGAAAGGCTAACACTTTTTAATTAGACCAAGCCAAAAATAAATTTACTATATATATTAACTGCATTTATTAGCTGTAACTCCGTTACCATTACTCCAAACTTGAAAAAAGCGACTGATATGAAATGTACCCATCGAGTTCTTTGATTTGAGTACCCATACGTCCATGTCCGATAAAAACTAAAAAAGTCGTTTTAAAATCTCCGGGACACCCTGTTATCTTTGTCCTACCAACGTCTAAGTATTTCGTGCTAAAGACTCTTACGATTCTACACATTCCTACCAAATTTCATTACGAACAGTTAGTGAACAAATTTTTCAATCTCCGTGACACCCTGTTATCTTTGGCCTACTAACTTCTAAGTATTTCGTGCCAAAGACTGTTACTATTCTACACATTCCTACTAAAATACATGACGATTGGTTAAGCCGTTCGCGAGGTATTTAGTGAACAAATTTGTAAATGACCGGGACACCCTGTTATATTTGCCATACCAATTTTTAAGTATTTCATGCCAAAGACTGTTAACATTCTACACATTCCTACTAAATTTCATGACGATCTAACTACAATTATTGTTGAGAGCCTCCTAGGAATGCTCTTACCTTCCATATAGGCACCTTACTGGTCGGGTGGAGGTCCGTTTTTGACATTCTTTACTCGAAACAAACGAGGTAATTTTTATAGTTAACTCATTGCTTAGAATTTAGCAGTTACAAATGGTGATGAGTTTACATAAGCCCCGTTAACTGTCTATCAATGTGTCTATCCATCTAACGAATTCCTTACAATTTGACGTATATCATCGCGAAATTATGCAAACAACAAGAAAGTCTAGTATCTACTTATTTGATAAAGTATGTTTTTTATTTTAAAACAACTCCGCATAAATGTGACATTATTTCTTCCAATGTTCAGCATTTGTAATTTAATTCACAACGTTGAGTGTGAGGATTAAAAAAGAAATCTGTCGTTGCACAAAGGAAGTCTCGCCTATCAAAGGTTCCGTTTTCGTTCTTGGCACATTTGTAGTATCTGAAAAAAGAGAATATTTGATTTGAGCACTTTGTCATCCTCAATTGAAATAAAACGTATCGATATCCTGGAGCATAACGCAACAAACGATTATCTGATCAAATAGCCCAGTTGACGTTTTGGAACAAACTTAGTTTCGAATTGTTTTCTGAAACGTCGACGGTAGCACATTACCAGTCCAGTCATTCAAAAAGCTATCCATCCGATAGTATAGGTATACTCACTTTTTGCAACTTGTATCCCTCGTATCGGGAAATAGACCTTCCGTTGAACAATCAATATCGAGTGGAGGCAACAAAAAAATGCCATCATACAATGATCTGTCAGGACAATCCAAATCCTTTAAATACGAAAGCAAAATGTTTTTATTTAGAGAAATAATAATTTATCCATCTATACTCACTTGTTTGCTAGTAGTGCACAAATCGGATTTGGTCTGCTCATATTTGCATCTGGGCTTTGCCGTCGGGCATGTATATCTCATTTGGAGAAGAGAGTCCTGGTTACAGATTGCATACTCCGTTTCACTTACACAAACTTTATGGGCAGTAAATGTATCGCGACATTCTGCACAGGTTCCTGGCAAGCCACCTACACTATTCCGGCACAGAGCATCCGCTGTTGGACTGCATATTTCCGGAATATCAGCACAAACTTGTCCAGCAGGACATTCTAATGCATCGTATTCTGTACACGCGAGAGAAATGAGTGTTTAATTTTTATAATAATTCATTTGGAATTTGGTTGCATTCAACGAACGAAAAAATTAGCAGAAAACTTTTACTCCAACTAGATTCTCATTTTGCACTATGTAGACTGGTCAGTTGAGAAAATGTTCGGTGTCGGGTAATTCTTGTAGAGTAGAATTTTCAGTGCATTTCGTATGTTGACTAACAAGCTTGACACACTTAACTTCTAATGACGCAAATACGTCATTATGACGAAAATTTACCATCATTAACACGAATTCTAAATTACACATTTGGACCATCATTTGCTCAATAATGACAGGGTACGCCATCTGTTGCAAAATTGAAGAACAAGAATGTTTGCAAAAATATTAAATTTGTTATCAATCTTTACACTTTTCTATTCAAATTCTTCAAGAAACGAGTGTCTTTAAATTATTGAACAGAATATTCATCAAAATATCGCTGTTGTTAGGGACATTTTCGTCATTTACACAAACGTCAAAAGTAAATGAGGAATCCTAATGACGAAAACATATGTGTCACCTTAATTTTGAACTTTCATCATTATGACGGATTTTCGTCATAATGATTTGGATATCTGTCATAGGCATAAATCACCCTGGAAGGTCATGCTTCGTCGAATCCACTACGCATCATCACATTTATCCCGTTACAGCGACAATTTTCATTATTTTGAGCTGATCTTTCGGAAAAATATTTACTAGGACAAATTAGGAAAATAGCTCAAAATTGTTTCTCATTTTAGAAAGAATGCATTTTGAATTCGCCTCTAAGGCACTCAATGTCATAATCAGACATCATTATAATAGAATTAAAATTAATCAAGGGAACTGGAGGAGAAGAAATTCCTAAATTTAATGTTAATAATGTTAATAACAAATAAAATTTAAATAAGGCCGCACATGTGTAAGTGACATCCTATTTCCAATATCTTAACTGCTTTTTTTGTTGAGATCAACGGCACGCTCAGCAGTATTATATATCCTCATAAATAGGTACTCGGTTAACATCTGAGTGAGATCATAGTCCATCGCATTGGTCGTGAGTACGAAAAACACCATAAACTGAACTCGTTCACGGTGAGTCTCGAACTCACAATCCTGTGCAGTGAAGGTGCGCGCACAAACCACTACATCAGCCAGACTACATTTTATTGGTGAGAGTAATCTCGACAACAACAGAAATATGTAAAAAAAAAATCAAACTTGCGTTCGTTTTATATATGTATAGTAACCACAATACGACAAGTGTACGAGTCATATTTGAGGAGAAAACAACCACTGTATTTCCCATATGCAAGCACACATTCTGATTAATGGCATTTCCCTCAGCTGAGCATCATGTGTTTCACTTTCAATGCATCCTATAGATGCAACACGTGACGACGAAGCGATGCACAAAGTGAAGTTTATTTTTGACTATTTTGGCGATATATGTAGCCAATGCTGGCTGGGACGTACTGCGTTCTGTTAAATCGCGTGTTCATACCACATTTTATTTTACGGACATAATAATGATATATAGCATACAACAGTGTGCGCGGCGAAAAAATATTTAAGATCGGAGCCTTAAGAATTTCGGTTTTCTAGCTGTTATAAATTTCTGGTCAAGTTTTGTTGTCCAAAATTACACGAAATGCACAAAAAAACGGAACTAATAATTTATTAATAAATCGCCCATATTAAACTTACTAGGATCATCCATTGCATTAAGTATAAATTGCGTTTTTGATACACAAATAACGCCCGAATGAGTTCCCACAGTCGTTAGATCACACGTAAGCTGTAAATATATATATTTAAATTAGGTATTTCGCAATAAACATATTCAAATCACTCTTATACAAAGCCCGGATTACTTTTCAGGTAAAATTTCCCAAAAACGCACAATCAGATCCTGGACTATGTTTAAGGTGATCAATACAAACCTGAGCCAGTACAAATAAGCTATGAAGTGATAAAGAAGCTAGCAGACTCTGCAGAGAGAAAGATTTTTTTTTATAAATAACAACAACAAAAAGGAAACTATTACTATTATCTAAGCATAGAATTACGGATAATTACCACAAAAAACTTCATTTTAAGAGGAATATGTAAAAATCTATTTGGACTGCGATATCACTCTACTTATGAGATTTCGAGAAAGCCTGAGATGCATCAACATCTCCTTTTATAAAGTAGAAATTAGCGAAAATCTCTTCTGCTTTCTTTTTTTACAATCTCCGTCGCCAATATCTAATCTATATTATATGTATTAATTAGATAAAGTAAATAAAGCTTTCTAAAAAAAAGTGGCCGCGTGTAAATAATTACGATTAAAAGTGAAAGTTAATCAAGTTTAATCGCTACAATGATGCACATGATCTTAAAAATAAAATGCTTTGGCCATATAATCCTCTCATTATGCTTCTTAAAAGAGATTTAGGGGCTCAAACGCTACATGAAAGATTCCCCAACCATAAAAACAGCCCGACTACGAAAAACAATACTCCGACTTAGATATTATTTGTATAGGCAAGAAGCAGTGGCGTAACGTACGTTATTCCATGCGTTCAGCGGAACACGGGCCCCCAAGCCAGAGGGGCCCCCAAATCCGCAAACATAAAGGATTTTTTGTTTGATAGAATCTTACGTAACTGTTCTTTAAAAGACACTAATTTTTTTTATTTGCGGGGAAAACATGCAAGGTGCAGAATCTAAGACAAAACATGCAATTTTGAGTACGGAAAATTTTATGGACTTCGTAGTATTGAAATTTGTTGATATCAGAGAGCCGCAGCTTCATAATTGGTTTGGAAATTGCAAAAAGACTATCATCAAAACATAGACTTAGCGAATAATTGAACACCCAAACTTCATTTCTGTGAAGAAAGCTCATTTTCTTTTGCGAATTCGGTAGTGGAACCTATAAAGTGAGCCTTCTCCATGGAAATGAGCGTTGGCTGTTCAATCGATTGGCTAATGTTTGCCGAACCGTAAGCATAGATCTGTCTCAATATCAATTTCTTGGGTTTTTGCTCATACGAATTTTCCAAGAGAATTAAAGTTTCAACTTGCTAGGAGGAGTGCTTGAATCTTGACTAGGTCTCAAGAAATCAAGAGACACATGCTAGCCGATAAACTAGTCAGTCCAGATAATATGAGTTCATCCGCAGTTTTCCCTACATAAATCATTTATCTTTTGGGAGAGTTATACCATGCATTTGATTTCAGTCGATTTAGTTCGCCTTGGACATGAATATGGACGTGGCTGCTGGTCGGTTAACTTGCTCAGGATGGATCGTCAAAAGTCTACATGTAACCAAGTAAGTTAGCTGTTGTGATCCGCAGGTCTAGGGCAATCACTTCTAGTCTAACATCAACGACCAGGTATGTGGTACCACTCCTAGAGGTGGTAGTATCCTTTCGCTGCTTCTCTTGGATTTTCTGATAAATAGATGATCTTGCAAGTTCTCCCCTATAATATATATATATATTCAAATTTCAATTTTCTCTCAATAAATTAAAAAAACATTTGGAACCTGTTGCTAAAACTGAAGATATTCGTTACTCTTTCTCCTTGGTTTATGTTCGGTCAATTTTTACTGGTGTAAAAAATCGGACGTGAAGAGCACCCATCTCGATTTCGAACACAAGAAATTTGGGAAACGTTACGCCACTGGCAAGAAGAGATTTACACTTTTCGAAGTCAAAACAATTGTTAATTTTATTGGTCCTCTTTAACCAGGTCCCTTAGATATGTATGTACAATGAAAACACATCATTTTGTGTTGTGGTTTTAATGAAAAGATAAGTTAAACTTTTAAAATTGTTCTGCTTCATTTACTCTAAATTTATCTATTAATAAATCCGCTTTCGGCTCTATGAACACCTTACAAGCATCCATTACGGAATTAATTTGCTCCTGGTATGGCTGTGTTATTTGCTGTAAGTGTAGCCGCGGTTTGTAGTCCGACCCACCCTTTTCCTTGCAAGTACCATATGGCCAAAACGATCCTTTAGGTTAAGCTGACCTGACGTACAGCATTTTGCTGTACAGTACAGCATTTTTACCTGCCGTACAGCATTGGGAAATGTACAGCATTCCACCTGCCACACAACAAAACCTAATTTACTATGTACACTCCTCGCAAAGCGATCAGTCTTGTCTGCTTTTAAGGTGTAAAATTCGACCCCTGTACTCTGCAAGATCAATATTTAACGAGATAATCGCACTTTCATCTAAAGCAAACGTTCGTTTTTGGTAACTTGGGAACCCTTTTCGATCTTCCTGAAATTTGGCACATTTATAGAGTTACTTGGCGCTCACATTTCTTCCAAATTACACGATCCTATCTAACCGCATTCGGAAGTTACGGCTGCCCAAATCGCAATTTTTGGGTTTTTTTCATCGAAAATTGTCCATAACCCGAAATTCGTGAGCGACAAATTTTGAAATTTTTAAAACTTGTAGAGCACCGTAATGTTCATTTGATGAAAATTGTCGCCTCTGTACAGCTACTCCAAAGTTTTACGCCTGCCGTCCATTACATGCTTCGAGCGGCGCGGCGCTCCCGCGTTTAAAGCTTTTCCGAATTTTAATGGCGTAACCAAGCAAAATATGGCGTAACTATGCAAAATAAACAAAAATTCCATTCAATACAATGGAAAAGCTTTCTGAATATTGTGTGTGCTTATACCTTTTACTAGTGAAAGCTTTTTTTCGCACATTTTGTGAAAGCTTTGCCGCTGGAGCGCCGCGCCGCTCAAGTTTACGCTTCCAGTGGACGAGAGCCCTTAATGTTCTACCTACAGCGTTCGGACGTTACAGTTGCCCAAATCACACTTTTGTGTTTTCAAATCGAACATTTTTCATAATTTAGTAATTCTTGGGCGGAGTTTTGAAATTTGGCAGACTTGCAGAGCACCGTACTGTGCATATTTGGTGAGGATTTCAGGGCTAATTTATTTTTCCTATCACAAAACGATGGAAAAATCAGCCACCATCAGGAATCCGATGGAGTATGGATTCCCCTACCAACCTCTATAGGAAAATGCATACATACTAAAGAAAGGACTCTGCAAGGGTGCCTGGAAAGTCACCACCAGCATAATAATTCTCGGAAACCAGTTCATACGACTGTCCTTACAGAAATCTGAAATTTCTGAAATTTATCTTCTATTTTATGTGTATAATCTTTTTCGAGTAGGTACTCTTCCTTGCTATGCTATAACTTTTTGTATTGAAACATACTGTTATATTTTTTATCGTCTCTTCTAGACGTTTTAGTGCAGACGTGTCAAACTCGCGGCCCGTGGGCCGCATGCGGCCCACTTTGCTGTTCTGTGCGGCCCGCGGCCATGTCAAAGCAGCTCAATCTGTATCAACACAAAATTTCAACTCAAGTCGACAAAAATTACTAAAACTCCTCAGTGGCTTATGCAAGATTATTTTCAAAATGTCTCTCCAAATACTACAAACAGTTTGCTTCTGTTTATTTGGTTTTATAAGACAGCTCATCTTTTTTCTACATGAAGAGGCTTAATCATGAAACTGTTCTGTCGCGAAATGCAGTTATTAAAAAATTGGTTGGCTTTACCAAACATGAATTGAGATTTATTTGAAAAAATGACAAAGCTTTAAAAACTTGGGAAATCTTGCAATTGGTGACTAAATCACCTGGATGTGAAATTCCAACATAACAATTACAGCCCAAGTGCCTGATGTTTAGACTTATACTTGTTTAAAACCATATCACAAATAACTTTTTGTCTCTTCTAGCCGCCTTCTGCTGAAATTAATTTATTCTAACTATTTTGCATCACAATGTTATTTTGGGCGACCTGGATCCTGGATGAATGGTGCTTCAATTTTTTTATCATCCGTCCAAAAATTTGTTCTTGAAGTACATTTTCGAAAGGTGGAAGTTCTCACGGATAATCTCGAAGCCGCTAAAGTGATCCAGAATTCAATTTCATATTTTAAAAGTAATAGTCTGTAATAAACTTTCGTAATACGATTAGATAACATTTTTTGAAATTTTCGTCCTGCCGCCCACCTAAACTTGAGGAGACTCTTATTTGGCCCGGGCCAGGTTTTGAGTTTGACACCCCTGTTCTAGTGGGTTCGACCGATTTTCGCGTACATAGTAATGAATAACACTCGCTTTACTGTTCCAATGGGAAAATATACAGTACATAACATCATAAAGAATTCTTCAGGAGAGTGGAAAGATAATGCGAACGAAGAGAAAACGCTGCAAAATTGCTTCCAATTTTTGAGCGTCCTTTATTGTTTGAGTTTATCAATATTCTTTTTTTTAAGTTAAAATATCATACATAGCAGGCAGTGGCGTAACGTACGGTGTTCCATGTGTTCAGTGGAACACGGGCCCCCAAGCCAGAGGGGCCTCCAAAGATTTTTTTTTCTTTGACACATTTTTTGGCTAACTGTTCTTTTAAAGACATTAATTTTTATTAGTCCGCAAACAAAAACTTGCGTGTCCACTGATTACTGCCGCTACTATCGGTAAAAATGGCTGTAGAGGATTTTTTCTTGGTCTTTCCAACTACAGATTCTAAGATGGAGACAAAACATTCCGAAGATACTAATTTTGTGTAAGGAGAAGAAGCTTGACTTCGTAATATTAAACAACTTTATAATTGGCTTAATCTTCCACTAAAACATACATGGGAGCAATCAATAGATGACAAGGATAACGTCTTATAAGCTGGTGGAGTGGGGATTTGTTTTCGGCTGAATATATGAAGGTTCAACTTGCAAGGAGGGGTGCATCTCTCAGAGCCGTAGGAACGGGGGGGGGGGCGAAAGGAAGTGTCTTTCGGGAGGCTTTGGAGCTCTTTGGTATTTCTGGGAACAGTTGAGCTTTGGTCGTTGCAGGTACAGTAAGCGGTTTCTCCTATGAGGCTACACTTGGCCATAGTTGTGTTGAGCCATCCTGGATTCAGCGTTTTGGGGTAGTGTATCAGGTTTCTTGCAAAACGGGTGTCTACCATACAATTTGATCCGCACCTTAAGAAATGCATATTGTCTATAATGCTGGTAGTGGCTCTTCTATACCCTTTTTTACCTAAGGTCCTTTATTTTTTAGATACAGCGTTAGAATCGAGAATCGCTTCAATGTATTTTGGAAGTCTAATGCCTAAATTATTGGCACTCAAAGTGTTGCCATCTGCGCCCGTGCTAGTTCAAATGTGACTTGGTCCAGATAATGCTATCCTTTGTGTCTAATTAGAATACGCTTCAAATCCTTTTTTACAAATTTAATCATCGCGATTTCCAACGGGTGTGGTTTGCATTCCTAACTTTCGTCCCTTCTACGCTCAAAGTTTCCAAGCTTCACGCTGATTTTTTTTAATTTTATTTCCAATGATTTACATTTTTGAATAAAGTTTACAAAGACTAACGGTGCATTTCATTTTTCAGCAGAGGGGCTTCCAGCAGCATTTCGAAATTTTTAATTTTCCGGCTCGCTTTAACATACAAATTTTCGTTATTTGGCTCATGCCAGCTCCTCAGTTGAACACCCCAACTCTTTCATCCAGAGAATAGAACAAACTCTCTAAGCGCCCACCAATTTTTTTAGTCAGGTTTAGGCTTAAAATTTCTTCAGCTTTCTATCGTTAAGTTAAGTAAGAATCGTTAAGCCTCAAAATGACGCGTTCGTAAATACTGAAAATTTCATATTAGTTTACATGTTTGACATATAGAAGGGTGCTTCCGCGAGGTACCGGTCCGAGCACCGAAATTCCTTCGCACTGCTCTGGCCTCAATTGAAGGTTTTTGCGTAAAATTCAGCCATTGTGATTTAGTTCTTTGAATATTTGACTCTTGAAAATAAAGTGTGTTCGCGACGTTTAAAAAGGATAACTTTGGATCTCTCGACCCAAATATCGTTCAATAAGGTCCAAGTCAGGAGAACTAGGACTTATACGATGGATTCACCATTTCCCCTGCATGACGCATTTATCTTCGGTGGAACTCCACGAATTTTATTTCAGCCAATTTGAATCAAGATGTCGACGTGGATACGCAGGGCCGGATTTAGCGTCTATGGCGCCCCTGGGCAGTAGCTAAATTGCCGCCCTCCGGCACTGGTTAAATTTGAAAGTAGTAGTATAGTTGCATACACATGCTAGGCAAAACGTTCGCTGGGGTGTGGTATGTGAGAAGAACGTTTAATATTTTTGCGCGAGTGACCGATGTAATTTTGTTTGCTTGACAATATGGTGCTTCCGAGTGATGGGGCAAGGTGAAGGTCCATGCGAAGGTTCATGGAGTTTGGACCCCTCACGACTTTGTTTAAAAAAGCATTGAAATTCCAATGATGACAACATTAAAACTGAAATGATGCAGATCCATTACATCGACTTTCTTCAGAATGTGTTTAGAAGATGTTCTAAATACCTTTCCACTTTCGGAGAGTTTTGTTCATTTTTGAACGTTTTAGAAGTCATTAATGAAAAACCTAACCTCAACAACTAAAATTGTTTATTAGCGTCATGTCATGTATGTATAGTATGATTTTTTTGGCAGGGGAGTTTTCTGTTTCTTTTCTAAAATTCAAAACGAACAAATTGTGATTTTTTTTAAACCTATACACACGACAGAAAGATGTTACTGAACATTTTATAGCTAATGCATCTAATATCCCGAGTTGGACACCCCCCGAAACCAATTTATGACTACATCCCAAATGAATCGCGGCTAATTTTAAATAGAAAGAAAATAGAGTAAGGATAGAAAAATCGAAAATATGTGCTAGATTTTACTAACTATAGGGACACTGGGGCTACCCACACAGAATCCATGGATTCTCCATGTATGGACGGCCTAGGGTTACTAATTCTTAGATCAATCTGTCCCAGAGACTCGTTTAGTACGAAAGCGAGTTTTTGACAATGTATACTATTCCAAAAAATTAAATTTTTTATACAAGTTTACGAGCAATGGTCAAGACGATTACGGAAATCATGTATTGATACATGTCCAAGATGTAGGTCCAGGAATTCTTTGGCTGTTACACAGATCCGGAGCGGAGAGGGTCGACGCGAATCAAACTCCCGGAGAAAACGAAGAACAGTCTTTGCATGAGAAAGTGGAGCCATTTTTTTGTAACAATTGGTCGTCTTCTAGGTTTTTCAAATTAAAAGTATTGAATTGACATTTTTTGATTTATTCCATTTTTAATTACATGGAAGATTTGTACAATTTAAACAACATTTGCGCTAAATTTCAATTATTTATATCGTACAAAAGGATACTGTCAGATAATATCTTCGAACGGTTGCGGAGGGATAAAATTGAGCCGCTCCGGATCCCTGATTATTGCACACAAAAGCTACTCAAGGCTTCCTATTAAAGTGGACACTGAAGTATATTCTAGATCCCTTCCCTTGTTTAAGTTAAATTCAATGCGTTACGAAAATACTTTCTACTTCTATCCTCACTGAACTACGCGCGACCAGTTGAGTTTACTATTGGGCGCCCTGGAATATGCCTAACATGAATAAATTAGAAGGTTGGAATTAAAATGTGTGTCTAATTATGTCAACTTCTTTTCGAGTTTCCAAAATGCTTTTTCACAGAATTTAAAACCAAGGGATATTTTCAAAAATTGCCGCCCCTAAAAATCTGCCGCCCCGGGCAGCTGCCCAGCTTGCCCATATGGGAAATCCGGCCCTGTGGATACGCCAACGGCTTTAGTTTAACTTACCCATAGGGTTAAGCTCTACATAGGGGCTCTCCATATATGAACCTTAGATTTGGAGTGACCACTTCTACTCTAAAATCAATGACTGTTACAAGACTGGTACGAAGAGGAGTTCCTTAAGGTATGACTCTTTTGCCGCTGCTCTTGAATTAAGTGATAAGTAACTAAATAGTCTAAGTAGAAAAAAAGAAAAATGTTGCACGAATATAAAATTTTTGTTCCGCTTGCTTATTGGGACACTGCTTTACATGCGGATTTGTCAATATGTTCTGTATAAAAAATCTAAGATAAGGGGCCCGCATTCCAACTTCGAACACAATAAATTTTGCAAACGTTCCGCCACTGATAGCAGGGCAAAGCAAGTCTTAACTTCCTATAGTTGTTCGAAATTTTATTGGATTTAATACTAACTCTCAAAGCTATAACAAGGATTATTTTTTTATTAACAAACAAACGGAGTTCTGCGGTACCCTAGCGTTCCGTGAAGATCAGTGGTTTCGCGAAGATATCCAAATCCAAATAAATTAGAGGAATAAATGTGTATTAATCAAGACTTTTCTACAATTCTTTTAAAACGAATGTTTAATAGTCCAAATTTTACGTTCTACCCAGATATATGGTATGCTTTTCAAACAATTGGCGGATAGCTAGGGCCTCGAAATTTATAGCAAATATATATGTATAGCTGCTACGGTGTGCTATAAGTTTGATAACTTTAGAAATAGTATAGTGACCTTACCTCTAGACCCAAACATCCAAAAAAAAGAGCTGGCTTTTGATGCCAATTTGTTCCATGGCCTGACCGCATTACGCAGTAAAAAGTTAGACTTTTTTGCGCGTCACATTTGGGGGGGAGTGGGTGACAAAGGGGTGAAATTATGATTTTTCGCCAATATCTTGTTAACTGTAATATTTACAGCAAAATGTTCTGAGGACGATTTAAACTACACAAAATTTCCTTTCTAATGATTTATTATATCATATACCTTCTCTTGGCAGAATATATACTAGACCTAAACACATTCGGTGTTAATTAGATTTTTTGATAGTTACATTTGGCGCTCTAGCTCTTGAAGTAATTTAATTGGAGCCATGGTAATTGGGATAACTATTCCTAACAATACATAGCTGTCCCACACGGAGAATCAGGCTGCCCCGACAAAGCATTCCCCTATACTCCCTATTAACATTTAAAAAAAGACATGCCTGTAACTTTTCGCCGAATCACAGCAGGCGGGAAAAATTTTGGTAAACGATAAGGCTAAGTCCCAATAGACCCTCCACTAAATATTACTTCGATCTAATTAAAACAAAGGGTACCTTCCATACAAAATGAACGGAAAATGGCCTACGAGCAAAACTTTAATTTTGGTTCACTTGTTCCCTTATTTCTTAATAAACTAGTGGCATTGAATTTGAATAATTTGTATGGGAGGTACCCTTTGTTTTAATCCGATCGAAGTAATATTTAATGGATGGTCTAATTGGACTTAGCCTTAACGATTAACAAAATTTTTCCCGCCTGCTGTGATTCGGCTGCTGTTCCGTGACTCCGAAAAGTTTGGGAACCACTGATCTAACCCAATATCAAGCTCTGATACTCCAATTACACTAGCGAAAATTTCCACGGAAATGGGAATACCGTGGATTCACTCACCGTAGTAAAAAAGCAAAAATTATCGTTGCAATATTTTCAGGACTCATTTATTTTTCGTATGGCAAAATTGCTATCTATTTTGCACCCAAATTTGAAGTGTAATTAATACAGAAATTGTTTTTTTGAAATTCAACATTTGATAACCGTATAAAGTATAAGTAATCTTGAATAATGATCGCCCCCCTATCCCAAAAGCTATCTACGCCACTGCTCCTGAATGATACGCGGAAGCTTAATCCCGTCAGGCGACAAAACATCTTAGGAAGAACTGAGAAGTGTATAGCATCGCCTGAAATTATCAGTACGCAGTATACATTCTAAACCCTGAAAGTTCGATCCTGGAAGGTTTTGGGTGAATTTTAAATTAAAGGTTCGTCTGCAATACCGAGTGCAAATATTAAGAATCGTTCGTGTACTGGAGATGGATGCGGTCAAAATAGGCCTCAGTGAATGGTTTGTCTGTAGCATACAATAATGTTCTGCAGAACGAGGAAGCAGGACGTAAAGACACTGAGACCGTCCATGTGAAGTAATACCGAATGGTGGTCTGGCGGATAAGTGAACGAGATGGTTGTGGTTTTATTCGTTAAAAATCTTACATAACTGCATGCCTGGTAGTATGATGCAGTATTGTTTACGCAAATTAATACAACATGAACATGTGCCGTAATGCCGCTGGAACCCTAGTGTATCACTAGATTATCTCACAATTTTCGCTATATAATGTTAAGTTATCTTAGTAAATTCCAGCTAATCTGCTCTTGTGGTTATTATTCTTTCTCCAAATCAGCGTGAAGGGGAGGGGCTGATGCTTTGCCTGAAAACCCAATACCGCAAGTATGTGTACAGCATTGGATCTTCTGAAGTCTGGTCAGCTTATCGTAGATGATCTTTTAGAGTTCGTTAGCGTTATGGAGATATTTTCAAAAAACTTCAAACAATCATGTTCCCAGACAGTTTGAACTCACATGATGCCCTTAGGGGAGAAATGTTTCCGTTAGGACTCTGTCAAATTCACCTACATACCTCTACAGGCTATAAGTCTACTAATTAAAACTAAAAACTTTTTTAAAACTTGTTGGAAATTTCAGACCGATAGGTCGCACAGCGATAGAAGAGCGGGAACGGACGGCGGCCTTTTGTAATTTTCCTTTAAATTGCAAGGTACCTACACTATTTTCAGTAGATTTTATCGTAACTTTTATTTCGTGTAATATCCATTACTTTGTAATCGATGTTTTTAAAGACAGACTTAAAAAAGACTTCAACGTCGATTGCGCCCTGAAACGTTGGCGAGCTTAAAAGTCACTACTTTAAATCAGAACAGAGGCAATAACCCAGTGCTTCGAAACAAATACACTTTATTTAAAACCATAAAACAAAAAAAAAACAGCATCTTTGAAACTGCGAGATAACGAGCCAACTTACTTACGGAACACATTTGTAATTTGATTCACATCTCTTATTATAAGGGTTAAATTTATAACCGCCCGCGGCGCACTCAAAATCTTGCTTTATAAATCCGCCCGCAGGATTTACCGCACACTTGTAATAGCTAGAAATAAAATGAATAAAAAAAGAGATTATCCAATAAATATATAAATCAATATAGGTCCAATATAAGGACGAAACTTTTATTTGTTCAATTCTCACGTACTGTAGACAAGTTGCATCATTCGTATAGGCGAAAAGTCCTTCTTCGACACAATCAAATGGCGTGGAAGGAGTTGTTGCGCCCGGTGCTTGAGGATCAGTAGGAGTAGTACTATTATTAGCTGGACAATCCAAATCCTAATGTAAAATCAAAATTATTTTCTTTATCTTTTAAAAATATTATGTTGTTACTCACTTGTATACTAGTAGTGCATATTGGGGAAGCGATGTCTGAATATTTGCAATTGGGTGTCGCCGGGGGGCAAGTGTAATTCAGTTTAAGAAGAGTCTCTCCGTTGCAAATTGCATACTCTGTTTTACTGACGCATACTTTATGAGTTTTGTCTTTGTCTGCAACGCGACATTTGTTGCATGTTCCAAGCTGATTTGGATTGGTATTTGGACATAGAGCATCGGCAGTTGCACTGCAAATTTCGGGTACATCTGCGCATTTTGTGCCGTCGGGACATGGCATAGAGTTATATGCTAAAAAAAAATGTTAAAAAAACATATTGTTAAAGAAATGATGATTTACATAATAAAAGACGCTATTCAGAAATAACGGTCAACAGGCATATTGTGTGTTAATAAATTTTTGAGCCTGAATTGGTGGAATACATTTTGTTGGTAGAACATTTATGTTGTAATTGTTATTGTATTGGGCTCAACTCATCTTTTACTTAAAAATTAAAAATAAATAAAAAATTAAACATCTTACTGTGATCATCGTCCGCATTCAATATGAAATGTGTTTCTGAGACACAAATAACCCCCGAATTGTCCCCAGGAGTTGTTAAATCACATGTCACTTGTTGTTGTTGATATGATGGCGAAACCAAGAAAACTAGAACTAAACCCTTAAAAAAAAAGAACAAGTTTAAATTATTTTACTTATATCAAAGTCGACTTATTTGAGTAATACCACTTACGACAACAATCTTCATAGTGGCACCGAATAAAGCTCAAACGTAGCGGAGAAAGTAGACTGTTTCTTAAATTCACGTTGCAATTTCTTTTTATATGTAGGTAGCATCCAAAGATCCTCACAAAAAATTGCTTTATTATATCTAATCTGTATCATAGTAATCTGCTAGAGTAAATATTGCCAAATTCGGTTATTATTTTATTCTATATTTGCAATTGCGTCAAATGCATTTTTTGCTCCTGATGATTGAGATAATGGTGGAATGGTAAAAAAAATTAATAAACAAAATTACATCATGCATCCTATAGTAAAATTAATATAATATTAAACTGTATATCCGGCACTGTTTTTATTGAAATTTCAATTTTATATTTGGATACCCATAACTTTCTTGAGGCATTAAAGTTGATTGACAGCCTGATATTTTTTTGTAACTTGAATAGGGTGCCATTTGGTTAAGAAGGGACCAAAAAAGGGTTTTGTGATTAACAAAAAAAAATACATTTATAGAATTACTTTTGAAAAGGGGTTTCTATGACAAAGACAGAATGGGGTGGCGAGGGCAGCTTAGTGTTCTCTTTCTGTCGCATTCACACAATATTTGAAATTAGATAGCTTGTAAAAATTAACGTATTGAGAACATTTTTAATGCATGTATGACACATGTAGTCTGGTGGGTGTTGTGGTTAGTGCGCACACCTTCGGTGCACAGGAGCGTGGGTTCGAGTCGCACCGTGAACCATTATGTTTTTCGAACTCCCGACCCATGTGACGGACTATGATCTCACTCAGATGTTAAACGAGTACCCATTTATGGGGGTAAATAACACTGCTAAGCGTGCTGTTGATCTCAACACCTCAACCAAAAAGCAGTTAAGATCTTGGAAATTGGATGTCACTAACACATCTGCGGCCTTAGTCCAATATTGGGCTATCGCGCCTGTTATTTATTTATTTTTATGACACATGTGACCTATGTGTTTTTCATGAGTCACATGGTGTCTCATTAAGCACACATTTTTTTAAGAAGGGCATTGATGAGTGTGAAGTTTGTCTTTCTACCTTTTGGAGAGGGTGTCCCGCATGAGGTCAATACTGAAAAGATTGATTGGACAATTTGTTAGAGCAAAAACAAAAAAATCAAGGAATTGATCGAAATTTTACCGTTATTGTTCAGTAGTTTTTTTATGAAAGGCAAAAATTAATTAATTAAATTAAAATTGACCGCTAATCAAAAAATTAAAAATTTGATTTCAGTATCTGAAATTAATGAAATTTAACATAAATTGACTTTTCATTTGCTTCAAAATATTTACATTGCTGCTGAGACACAGATATCCAAACTTAAAAGAAATTTCAAACAAAGATTCGTAAATGTACCCAAATCTCTCTCTCTCGATTACCGTAACTCCTAGTGGAGCATGGTGCGTTGATGACTACCGTGTGTAGTCCATCAACGTTACAAAGACAATTGAATTCGGAGTGTGATACGGTTGTCAGCCATACCACTTCCTAGTCGCATTGTTAGTTTATTATTTTACGATAAGACTATTTCGTATCATCTTCTTCTGAATAATAAACTTGCGACGAGTCGTGCCGAGTTTGGAAACTCGTTTCTCTATGAGTGTCTATTTCACAGAGTGGCGACCGAACTATCACGACCACAGAGCACGACCTAAATCTACAAGGCCGAAAAAAGTTCAGTGTGTTGGGTTTTAAACGGTATAATATTGCTTTTGATATTTCAAGGTTTACCCAATGGGAAAAATTGTAAATGTTTCATATTTTTGAATAAAGAACACTAAACGCTTCCATTACGTTACGTTCCGAATCGATGACAGGACGTAACGTAACGTGAAGTAATGTAAGCTATTTGGCTCGCCCTTAAGTATTACATAAGTTTTTAGTCCCAAATCACAGCTCCTTAAAAAAACTGGCATCGCAAGCTGTCAGTTGGCAGCTTAGCTGCTTAGCATCTACACTAGCTATGAAATGGAGCTAGAAAATTACATAACCAAACATTCATTTTGGAGATTTTTTCAAATTTAAATGTAAAATCGGACTCTGTGCTGTGTTCAAATTATTACTCGGCCATTTAAGAATTATATACTAGTACTATCTCACAAAACGAACAAAGATTGCAAAATTGTCACTTTGAATTCGACAAGCGGTTGTCAAAGCGTCAGCTAACATATATGATTCAGTTGCCATATTGAATATAACAACTGGACGGCCAATCAAATCGCAGTCAGTGTAGACGCTATTCAGCTTAAAAAATGTTGGTCACATAGTATTTTTTTTATAATTTACGGATCCAAATGTCAACAAAAAATTTGCCGTTAGAAACCCACCATACAGAAGCAATTTTTTTCAACTTTGCAGGTTTGACAGAATTGTAGTACCGTTATATGATTATTATTTAAAATTGAAATTAAAAATTTAGTTTTCAAGATTCTCCAAAGTTGCAACATCGCTATATCTTGGCAACAACGTTAACCCTCGCTGATGGTTATGTTGGGTCTGACAGACCCCAGAGAAATTTCAATTTCTACGTTTTTATAGAAAACCTTTTTTATGCATTTATTTAAGTATGTATCCCACACGTTCTCTTATGCATGCATTTGATTGAATTTGTGATTTAAAATTTATAGCAACTTGAAGTTGCTCTGATAGAACCACCCCTGTTTTAGGAATGTATCTTGCGTTAGTGCATTTATACTACACACTCGATTTCTTGATTAATCGTAAAAGAATCTGTTCCTAAATATTTACATCCATCATATTCCGGTTACTTAAAATTTCCAGCTAAAAATCATGCTCAAATTAAGTCCGGCCTAATCCAAAGCCCGCCAACTGAAATTCCCGCCATTCAAAATACTACTTTTAAATATCCCGTCGTAGAAGATTAGTATTTTATGAAAAATCACAAGCGATTTATGCAAGTAGAAACATTAGAAAGTATATATAGATGTAAGTTAGGGTATCTTCCCACGGGCATATTTAACCCTGCTGTTAGGTTTAAAAAAATGTACTAATCCCTCGTTAGCGGACCATTTGGTCTGTACTGAATTTTCCGTAGAAAATAAGAATTTAGTCTAATATTTAATACATATATTGATCCAATAATTCGTAAATGTATGTTTTCACATTTTTTATTGGAACGTGTAGTGTGAAATATTTCTTATGGTCGGCCATAAGCACTAAACAGCTGTTGTAATAATGTGTTATATGATTGCCGTTATTGCATGCTGCTCTGCTCCTAACTTTAGTCTGGTTTGTTTTGTTCTGTAAATTTTTCAATTTTGTTGATCGGACTTTTTTTTACATCGCGTTACAAAATGACAAGACGTTTATTGAAAGATAATGAAAGATGCTCAACGAAGAAATCGGCTCTGATATTTCCGATTCAGAGTTTGATTCTTACTCAGAAAATACGAAAACGGGTGATTCTGATATTTCCGATTCAGAGTTTGATTCTTACTCAGAAAATACGAAAACGGGTGATTCTGAAAGTGAATCTGATGTGGATGCATTAGGATCTGCCGACCCATTCTTTACTTCCAAAAACAACATGGTGTGGTGGCCACAGCCCATTGGAACTCCAGCTGAAAAGATTATTTCAACACAAGGAGGACCAACTCGTTTCGCGATATCAAGGTATATTGACATTATGTCAGCATTTTAGTTGTTTTTTTCGCCTCCAATAGAAAAAAAATATCATCGACAATACTAACAAATATGGTAATGTCAAATTTGGCGACATATGCAGCAATATTGACACAGACACTTTGCGGCCATATATTGATGTACTTACTCTTGCAGGCCTATTTTAGTTACCTACATTTTTGAGTTATTGACTAGACTTTTTCATGTAGTGGAAGCAATAAAAACGTTCATGGTTTATTCGATGGCTGTCCTATTTTCCGATCAATGATGTCTGAAGCTACTTTTCAGGTCATCACAAGTGCACTTCGTTTCGATGATGTTATGAGTCGGAGGCAATTGCGAAGTGCCGACAAATTTGCTCCGATTCGGGAATTGTGGTACCCTTGGCAACTCCACCTTCCAATGCTTTACAATTGCCACGAAAACGTAACCATTGACTGCTCGTCGCATTCAGGGGACTATGTTCGTTTCGGAAATTTATGCCTGCAAAGGCTGCAAAGTATGGTTTGGCTTTTAGTTGACTCAAAGTCAGGCTACGTATGGAACCAACCATATCTTGGGAAGCCTAAAAATGCCCAACCTGAGAAAAACCAAGGAGACCGAGTTGTGTTGGATCTGGCTGAAGGCTTGAAACGACAAAATGTAACAGCCGACCATTTTTTCTCCTCATTTGATTTGATAAATAAGTTACGCTAGAGGAAATTTACTTATGTGGGAACAGTTCGGAGGAATAAAATATTTATGGCCATCCATTGTATTCGCCAATATAATCGACATATCGGCTTTGAATGCGTATATAATTCATTCAAAAATATACCATTCATGGGGATCAGCTGATCGAAATCGAAGAACGCCGGAGTTTTTACGGGAGCTTGCGCTTTCCTCCTTTCCTCCGCTTCAGCATAATCATAGCATCCTCGAGTAAAATAACATCTGATTCGGGGGCCAGAACGCGTGGAATATGGGGTTGCTGCAAGTCAAAATTTGACATGAAATGCTCCATTTGTGGCAAGTTTATCTGCAAATCCAGCAGAAAGATACTTAGCTCCATTTGTATTAATAAAAATGAATTTGCAGAATGAAACACTTAATTTTTTTTCGTAGCGAAAATCTTATATTTTGATTTCAAGCAATTCAAATACCCATTGGACCAAATGGTCCGTAATCCAAGATACGTAATTTTTAATTTTTCTAGTCTCCACTTTGGGATAGAAGCTTGTATTTGTGATAAAACCATCGTTTTGTTAAAAAAGCAACGTGAGCCGAAATTTTAGGTCCAATTGTGCCATCATAAAAAATTTATAAAGAAAAAACTAAAAAAAATGGACCAAATGGGCCTAACCTAACAGCAGGGTTAAGATTCGGAGACTATGTAGCTGACTAAATTTGACAAAAATTTGGCCTGGCTTCAATGGGTTAATTTCGAAATAAATGCACCAAAAGTTGAGTTTTCCTAACAACATTATTATATAATATTATTTACTAAGAGCAAACATAATTAAATTATGTACAAATAAGTAGATCTTAGAATAACACTAGCACTAGCTGCCTTGGCTTCGGCTTTTCTTGAAAACAAACCAAACAAAGGTTCGCGTAGTGAAGCTCGAAGGAGCCTGAAGCCGAAAAGGAAATTTTACAAATAATAAATGGCTAAATGGAATGAATGCAATGACCATAGAGACCGTTTCCACATTACATAACGGATTCAATACGGAACATTTTCTTTGGAGGAGAAATTTCATATATATCGTCCAAAATTTTGCCATTTTCGGCCAAAAAGTAGTTCTGCTTAGTTTCAAAAGGAACACAAATGGAAAACTGATACAACAACAAATTTTCGCAAATATCGGATCTTGAATTCAATGGCAATTTGAAGCGAATTCGAATGAAAAATTAGGATTTACTGAAAACGAAGCCTTTGTATGTTTTGTTAAAATCTAGTAACAGATTGCGTAAGATCGTAAGAAGTGCCGAATACTATTTGACAAGTAGAATCCTAGAATCCTAGGAATTATCCGTGACATAGAGCTGGGAAGTGATCAAGCGATTAATTAAATTGAAGCATCAAAAGTAAGCAGAAAGGTATGATTGTTTCGTATTTCCGTATTTACTATACTAGCTTAAAATCTGTAGTATCTGCAATACTGTTTAAAACGGGTCTTAGATGGTAAGCTGAAGCAACATGTTTTAACAAATAAATTGCGAAATAGAAATGATAAGGAATCGCACCGATGATGTTCACTTCGTGACACCACGTGGTCCTACGGCAACTGCCTCTCCGGGGCGGACCACACCCGTTTTATACAAAACGGCCAAAAGCTGCAAATATGACTGCCTGGCAAGAGCCTTGAAGGTTCGATGCTGGAAAGTTGTATTTGTCTGTGTGTATATGTGTGGGTACGATATATGTGTTTTTTCGTCATATTGGGAGCATTACATCTCGGAGCGGCTGCTCTCAATCTTACTAATTCGCGCCGGTGTTGAAACAAATCCAGCCCCAGCAATGCGATAAGGAATGCCAGATCCAGTCTTACGCCTGGCCCTCCTCCTCCAGCAAATTTCACTGCACTATCCATATTACAGTTTAACTGAAATGGCATTCACCATAAAATCCCTGAGATCACACACTTCTTGAGTTCCAACAGAATTCTCATCGCCGCCATCCAGGAGACGCAGCTCCATGCAAATTCATCTCATAGCGTCCATAGTGAATATGTTATATTGCGTAAAGATAGACCGGCCGCCACGGATGATCCTCACCCTGGGGGTGGACTTGCCAAACTTGACAAACCAGCGAACCTGACTAAGTCTGAGAAGCGAACGTTTGTCAATCACAAGAATGCTGATTGGGACGGTTTCAAAGCATACTCGTCGGCGAAGTTCATCGAGCTACCAACACCTACCAATCTACATAAGTCCGAAAGAAATATTAGGAACGTCATTGCCAAAACTGCGGCACGTTTTATTCCAACAGGACGTATCCCGAAAATTCGGCCCAACTTCCATTCCAGTACCGCCAGATTAGCCGATGAACATGATAACATCAGAAGCGCTAACCCTGATGATCCCAGAATTAACTCAGAAATCGACCGAAAAGTGAACGACTATAGAAGGGCGAAATGGAATCAGCACCTGACAGTACCCTTAATGAAGGTGTCAGTAAATTATGGTCTACTGTCCGCGCCCTTTCCAATCTTAGGAAAGAAAAGGGCAATTACGCCATTGAATTTGGCAGTACAAAAACCTGCGATCCTCTTCAGTGCGCGAGCCTGTTCAATAAACATTATTGAACATCCCAAGTCCGACGGCCTTAGGCGCAAAATTAGAAGACGGATTCGCAGTCGGAATGTTGACTCCATACCATCATTTACCGCGGACCAGGTTGAAAAAAGTGATCGAGAATGCTAAAAACTCCAAGGTCCTCGGACCAGATGGCATTTCGATGGCCATGTTGAAGCATCTCGACCTTCCACCCATTGAGTATCTCACGGCTGCCTTTAACTTGTCGATCTCCACGCTTGCCATCCCTGAAATTTGAAAATAAAACGGGTCGAATTGTTCCCTGTCTCAAGCCAGGGAAGAGCGCAAATCTCGGGAAATCCTACCGCCCCATTACGATACTGTCTCCTGTCGCAAAGACGCTGGAGGCCCTTATTCACCCCACTCTTGTTGCACATGCGAAGCTTGAACCTCACCAGCATGGCTTCAGGAAAATGCTTAGTACCACCACTGCCCTCGATGCGATCACTACACGCATTCGCGTTGGGCTTAATCAATGTCGTCCTTGTCACAAAACTATTCTTGTAGCAATTGACCTATCAAATGCATTTGATAAGGTCAATCACTTAATGCTTCTCGCTAACTTGTTGAATATGCATATCCCTGCACAAGAGATTCGTTGGATTGCCAACTATCTCGCTGGTCGGCACTCCTTCACTGAGTTTCGTGGCAAACGTTCTAAGCTTAGGAAAATCAAATTAGGTGTTTCACAGGAATGGGTACTCTCCCCCACTCTGTTTAAGATCTACATGTCCGGCCTTCCCACAACACCTGAAGGAATCGAGGTGATTTCCTATGCTGACGATTGCACTGTTCTCGCTACAGGGAATGATAAGGATGAAATGCGCCTCCAAATTAATCGCTATCTAGGACGATTGCAGGCATTTTTCTAAAGCCGAAACCTCACGATCTCTGCGTCCAAATCTTCTGCGACTTTTATAACAGGTGGGAGGCCAGTAGATGGGAGATTGATATAAATACGTATTGGCAACAATTCTGTTCCTACTGTAGCAAACCCCAAAATTGTCGGGCTTCACCTAGAGAACATGATGACGACTGCGAATCACGCAGCTTCAGTTTGTGAGAAAATGCGTAGTAGGAATAAAATCCAAAAAGCTCTAACTGGTAGCACCTGGGGCAAAGATAAAGAAACCATGCTAGCTACTTAGAAAGCGGTGGGTCGAGCGGCCGCTGATTGTGCAGCCCCAGTTTGGACACATAGTTTATGTGACACAAACTGGTCCAAAATTCAGGTCTGCCAAAATTCCGCTCTAGGCATCGCGACAGGTTGCCTTCTGATGTCTGCCCAGGATCACTTACATCAGGAGACAAAATTGATGCCAATACGTGACCACAATCTCCTACTATCAAAACAGTATCTTGTTGGTTGCTATCGTGAGGATCATCCCAATAACTATCTCATGGACCGAATTCCTCCACCACGACATGTCAGGCGTGGTTTACGAGACCTTAAGAGAGAGGTTCAGGGATACAAACTGGACCCTTACGATGAAGTTACATACCGAGCCGCCTTCGCAGCGATCCACACTGAAGAAGTGAATGGGTCTATTGCGAGCTTAGGTGCTACTAGAGTCCTCTCAGAGCGCCCACCACAAATTTCGCCTGAGGAGATTAGGCTCCCGAGAGCCACCAGAGTAACACTAGCTCAACTTCGCTTTTGTTCACGCCCTAATTCGTACCTTTCTCGCATAAGCCCGGACATCCAAAACATCTGTCCAAACTGCGATGGTACTCCTCATGATGTGGGTCATTTGTTTCAATGCACCGCTGCGCCCACTGATCTTACCCCTATATCGCTGTGGGAAAACACTATCGCAGCAGCTATGTTGCCCCCCCCCCCCAATATTTGTTTGGTAAGTGGTCTAAGTGCGCTGTTCTTTTCCTTCTTTTCCTACAAATTGGTTTGTTTTTGTCCGACATTATTTATTTTATTATTTTCTTCCCTATACTATTTCAAATTTTCCATACATAAATACATGTGAACTTGGAGCTTGAAGCTTTCTGCTTTTAGTTTCCTGAATGTTCGGTATCTAATCTTTATTACAATGTACAATAACTCCTTGGTCGGACGTCAAGTTAGCATTACCACTTTAAAATTTCGACAAACGCTATAGCGCATTAAATGTCGCAATTATGTCGTAATTCAATGGAAAAATAAAAAAATTTGTCGCACCCCTTCTTCCTCTTAAAAACTACCTTTACGTGCATTTGAGCATCAGTTCGCCAAGCTCCAGTTCCAAGAATCGCCCCAATACTAAAAGTGTCCAGTAAATTCTCACAACAGCTGCCTAAGAGATTTCCGCCATGAAAAAATTTGTCGCGCCCCTCCTTCCCTTAAAAACCACCCCCGTCAAGTTAGCACTACCACCCCGGTAGCGGCCAATTCAAGCATTTCCGTAAAACAAAAAGTATCCAATTAATTGCCACAGAAACAGAAAGGCATATTGAACCGTTCAAAAAATTTGTCGCGGCCCCTTCTACCCCTTAAAAACTACCCTTAAGTGCATTTGAGAGAGATATGCTTCGCTAAAACTGCTGAACTTGTTTTATTGTTCACCAGATAATACTTTTTATGATGAAAATTTATTTGGGACATGCTCTTCTTTCAATTTACCATAATTATAAGAATGGAAGTTGTACGGTTGAGCGCAAATGGAGGGGAAAGGACGAGGGCGGTAAATTACCGCCGCGCGCCCGGTAATGTCACAAAAAATGCGCGCCCGCTTGAAGGTTAAGACATTTCCACACTGAAAAAAATTGTCGCGCTCCTCCTTCACTTAAAAACCACCCCGTCAAGCTAGCACTACCACCGCGGTAGCGTAAAACTAAAAGTATCCAATTAAATGTCGCAGGAACGGAAAGGCATATTGCACCCTTCAAAAAATTTGCCGCGCCCCCCCTTCCACCTAAAATCATCAACATCAACGCTTTAGCGAAGGAGGCACATGATGCGGCTTACCGTGGTGAAAGCGGTACCCCATTAAAGCCACTAAAGCCACTAATTTAATTGGCAAATCGTTCACTACTGACCATCCTGTGAAATATAAAGAAGGATATCTGTTGTTACCGAAAAACAGCAGCTTCATTTTTTAAGGTCCTAAACAACCGCTTCGAGCCTGGAAGTGCATCTTCATCGGCCGAAGAAGCGGGTTATCGAGCCTATGGACCCCGGTAGGGCCCCGAGCAGAGATGGAGTTTCGGTTGAATTAATTAAAGCGGAATGGGGGTGGGGGGGGGGGGGGGAATCAGAATATCTTCTGTAGCATCAGAACTACAGAGGATATTCTGATTTACCTCATCAGATAGGTTAGGAAACCGAAACTCGTCCAGGCGAATGGAAAAAGGAGCATGTAGCTCAAATGGCCGATGCTCTGCATTGCGAAAGTGGAAATGCTGGGCTCAAGATAAACGCTGCCAAAACCAAATACTTGATCTCTGATCCAAGGGGCCAATCGAAACAGTTGACGAATTCTGCTACCTCGGAAGCTGTGACTGTGCTGATACAGATGGCGGCGCAAACGTTAATCTGTAATTGCGTATCAACAAGAATCCATTGTGGCAAAATATCAACGTTTCCAGGCGCACCAAAATCCGAATCTTCCATGCAATTGTAAAATCTGTTTGTGCTTCTTTATGGCTGTTCAACTTGAAAGGTGACCAATGAGATAACAACTAAGCTGCAAACTTTCGTAAACCAGTGTCTATGGCGAATCCTACAAATTCGCTGGCCGGAGATTATTTCGAATGATGACTTCCTTAATGTCATAAGCCTGGAGTCGATAGGCACTTCTGTCAAAAGGCAAAGTGGCAATGGATAGGTTATACCTTCCGAAAAAGTCCTAGATTGGAACTCACAAGGAGCCAATGCAAGACGGCGTGTGTGTTAACAGGAACCAGAGAGAATGATTATATTTTATTGGTATTTGTAAAGTTAAAATTGACTTGATCCTTTATTTGAAAGTCTTATAAAAAAGTCAGCAGTTTTTGTAGAATGTAAGAGTTGATGCACCTTGTAGGTAAAGTTACTGTACTGTACAGTAATAGGATTTCAAATGATATTAACTGTGAAACAGAAATTAAGTTTAAACGTAATTGTTTGGTACCTGCAATAATTAAATTAGTAGTTTATTCTATATACCTACATATAAAAAAACTTCGAATTCCATCGCCTCCTCAGAAAACTCACAATTTGAGTTCCAAAAGGTTTCTTCAAACTTATTTTTAATTGCGCAATTTATGACAAGCCCTTACACCAAGGGTATATCGATGCGACAACATCATTGACCAAAGGAATTCGCCTAGGAAACTGTAAATATGTATTCTTTTAAGCCCTTGCGACAATTAAATTGATACTTTTCGTTTTAAGGAAATTCTTAAATTCGCCGCTACTGGGATGGTCATGCTTACTTGACAGGGGTAGTCCTCAAGGAAAGGAGGGACGCGACAATTTTTTTCATGGTGGAAATGTCTTAAGCAGCCGCACAGTGGGGCGAAATCGATGATTTTTTGGACATCGCATATTTGCGAGGATGTCCTGCTGCAAAATGCACCATTTAAAGGACTATAAGTTGAATTTGTTTGTGCTGAATCGAATGGTGGATTCCGTTTTCAAATATGTCCTGTTCGAAAGAACATATAGTGGTTTCAAGGATGCTTTTACCAACCCCATAGTATAGATAATGTACCGTTTCTCCTTTCTGATGTTACAAATGATGCTAATAGATAGTACACCTTATATAGAGTAAAATATTATATGGCCATATTGCTTTCTCATTTACCGTTACAAAACTGCACCCTAATTTATGAAATCTTTAGGAAAGCTAGAGTTACCATACAAAACCCAAAGTTATTCCGTCTTGCTTTGTGCAATTTAGTATTTGGGTTGGGGTCCTAGAGATATATACATTTGCTGTAATTTCACTGCTCCCCCGTTCAAAAACTCACTGTTATTTCGAAGATACAGTAGTTCAAACTTCGAAAAACTACAAAATTCATGCGACATAGAAAATGCGCACGCTAATATCATAACGGTTCTTTGAACGGATAAATCTAATCTAATAATTCACAAAAGTTACTCTTTTATGTAAGCTTTTCAGGCGTTTATAACAAATTATCAAAAATATGCAAACATCGAAACAAACGACTTTTCCCCTTCACGAATTACGAGCAGCTAAGACCATTTTTCTGGTAAAGTAAGATATTTTATAGGGGAGGTTGTGGAATATTGGATTTAATCGAACCTACATTTGGTCCTGTCGAAGGGTATTCGATTTAAAACTTATTAGAGTAACTTGACCGAATTAGCTTAATTTAGCGAAGAGTTTTACTAATTTAATATGTTTTCTACATACAATTTGTAGGGGAGGTGTGGGACCTGTTGCTCCGATTTACCCCATTTTCAGAATCAGATAAGCTTATAACATTGCTAACATGTAAACACAATTTAAAGTCGAAAGCTACATCAGAGTGGAAGTTATTATGCAAAAAGTCAAACATGAAAAAACAGAGGTTAGTCGATAAAAATAGCTACTATAGCCGGGGTCGCAGGTGGTCGCAGCCAAACTCTGTGGTTTTATTGACTCCATTAATTGCAGAATAATATGGTTTAATTCATTTCCCGGCCAACTACGGCCATTTTTTGTTTTTGATGAATTAACAAAAATATCATGATTTTTGGCTTGTATCTTTGAATTTTACCGTTATGTTCCTTGTTAGATACGCAACTACCATGAGAAGGCCTTCCTATCCAAAGGCCTAACGTGAAAAGTATACTTATTGCATTAAGTAAGGTGGTTTTTACGGGTATTTGAAGTTTTCGTGGAATATGTTAAAAATGCATTTCTTATTGAACAAACATGTCTGTACAATCAATACCGTTACAATTAAAAAAAAATTAACAACGGGTTTCGATAGCTTATACTTTACAGTGTAAAACCATAGTAGTCAAATCTGCAATATTTAAATTTAGTTTATTTGCCTATGTCCCAATTTTTGTTCTAATCGCCCCACTGTGTGTGAGAATTTACTGGACACTTTTAGTATTGGGGCGATTCTTGGAACTCGAGTTTAAATAACTGAGGCTCAAATACACTTAAGGGTAGTTTTTAAGGGGAAAAAGGGGCGCGACATTTTTTTCTTTTTCCATTGAATTACGACAAAATCGCGACATTTAATGCGCTATAGCGTTTGTGGAAATTTTAAAGTGGTAGTGCTACCTTGACAGACGTCTTGGTCGGAGTACATTGTTGGCGTAAAGTGTTGCTTCTGAAAAAATACATAAGAATAATTTCGTGCGTCCAGCGTCCAGAAGGTACATTGAAAAACGTCTACACATAAAAATAATAATTTTTGTAAATTTCGATTCAAATGCATAAAAATGCGAAATTTTTAAAAATTTAGGAAAATTCCGATATTGCGAAACTTTTGAAAATGTTGATTCGAATTCATTCTGGTTTGAAATTTGATACCAAATCCATGATTTTTTTTGTACATACATACGAGTATGTAATGAAATGAAACACAAAAGAATAAAAAAATTAAAAGTTCCAGTTTACTGTCAAAATACATACATAATATTGTTTTAATATTTTTAATATAACAATACACCATTTGTTAGAAATAGTTTCATTTTCACAAAGATTCTTTGTTAGTTGGTGCTACAAGTATACGGCTCGTCCTCGGCAAAAAAATTAATTTATACATTGATAGTTACGTTCACATCGTTGCTCCGCAGGGTTGAACAAGAAATCATCAGTTATGCATTGTAAATGCAGTTTAACAAAATTTCCATCTACGTCCAATGAACATTTATAGTACCTGTGCGAAGAGATATATTTATGAAAATTAAAAACTCTCTGGAGTACCTACAGCGTGGAGTATGTTCGCTAAACACAAATATCGCATTTGCAACTTTTGAAAGAAGAAATACCATTGCGTGAATTTTCAGTACTCACTTCACACATTCCTTGTCCGTTGGATCAGGGAACAGTCCCGGTTGAGTACAACGAAATGGTTCTCCATCTTCACATTTACAATCGCATGTTTCGTTACCAGAACCCGATCCAGACCCAGGGTTTAAGGGGCAGTCAATTTTCTACAGAAAAGAAAAATGTTTCTAAAATCTTCCCATTAAAATATATTTTTGCATAGTGTTATTGTTCTTACAAGTCCCTTCTCACTAGTGACACACATCACTCCAGGATTTGTAGGATCATACTTGCAGAATTGTTCTTCTGGGCAAGTGTAGGTAAGTGACGTTAGAAGCACTCCATTCATGCTGCAAATGGCATATTCAGTACTGCTTATGCATGTCGTATGAGTTACATTTTCGTTGCGGCATGAGCCACATGGACCCTGTGCTCCGATAATCACGTTATCGCACACTGCAGGTGCTGTTGCGCTGCAAATTTCTGCAACATCAGCGCATACCGTTTCTTGGGGGCAGGTCAATATAAATTCTTAAAAACGGTAGAAAACACAAAAAAAAAACAAAAAAAAATTAATATGCCATAAAAAATGTCTTATGCGAGGCAATCATACATTATTTGCGTATAAGAGGCGTAACCTCGATTTTACTAAGCGAAGGGCAACAAACGTTCAGAATTATGAATTATACAACTGGCAAACACAATTGGTGAATCATGATTCGCCGTATGATGGTTTTTATTCCCATAACAAACAGCAATACATTCCTACTCATACAAAAACTATTAAAAAAGGAATTTTTGGAAAAGCATAAAATGAAAAGTTTTGAATTAGACTTGTCGATGGCACACTTTCCATTTCAATCAAATTATAATTTGTCTAGAAACCACGATATGCCTACACAGTCTGGCTGGAGAACAGCATTTATGAAGTTACATATAATGATGAATTTCTTACCCGGGTAATCGGCAAACGCAAACTGTGTTTGGGAAAGACAAACAACGCCCGAATTTACTTCCGGGACGTTTTTAGTTTTTTCACAAATATCGCCCCGACCAGCACCCATCATGGTGATCAGGAAAATCTATTAAATAAAACGATGCCCTTTAACATGTAGACAAATTTAAAATACTCCACAATACCATAATAAACTTCATCTTTGTCCAGAGTATCCTGATTTCTACGAAAACTAAGAATTTCTTTCGTAATGTAAAACTAAAACACGATAAAACTATTTCTATCAGACAATATAGTTGAGCCTATTTATATGTACATAATTTGGGATTTTGCTTTAAAGTAGTTATCTTATTATGTACATATCTTATCTTGCAAAAACAGTATCTCATGATCATACCTAAATTATATAGAGCTCTTCATTTAATAAAACATTAGCGTTACTTTTATTACATATTCGCAAACAGATCGGCACAAATAATACTTTGCCATTTCGTAAAACGAAAATCCAAATAAATTTGTTTTTTTGAGCGCTATTGCTGCGGTCTTGACATCGACAAAAGAAATTTTCGATTTCATCAATTCAATGAAAATCCAGAAGCTTTATGATAAGCTAAGGTGGCCAGACGTACAGCATTTTAACCTTCCGTGCAGCAACCAGAAGTATGCCTATAGCAAAATGTACAGCATTCTGGGTTACACACAAACACCATAAAACCTCATGCGCAAACCGAAACAAAGCTCTTTTTCGAATACGCCATTGTTTTCCCTTCCTCATGCAGCTCAGCCAATGCCGTCTATATATCAAGGACGCAATGTAACCACATAGACGTCTAAAACCCACTTAAAAGTTGACGTCACCATGACGTCATGGCGAACTCCCACAAGAAATCTGTGGCTTTTGACAAGGAATCTTTTCGCGGGGATCTCTGCTTTACCACCATTACACTCCATTTGATTGGAGTTACGCTTTTTTTCGCAAATACTGATGCCTGTCGGCATATGGTTAATCATGATCAACCCCATTTACTTATACAAACCGGATCGGCAGCTGATTACATTGAATCAAATCAAATCAAATCAAATCAAATCAAATCAAATCAAATCAAATCAAATCAAATCAAATCAAATCAAATCAAATCAAATCAAATCAAATCAAATCAAATCAAATCAAATCAAATCAAATCAAATCAAATCAAATCAAATCAAATCAAATCAAATCAAATCAAATCAAATCAAATCAAATCAAATCAAATCAAATCAAATCAAATCAAATCAAATCAAATCAAATCAAATCAAATCAAATCAAATCAAATCAAATCAAATCAAATCAAATCAAATCAAATCAAATCAAATCAAATCAAATCAAATCAAATCAAATCAAATCAAATCAAATCAAATCAAATCAAATCAAATCAAATCAAATCAAATCAAATCAAATCAAATCAAATCAAATCAAATCAAATCAAATCAAATCAAATCAAATCAAATCAAATCAAATCAAATCAAATCAAATCAAATCAAATCAAATCAAATCAAATCAAATCAAATCAAATCAAATCAAATCAAATCAAATCAAATCAAATCAAATCAAATCAAATCAAATCAAATCAAATCAAATCAAATCAAATCAAATCAAATCAAATCAAATCAAATCAAATCAAATCAAATCAAATCACCCTCCTAATCACTAAAACTTCAAAATTTATTAAATAATATAAGAATATAATAAATCATATGTTTTAGCGGTAATGCCTTTTTTCTTATCTGATTTAGATCAATACTGGCTATTTAAATCCTGATTTGCAACCCGGAGGACCTTGTGCTAACCGAGCCGAGCGGAAAAGAGCAATTTTTTCGCACCTTTTTTTTACATTTTCTGCCTTTTAAATGACGACAATCCGACCCGTATCACTGGATCCTGCACCAGTTCACCTGACATCTCCATCGCCAGCCCTGGACTTATAACTAAATTACATCTCATGGGAGCCAATCTTCACTATATCATCTGATCAACTGCCAATTATACTTACTCTGGATATGCCGTCGAAATTCATCCATCCCGACAAGAAGACGTACACCAACTTCAACAAAGCTGACTGGGAAAGGTTCACCAGCGAGGCTTTTGCTAGACTCACCGCCCCAAGTGGTGTACGTATGGCTGAAAAACAAATTAGACGAATTATCCTCACTGCAGCTAAGAGATACATTCCAGCTGGCCGCATTCCCAGTCTAAAAACCCAACTTCCCAACATCTGCGGCTAAATTGGCAAAAACTAAGGATCAACTCAGAAGTGCAGATGCAAGTGACGGATCAACGACCTTTATGACATCATAGTCAAACAGGTCAACGACCCCAGGAGAGGCATATGACACTCACATCTAACAAAACTACAGTAGATATCGTTTATAACGACATCGAAGGGACCGACTATTTTACGTCGTTATAGCCGATCGTCGTTATATCCGCTCATATCGTTTATAACGACCACTAATCGTTATATACGATCATATTTTTTATAGCGTCCTGTCGTCGTAATAAGCGGTCATTGCAATGTAAAGTCAAAACCCGTTTTAGACCACGAACTTACGGTGGTATACGACAAGGGTATACGTCCTTGTGTGACACAAAAATGAATGGAATTGCTTCTGAATTTTGTTTAAATTATTTCTCGGAAATAAGAAATACACGAAAATGAAGGAATTACAGCAAAATGAAATGAAATGAATGTAAATATCAATAATTTGAATTTTTTCAAATGATTGATATTTGTAAAAATCCCGCCAAATTCAAAAGCCGATATCTATGTGTCGGAATCGCTCGGAACAGCTGGGCCGACTGATCAACTTCAGCGAGTTGGGTGCGAGATGTCACTCACGGTGAAACGGGGTATTTTGGCTGTTGGTGGACGAAAAAAAAATTATATTTGAGTCCTGAAGGGAGGAAAAACACTCATTGAGTCGGCAGCAAGGACGGACAGCTAAGTTTTTTGTAATAAGTTTTGTCTGGCATATGCATGTTCATATTTCGTGATATTTGCCCGTCTCCAATTTGTAATTTGTGCCCTACAATTGAGTGTAAAAAATATGGCCTTAAGTGAATAGTCTCCCGACATAAACTACCCCCCCCCCCCCCCCTCCCATTCCAGGGAAGAATTTTGACCGAAAAGGGAGGCGCACTACATTTCTTTGATTGGTCCCGGGCGTCTCAGGACGGGTTTAATTTTGCAATTGTGCGGGTTTAGTACGGGCGAGATCCGACGCCATCCGGGTCTACAGAGCATCCAAAAGATGGCATCAGTGCTGGCTACAATTCGCGTTAGTTTTACCCATTTTAACCCCCTTGTATGTATCGTCTATTTCAGGCATGCGATATCCCTTTTTGTAAAAGGACAGGCGCAACGAGCGACAAAGACCCCGGCCGATTCTCCCGCTACTGAGCTACAGCAAGCGCATGCCGCTGTTCGTTCGTTGAGGAGCCCTATCGTATTTGCCTAACCTGCCCGGTTATAGAAGTATGGCAATGTCCTTTCCTTACATCCTCGTTAATCTTTTAACCAAATCAACAAACTCTCAATTAGAATTTGATTTTTTCGTCAATAAAACCTGAAGCAGGACCTGTATTTGTTGTAGTCTCTACTCTACAGGGTTGCACACGGCAACCAGACGGTTCTTAAAATGTTGTAAAAATTAAAGAAATTCAAGTTTCAGAAGGTTTTTTTTTATGAATGCCAAAGAATTTTGCACTTTTTCATCATTAAACTTTTGGAGTAATTTACGGCAACTTCACTCTACTTTTCACAGTAGATAAACTTAATTTCTTCGGTTGACTCCTCAATTTTTTTCCTAAAATGGTTTCTTTTAATAAATTCTTGATTTCAATGGCTTATAAGAATAAAGCCAGAGCTAGTAAATCAGGAAGCCGACTGGGACGTCGTCGAGTCTTGTATCTCGATATGTCCCTGTCGCAAAGCAATTCGCATAAAACTAATTTCGATGCGCTTATTGTGTAGAATAATAATTGCTCTCCTATCTTGAACGATCGTTGGTAGCGAATTGATGTGGATCCGCTAAATAAAGTTTTAGGGCAGATTCCGAAAACGATGTAATGAATACGGGCACAATTGTTTGGCGTGCTGTTTTTCACGAGGGGATTTGTTCAAATCCTCTACTGTGTTGATTGTTTTATTGCAAATGACATTTCGTAACATGAATTTTCGATTTCTTACGACGTTTTAACAACCTTCAGTAGTGTTTGCGATGCGATGTCGTGTCATTCCGGCCTTCCAAAAACAAAAATTTTGGAACTTTTCTTTACATACGGATGAGTTAATTTTCAAACTGAATTTAATTTTCAACTCAAACTTGATCTTTGCATGCCGAAAAAGCAATCATTTCGCATAAAAAAAATGACATGTGACGAGCGTTCGTTGTTATACCCGATCAATTTGCCTCTCGAGTCGGAAAAATTCAGTCGTTATAACCGATCAGTCGTTATAGCGGTGGTCGCTATATCCATCAAAAATTGTACCGAACTAGCCTCTTAGATCTCGGGACCTGGAATTTCGGTCGTTATAGCCGATGCGTCGTTGTAGCCAATGTCGTTATAAACGATATCTCCTGTAAGTTCCAACACTGGTGTGAGCAAACTTTGGAACACTGTTAGAAACCTATCGAAGCCCACTAAAACTCAAGGGAGCGTTTCTATCAAGTTTGGCAGCTCTACCGTGAGCGACGACAAGAAATTCGCAAATCTATTCAACAAACAATTCGTCGAGCACCCAACTAAGGATAAACTCAAGTGAAAAATCACACGAGACATCCGAAACACTGAGGTAGATGAACATCTCCACATCACCACCACAGAGGTTGCTATGGCCATAAGAAATGCCAAAAATTCAAAAGCACTTGATCCAGACGGTATAGCAATGATCATGATCAAACACCTGGACAGAGTATAGAGTATATCACTGCCACGATGAACCTTTTGTTAGGAACATTCATCATACCAGAAATTAGGAAGAGAGGCCGCATCATACCGCTACCCAAAACCTGGTAAACAACACTCCTTAGGAGAATCCTACCGATCAATCACGCTTTTATCTCCTGTAGCACAAATATTGGAATCGCTGATTCACAAGATTCTTGTGGCGCATATACAATTCGCTAACCACCAACACGGCTTCAGCCAGCCACCACCGCACTGGACCGAATCATGTCTAAGCATCATCGTATGCATGCATGTCTTCAATGCGATCAACCAGGCCCAGCCGTTTAAGCGTACCATTCTTGTGCCTTTAGATCTGTCGAAAGAGTTTGACACAGTGAACTCGCTCCTCTTGATGGATCTCCGTCATTCAATGGTAAATCTAAGCTAAGAAGGATAAAACAAGGAGTACCACAAGGCGGGGTACTTTCCCCCACCTTGTTTAACCTATACATGTCAGGGCTTCCCACCCCACTTGATGTGCGATCTCATAAATGGAAGAGCTCAACCTATTCGTCAACAACAAGAACCTAATGTTATCAGCGCCGAAATCCTCGGCCACCCCCTTTACCACATACAACAAAGAATACAACCTACGGCTTGACATAAGAGTAAATGACACCGAAGTTCCCACTGTCCGTCACCCTGAAATTCTTGGCGTCACAATTGATAACCACGGCCTATTCGACAGCCATGCCGACAACATTTGTGACAAAATGAAGTGCAGAAACAAAATCCTGAAGTCCCTTGGTGGCAGCAAATGGGGTACAGATAAGGAGACTTCACTCACCACCTACAAAGCCGTCGGTCGTTTTGTGGTAAATTACGCAGCACCGATATGGACGAATAACTTATGTAACACCAATTGGAAACGGATTCAAACATGCCAGAATGCAGCCATGCGTACTATTACTGGATGCAAGACCACCTGCATCAAGAATCCAAGCTGCTAAACCTCAAGGCACACTACGATCTCTTGGCTAAGCAATATCTTGTTGGTTGTTATCGAAGCCAACATTCAAATCATGACCTTATGGATGGACAAAACCCCACCACCACGTCATGTAAGACGTTCGTTAAGGGACATAGAAAGGGAAGTCCAAATGTTTAAACGAGTTCCTCTCGATAACTCCAGCAGTTTCAAGGCGGCCCTTAATCGATTGCACACCAGCAATGTAACCAAAGCCACCAATATCCGCAAACCGTGTCCTTCGCGCTCGACCACCCGACATCTTAGCCGACGAGCAACAACTGCCGAGAGCCACACGTACCACCTTGGCTCAGCTCCAGATTGAACTGGTTTTGGTCACACATCGACAACGCCATTGGAAATATTTGTCCAGCGTCTGAAGCCAGCCCACACAACGTGGATCATATATTCGACTGTACTGCTGCACCCACTCATCTAACACCCATCGCACTATTCATCGAAGTTGTGATCTTCTTAGGCCTTGACCTTAAGGAGAGGATGCCTGCGATCTATGAATGATGATGCAAGTTTCCTCCCCCCCTCTCTTGCGCCGCTACAACAACAACCATTAGGCGTGAAGGACATAAAGCTAAAAATTCCGAGCTTTCTGAAAGTAAAATAAACTTTTTTTTCGAAAATTTCTATGAAAATTACTTTTAAATGTGGCTGAACTTCGGTTAGGCGTCCTTGATTTTCCTCCTCCGATACACGGTTGAGAAACTTACTTTATTAGAACTCTCTACAATGAAGTTCACTGAATCTTATCATTATCAGAACACTTTACGTCGAAAGGCTGCCGTTGAACTATTAGCCCAAAATAAAGTGAAGAAAATTAGCTTCGGTATCGTTTTATGATTATTTGAATTTGTATAGCAACATTAATTATTTTTTTGTATGAATTTAAACACTGGAATTACACATTTATGAGATTCACTATTTATTACAATTATAATTGAATTAACATTTATCTTAGAATATTTTTAAGTAACGTTTTCACGTATGTTCAAATTATATTCAACGATTTCTCATCATCTACGAAAGCTCTAATTCGTACATAAATAGTTCAATTCACAGCGTTTGGTTCTTGGATTGAAGAAGTAATTTTGAGCGGCACATTGGAATTCTTGTTCAACCATCTTTCCATCAACTAATGCGCATTTGTAGTATCTGTCAAGAAATACAAAAACAAAACATATTTAAAGCAGTATTTAACTTTTAGGCATGAAACAGAATCAGAACTACATTACCGGATCGGCAGCTGATTACATTGAATCAAATCAAATCAAATCAAATCAAATCAAATCAAATCAAATCAAATCAAATCAAATCAAATCAAATCAAATCAAATCAAATCAAATCAAATCAAATCAAATCAAATCAAATCAAATCAAATCAAATCAAATCAAATCAAATCAAATCAAATCAAATCAAATCAAATCAAATCAAATCAAATCAAATCAAATCAAATCAAATCAAATCAAATCAAATCAAATCAAATCAAATCAAATCAAATCAAATCAAATCAAATCAAATCAAATCAAATCAAATCAAATCAAATCAAATCAAATCAAATCAAATCAAATCAAATCAAATCAAATCAAATCAAATCAAATCAAATCAAATCAAATCAAATCAAATCAAATCAAATCAAATCAAATCAAATCAAATCAAATCAAATCAATTCATCAATACTAATCAATGGACACTATCTTACACAGCGATCCGGTGTAGAAACAAAGGGCAAAGCTCATCCAGTCACCCCAACCCAACCAAGGTTCCCAACAAGTATCACCTTCTACCCCGGCAAATGCTGTGCAGCCCGCTCCACCCAATTTTACCCCAGCTCAACGTATCCTCGATGCAAATTACACCAGCACGAAGATAGTCCAATTAAACTGCAGTGGACTCCAGTATAAAATTGCGGAATTAACTAACCTCATGCACCTTGGCACGCTCTGTGACTCACTTGGTTGTCTCCCACTCTACGATGCTAGTAATCTAGAGGTCCGGAGTTCAAATCTCGGCGTGGTCCAGGAAATATATAGTGCTTGCAACATTATATACACTCCGAAATATGCAATGTAACGTTGGCTCAAAGTAGCGTATAAACGGCTGAGTGAACGCACCATGCCCCACAAGGGGTTACGGTACTGAGCAGAGCAGAACTAACCTCATGCACAAACACCACATCCAGATTGCAGCAGTACAAGAAACCAAACTCAACTCTAGTCATTTGCTCAGGTCATATGGGAACTACAACGTCATCAGATATGACCGAGAAAGAAACGCAGGAGGAGGTTTGGCTTTCCTCATCCACGACAATCTGCCATACAGCGTACTTGATGTCACTTCCGCTGATAGCACCACGGAGCGATAAATCGTTAAATCAGAAAATATTGAATTTGAAATCTACAACATCTATATTCCACCTGTCTGCAGCTGTCCCACCGGTTACAAAGTCAATATCAGCCCCCTATTAAACGGCCAATATCGTCTCCTACTTTGTGACTTCAACGCCCACTACGACTTATGGCACTCCAACCTTCAAAACGACACCAGAGGTAACATCATCTCCGATCAACTGGATGATTCGGATTTCTGCCCTTTAAATGATGACAATCCGACCCGTTTCACTGGATCCTGCACCAGTTCACCTGACATCTCCATCGCCAGCCCTGGACTTATAACTAAATGACATCTCCTTGGAGCCAATTGTAGTCTGGCTGGTCTAGCGGTTAGTGCGCGCACCTTCGGTGCACAGGGTCATGAGTTCGAATCTCACCGTGGATCATGGTGTTTTTCGAACTCACGAGCTTGTGACGGACTATGATCTCACACAGATATTAAACATAATTAACACTGCTGAGCGTGATGCTGATCTCATTACCTCAACAAAAAGCGAATAGGATGTCACTAACACATCCTGCGGCCTTAGGCCAATGCTGGATTGTCGATCCCCACTATATCATCTGATCACCTGCCAATTATACTTACTCTGGATATGCCGTCGAAATTCATCCATCCTGACAAGAAAACGTGCACCAACAACAACAACAACAAAGCTGACTGGTACAGGTTCACCAGCAAACCTTTTGCTAGTCTCACTGCCCCAAGTGATGTACGTATGGCTGAAAAACAACTCAGACGGATTATTCTCACGGCAGCTAAGAGATACATTCCAGCGGGCCGCATTCCCAGGCTAAAACCCAACTTCCCAACATTTGCGGCTAAATTGGCAAAAACCAGGGTTCAACTCAGAATGCAGATCCAAGGGACCCACAGATGAACGACCTTAATGACATCATAGTCAAACAGGTCAACGACCACAGGAGAGGCATATGGCACTCACATCTAAGAAAACTGAGTTCCAACACTGGTGCGAGCAAACTTTGGAACACTGTTAGAAACCTATCGAACCCCACTAAAACTCAAGGGAGCGTTTCTATCAAGTTTGGCAGCTCTACCGTGAGCGACGACAAGAAATTCGCAAATCTATTCAACAAACAATTTGTCGAGCACCCAACTAAGGATAAACTCAAGTGAAAAATCACACGAGACATCCGAAACACTGAGGTAGATGAACATCTCCACATCACCACCACAGAGGTTGCCAGGGCCATAAGAAATGCCAAAAATTCAAAAGCACTTGATCCAGACGGTATAGCAATGATCATGATCAAACACCTGGACAGAGTATAGAGTATATCACTGCCACGATGAACCTTTTGTTAGGAACATTCATCATACCAGAAATTAGGAAGAGAGGCCGCATCATACCGCTACCCAAAACCTGGTAAACAACACTCCTTAGGAGAATCCTACCGATCAATCACGCTTTTATCTCCTGTAGCACAAATATTGGAATCGCTGATTCACAAGATTCTTGTGGCGCATATACAATTCGCTAACCACCAACACGGCTTCAGCCAGCCACCACCGCACTGGACCGAATCATGTCTAAGCATCATCGTATGCATGCATGTCTTCAATGCGATCAACCAGGCCCAGCCGTTTAAGCGTACCATTCTTGTGCCTTTAGATCTGTCGAAAGAGTTTGACACAGTGAACCACTCGCTCCTCTTGATGGATCTCCGTCATTCAATGGTAAATCTAAGCTAAGAAGGATAAAACAAGGAGTACCACAAGGCGGGGTACTTTCCCCCACCTTGTTTAACCTATACATGTCAGGGCTTCCCACCCCACTTGATGTGCGATCTCATAAATGGAAGAGCTCAACCTATTCGTCAACAACAAGAACCTAATGTTATCAGCGCCGAAATCCTCGGCCACCCCCTTTACCACATACAACAAAGAATACAACCTACGGCTTGACATAAGAGTAAATGACACCGAAGTTCCCACTATCCGTCACCCTGAAATTCTTGGCGTCACAATTGATAACCACGGCCTATTCGACAGCCATGCCGACAACATTTGTGACAAAATGAAGTGCAGAAACAAAATCCTGAAGTCCCTTGGTGGCAGCAAATGGGGTACAGATAAGGAGACTTCACTCACCACCTACAAAGCCGTCGGTCCATCTGTGCTAAATTACGCAGCACCGATATGGATGAATTACTTATGTAACACCAATTGGAAACGGATTCAAACATGCCAGAATGCAGCCATGCGTACTATTACTGAATGCAAGACCACCTGCATCAAGAAGCCAAGCTGCTGAACCTCAAGGCACACAACGATCTCTTGGCTAAGCAATATCTTGTTGGTTGTTATCGAAGCCAACACCCAAATCATGACCTTATGGATGGACAAAACCCCACCACCACGTCATGTAAGACGTTCGTTAAGGGACATGGAAAGGGAAGTCCAAATGTTTAAACGAGTTCCTCTCGATAACTCCAGCAGTTTCAAGGCGGCCCTTAATCGATTGCACACCAGCAATGTAACCAAAGCCACCAATATCCGCAAACCGTGTCCTTCGCGCTCGACCACCCGACATCTTAGCCGACGAGCAACAACTGCCGAGAGCCACTCGTACCACCTTGGCTCAGCTCCAGATTGAACTGGTTTTGGTCACACATCGACAACGCCATTGGAAATATTTGTCCAGCGTCTGAAGCCAGCCCACACAACGTGGATCATATATTCGACTGTACTGCTGCACCCACTCATCTAACACCCATCGCACTATTCATCGAAGTTGTGATCTTCTTAGGCCTTGACCTTAAGGAGAGGATGCCTGCGATCTATGAATGATGATGCAAGTTTCCTCCCCCCCTCTCTTGCGCCGCTACAACAACAACCATTAGGCGTGAAGGACATAAAGCTAAAAATTCCGAGCTTTCTGAAAGTAAAATAAACTTTTTTTTCGAAAATTTCTATGAAAATTACTTTTAAATGTGGCTGAACTTCGGTTAGGCGTCCTTGATTTTCCTCCTCCGATACACGGTTGAGAAACTTACCTTATTAGAACTCTCTACAATGAAGTTCACTGAATCTTATCATTATCAGAACACTTTACCTCGAGAGGCTGTCGTTGAACTATTAGCCCAAAATACAGTGAAGAAAATTAGCTTCGGTATCGTTTTATGATTATTTGAATTTGTATAGCAACATTAATTATTTTTTTGTATGAATTTAAACAGTGGAATTACACATTTATGAGATTCACTATTTATTACAATTATAATTGAAATAACATTTATCTTAGAATATTTTTAAGTAACGTTTTCACGTATGTTCAAATTATATTCAACGATTTCTCATCATCTACGAAAGCTCTAATTCGTACATAAATAGTTCAATTCACAGCGTTTGGTTCTTGGATTGAAGAAGTAATTTTGAGCGGCACATTGGAATTCTTGTTCAACCATCTTTCCATCAACTAATGCGCATTTGTAGTATCTGTCAAGAAATACAAAAACAAAACATATTTAAAGCAGTATTTAACTTTTAGGCATGAAACAGAATCAGAACTACATTAACATATAAATTTCGCCACATATTAATAATTTTGCAAATAAAATTTTTGTTTTTCAAAATCACAATTTATTTAACATATTTCCTGATCAAATAAACAAATTTTTGTATTGTTGATTTGATTTGATTTAGAAAAGCGTTTATTTTATTTAAAAAAATACAAATTAAGCAGCTCACTTATTCATATTTCAAAACTCACCTAACACATGATAAATCCGTTAAATCGGGGAAAAGTCCCGATTCCGTACAGCGAGCTGTTCCATTTCCTCCAGTACTTCCGCTTCCACCGGAACCCGATTCACCTGTTCCAGGAGTAGGCGCAGGCGTAGGCGCTGGCGTAGGCGCAGGCGAAGGCGCAGGCGAAGGCTCAGGCTCGGGTTCAGTTTCGACGGGACAATCAATATCCTAAAATCAAAACATTTTCATTTCATTTCACACTGATTTCGCTAGTAATTTTGATTTTTCACACTGACCGCATTACTAGCGACGCACGTCACTTTCTCGTCCGTCGTATCATACTTGCAGAATTGTCCATCTGGACAAGAGTATGTAAGTGCCGTTAGGATTACATCATTCATATTGCAAATGGCATATTGATTACTGCTTATGCAAATTTCATGGGTTGCGCCCGTACCCCGGCATAGATTACATGTACCTTCACCAGCGATAACTACGTTGTCACATTGTGAAGGTGCTGTTGCGGTGCAAATTTCTGCAACATTTGCACATACCGTTCCAGGCGGGCACGGTCGTATATTTGTGTCACCTTAAAAGAGAACATTCGCAAGATTAATAGTAATTTATGAACGATAGATAGGTAGAAGTTTCGTTCATTAGGCATCTGAAACAGGGCAAGAATACCTAAATTCCATACAAATTTGCAGAAGTTGTTTTGCATAAAGATGTGCCTTAAATAAAATAAATGACAGGCGCGACAATCCAGCATTGGACTAAGGCCGCAGGATGTGTTAGTGGCATCCTATTTCCAAAATCTTATCTGCTTTTTGTTGAGGTAATGAGATCAGCATTACGTTCAGCAGTGTTATTTATCCCCATAAATGGGTACTCGTTTAACATCTGAGTGAGATCATAGTCCGTCACAAGCTTGTGAGTTGGAAAAACACCATGATCCACGGTGAGATTCGAACTCATGACCCTGTGCACCGAAGGTCCGCGCACTAACCGCTAGACCAGCCAGACTACAGGTATGCTTTGCGCACGTAAAATTGATTTATCTTGCCCTACGCCGAAGTCAAAGAAGCGTGAATCAATAACGTAATCAGGATAACACATTCAAATATATAGGTACATAAGAAAAGTATTATTTTCAAACAAATTTCTTACCTGCTGCTAATACGAATTGAGTTTTAGAAAGACATATCACGCCGGAAACGGTTCCTGCCGTTGTGCTGGTAGAACAATCATCACAATAAGCACCACTCACAAAGGCGATCAGAAAAATCTAATTAAATATAAAACGAGTACGTTAAAATTATATTATAAGCCGAAAACTATAAAAACACCACTATACCGCAAGCAATTTCATTTTTGTTCAGAATATCCTGGATTTCAAGAAGAACTTCGAATCTCTTCTGTAATCTACAACAAAGCTGTAAGAACTATCCACAAATAAAATAGTTGAGCCTATTTATATGAGTAGTTTTTGGAAGATTCGTTCAAGGGTGATATCTTATCATGCCAAATAATGAGAATAAATATTGTATTACATATAGTAGTTTTAGCAACAACTATTTTATGGGATCAACTAAAACTAAAGAACTGTATGTAAACAATAAGAAGATTGTAATTAATTTTATCACCATCGTAAGCAGAATAGCAGAAATTTTAGTTGACCTCGCAAAAATTACATTTAGAGTAGGTAAGTAACTAGTAGTTACTTCCTCTTAGCCCAACTCAATTTTTCCAAACCAAATCAATTATACAGGGTGTCCGGAAACAGCCGCATAAACGCACCGGAATATGATTCCTCATGCGATTTCCAGCAAAAAAGGTGTTTAACCCTTAAGTTAAGTTTGATTTATTCCGTTGAGGGTCCTTGAAACAGGAAACAAACACCGGATATGTAATGTACTCGACGTCCACACTAAATGACACTTCGAAAAAGGCATACATCATGTTTCTTATGTCTTCATTTTTGTCATTTTATCGTATTTGTCAAAAAAAAAGAAAAAAAAAAATAGTTCCTGCAGCTAGCATCGAACCCGTATCTATCGTACACCGGTCGCACGCACTAACCACTCGGCCAACCTCACATATAGCCAGCATTGCTAGTAAACCCTACGCATGGATAGTTGTTTCTATACAGTATTCCTCGTGGGATTTCGAGCAAAAAAGTTGTGCAGAACATATCCCTGATTCCTCCTAACCCTTTAGCTTCCACAGGCATCTGAAGATTTTTGAAAAAATAATTTTCTTGTACGACTTAGACCTTAATATCTCCAAAGCTAGACTAGCTTGAATAGCGAAATAAGATGACTATTACAGCCAACACATTTACCTAAAAAATAAAACTGACTTCATCGGATAAAAGGTTTGGTTTTTACAGAGCTTCAAAGTCAAATTTATTAGATTTGACCCAAAAACAATCTTTTTTCCATCTGGATTTTCTCCAACTTCTACCAAAGTGAGCTGCTCGTACGATTCTTTTAAAAATTGGCGCATAATCTTCCGATCACATCTTTCTTACATCATTTTATTCTAGCTCCATTACTTCTAACAGTTTCAGTTCCTTAAGTGCTGAAAACTAGGATTAATTTTGACTCGATTTTAACATCATTTGAATCAATTTTACGAAATTGCAGAGCTTTAGGAGCAATTTGAATTGAATTGAATGGAAATCGAGCTATAATTAACCCTCATTTTCTACACTTAACCCTTCTGTCGGCACAAAGGTCTGGCCAGACCTTTGGCACTATATTTCGGTCAAAAAAGTATAGAAGATGAATTCGCAGTGACTTCATATTTCATGATATCCTAAAATAATATGTTTGGAATCATTTTGCAAAAATTTGAAAAAAAACTTTTGAAGTTTTGAGCATGTTTTTCACAAAATTCAATTTATAGTGCTTTTTAATACCTAATAGGTCTGGCCAGACCTACAGTTTTTCACTAAATTTTTCTCTACGGGTATGAAGTGAAAATATCAAATTCTCTTAAAATTATTCTATTTATGATGTAATAATATGAGTAAAATTTAATTTCTACTATAAACAATAAAAAATTCTGAGATTTTTCTTTAAGAAGCCGTGAAGTTCGGAGAATGGATATGCCTAATTTTATCCTGTTTTATAACATCACATAATCAACTGAAATTTGATTCTAGGAAATTCAAACCAATTTTATTTCCTTTGTAATAGTCAAGACTAAGTATAGTAAAGACTAAGTATGGGGTCATGGGGCTGTCATACAACCCTAGCTCCCCAAATTAAGTTCTTCTAAGATTTTTTTTTATTTATACCCTAATTTCAACCAAACTTCACACAAATGTGTTTCTATTCATGACACAAAACATATGTATGAATAGATGGAGTCGGACCATGTGGTCATGGGGCCACCATACAAACCTAGCCCCCCAAATCAAATTTTTCTAAGAAAATACATTTTTATTTGCACACCAATTTCAATCAAACCTCATGGAAATGTATTTTTATTGATGTTACAAAACATATGCAAAAATGAATTAAATCGAACCATGGGGTCATGGGGCTGGCATATAAACCCAACCCCCAAATTAGGTTCTTCGAAGAAAAACTTTTTTATTTGTCCACTAATTTCAACCACTTATGCCAAAATTCAAGGAAAAACATGGAAGCGGGGAGGACTGAACACAAGTCATAGGTACGCCCGAAAAAACTTTTAGCCCGAGGGAAGCGAAGGGTATCCAAATTTCGGCCGCGCCCGAAATTAGCCTCGGTCTCGTTTTGATTTGAAAAAGGACCAAAAAGGAAACAAAAATAGCATTAACGCGGAACGGGCATGTGCGATATCATATCAAAGGAGACGTCGAGGACATTCGAATCCGTTAATACATCATTCTCATTCTTACGCGTTTAACAGATTAATTTCAGAATCTCTCATAATAACAATGTTTGTATTTGCAAAACCATAATTTGACAAAAATACTAATCTGAATCGCATTTCTTAACTTTTCAGAATGTAAAGTAACTAAGACTTCTATCATCCATTATGCGTTTTAAAAAATATTGAGTGAAAATGTCCTAAAAAGTAAAAGCACGATGTCCTATTTACCTTAATTTGTAATGCTTCTATCTTATAAAGAAATATGTCAATGGGTGGATAATAATCGTCACCATGATATTTTGCGTTCCAAGCAACCATAATATTTCCAATTTTGGCTGAGGACAGTGCAGGGGCATTACAATTACCATACTGCGAAGGACGAGTTTGGGGTAAACGATAGTCTTGAGGTAAATGAGAAAAAGGTGGTGTTACTTCTTTCACTAAACTTTCAAAAGCCACTTGAGCATTTGCCTGTTGTTGTCTCGATGGAGTTAATCGAGAAGTTATCGTGTCTTAGGAATCTGAACGATCATTTTGTTGTAATGGAATTATTGGATTCCTATAAGCCATTTCAACATTACCCGAGTGAGATCTTAAAGGGGTCAATTGAGCCTGCAATTGATCTCTTTCAAGAGATAATCGAGCAAGTTGCTGTTCAAATTGTTCCAAACGTCTCTTTTGCTGTGAAGATTGACCTGCTCTCATTTCAGGTTCGAGACGTCTAGGTGTTCTTGATGTTTTTTCGAAGGCAGGCCCACCTTTGCTTTGTGATCGGGTTAAGCGAGTAGACGGAAGACTTGATTCTTCTTGTGCATGACTGCCGACATATTGGACACGATTTACGTGTGATTGGTGTGGCAGCAGGTGAATCTCAAACGTACGTTTTAACACGAAAAGCCAAAACAAGGAAGAGTACTCGAAATAAGATAAAACGAATAAAATAAAAGATAGATTTCAGAAATTTAAGATTTCTTTAAGTTGGACAGTCGTCGCTTTTCGCGATGCCCGCAAAGTAACTACTGATTCGGCTTCCAAACGCGGATATGAAGGACCTTGAAACTTCAATGGAAAATTCGTCCAGTATCTCCGAAAGCGTGCATAATTTCAGAAATTTCGGTCGGTTCCGAGCTATGGAAAATTAATTATTGGAAAACATTAAAGTGCGATTATATCGCTATACAGCTAGAGCCTTGAAATTTTTATCGAATACTAGCTGAGAGAGCTCGCATCGCTTATCTAGTGCTCGCTACGCTCGCCTTGTTCGCTTCGCTCACAACTTGACACTAATTTAATTTTATGAGGGATTTTCAATGCCAATCAACCTGCTAACTATAATTTATTGGGATCAATGATGAAACCAAAGTGGATATGGAAACCAAGCGATAGATTTACGTCGCGCCAATACTTCTTTTATTGCTATAATCGCGAAACACACCCATTTACTCAGTCTTAGTCAAGAATGGGAAAAGTGTAGCATCTTGGTTATTTTGTGGTAAATTTTCGTTTGTTTCAAGATAGAGACATATTAATGTAAGTTCGGATAGGATAGATCCTTAAATGAAACATTTCTCTAAGAAAATCATAGTTTTGTAGGTGGTGTTTCTATGCTGCGTGCACTGATCAGGGAAGAGGCTCCCTTTAGGCAATTTTGTGGCAAGTCAACCAACACTTTAATCGTGTCGCTCTGCCAAAGGATTGGGGAGATATCGACGGATTTCCGAAGTAGTACTAAGTTGATTGTGAAATTGCTGTGGCCAATTATAATTATAATTAACATGTAGGTTGACGGTTAGCGCACTGACCACCCTGGCACTGATCGGAGAAGAGGGTCTGATGACCATTTAGGTACTTTTATGGCGAGCCCGACGATACCTCAATCGTGTCACTCCGCCAAGGGATTGCTGAGATATCGACGGATTTCCGAAGTAGTGACCACTAACTAGCTCTACAAGTGCGCCAAATTTCAGAAAGATCGAGAAGGGTTCCCGAGTTATCCAAAATGAATGAAAGCGGAAGTGAAGGATATGCAGAAGTGCAATTATCTCGCTAAATATCGATCGTACAGGGTACAGTATACTCCAACTTTACATCTTAAAAGCAGACTAGACTGATCACAGGCCTCATCGAGGACCTTATTATGTAGTGAATTAGGCTTCATTGTGTGGCATGGAGAATGCTGTACATTTCTCAATGCTGTACGACAGGTCAAAATGCTGTACTGTACAGCAAAATGTTGTACGTCTGGTCAGCTTAATATAGCCGAAGACGGAACGATTCGCTAGAATCCGAAATGAATATACATATGTGGCAAAAGTGTGCAACTTTACGACTTTCATCACGCTGCAGTTAATAATGAATGCAGAGTATGTTTTTTTGGTGTATTCGGTTGAATGCTTGAAACACAATGACCAAGCAGCAACAGCACACATACATTTTAAATTGCTGACAAAATGCTGTTTAGCAAAAGCAGGAACTTAAAATGTTTGGTGCTGCCTACTTTGACGGATGATACCAACGCCATCTAGATACATCAAGGCCGCAACTCAGCTGGATAATGACGCCATGGATCCGTATTCAATTTATTGACGGCTGCAAAAAAAAACAGAAACAAACATAAGCACGTCATCAACAGCAAGAACAAGGCAGTGAGACTAAACATTACAAAGTGGCACACAGACGGGCGAGTGTACTTTTTTTCGCGAGTTTCGTTTAGAAAATGTGTTGTTTGAACGGCAAACAATTAATTAAAAAGATAGTTGCAGGTTATGTGGGTTATTGACAGTGTGCAGAAGTTTTTATACTCAAAATGTAGTGCATGGAGAATGTGTCATAGAGTGAAAGATTTCCCCATTTAGGGATACCAATCAGTTTATTTGTGATCGCGAATAGATAGTACGGATATTGTAGGAAAAAAACGAGTAAGTACGTAAAACGTTTCGACGGCGGTGCTGCCATCGTACAACCGCACAGATAAATAAAAAGTAACAAGCCACTGGCTAAATGCCATATGGCCACCATGACGTCACTACTTGAGATGATGACGACAATGTCAACTGCGAATTTGACGTCTATGATTCTACATTGCGGCCTTAATATATAGACGGCGTTGATGATACTGCTGCCATTCTAATTCAAGCCTAAGATGCATTTTTTTTAAATGAAAGTGATAATAGTCTAAGAGCCCAAGTGGAAATTATTTACAACTATTTCCTGGTCATTCTGTTACACATTATCGCAAATTTCATGATTGGCGATGCCCTAAAACGATAGTCCCCCTCCTGGACAGTGGGGCTAAAGGGGTGGCAGACAACTTCAAAGCCGTTAATAGTTGCAAATATTTGCAACTATTTCCTGGGCTTTGATTCATATGCCATTTCATAGAGGACGAGTCCCCGCATATATACTCCAAAAGGCAGACAAATATTGGGGGGCTAACATGGTGGCAGACACGCTCCAAAAATTGAAATTTGTATGAAAAATGGGAAGTGCTTCTACAAAAATAGCGCTAACTCCATCATGCTAAACCATGTAGTTACAGTAAGAGCCTAAATATTTTCCAGACACTTCCCCCAGCATTAAGGCCAAATTTCACTTCAAAATACCGATTACAACCCGGTTGATTTATCAATCGAAATTTGACTCTTTTTTTAAGTAAATTCACAGGCAATATAGTACAGCAAATAGTAGCACTTTCCCCTAATATCACACAGATGGCCAACAGCAGCGATTCCTTCTGAATGGGATATCATTGAAAACACCGTGCTGAGCTTATATTTCCAAAGGCAGACAAACCCTTCAAAAGGACGATCAGCAGACGAGCCCTTAAATGGGGCAAAAAGTGTAATTTTGCTTGAAACAACAATTATCTCTCCTGACAGAATTTTCCCCTAATATCAGAGGAATGGCCCCCAGCAGCGATTCTTTATGGACGGCATATCATTTAGAACACCATGGTAAGTAAATATTTCCAAAGGCAGACATAAAGCATTAAAAGGACAATCAGCAGACGAGCCCTTAAATGGGGCAAAAAGTGGAATTTTGTGAGAAACAACAATTATCTCTCGCGGCAGCTTTTCCACCCAATATCACACGGATGGCCCTCAGCAGCGTTTCTTTTTGAACGGTATATCATTCAGGACACCATACTAAGTATATGGTTCGAAAGGCAGACATAAAGCATTAAAAGGACGATCAGGAGACGAACCCTTAAATGGGGCAAAAAGTGTAATTTTGCGAGAAAAAACAATTATCTCTCGTGGCAGCATTTCCACCTAATATCACACGGATGGCCCCCAGCAGCGATTCTTTCTGGACGGCATATCACTTAGGACACCATGCTAAGTAAATATTTCCAAAGGCAGACATAAACCATTAAAAGGACGATCACCAGACGAGCCCTTAAGTCGTGCAAAAAGTGGGATTTTGCGGCAAACAACAATGATCACTTTTTTGCAACCACTTTAGGCACGTCTACTGATCGACATTTTTTAAGTTTTTGTCTGCATTTGGAAAAATATACTAAGTATGGTGTTCTGAATAATATACCGTTCAAAAAGAAACGCTGCTGAGGGCCATCCGTGTGATATTAGGGGGAAAAGATGCCGCGAGAGATAATTGTTGTTTCTCGGAAAATTCCACTTTTTGCCCTATTTAAGGGCTCGTCTGCTGATTGTCCTTTTAATGGTTTATGTCTGCCTTTAAAAATATAGACTAAGCATGGTGCCCTGAATTATATACCGTTAAAAAAAAACGCTGCTGAGGGCCATCCGTGTGATATTAGGGGGAAATGCTGCCACGAGAGATAATTGTTGTTTCTTGCAAAATTCCACTTTTTCCCCATTTAAGGGCGCGTCTGCTGATCGTCCTTTTAATGCTTTATGTCTGCCTTTAGAAATATATACTAAGCATGGTGTCCTGAATGATATACCGTTCGAAAAGAAAAGCTGCTGAGGGTCATCCGTGTGATATTAGGGGGAAAAGCTACCGCGAAAGATAATTGTTGTTTCTCGCAAAATTCCACTTTTTGCCCCATTTAAGGGATCGTCTGCTGATCGTCCTTTTAATGCATTATGTCTGCGTTTGGAAATATTTACTTAGCATGGTGTCCTAAGTGATATGCCATCCAGAAAGAATCGCCGCTGGGGGCCATCCGTGTGATATTAGGTGGAAATGCTGTGACGAAAGATAATTATTGATTCTCGCAAAATTCCACTTTTTGCCCCATTTAAGGGTTCGTCTCCTGATCGTCCTTTTAGTGCTTTATATCTGCCTTTCGAAACATATACTTAGTATGGTGTTATGAATGATATACCGTTCAAAAAGAAACGCTGCAGAGGGCCATCCGTGTGATATTAGGGGGAAAAGCTGCCGCGAGAGATAATTGTTATTTCTCGCAAAATTCCACTTTTTGCCCCATTTAAGGGCTCGTCTGCTGATTGTCCTTTTAATGGTTTATGTCTGCCTTTAAAAATATAGACTAAGCATGGTGTCCTAAGCGATATGCCGTCCAGAAAGAATCGCTGCTGGGGGCCATTCCTCTGATATTAGGGGAAAATGCTGTCACGATAGATAATTGTTGTTTCAAGCAAAATTGCACTTTTTGTCCCATTTAAGGGCTCGTCTGCTGATCGTCCTTTTAATGCTTTATGTCTGCCTTTGAAAATATTTACTTAGCATGGTGTTCTAAATGATATGCCGTCCAGAAAGAATCGCTGCTGGGGGCCATTCCTCTGATATGAGGGGAAAATTGAGCTACCAACAATTGGAGTCTAAAACTTGGAACACCTCTTATCCAGGAATCCATGACATTGAACAAATTTGACAAAAAATCGTCAAACTTTGCGTCTGCCACCGCTCTCTTTCTCCGCTGAAAAGCCCTCATGCGCGATGAGAATCCAATTGGAAGAGCACTTTCTGCTATTTTTCGTTCGCTGAATGCACTCAATGACAATTCCAATCCAAATACCTTCCTAGAAATGACCCTAATTGTGATCAGCTTCATAAAATACTTCCACTTGAATGAGGCATATATGTAGTAAAGTCCCAATAGAAAAGCACCTTTGTGTGGAAACCACATAAGTGCTGAGTGGAATGTCTGCCTTTGCCTATAAAGCCGAGATCGAAACAGGCAAACAAAAATATCATTTTACAAGAGGAATCAGAAGTTAGGCGCCTCATCAAACGTTGTCATGAGGTGGATTCTGGAAAGTGATAAAAGGAGTAACAACTTAGATTATTCTCGTAGTTATGGCTTTGGAAAGATACACGGGAAACGCGAAAATTTTCCATTTAAGCTCGATTTATTCCTTTGAGGGTCCTTGAAACAGGAAACAAACACCGGATATGTAATGTACTCAATGTCCCCTTTGATATGATACCCCGCATGCCGACCTCCGGTCAAGGATTAAAGAGTATCCTTTTTGGGACCTTTCCGATCAAAATTTTTTTTTAGCAAAATCAGTTGTAGATTCCTGGGAGCCCACTGATTCAAAAACAACAAAAATTACCCTTACTCTATTTTTTTCTATTTGAAATGCTAATGACTGCACTAATTGAAACTCCATCAATTTGCATTTGACCGTTCTGAATTAATCTATTGTTATGTATTTGCATTGCAATAGTATATAAACAAAAGGAACAAAACAATCTCTCATTTCGTTTCCTGGCTTTTGCTTACATTTTATTAAACTTTGTCGAACCATGTGTAAGCACCATTCTAGTAGCGAAGAATTTCATAGTATCAGTCGCCATATACTCTCCAATTAATTGTACAATCAAGCTTCTTTCTTTCAGATTCCACTACCGATTTCAATAGATAAAATGAGTTTTCTACACAGAAAATGAGCTTTCTCAGCACAAAAATTAGCTTTATTGTACAATTGATTGATATTGATAGCAGACTCTATGAATGAAATTGACGTGTTTAATTTTCCGTCTATAAAATTTCGTCTCCGTCTATAAAATTTGTTGTATATGTTGTTTATGTATTCTTTACTCTACTCTATTGTTGCGAAATATATGCTTATTTCAAACCGAAAATTTGTTTTAAATTTACCGAATATCTTTTTATCTTTATCTTCTTTCCATACACTCGGAGACAAATATAATGCCTTTACCTTTTTATAACGAAGATCTGGATTCCTAATCTACAAATCGAGTCTTTTTCCACGGGGTCACCCACACACTCCCGTTACATCCCCAAAATTGACCGTTTTCAGTATTGAATAGGAATAAGCCGAAATGTCAGTTACCGTTATACCTAAAAAATTAATGCCAATGCGTCTGTAGTCCCAATGAATGGATCTGAAGACCATTTCCCCAAAAATCACCCTTGTTTCCCCGCTGTAACCCTTTTCAAATTGACCATTTTCAGTACTGGATGTAATATCGGGCGAATCTTCATCCAGTACATATCTCCAAAATAGGTTTTTCTAAGAAAAAAAGTTTTCTTTGCGGAACATTTCTAACTTAAACTCATATATCGAAGGCAGAAAACAAATCGAAGCTGCGACTACCATAGGAGCCCTAAATCGCAAATACATTCTTTCTAAAAAAAAATCCTTTCTTCCTTTACCTCTCTTAACGAATGCTCAGATAAATTTGCATTTATCGAGTTCACATAACATTATGAACGGATAAAACATGAAGGTTATGGGTTGCAATAGAAACACCACCCCAAAAAGTAATTTTTCTAAATGCTGATTTAAAATTCAAAAAAGGACATTTCGCATGTTGTTTTCTAGGCAGGTTAAGATAAAAACAGAAATCGTGTCCTGCCAAAGACACAACGGATACGACCATTAATCTATTGGACAATACTATTTCGAATCTACTACGTGCTGCCGTCAAGATTAGCAGAGGCAATTGGCAAATGCCAGCCTAATGTACCCCAAGTGGCAAGATCAAACTGATTTTTTTTTTTTTCAATTTTTGGTGTTAAGAATATTATATTATCAATATTAGGGAGGCCTAATCCTAATGTTAAGAATATTATATTATCAATATTAGGGAGGCCTGAACCGATCGAAATTGATTGGAAAGAATATGCAAAAATATCATAAATAAATAAAAATTTATTTTTGGCATAGGCATAAACGATTAAGCCATCTTGTATTATAATTCACTAATCCGGCCAAAAAGTGGTCCATGGATTGATTCAGCCTTTAGCCCATATTTTCAGCCGAGAAGCGTGTGCGCCTACGGACAGCTAATATTTTCCAGTATAAATGTTTGTGTTCGTAGCGACGACTCATGTGATGATCGACATGTGCCTTTAGTTCATAGTCGATACTATAGGAAAGTGGCATAACTCCAATCTGCGAAGTAGAGCACACGCTCCAATTTTGGATATCTCAGGGGTTTTCGGGGCAAGAGGGTTGTGCAAAATGTACACTAGAGCTTGTGCACAGCGCGTTGTAAATTGTATGAACTAAATTCTAGAAGAAGAGAGATTGTGTTGCATGCGTCTGTTCTGTTGAAATTGCGATGGATGAAATTTAAACGGGCAATTTCTTTAAAGCATAAATAAAAAATTTCTGGCGCGGCCGAAATTTGGATACCCTTCGCTCCCCTCGGCCTAAAAGTTTTTTCGGGCGCACCTATGACTTGTGTTCAATACTCCCGGCTTCCATGCTTTTCCTTGAATTTTCACATACGTTCCGTGGCGAAGATTTATTGGGGGAAGCGGGACACGTGGGTTTCTTAGAAGAACCAAACAGGGGGGGGGGAGGTTGTACGGCAGCCTATGAACGCATGGCCTTTCCATCAATTTTTATGTATGTTTGTGGCATCAATTAAATCACATTTCTATGAGATTTGGTTGAAATTGGTGGACAAATAAAAAAGTTTTTCTTCAAAGAACCTAATTTGGGGGTTGGGTTTATATGCCAGCCCCATGACCCCATGGTCCTATTTCATTTATTTTCACGTTTGTTATGCGGGATCAATAGAAATATAATTTTCTGAGGTTTGATTGAAATTGGTGTGCAAATAAAAACGTTTTTCTTAGAAAAATTTGATTTGGGGAGCTAGGTTTGTATGACAGCCCCATGACTTCATGGTCCGATTTTGTCCATTTTGACATATGTTTTGTGGTATCACGAGAAACACATTTGTGCCAAATTTGATTGATTTGGATAAGAAAATAAAAAAGTTTTTCTTAGAAGAACCTAATTTGGCGGACTTGGTTTGTATGGCAGCCCCACGACCCCATTATCCGATTTGATCAATTTGTACATATGTTGTGTGTCAGTAATGAAAACACATTTGTGTGAAATTTGATTGAAATTGCTCCATAAATAAAAAAGTTTTTCTAAAAAGAACCTATGCTATGCGGTTGAGTGATCCCGGGGCGAACCTAGTTCGCGCCAGAGCTCGACGGTTTCCGGGGGCGAGCAATATAAGGCAGTCCAATTACATTGTGGAGAAGCTGAGGGTTGCAAGCTGGAATGTCGGTTCCATGACGTCAAAGAGCGAGGAGATTGAGGATATCATGAAGCGGAGAGGGATAGACATTATGTGCGTGCAAGAGACAAAGTGGCGAAATACCCATATCGACAGAGCCCGGTTTCTTACGAATTCCATGAAGTACAAATTGTACTACTATGGAATTACAAACCAAAGAAACGGAGTTGGCATTATTCTGGCGTCGTCTTTACTTGGCAGTATAATAAGTGTCGCGAAGAGAAGTGACCGCTTGATCAGCATCAAATTGGTTATCTGCGGAAGGGTGTGGAACGTAATAAGTGACTACGCTCCCCAAGTGGCACTGCCACCAGAAGAAAAAGAGGCATTTTGGAACGACGTTGACACCCTAATTCAGACCATTCCAAAAACCGAATTGGTGTTCTTGGGAGGAGATTTAAATGGCCATGTGGGTGAATCAAATTATGATTACGAGGATTGCCATGGTGGAAAGGGTAGCCCTTCAACGGTCAGAAATGATGAAGGTGAAGCTATTCTGACCATGTGCAGATCGCAAGGTTTGGTCGTCCTAAATACATGGTTTGTGAAAAACGAGAGACACCTAATCACCTACAGTAGTGGACACGGAGATAGGAAACACGAAACGCAGATCGATTACCACCTCTGTTTCGATTTTATGAGAAGGTGGGTAAGAGACTGCAAGGTGATCTTGGGTGAATCTGTCGTCAGCCAACATCGTTTGCTCCTGTCAGAATTTATTTTGAAAGCAGGAGGAGCAAGAAATAGAAGAACTCCCAAGCCTGTCGAAAAAATCAAGTGGCACAATCTCACAAACGACAACTTTGAACCTGTAGTAACTCCATTCATTGATAAAATGACGGAGTGGTTTCAAAACAACATAAACTGCACCGAGCACAGTCCAACACAAATGTGGAATAGTTTCGCTGAAATGTCAGTAGGTGAGGCGGAAAAGGCACTTGGAGTTTCGAAAGGTCCACTCCACACGAAGAAAGAAACATGGTGGTGGAACACCGAAACTAAGGAAGCAGTGCAAGCCAAATCGAACGCATTTAAGGCATGGACGAAATGTGAGTCAAGCAGTGAAGCCGAACGGGTTCAACTTCGCGAAAATTATATGCAATGCCGGAAGAAAGTAAAGCGCTTGGTAGCTCAAGCAAAGGCGAAGGCAGCTGAGAAATTCTACCAAGAATTAGAAACTCAGACTGCGACCGAAGGACCGTCTTTGCGCGAGAGACCTAAGCACGACGCCAGGATATTTAGGGTCGCAGCCCAAAGGAGAAGGAACGCTCGGGAAATACAGGCGCCAAAGTACGTGGAGGACTCGCAAGGAATGTTGCTGATTGACGATACGGCAATTTGTAGCAGGATGCGAGAGTATTTTGACGAACTTCTAAATGAAGAATTTCCTCGGGCAACTTTTCAAGATGTTGAGCCAAATACCACAAATATTGAAGATATCTCAGAGGAAGAGGTGATGGAGGCAATGCATCAGATGAAACGCGGAAAGGCAGTCGGCCCGGACAAAATCCCCGCGGAATTTTGGTTGAAAATGGAAAATGTCGGGCTTAGTTGGCTCACAGTTCTCTTCAACAAAATCAAAGGTGGGCAACCGATGCCTGATGCTTTCAGGGAAAGTTTTCTTCTTCCTTTCTATAAGAACAAGGGAGACTCACGCAAACTCAACAACTATAGGGCTATAAAGTTAACACCTCATACACTGAAGATCTACGAGCGAGTTGTCTGCAACCGATTGAGAAAGATTGTGCGGTTGAATGACAATCAATGCGGCTTTGTTGAAGGTCGATCTACAGTCGATGCGATTCAGTGCATTCGTGTTGCGATGGAAAAGTATAGAGCAGCACGAAAGGACTTGTATTTTGTGTTCATCGATTTGGAGAAGGCATTCGATAGAGTACCTCGTGATCTGATATGGTTGGCCTTGAGAGCACTTAATGTCCCCGAGGCATACGTCAGGATGATACGAGACATGTATGATGGAGCTACGACTAAGGTTAGATGCACAGCCGGTGAATCAGAAGAATTTCCGGTGAATGTCGGAGTACACCAGGGCAGTGTATTGAGTCCGTTGCTCTTCAACATCATCATGTGCTACTTATTAACACGTGTCTCCGACGGCCTAGAAATATCTCTTCTTTTTGCTGATGATATAGTCCTCAGTAGCCCAAACATCGTTGCCTTGCAAGCTGCGCTTCCAAAATGGTGTGACATTCTGGAGGAGCATGGACTGAAGGTAAGTATAACAAAGACTGAGTTCTTATGCTGCCAATTCTCAGACCCAAATGCACCGATACCAGAAATGTACGTCAAAGGAGAGCAGCTTAAGTCTTGTACCAAGTTCAAGTACCTTGGCTCGATGGTGAACAGCGGAGCTACATGCGATGATGACATCAAACATCGCACAAAGGTTGGGTGGATGAGGTGGCGAGAAAACTTAGGAGTTTTCTGCGATAAGAAAATGCCACTGAAGCTAAAGGGCAAGTTGTACAAAACGGTTGTACGTCCCGCACTCATGTATGGATCAGAATGCTGGACCATGTATGAAGGTTACGCGAAAGAAATGACAGCGACTGAAATGAAAATGTTACGCATGTCAGTTGGTGTAACCAAAAGGGACCACATCAAGAGTAGCTACATCCGAGGCAGCTTGTCCATAGACCAACCAATCACCGAAAAGCTCGAAGACCGACGAATGGATTGGTATTGCCATGTTCAACGGCGTCCGCCTGAGAACCCCGCAAAGAGAGCGATATCAATGGAAGTTCCACTTGATGGACCCAAGGCCAGAGGCAGACCAAAGAACACCTGGATGTGTCAAATGAAAAAGCAACAACAACGCATTGGTCTCGGCGATGACACGATCCAAGATAGAGCTGCCTGTAGAAATATGCTGAGAAATTATCGCCAAAACGGGCGATGTGCCTACACCGCAGGTCGAGCAACGCGGAACCATGGAGCGGTATAAAGAACGAGGCAAGGAAGAAGAAGAAGAAAAGACAATATACCCTATACCTACCAGTCATGGGCAAAGTACGGCCGGCAGGCCAAATACAGCCCTTTGGGCTAGTCAATCCGGGGCACTCCACGCTGCCAGACTGGGCATCCCCTACAACGAGAGAAAGAGAGATAAACCCTGAATCACTTTCTGTGTGAATGCCCGGTTCTTGCCAGGCAAGCAACAACAACGCATTGGTCTCGGCGATGACACGATCCAAGATAGAGGAAGAAGAAGAAGAGGCCCGGGTCTTGCCAGAACCCGGTATAGGACGCTCTGTAGGGCTTTTCTGGGAAGTTTGAAGGATGCAGCAAATGTGAAATTGAGGGAGCTGTTGTACTTCCTAAATAACACTGCCTGGTTCAAGGCAACTCTCCACTCCTAAATTCACCATTTAACCTTCAACATATACACTAGTTGAACTTCACGGAGTTTGTGGTTTCAAAACGGCGCTTTATGCGCTAATTGGGCTTTTGGGTGGGGCTTTTGTGTAGCATCTGCCTACGCCATCACTTTTACCAACCAACCAACCCTTACTTATGTTGTAAAAATGAATATCAGATGTGTTCAAACATAGTATAATCTACTTTTACGAGTATTTACAAAATGAAAGGATATATGTAATCTCTTTTCTGGTTAATTGTTTTTTCTTTTCTTTAAATCATTTTATTTACTGGATTCATATCTATCTTAACCATGTGTGTATTCAAAAATAAACGCAAGATGCTTTAACATTGAAATCCACAAGATACATATTTAACTTTAAATATGTATCATTCAGAAATTGTACACTATCTTTATGTTTCGTTCAGAAGGCAATCTTCTTCCGTGTTAATTACAACTACAAAATAATTTATTGTTTAACGTGTTAAACTATAGGCGTGTATATTTAGGTAGGTAGGAAAAAGAACACCTTGAGTTGGATGTTTAGCTGATAGGGTTCAAAATTCTTCCTCTAAGGGCCATTTTTTCGTACATCTTATAGGCTGGTTAGTCTTATTGCCTAGAGAAGACACACACAATATTTAGAAAGCTTTTCCATTTTATTGAATGAAATTTTTGTTTATTTTGCATAGTTCTGCTATATTTTGATGGTTACACCATCATCTTAGATTAAAAAAATCATTGCACGGTTTCATGCAACAGCGTAAATAAGCAAAAGATAACATAACTATGCAAAATAAACAAAAATGTCATTCAGTACAATGGAAAAGCTTTCCAAATATTGTGTGTGTCTTCTCTAGGCAATAAGACTAACCAGCCTATAAAATGTACGAAAAAATGGCCCTATGTATTATTCGAACAAATCAGCTGAATAGAGCAAGGATTCATTTGCTTATCAATAATTTTCTGAGAATTCATGTAGAAACACAATTGACGGCAGGACGGTCTCTGAGTATGTTCACTCCAAGTAACAGTAATAGGTGCTAACCTCATGACAACGTTTGATGAGGCGCCTAACTTCTGATTCCTCTTGTAAAATGATATTTTTGTTTGCCTGTTTCGATCTCGGCTTTATAGGCAAAGGCAGACATTCCACTCAGCACTTATGTGGTTTCCACACAAAGGTGCTTTTCTATTGGGACTTTACTACATATATGCCTCATTCAAGTGGAAGTATTTTATGAAGCTGATCACAATTAGGGTCATTTCTAGGAAGGTATTTGGATTGGAATTGTCATTGAGTGCATTCAGCGAACGAAAAATAGCAGAAAGTGCTCTTCCAATTGGATTCTCATCGCGCATGAGGGCTTTTCAGCGGAGAAAGAGAGCGGTGGCAGACGCAAAGTTTGACGATTTTTTGTCAAATTTGTTCAATGTCATGGATTCCTGGATAAGAGGTGTTCCAAGTTTTAGACTCCAATTGTTGGTAGCTCTTGGTAATTGGATGAGAGCGAATAGACATACCACACCTATAAATTGCCGGACATCCTCCTCACTTATCCGAAAAGTGCTGTTTGGGTCTTTCTGTACTTGGTATAAGTTAGTCTCCACAGAAAGTTTAATGATCATTTCATTTGAAAATAGAAGAAAATCTGTTCGGGAGTTTCTAGCTCATGGAGATCGGGACTGAATGTATTGTTTCGCATAAACTTAAGCTGCTCTGGATTCAGCTCAAGATTCTTCCTTTTCCAGCGTAAGTTATGTTTTGTTGGCTTTTCTTTGGTACATTTTTCCGAGTTTTTCGCTTGGGGGGGCTGAACAATGTCGTCTGTCGGTGCAGGTCCAGTACGAGACGAAGGAGTTCCATCTATATTTTGTACAGCCACATCAATATTTTCTAGAGGCTCATTAATATTTTCTAGAGTGACATCAACATCGAAAGTTTCTAGCTCTGGGCAAAAATCTGGATCAGCAGTCATCATCGAAATCTAAACCATGCCTGATGTAGCCAAGTTAACTTCTCTGATTTATCAAGGTAACAGTCAAAATACAAACAGAACACTTTTTAATTTTTTTCGGAATTCTACCAAACCGGTACTTCTCGCAATTGCCGACAGCCAACGAAGAATTGCCAGCGTCAAGCAAGTAGTCTTACCTAACTGATTTATTTTGTACACAAGTTTGTTAGGTCGGTGTGTACATCACGGTCTGCAGTGCCCAATATTGTTTTGAAATTTTTTTGTATTTATTTTGGGGCACTCTAACGGTATGTTACATACAGTCTACACTATGATTCAGAGGGCGTTTTAATTTCTGTTTCTTGGTATAGCACCGTCAACATTTGAAACCCCGATGAAGTCAGTTTATATGATATTTTTGTTGTTGTTGTTGTAGCGGCGCAAGAGAGGGGGGGGGGGGGGGGGGGTACTTGCATCATTATTCATAAATCGTAGGCATCCTCTCCTCAAGGTCAACACCTAAGAAGATCGCAACTTCGATAGGGTTCTCCCATAGTGCGATAGGTGTTAGATGCGCAGGTGCGGCAGTGCACTCAAAGTCAAATTTATGATCCACGTTGTGTGGGCTGGCTCCACATGCTGCACAAATATTTCCAATTGTGTTGTCAATGCGCGACCAAAACCAATTTAGTCTGGAGCACCATCCAGAACGTTTAAAGCTTTGGACTTCCCTTTCCAGGTCCCTTAACGAACGTCTTACATGACGTGGTGGTGGGGTTTTGTCCATGAGGTCATGATTTGGGTGTTAGCTTCGACAACAACCAACAAGATATTGCTTTGCCAGGAGATTTTTGTGTGCCTTGAGGTCTAGCAGCTTAGTTTCTTGGTGCAGGTGGTCTTCAGATGACATGCGTACGCATCCAGTAATAGTATACTATTCATATGCATATATGCATGGCTGCATTTTTGTATGTTTGAATCCGTTTCCAATTTGTTTTGCATAGGTTATTTGTCCATATCGGTGCTGCGTTATTCACAACAGAACGACTGACGGCTTTGTAGGTGGTGGGTAAAGTCTCCTTATCTGTGCCCCATTTGCTGCCAGCAAGCGACTTCAGGATCTTGTTTCTGCTTTTCATTTTGTCACTAATGTTGTCGGCATGGCTGTTGAATAGGCCGTGGTTATCAATTGTGACGCTAAGAATTTTATGGTGAGGGATAGTGGGAACTTCGGTGTCATTTACTCTTATGTTAAGCCGATGGTTGTATTCTTTGTTTATGTGGTAAAGAGGGTGGCCGAGGATTTGGGCGCTGATAGCATTAGGTTCTTGTTGCTGAAGAAAAGGTTGAGCTCTTCCAAGTAACCATTAATGAGATCGTACATGTCGTTGCCAGATGGTGCAGTCGTCAGCATAGGATTCAATGTCGATTCCTTCAGGTGGGGTGGGAAGCCCTGACATGTATAGCCTTAACAAGGTGGGGGAAAGTACCCCGCCTTGTGGTACTCCTTGTTTTGTCCTTCTTAGTTTAGATTTAGTTTGCGATCCATTTGACTATGTGCGGCGGTGTGGATGAATTGCGGAGATCCGTCAGTAGGAGCGAGTGGTTCACCGTATCAAACGCTTTCGGCAGATCTAAAGCCACAAGAATGGTACGCTTAAACGGCAGGGGCTGGTTGATCCCTTCGAAGACCTTAAACATGATTCGGTCTAGTTCAGTGGTGGTGCGGTGCATTTTTCTGAAGCCGTGTTGGTGATTAGCGAGTTGTATATGCGTCGCAAGAGTCATGTGAATCAGCGATTCCAATATTTTTGCCACAGAGGATTGGCATTGGTCATTGGTCGGTAGGATTCTCCTAAGGAGTGTTGTTTACCAGGTTTGGGTAACGGTATGATACGGCCTCTCTTCCAAATTTCTGGAATGATGAATGTTCGTAACGAAAGGTTCGTCGTGGCAGTGATAATACTCTAAGGCCGGTGTGTCCAGGTGTTTGAGCATGATCATTGCTATACCGTCTGGACCAAGTGCTTTTGTGTTTTTGGCATTCTTTATGGTCATGGCAACTTATGTGGTGGTGATGTGGAGATGTTCATCTACTTTAGTGTTTCGGATGTCTCGTGTGATTTTGCGCTTGAGTTTATCCTTAGTTGGGTGTTCGACGAATTGTTTGTTGAATAGGTTTGCGCATTTATTATCGTCGCTCACGGTAGAGTTACCAAACTTGATAGAAACCCTGCCTTGAGTTTTAAGGGGTTTTAATAGGTTTCTAACAGTGCTCCAGTGTTGGAATTTAGTTTTCTTAGATGTGATTGCCATATGCCTCTCCTGTGGTCGTTGATCTGTTTGACTATGATGTCATTAAGGTCGATGATACGTGGGTTACTTGGATCTGCACTTCTGAGTTGATCTAGTTTTTGCCAATTTAGCCGCAGATGTTGGGAAGTTGGGTTTTAGCCTGGGAATGCGGCCTGCTGGAATGTATATCTTAGCTGCAGTGAGAATAATTCGTCTAATTTGTTTTTCAGCCATACGTACATCACTTGGGGCCGTGAGACTAGCAAAAGCCTCGTTGGGATGGATGAATTTCGACGGCATATCCAGAGTGAGCATAATTGGCAGGTAATCATATGATGTTGTGAGGATTGCCTCCCATGAGATGTCATTAATAAGTCCAGGGCTGGCGATGGAAATGTTAGGTGAAATTGTGCAGGATCCAGTGATACGGGTCGGTTTGTCGTCATTTAAAGGGCAGAAATCCGAATCATCCATTTGGTCGGCGATGTTGTTACCTCTGGTGTCGTTTTGAAGGTTGGAATGCCATAAATCGTGGTGGGCGTTGAAATCACCAAGTAGGAGGCGATATTGTCCGTTTAATAGGGGGCTGATATTGACTTTGTAACCGGTGGGGCAGCTGGAGACAGGTAGAATATATATGTTGTAGATTTCAAATTCAATATTTCCTGATTTAACGACTATCGCTTGCAGCTCCATGGTGTTATCGGCGGAAGTGGTATCAACAACGATGTATGGCAAATTATGGTGGATTAGGAAAGCCAAACCTCCTCCTGTGTTCCTTTCACGGTCTTGTCTGATGACGTTGTAGTTCCCATATGACCTGAGTGAGGGACTAGAGATGAGTTTGGTTTCCTGTACTGCCGCAATTTGGATGTGGTGTCTGTCCATGAGTGCTGTTAGTTCAGCGATTTTATGCTGGAGTCCATTACAGTTTAGTTGGACTATCTTCGAGCTGGTGTAATTTGCTTCGACGATACGTGGAGTTGGGGTCAAATTGGGTGGAGCATTAGCCGGTGGTGGAAGGTGATATTTGTTGGGAACCTTGGTTGGGCAGCTGTTGACTGGATGAGCTTTGCCCTCCGTTTCTACACCGGATCGCTCTATATGATAGTGACCATTGATTGGTATTGGTGAGTCCCGAGCAGTTCTTGAGGTGGACCCATTGTCCGCAGCATGTGCACTCAACTGACGATTCTATTGGCGCAAACCGAGCACATCCATGGACCTGGATTCGTCTCGATGACGGCACGTATTAGAAGTATGAGGAGCAGCTGGGCCGGCCAGAACTGCTTCCCAAACGAAAAAACGGTGAATGAATGATGATACAAAGTATTCGACGCAAGAAGGGCTCCGATACTTTGTATCATCATTCATTCACCGGGTCTTTGCGACTCTTGGCCATGCCTGGGGCATGGGTCGTTCCGGGACGTAGACCCGGTCGCAGTAGGAACGTATATATATTCTTTGTAGTTTGAGTCAACATTTTCCATTTATTGATTAGGTGACTGGTAATTTTAACTTAACAGTACAAGCCGTGATTTTCGTTGATTTCCACAAAAAAAACACTATTTCATTGATGTCGATTTTGCTCAAAGCATTTGTCCTATGAATTCTTTCAGTATTGACTACCCCTTTCGAAACACCCTGTATACATTAACATCAATAGTGGAACAGCAAGAAAATGAAACAATATCTTTTGTATTTTGCATGTTTTTATTCTTTACTTTTATAATTTCACTTTGTATTTGCATTTTACGATTAGACAGCATTCTATACAAAGACAATTCTCTCTTCCTCTCTCTCTCTTTCTGCAGTTACAAATAACAATTCATAATTTTAAATTAATAAAACAAAATGAGTGTGTTGACGAAAAGTAAAATTTTCGAACTCACGAAACGACTCGACAAAGATAAAAGAATTCTTTCTATTATTTTTTTGTGGTTTATAAACTACAAATATTATATAAATGTATTTTATCAGTTATCACTAACAACTAAAACGACTAAAAAAGAAGTGAGTGTATTTTTACATACGCATAGCTTTTGTATGTTTTAAAGTTTAAACAGAAAGGATAAACAAATCAGATAATAATGTTTATTATACATAAAGATGATGAAATTTGCGTGTGTGTATGTTTCGTGATTTAGTGTATGTTTATTGATGAACAATATGAAATAATAGAGGATACACAAAAAGCAAGAAAAAATGCAAAATTTCAAACAAATTGTCATTAATTTATAATATAATATGATAACATGAAGAAGAAAAACTTGAATTTATATGATAATAATAATTTACATAACATTTTTGTTTTTTTTTTTTTTTTTTGTTAAAAATTTAAATTACAAAAAAGTGCGCCTACAAGAGCATTTCGTTTTGCCGATTACATTTCGTAAATACAGGAAAATTTTATCGCTCAATTTTTGTCCTTCTGTATTCCAAACAACATTATTATGGTTTATTAAAGTACATACATATTAAAAATAAATAGTAAAAGTAATTAAAATATAATTAAAAGATACAGAACGTACATGCGTTTAAATTTTTCTTCTTTTGCAGATGAAAGTTTACGGAGAAACTTTTATTTTTTTATTAATTCATTTTTTTATATAAGAAAATAAAGTAATTGACTTGGGTCAGCACACAACTAAGAATAATATCAAAAAGAGTCAACATGAGACGGCGCATAGCCACGATAAGATTTTCGGAACTCTAATTTTCAAAAGAGACAAATCAATTGTAAAATATTTTATGGAGAATCTTAAGCAAAGAAAAATCTATTTCTGTAGTTTTGAAGCTATAATTTCACGCTCAAAAATATTCACAATAAAGTCTAAAGTGTTTGGTTAATCGACCGTTTATTAGCATTATTATGATGAGAATATTATGTTAGAAAAAGGATTGAATGAAAACCATAAATTTTTCAAGCGTTTAATTTTTTATTAGTATTTTCTGGAGAAAACAATTCTTCTAATCAAGAAGTGTACCTGTGCATGAGAACACCACAAGTCTGATTGAATAAAGCATTCTATCTGTATAGTTCTTCCATTAATATCGAATTTTGATCCTTTTTCTCGACTAGGACAAAACATATTGTATCATGTATATTGATAGGGATTTTCTATATCATACATAAATTATTGTATTATATATATCATCGAGTAATATCTTCTCTACAATGCATCGTTTTTTATTGATTTTCTTTTTTTTTTGATTATTCAATCGTTACGTATATAAATTGCAGCTGTGTTATAAACAGGATATCAAAAAAATATGGATTAAAACTGATAGAAATATTTTGCATTTTTTTTTATAAATATACATTCATATATATATTTATTCATTTATATATAGATTATACACACAAATCAAAAGAAAAAAATCTATTAAATAATAATTATTATTGTATTAAATTTAATATTTGATTTATTTGCTTAATTTACTAATCACACGAATTAATGCTCCATTTTCTTCTTTCAGACGTTGATTTTCGGCTTTCAGTACGTCCAGATGCTGGAAAACGTTAAGAAAAAGAAATGTATTAATAAAAAGTGTAAAGAACAAAAACAAAATAATTAAAAATTAGATGCAAGTAACAATTAAACACATTTTCATAGTCAGTAAAGAGAATGCAGACAGACTTTTTGTACATTTTGTTTGAAACATCAAACAATTAAAAGAGGGTATAAGAAGCTGTGAAACATTTAACATTATTTGTCGCAAAATAAAATTCTGAACTCATCATCTTTAACATTAACAGGACAATATAATCAATAAAAACACATATCTATGTCTTTTTTATAAATTTTGCACGCACACATATACCAAATAATTACATCATTGGCAGAATTGAACGAGTATGTACATATTTGATTTTATTTACAATATACGAGTATTTACTTGGAATTAACGAACGAATGAACGAAACCATAAGGTATGCGCATCTTATCTGTGAAAATATTTAATTTGTTTAACAACTGAACAAGGTGAAGTTTACTATAACAAACGAAGACAACAGCACAGTACAGAAGAAGCTTAAAAACATAAAAAGAACGGAAATGTTTTATTATTACGAATTTAACGCGTGCTGGCTTAAGATCAACAAACATTTATTATGGGTTTGATAATGAAAGTTTTTGAACCTAATGTTCGTTGAGTGAACTAAAATTCGCATAATCTCAAACTATTTTGGTGATCGCACAGAATAAAAGCAGGGGCGTAACATAAGGTGTTCCATGTGTTCAGCGGAACACTGGCCCACAAGTCAGACGGGCCGCCAATTCGAAAACATAAAGAAATTTTCGTTTTACGCACATAACTGTTCTTTCGAAGACACTTTTTTTTATTATTATTTTGCAAGAAAACAAAGCATTCAATTTTGTGTACGGAAAAGCTTGGGTAGTATTAACATTTGTTTATACCAACAGACTGCTGCAACTTTACAATTGGCTGGATGCAATAAGACTAGCCGTCATAACAATCCATACATTACAAAGAAAGAGACACTTAAACTCGTTAAGAATAGATCTGAATCACAATCCAATTTCATGGGTTTTTACTCGTAAGAATATTGAAGATAATAATTAAAGATTCAACTTGCAGGGAGGAGACGATAGGCTACTCAATCCAAATTTTTCTCCTACACGACATGAATTTGATTTCAGTCGATTTAATTCGCCTTCGACATGATCATGATTATGACTGCTGGTCCGTTAACTTGGTCAGGATCGTCAAAATATGAGTTAGGTCTCGTGATCCTCAGATCCTAGGGCAATCATTAACGGCTGCTATGCGCCAGCTTTGGAAGCCACTCGTAGAAGTGGTATCTTTTCCCCGCTTTTCTTGGATTTCGTGATAAAAGACGATCATTAAAGTTCTCTTGTCAAATTTTTCAAACTTCAATGTTGTCTCAAAAAATAACGTTAGAACTTGTTGCTAAAACAAAAGAAATGCGTTACTCTTGCTCATTTAAACACTTCTGGGTTATGTTCTGCCAATATTTCATTGGGTGAAAAAAATCGGATATGAGAGGCACCACCTCAATTTTGAACACAAGAAATTTGGTAAACGTTACGCCACTGAATAAAACCAAGGATATTATCACACTGAAAAAGAATCATCTTCGAAAAAGTTGACCAGAGAATCTCAGTGTACTGCCAAAACGAATAAATCGTAAGAGATGGGCTAATTTTTATCATAGTGGAGCTGAAAATCAATGCTTCTGAGTCACCTTAAAATCAGTCAGTCAAACTTGCTCGCATCCTGATGAATTTTTAAAGTTTATTTATTATTATCCAAACATCTACCTAAGTCGAATGCCATTTGCCAGATTCGACTGTACGCCTTCAGTTTTAAGAAAAATTTAACGTCTCTTTCTAGTGGGAGTGCGCCTGTTTTAACTTCGACATTATTAGTGGTGTCACTAACGTCAAATTTCTCTGAAAGAATTACCCTTAATGATCAACCCAAACGTACCAGACGTACAACTAACTCGGCTTAAAGAATATCAGCACACCACCTTACATGGTTATAATGAACCCGTAAATAAATGTTGCCGTACTTTCAATGCACATAGTGCCCATTATTCCCTTGGCATAACTAAATCTTCCTACAAATATACGAGTAAGTTGACCCAGACCCTGCTATTATCCCAACAAAACTAACCCTATATCCAATCCGCTATTTTAAGTTTTGTTTAATTGTAATTTTGTTTATGTAAATTTGTACATGTAAATGCCTGGTTGGGTGAATAAAAAATAAATAAATAAACAGTATGATAACCTGGCTAAAGAATTTTGCATAAAATCCCGTGAGGCTTATGAGCTTTATATTAATTTAATGGGGAAGAAAATGATTAACGACCCCAACAAATTCTTTGACTTTGTTAACACCAAACGAAAAACTACAGGTTTTCCTTCTTCCATGTCTCGAGATACGACTGTATCTTCTTGTCCACAGGAAATGTGTGCTTCACTCCTTAGCTCGACCGACCGATTTCAATCCGGTATCCCTTATTGACGAAATAGTTCTTTCACTTGATGAAATCATTAGAGCTTTACAAGAGTCGAATGCCAACAAAGGACCCGGCTCTGACCAAATTCCTCTAAAGCAATGTGCCAATTAATTGTCACTTTCTCTGCACATGATCCTCAATAAATCACTGCTATTGGATGGATTTCCGTTTCTTTGGATATATTACTATAGACATTTTCTCAGAAAATTATACCCTACACCCAAAAGTGAATTTACATTTTTTGAGTTTTACATTTCGCACTGTAACTTTTGGCAGAAAATACCTAGAGTTATAAATTGCTAACAAAATTTATTGATATGTAAGCTACAGTCACATTTGGCGAGCTACTAGTACTAGTAAAGTTGCATTCGAGAAATCACCATAGGCGACGACACGTAATAAACAACGAAAACAGTGTCATGTAAATGGGTGACTATGCGTTGTTACGACGTCGTCACCGAAAGTGTGATGCAACTAGACGCGCAACTAGTCAGCCTATATACAGGAGTTAGTTGCAAACGTGAAATTACTACGGTGACGACGTCGTAAACAATCAACAAACTGTTGTGCAATTTGACTAGTAGCTAGTCAACAGACACATTTCCTAGATACTAGTGGAATAGGACATGTTCAATTCGACTAGCACCCAGCCAGCGAGTGAATATACGCTACAATTATTTTTCGGTGGATTTCGAATTAACTGCTCAACCGATCGACACGAAATTCAGTGTGAATGTGTAAAATGGTAGGGTATTTGCTACGAATGCCTTCGAGATTACGAAATGGTAACAGGGTGTCCGAGACGAGGTGCGAAAGTCGATTATTCTATTTGTCATCGGAAAAGGGTGTATCGGCTCGTATATCGACATGAAATTCAGTGTAAATTTGCAGAATGGTAGGCTATTTGCTACAAACACCTTTGAGATTACGAAATATCAACAAAGGTGCAAAAGCTGATTATAATCGGCAATAAATTTAGTGTGAATATGTAAAATGATAGGGTATTTGCTACGATTACCTTCGAGATTACGAAATGGTAACAGGGTGTCCGAGACGAGGTGCAAAAGTAGATAATAATCAGCAATAAATTTAGTTTGAATATATCGAGTGGTAGGGTATTTTCTACGAATACCTTTGAGAATCAGAAATGTTAACAGGGTGTCCCAAACGAGGAACAAAAGTAGATCATTTTGTTAATAATGGTTAAATGGATTTACCAGATGACCAGTGTTTGTATATGCCGGTTCATTTTATTTGTCATCGGAAAATGGTGTATATCGACATGAAATTCAATGTAAATATGTCGACTGGTAGGTTATTTGCTACAAATACCTTTGAGATTGGGAATTGCTAACAGGGTGTCCTAAACAAGGTGCAAAAGTAGATAATAATCAGCAATAAATTTAGTATGAATGTGTAGAATGGTAGGATATTTGCTACGAATACCTTTGTAGTCGGGAAATGTTATCAGGGTCTCTCAAATGTCTTTTTCTTCTTTATATGCCAGTCACAATTATAAATAAATATGATAAACATGTTTTTTTTTTTACCAAAAACAGTTTTTAGACACCTGGCCCTCTACTGATTCCAAAACACTAAAAGTAGCCTGGCTCTGCCTTTTCTATTTGAAATGCTAAAATGACACTAGTCGCAGATACAGACTATAGAAAAAATAGGGATAGCGACCCTTCGACGAAAATGCACAGCAAACAGTCACTTTTTGTGAATGTTTTCTGTAACCGCAGGTTTTTCGAACTTTTGTATTGTGTTGTTAGCCATTGTTTGTTGGGTATGCTGATTATGACAACCACTTTTGCACCTCGTTTGAGAGACCCTGATAACATTTCCCGACTACAAAGTTATTCGTAGCAAATATCCTACCATTCTACACATTCATACTAAATTTATTGCTGATTATTATCTACTTTTTCACCTCGTTTAGGACACCCTGTTAGCAATTCCCAATCTCAAAGGTATTTGTAGCAAATAACCTACCAGTCGACATATTTACACTGAATTTCATGTCGATATACACCATTTTCCGATGACAAATAGAATAATCGACTTTCGCACCTCGTCTCGGACACCCTGTGACCATTTCGTAATCTCGAAGGCATTCGTAGCAAATACCCTACCATTCTACACATTCAAACAAAATTTATTCCCGATTATAATCAGCTTTTGCACCTTTTTTAGGACACCCTGTTGATATTTCGTAATCTCAAAGGTGTTTGTAGCAAATAGCCTACCATTCTACAAATTTACACTGAATTTCATGACGATATACACCCTTTTCCGATGACAAATAAAATGATCTACTTTTGCACCTCCTTTGGGACACCCTGTTAACATTTTCCTACTTCAAAGGTATTCGTAGCAAATACCCTACCATTATACACATTCCCACTGAATTTCGTGTGGATCCGTTGAGCAGTTAATTCGAAATCCACCGAGAAATAATTGTAGTGTATATTCACTTCCCAGTAGAATAATTGAACATGTCCTATTCCACTATTAAATACATTTTACTACTTACTAGTAAAATTGCATAACGCCTGCCGTCCATTGCCTGCTTCGAGCGGCGCGGCGCTCCCGCGTTTAACGCCTGCCGTCCATTACCTGCTTCGAGCGGCGCGGCGCTCCCGCGTTTAAAGCTTTTCCGAATTTTAATGGCGTAACCAAGCAAAATATGGCGTAACTATGCAAAATAAACAAAAATTCCATTCAATACAATGGAAAAGCTTTCTGAATATTGTGTGTACTTATACCTTTTACTAGTTAAAGCTTTTTTTCGCACAATTTGTGAAAGCTTTGCCGCTGGAGCGCCGCGCCGCTCAAGTTTACGCTTGCAGTGGACGAGAGCCCTTAAGCTTTTCCGAATTTTAATGGCGTAACCAAGCAAAATATGGCGTAACTATGCAAAATAAACAAAAATTCCATTCAATACAATGGAAAAGCTTTCTGAATATTGTGTGTGGTTATACCTTTTACTAGTAAAAGCTTTTTTTCGCACAATTTGTGAAAGCTTTGCCGCTGGAGCGCCGCGCCGCTCAAGTTTACGCTTCCAGTGGACGAGAGCCCTAACACTTTTTTGATTGTTTACGACGTCGCGTCGTCACCGTAGTAATTTCGCGCATACAACTAATAGTTCAGTAATATCGTGTCGATTTAGTACCAATCCGTGAAAAAAATACAGAAGTTCTTTTCTCACTCTTTCTTTATGTATTATGGGGCGCTGATTCCGATTATGAACTTTGCACCCTAAAAAAAGTACCGCAACCTTTAAAAAAAGGGTGGAAAGGGGGGCATTTTTTCGGTTTTTTGCGATTATTTCAAAAACGGTAAGAGATACAGAAAAATCGTCTGAGGACGAAAAAAACTACATAAAATTATCTTTGCAATGATATGTAACACATTAGAGTTTAATTGCATATTTCGGCGTTAGAATAGAACATAAATTAGAATATTTTCATTTTAGAGCTTTTTTAAAAGCTCCATAACTTTTCAAAGAATGTTAGTTCAGCCGTAAAATTTTGTACAAGTATTAACAGCAAGTTTAAGATAATTCTAACGTAAACGCTGAGTCACTCCGGTCAAGGACTCCCATTATCCCCCCACTTAAATTGGTCAAAGCGGCATGTCCATAACTCCCCCCAAAATTGGAGCAGAGTGCTAAATTTTGGTTTGTTGCGATTGGAGGTCATAGTCACCCCACCCACCAAAAATCAGCTCATTCGGATAAAAACTAAGGGTATCTCCCATACAAAGTGACCCATCAAGAGTTTGTTCTACGTACAACGTACTACTCATTTTATAAACTACTGTAGAACAAAGTTGTCATGGGTCACTTTGTATGGGAGGTACCCTTAGTTTTTATCCAAATGAACTGATTTTTGGTGGGTGGGGTGACTATGACCTCCAATCGCAACAAACCAAAATTTAGCACTCTGCTCCAATTTTGGGGGGAGTTATGGGCATGCCGTTTTGACAAATTTAAATGGGGGATAATGGGGGTCCTTGACCGGAGTGACTCAGCGTTTACGTTAAAATTATCTTAAACTTGCTATTAATACTTGTACAAAATTTACGGCTGCTAGTAGCTAGTACTAGCACGGTCTGACTGTAGCTGTAACAAAAATTGGAGTGCAACGACCCGACACCGTCCTCACTCCTTCTAACATTTTTCAAAAAGGCATGCCTATAACTTCTTTTCCTGTGCCTAGTCTCCGCCTTATTATGCTCCCCACCAAAAATCATTACCATCTGATCAAAACTAAGGGTACCCTCCATACAAAGTGAACCACAAATCTAAAAAAATTCACATTATTTCACTTCTAAATTCTATCTATAATAGAAAAAAAATTATGTCTTAGAACGTCATATAATCAGTCAGTTAATTGTAGTCTTCTTAATGTAAATCCAAAAGTTTGTACCAGAGCGTGCCTAACAAGTACAAAAAATCGAGTTTGAAGATTGCACGATACTCGATATATTCGCAAATAGCCTTAGAACAGATACCACAAACCTTCAAACTCAATTTTTCGTACTTTTAAGTAAGGATGTCAAAAACCGGACGATTAGTCCGAAAACCGGTACTTTCAGAACGGTTATCCGGTTTATTTTCGGTTTTTTCCTCCTCCGGTTTTAACCCGGACGGTTGTTTGTTCATCCGGTTAAAACCGGAAAATTCATACAATTTTTCATATTTTCTTGATTTTTCAGTCAGCAATTCTATTACTTGTCCCCTATAAAAAATTGCGTTTGCAAATCTCAGCACTTAAACATACTTTCGAGCACTCTCCTTATAACTATAGGGGGCGTCAGAGAAACTTACTTATTTGAAGGGTCAATAAAAACAAAAGTAGGAGTGCGTTCCGGAATTAACTACATATAGTCGTAGCTGTAGTCATCGCATGACTATTGTCGAAGTTATGAGCATTGTGAGAGCGCTCTCAGGAGAACATAATATGGAAATGTCACAACAGCCGTTGAATTCAAAAATAAGTTTACGAAAAACAATTTATAACTCAATAGGATTCATAATTAGTGTTTACATTCATCGGAACCAATCTGTACACTTTGTTTATAAACTTTAGTGTCGATTAAAAAGCAAACATTGCCTAAATAGTAATTAATAAATCGCAACATTTGATAAAAAAATCAAAAACCGACCCCACATAACCTCACACTTGAACTTGCCAACGGATACAGTGCTTGTCATCAGATTAGCACACCCCTTCGCATGAATAGTTTCGGCTGATTTCCAACCAAACTAAAAGAGCTAAATTTTCAAAATTATAACTGTTAATAGTCTATTCAATTCTAAATTAATTAACACAAAAAGAATTGGGTTCACATTTTTTAATATTGATTTATATTAATTTAATAGGGAAGAAAATGATTAACGACCCCAAAAAATTCTTTGACTTTGTTAACACCAAACGAAAAACTACAGGTTTTCCTTCTTCCATGTCTCGAGATACGACTGTATCTTCTTGTCCACAGGAAATGTGTGCTTCACTCCTTAGCTCGACCGACCGATTTCAATCCGGTATCCCTTATTGACGAAATAGTTCTTTCACTTGATGAAATCATTAGAGCTTTACAAGAGTTGAATGCCAACAAAGGACCCGGCTCTGACCAAATTCCTCTAAAGCAATGTGCCAATTAATTGTTACTTCCTCTGCACATGATCCTCAATAAATCACTGCTATTGGATGGATTTCCGTTTCTTTAGATATGATACTATAGACATTTTCTCAGAAAATTATACCTAAACCCCAAAGTGAATTTACATTTTTTGAGTTTTACATTTCGCACTGTAACTCTTGGCAGAAAATACCTAGAGTTATAAATTGCTAACAAAATTTATTTGATATGTAACAAAAATTGGAGTGCAACGACCATTGACACCGTCCTCACTCCTTCTAACATTTTTCAAAAAGGCATGCCTATAACTTCTTTTCCTGTGCCTAGTCTCAGCCTTATTATGCTCCCCATCAAAAATCATTACCATCTGATCAAAACTTAGAGTACCCTCCATACAAATCAAAAAAATTTCACATTTTTTCACTTCAAAATTCTATCTATAGGCGTGAATAGACCTCGGGCGGAATGAGAATGAAATTTTTGTCCGCTGCGATTTTCTCTATGAAAATGCATACTTATTGTCGTCGAATATGTGGCAAATGTTGGGGAATTCCATAAGCTACAATCCAAAAACGGTTCCATAATTTTTCTGGGCCATTTTATGTATTATTTTTCGATTCCCCGGTCATTTCACTGTGGAAAATATCTAATGACCGGGGAATCGAAGAACAATACATAAAATGGCCGTTTTTGGGTTGTAGCTTATGGAATTCCCCAGCATTTGCCAAATATTCCACGACATTTTCATTGAGAAAATCGCAGTTGACAAAAATTTCATTCTCATTGCGCCCAAGGTCTATCCAGGCCTTATAATAGAAAAAAAATTATGTCTTAGAACGTCATATAATCAGTCAGTTAATTGTAGTCTTCTTAATGTAAATCCAAAAGTTTGTACCAGAGCGTGCCTAACAAGTACAAAAAATCGAGTTTGAAGATTGCACGATACTCGATATATTCGCAAATAGCCTTAGAACTGATACCACAAACCTTCAAACTCGATTTTTCGTACTTTTAAGTAAGGATGTCAAAAACCGGTCGGTTAGTCCGAAAACCGGTACTTTCAAAACGGTTAACCGGTTTATTTTCGGTTTTTTCCTCCTCCGGTTTTAACCCGGACGGTTCTTTGTTCATCCGGTTGAAACCGGAAAAAAAATTCTTTCAAATTCATACAATTTTTCATATTTTCTTGATTTTTCAGTCAGCAATTCTATTACTTGTCCCCTATAAAAAAAATTGCGTTTGCAAATTTCAGCACTTACTTATTTGAAGGGTCAATAAAAACAAAAGTAGTTGTGAGAGCGCTCTCAGGAGAACATAATATGGAAATGGCACAACAGCCGTTGAATTCAAAAATAAGTTTACATTGCCTAAATAGTAATTAATAAATCGCAACATTTGATAAAAAAATCAAAAACCGACCCCACATAACCTCACACTTGAACTTGCCAACGGATACAGTGCTTGTCATCAGATTAGCACACCCCTTCGCATGAATAGTTTCGGCTGATTTCCAACCAAACTAAAAGAGCTAAATTTTCAAAATTATAACTGTTAATAGTATATTCAATTCTAAATTAATTAACACAAAAAGAATTGGGTTCACATTTTTTAATATTGATTTATAATTGTTTTTCGAAAAAGAACACACAAAATAGCCATTTAAAATTTGTCACCAGGATAGCACATGCAATTTCTTTTTTGTCTATCTTTCACAATTAAAAACATAGGACCCCCAATTTTTTGTGGTTCTTTCAGTAAGATATTGACTTTAATATGAATAAGGAAAAATCATCATCTGCGGAAGAGGGACCAAAATTTAAGGCATACAAGGAGTCAAGGCGGTCAAAAAGTGAAATTTCGAGAAAAAAATAATAAAAGTTGATAAGTTGATTCTGAATTCATGTGTAATAAGTAGCGTTAAGGTAAAAATATTAGATGCGATAAGAATTGAGTACATGTCAATCCTTATGAGAGAGTAATTTTGAGAGAAACATCTGGCCCTCATGACTCGGTCGCAAGGACTAGGGTAAATTTTGATATTAAGGCGAGCCTATCTTTTGTTCAAACAGTGATAATAAAACTCCACATTTCAAGAAACGAAAACTAAAGAATAAACTCCAACTTTACTTTCCCCGATTGAAAATACGTTAAAACTAATCATGAGAACATTTGATATGGAAGAAAGAATGGCGGTATGTTATCTTTTCGGATAAAAAGAAGTTCACTTTAGAAGAGTAACACAATTATAATGTCTACTTCCAGGATCTTTGATAGGAAGGACACCATTAGGATCGCATTCATTGTCGGACAGATTGTGTAATGGTCTCGAGGGTCAAGTGATACTCTGAGATGATACTTCTTTTTATTCGAAAATACAACATAGCGCCATTTTTTATTACATGTCAAGTGCTCTCGAGTTTAATTTAAGCGCATTTTCCTTTAGTTTTTGTTTCTTTAGATGTGGAGCATTTTTGTATCACTATTTGAACAACAGGCTCGCCTTGATGTGAAGATTTACCCTAATCCTTGCGACCGAGTCATGAGGGCTCGATGCTTCTCTCAAAATTACTCTCTCATAAGGATTGACAAGTACTCAATTTTTATCGCCTCTATTATTTTTACCTCAACGCTACTTATTACACACGAATTCGGAATCAACTTATCGACTTTTATTAATTTTTTCTCGAAATTTCACTTTTGGACCGCCTTGACTCCTTGCAACCCTTAATTTTTGATCCCTCATCCGTAGATAATGATTTTCTCTTATCCATATTAAAGCTAATTTATTAATTAAACAACAACAAAAAATTGGGGGTTCTACGTCCTCAATTGAGGAAGATCGACAAAAAAGAAATTACATGTGCTATCCTGATGACAAATTTTAAATTGGTATTTTGTGTGTACTTTTTCGAAAAACAATTATAAAACATAAGTAAAAAATGGAAACACAATACTTTTTGTTTTAATTAATTTAGAATTGAATAGACTATTAACAGTTATAATTATGAAATTTTAGCTCTTTTAGTTTGGTTGGAAATCAGCCGAAGCTATTCATGCGAAGGGGTGTGCTAATCTGATGACGAGCAGTGTACATACGCAGTCGAAAACATAACTGCAATTCCCCGATTATCTTCAGACTCACGAAATTTAGTGCAGTAAAAATATCCCAATTCAGGCATCCAAATAGAAAAAAATAGAGTAAGGCTAATTTTTGTTGTTTTTGAATCAGTGGGATCCCAGGAAACTGATTTTGCTAAAAAAAATTTTGATCGGAAAGGTCCCAAAAAGGACAAAAATGGATACTCTTTAATCCTTGACCGGAGGTCGGCATGCGGGGTATCATATCAAAGGGGACGTCGAGTACATTACATATCCGGTGTTCGTTTCCTGTTTCAAGGACCCTCAAAGGAATAAATCGAGCTTAAATGGAAAATTTTCGAGTTTCCCGTGTATCTTTCCAAAGACATAACTATGAGAATAATTCAAGTTGTCCCTACTTTTATCACTTTTCAGAATCTATAATAGCTGGAGATTCTACCATAAAATTTGCTAAGAAAAAAGTTTATCGGAAAGCTTTGAAAAAGGACATAAAAGGATACTAATTTAACACCTTGATCGAACGTGGGCATGTGGGGTGTCATATCAAAGAGGACGTCGAGTGCATTGCATGTCCGGTGCTTGTTTCCTGTCTCAAGGACACTAAATGGAATAAGTCGGTCTTAAATGGAAAATTACGGCTTTAGAAAGATGCAGATACGGGAAACACAAAAATTTTTAAGTTGAGCCCAATTTTCTCCTTTGAGGGTCCTTGGAACAAGTAACAAATGCCAGATATGGAATGTACTTGACATCCTCTTTGATATGATACCCCACATGCCCACGTTCGACTAAGGTGTGCAATTAGTGTCCTTTTATGTCCTTTTTCAAAGCTTTCCGATCAACTTTTTTCTTAGCAAATTTTATGGTAGAATCTATGGTAGCTATTATAGATTCTGGAAAGTGATAAAAGGAGTAACAACTTAGATTATTCTCGTAGTTATGGCTTTGGAAAGATACACGGGAAACGCGAAAATTTTCCATTTAAGCTCGATTTATTCCTTTGAGGGTCCTTGAAACAGGAAACAAACACCGGATATGTAATGTACTCAATGTCCCCTTTGATATGATACCCCGCATGCCGACCTCCGGTCAAGGATTAAAGAGTATCCTTTTTGGGACCTTTCCGATCAAAATTTTTTTTTAGCAAAATCAGTTGTAGATTCCTGGGAGCCCACTGATTCAAAAACAACAAAAATTACCCTTACTCTATTTTTTTCTATTTGAAATGCTAATGACTGCACTAATTGAAACTCCATCAATTTGCATTTGACCGTTCTGAATTAATCTATTGTTATGTATTTGCATTGCAATAGTATATAAACAAAAGGAACAAAACAATCTCTCATTTCGTTTCCTGGCTTTTGCTTACATTTTATTAAACTTTGTCGAACCATGTGTAAGCACCATTCTAGTAGCGAAGAATTTCATAGTATCAGTCGCCATATACTCTCCAATTAATTGTACAATCAAGCTTCTTTCTTTCAGATTCCACTACCGATTTCAATAGATAAAATGAGTTTTCTACACAGAAAATGAGCTTTCTCAGCACAAAAATTAGCTTTATTGTACAATTGATTGATATTGATAGCAGACTCTATGAATGAAATTGACGTGTTTAATTTTCCGTCTATAAAATTTCGTCTCCGTCTATAAAATTTGTTGTATATGTTGTTTATGTATTCTTTACTCTACTCTATTGTTGCGAAATATATGCTTATTTCAAACCGAAAATTTGTTTTAAATTTACCGAATATCTTTTTATCTTTATCTTCTTTCCATACACTCGGAGACAAATATAATGCCTTTACCTTTTTATAACGAAGATCTGGATTCCTAATCTACAAATCGAGTCTTTTTCCACGGGGTCACCCACACACTCCCGTTACATCCCCAAAATTGACCGTTTTCAGTATTGAATAGGAATAAGCCGAAATGTCAGTTACCGTTATACCTAAAAAATTAATGCCAATGCGTCTGTAGTCCCAATGAATGGATCTGAAGACCATTTCCCCAAAAATCACCCTTGTTTCCCCGCTGTAACCCTTTTCAAATTGACCATTTTCAGTACTGGATGTAATATCGGGCGAATCTTCATCCAGTACATATCTCCAAAATAGGTTTTTCTAAGAAAAAAAGTTTTCTTTGCGGAACATTTCTAACTTAAACTCATATATCGAAGGCAGAAAACAAATCGAAGCTGCGACTACCATAGGAGCCCTAAATCGCAAATACATTCTTTCTAAAAAAAAATCCTTTCTTCCTTTACCTCTCTTAACGAATGCTCAGATAAATTTGCATTTATCGAGTTCACATAACATTATGAACGGATAAAACATGAAGGTTATGGGTTGCAATAGAAACACCACCCCAAAAAGTAATTTTTCTAAATGCTGATTTAAAATTCAAAAAAGGACATTTCGCATGTTGTTTTCTAGGCAGGTTAAGATAAAAACAGAAATCGTGTCCTGCCAAAGACACAACGGATACGACCATTAATCTATTGGACAATACTATTTCGAATCTACTACGTGCTGCCGTCAAGATTAGCAGAGGCAATTGGCAAATGCCAGCCTAATGTACCCCAAGTGGCAAGATCAAACTGATTTTTTTTTTTTTCAATTTTTGGTGTTAAGAATATTATATTATCAATATTAGGGAGGCCTAATCCTAATGTTAAGAATATTATATTATCAATATTAGGGAGGCCTGAACCGATCGAAATTGATTGGAAAGAATATGCAAAAATATCATAAATAAATAAAAATTTATTTTTGGCATAGGCATAAACGATTAAGCCATCTTGTATTATAATTCACTAATCCGGCCAAAAAGTGGTCCATGGATTGATTCAGCCTTTAGCCCATATTTTCAGCCGAGAAGCGTGTGCGCCTACGGACAGCTAATATTTTCCAGTATAAATGTTTGTGTTCGTAGCGACGACTCATGTGATGATCGACATGTGCCTTTAGTTCATAGTCGATACTATAGGAAAGTGGCATAACTCCAATCTGCGAAGTAGAGCACACGCTCCAATTTTGGATATCTCAGGGGTTTTCGGGGCAAGAGGGTTGTGCAAAATGTACACTAGAGCTTGTGCACAGCGCGTTGTAAATTGTATGAACTAAATTCTAGAAGAAGAGAGATTGTGTTGCATGCGTCTGTTCTGTTGAAATTGCGATGGATGAAATTTAAACGGGCAATTTCTTTAAAGCATAAATAAAAAATTTCTGGCGCGGCCGAAATTTGGATACCCTTCGCTCCCCTCGGCCTAAAAGTTTTTTCGGGCGCACCTATGACTTGTGTTCAATACTCCCGGCTTCCATGCTTTTCCTTGAATTTTCACATACGTTCCGTGGCGAAGATTTATTGGGGGAAGCGGGACACGTGGGTTTCTTAGAAGAACCAAACAGGGGGGGGGGAGGTTGTACGGCAGCCTATGAACGCATGGCCTTTCCATCAATTTTTATGTATGTTTGTGGCATCAATTAAATCACATTTCTATGAGATTTGGTTGAAATTGGTGGACAAATAAAAAAGTTTTTCTTCAAAGAACCTAATTTGGGGGTTGGGTTTATATGCCAGCCCCATGACCCCATGGTCCTATTTCATTTATTTTCACGTTTGTTATGCGGGATCAATAGAAATATAATTTTCTGAGGTTTGATTGAAATTGGTGTGCAAATAAAAACGTTTTTCTTAGAAAAATTTGATTTGGGGAGCTAGGTTTGTATGACAGCCCCATGACTTCATGGTCCGATTTTGTCCATTTTGACATATGTTTTGTGGTATCACGAGAAACACATTTGTGCCAAATTTGATTGATTTGGATAAGAAAATAAAAAAGTTTTTCTTAGAAGAACCTAATTTGGCGGACTTGGTTTGTATGGCAGCCCCACGACCCCATTATCCGATTTGATCAATTTGTACATATGTTGTGTGTCAGTAATGAAAACACATTTGTGTGAAATTTGATTGAAATTGCTCCATAAATAAAAAAGTTTTTCTAAAAAGAACCTATGCTATGCGGTTGAGTGATCCCGGGGCGAACCTAGTTCGCGCCAGAGCTCGACGGTTTCCGGGGGCGAGCAATATAAGGCAGTCCAATTACATTGTGGAGAAGCTGAGGGTTGCAAGCTGGAATGTCGGTTCCATGACGTCAAAGAGCGAGGAGATTGAGGATATCATGAAGCGGAGAGGGATAGACATTATGTGCGTGCAAGAGACAAAGTGGCGAAATACCCATATCGACAGAGCCCGGTTTCTTACGAATTCCATGAAGTACAAATTGTACTACTATGGAATTACAAACCAAAGAAACGGAGTTGGCATTATTCTGGCGTCGTCTTTACTTGGCAGTATAATAAGTGTCGCGAAGAGAAGTGACCGCTTGATCAGCATCAAATTGGTTATCTGCGGAAGGGTGTGGAACGTAATAAGTGACTACGCTCCCCAAGTGGCACTGCCACCAGAAGAAAAAGAGGCATTTTGGAACGACGTTGACACCCTAATTCAGACCATTCCAAAAACCGAATTGGTGTTCTTGGGAGGAGATTTAAATGGCCATGTGGGTGAATCAAATTATGATTACGAGGATTGCCATGGTGGAAAGGGTAGCCCTTCAACGGTCAGAAATGATGAAGGTGAAGCTATTCTGACCATGTGCAGATCGCAAGGTTTGGTCGTCCTAAATACATGGTTTGTGAAAAACGAGAGACACCTAATCACCTACAGTAGTGGACACGGAGATAGGAAACACGAAACGCAGATCGATTACCACCTCTGTTTCGATTTTATGAGAAGGTGGGTAAGAGACTGCAAGGTGATCTTGGGTGAATCTGTCGTCAGCCAACATCGTTTGCTCCTGTCAGAATTTATTTTGAAAGCAGGAGGAGCAAGAAATAGAAGAACTCCCAAGCCTGTCGAAAAAATCAAGTGGCACAATCTCACGACAACTTTGAACCTGTAGTAACTCCATTCATTAATAAAATGACGGAGTGGTTTCAAAACAACATAAACTGCACCGAGCACAGTCCAACACAAATGTGGAATAGTTTCGCTGAAATGTCAGTAGGTGAGGCGGAAAAGGCACTTGGAGTTTCGAAAGGTCCACTCCACACGAAGAAAGAAACATGGTGGTGGAACACCGAAACTAAGGAAGCAGTGCAAGCCAAATCGAACGCATTTAAGGCATGGACGAAATGTGAGTCAAGCAGTGAAACCGAACGAGTTCAACTTCGCGAAAATTATATGCAATGCCGGAAGAAAGTAAAGCGCTTGGTAGTTCAAGCAAAGGCGAAGGCAGCTGAGAAATTCTACCAAGAATTAGAAACTCAGACTGCGACCGAAGGACCGTCTTTGCGCGAGAGACCTAAGCACGACGCCGGGATATTTAGGGTCGCAGCCCAAAGGAGAAGGAACGCTCGGGAAATACAGGCGCCAAAGTACGTGGAGGACTCGCAAGGAAGGAACTTCTAAATGAAGAATTTCCTCGAGCATTTCTTCAAGATGTTTAGCCGAATACCACAAATATTGAAGATATCTCAGAGGAAGAGGTGATGGAGGCAATGCATCAGATGAAACCCGGAAAGGCAGTCGGCTCGGACAAAATCCCCGCGGAATTTTGGTTGAAAATGGAAAATGTCGGGCTTAGTTGGCTCACAGTTCTCTCCAACAAAATCAAAGGTGGGCAACCGATGCCTGATGCTTTCAGGGAAAGTTTTCTTCTTCCTTTCTATAAGAACAAGGGAGACTCACGCAAACTCAACAACTATAGGGCTATAAAGTTAACACCTCATACACTAAAGATCTACGAGCGAGTTGTCTGCAACCGATTGAGAAAGATTGTGCGGTTGAATGACAATCAATGCGGCTTTGTTGAAGGTCGATCTACAGTCGATGCGATTCAGTGCATTCGTATTGCGATGGAAAAGTATAGAGCAGCACGAAGGGACTTGTACTTTGTGTTCATCGATTTGGAGAAGGCATTCGATAGAGTACCTCGCGATCTGATTTGGTTGGCCTTGAGAGCACTTAATGTCCCCGAGGCATACGTCAGGATGATACGAGACATGTATGAGGGAGCTACGACTAAGGTTAGATGCACAGCCGGTGAATCAGAAGAATTTCCGGTGAATGTCGGAGTACACCAGGGCAGTGTATTGAGTCCGTTGCTCTTCAACATCATCATGTGCTACTTATTAACACGTGTCTCCGCCGGCCTAGAAATATCTCTTCTTTTTGCTGATGATATAGTCCTCAGTAGCCCAAACATCGTTGCCTTGCAAGCTGCGCTTACAAAATGGTGTGACATTCTGGAGGAACATGGACTGAGGGTAAGTATAACAAACACTGAGTTCTTATGCTGCCAATTCTCAGACCCAAATGCACCGATACCTGAAATGTACGTCAAAGGAGAGCAGCTTAAGTCTTGTACCAAGTTCATGTACCTTGGTTCGATGGTGAACAGCGGAGCTACATGCGATGATGACATCAAACATAGCACAAAGGTTGGGTGGATGAGGTGGAGAGAAAACTCTGGAGTTTTCTGCGATAAGAAAATGCCACTGAAGCTAAAGGGCAAGTTGTACAAAACGGTTGTACGTCCCGCACTCATGTATGGATCAGAATGCTGGACCATGTATGAAGGTTACGCGAAACAAATGACAGCATGTTAGTTGGTGTAACCAAAAAGGATCACATCAAGAGTAGCTACATCCGAGGCAGCTTGTCCATAGACCAACCAATCACCGAAAAGCTCGAATGCCGACAAATGGATTGGTATCGCCATGTCCAAAAGCGTCCGCCTGAGAACCCCGCATAGAAAGCCATATCAATGGAAGTTCCACTGGATGGACCCAGGGCCAGAGGCAGACCGAAGAACACCTGGATGTGTCGAATGAAAAAGCAACAACAACGCATTGGTCTCGGCGATGACACGATCCAAGATAGAGCTGCCTGTAGAAATATGCTGAGAAATTATCGCCAAAACGGGCGATGTGCCTACACCGCAGGTCGAGCAACGCGGAACCATGGAGCGGTATAAAAAACGATGCAAGGAAGAAGAAGATAATAACCAAGAGTTGCCAAAATCACTCGATTCAAGTGAAATCACTTCTACAACGGCATACATACTATCTACTATCAACATCGTAAAGTGTGCAACTAAGGGGCGACCATTTACCCTCTTGCCCGGGGCGGCGTAAGACCTAGAGGGGGCGCAGCTATCGCCTTAGAGAATGCTCTCCCGAGCGCCAAGAGACAATCCAAGAATAGAACGATCAATATTGTAGCGGTAGACAACAAGGGAACTTTTACCGATGTAATCGTAACATATTATATATGTATTGTTAAACCATCATGTTATTCCAAGGACATTAGTATTATTTATATTAATAAAACCAATCACCTTGATTTCATACACTATTCCGTATATTTTATTATAAAATGTAAGTTGTCTTAAGCACTATAAAAGATTAAAGATTTAAATATCTCCTAGTCTCGACGTTTCTTTAACATTTCTGACTACACAAAACATAGTAACAATATATTATGAATCTATAAAAAAATCTTTACAATACATAATCATGTAGTACGGAATAAATATGTATTATGATTATATGCAAAAAATAGATGTTCTGTTGCACATTATAATAATTTATGAATTATTACAAGAAAAAATCACTAAAGAACAGGATAAAGTATGTAAAAGATTTTGTGTCGCCATACCGAACGTAAAAAATTGTGCGTATTGACGTTCCCCTAAAGGGGACCGACTTCGAATCGTCCTCTCAATTGGGTTATCCGCTTCTAGATCTATATCTTCGCTTTTACAAATCGTCCCAAAAGTCATAGAAGCTTCTCTTCCTGTCTTTGGCTCGCATACGATAGATAGTCAAAGATTTCTATAATCTCGTGTTCGTCTTACACAAAGCACCAAATACGCGCATGTCAAAACGCCTTGTCATCTTCTTCTTTTTCGTTTTTATAAATTTATGAATAGTACGTTGATATAAAGTGGCGATATGATAAAAATGCATGACATCCAAAAAACTATTATGAAGGATTTTTTTTAGATATTCTCTTGTTTCGCTTTTTTATTGTGAATTTCCGGACATTATTTTTATTTTTCTATAAATGTATAGAGATAAGCTAATTATGTTTGGATATCATTTTCAAGTTCTCCGTTTATCTTTTGATTATAGTTGCTTCCAAAGATATAATATGTAGATAATGCATTAATATGTAGGATTTTCCGAATTTATTTGTTTTTATTCTGTTGATTTTGAGCCGAATTTGTAAGTTTCGAGACAACTCGCGTCAATGCACGATTTTCGGCACGCAGTCGTTCATTTTCAGTCTTGTATTTTTGTAGTAGCTGTATACAGAGTATAATAATAATATGCGAAAAAGGGTTAAAAATTTAGTAAAGCGAAATTTTTACATGTTTTCTCATAAGTTTTGTTATAAAAGATTATTAAATGCGTTAGGAGTTTTTTTTTTATATTTATTGGATTTAATCACATTTTTGTTATTATTAACAAATTTATGCGTGCATTTGTGTAATTCAGAGGATTAAAAAGAGAAAATTTAAAGCTTTTCATAAATATGTAGGCTGTATGTAGAGAATCAAAAATGTGACCGTGTGTTGATTGGTTCAAGATACTGTCGAAATATTAACGAACACGATTTCTAAAAACATGCAGAAATATGTGAAAACATATTTATCAATAAACAACACACATCTATAAAGCAAAGCATCGTAGAAATTTGCTTTGGGATTCATTTGTAGATAGACCTTCACAATTGAGGAGATTTATTATATATACACCCACCTTCGGCAATGACGGTTAGCCTATTTTGTATTAGAATTTAGAGGTGCAGCGTTAAAAATGTAGAATTATTTGTATACTCGCTTACAACTTAGTATGTTCTGACATCTTCCCATTTCTTCTTGTTACTGTTAGGAAGTGCATTGAAAAATCGATATATCAGATCGATTTCTGGATCTAGTCAGAGTCGATAGTGCAAAAGACGCCTGGTGAAATTCCCCTGTTCAATATTCACCCGGAAAAAAAATCCACCTGTTCAATTTATTAGAACCGAAATTCCCTTACCTTAGCAAAATAAAAAATTCGAAGAGCACAATCCACCCATTTCAAACCCAATTAATGTTTTTTTGTCGCAATATCTAAAGCAGAACTGCGCCGGCATTCTCTAAGGCGAGAAGCGACGGGCGACAGTCACTTTGATTTTTTGAGTATCGTCTAACGCTGAAACTGACAAGTTATAATCCTGCAATAATTGAGGATACCCAAAGGTATAATTGATCATAGCATGTAGCAATTTCACATTCATTATGTTGTCAGCATTAGTGTTAGCGACTGTCGCCTATCGCCTTAAGGTTTGTGTTCGTAGAGACGACTCATGGGATCATCGCTCAGCGATCGTAGTTTGGCATCCAATTTCCAGCCGTATTTAAATATTATGTGAATGGTTATAGTTTCCTAGTATCGACTATGGACTAAAGGAACATGTCTGTATAGAAAATATACCCATATAGTGCTCAAAACCGGTGATTTCACTTCGATCGCTGAGCGATGATCCCATGAATCGTCTCTACGAACACAAACCTTTAAAGGTTTGTGTTCGTACAGACGACTCATGGGATGATCGCTCAGCGATCGCACTTAAACTATCGGTTCCTAGCATTTTATGAGTATATTTTCTCCGAATGGTTTTACTTTCCCAGTATCGACTATGGATTAAAGGAACATGTCTGTATAGATTATATGCCCATATAGTGCTCAAAACCGGTGGTTTAACTTCGATCGCTGAGCGATGATCCCATGAGTCGTCTCTACGAACACAAACCTTAACAGAATGCCAGCTCGGAACTATAAAGATTCCAGTTATTACGATAAAAATTTCAATTTGAAATAATTGGATTTGTTTTCTTTCTGGATTTGTTTTCTTTCTGGATTTGTTTTTGTTCAAGTAGACCACGTACCATACCATATGTTTTCCCATGAACCTCGAATGCTTACCAGTGGAAAGCAGAACTATCTTACCTGTATTTGCTTTTAATACTCAATCCGGCCATTAGAACGAAATTACAATAACCAATCAACATTAATTTAATCAAACATGAAACAACATCCAAGACAGCACAGTGTTAAATTGAAGCTTCAAACAAACTTGAACCAATCTGCATTTAAACGTGTTCTATAGTGAAATGGAGATCTAAATAGTTTTTGGTGTATGTAGATACAGTGACGACCAACATTAATCTGATCAATCTCGTATAGAGTGGAAAATCAATTGTATAATAAATTTGTAACGGAACCGATTAGGTTTCCCAAATTAAATAATGCTTAAGTAAGTATAATATGTGTGTGTGCAATGATACATTGTTTTTGTTTTTTTCTTAAACCCAAATGTGTATAATGTAGCTGCACGGACATGTAAAACGCAATACTTTACAAATTATAAATTATGAAAAAAAATAAACAAAGTGACAAAATTGGTAAATTTTGTTGTCCTCTCTGTTTTTTTTTATTTCTGTCTTTTAACCGATTCCAGAAAATATAAAAACACAATGTTATTTTTAAAGGGAACGCAACAACAAAAATTAAGCATTGTGTCATGTTATATTTTGCCGTAGGGTAATGTCAAATTTTCTTTTTTTTTTTATTTAAAAAATATTTTTATTTATAATATTGAAGTTTAAATTTGCATTTTTATTTTATATATAGATTTTGCCATTAAGTATTGCATAGAGGCAGAGTAAGTTTGTTCAACAGATAAGAAAATGAAACAAAAATTGATGCACTTACCTTAAGCTCTTCTTCCATTTCGGAAAGTTTTCGTTCCATTGCTCGTCGTTCACGTTTTTCTAGCTCTGATAGTGAATTTTTAGTTGTCTGAAATTGAGGGGAAAAGAAAAGAAATGGATTTGTGGTTAATATTTGGATATTCTTATTAGTGTTCCAGAAACAACAAAGAGAGAAATATTTGCTCGAAATTTTGTTCAAAATCGTCTAATTGAAACGAATTTCTATCATAACTAATGGTCGTATACGTCCTGTTTTTGGCAGGACAGTCCTGCTTTTTCGACTGTAACTTGCCGAACGGGCCAAACCTCGAAAGTCCTGCTTTTATCCGGCTTTGTCCTGTTTTCGAACAGCGTATGGACATCTCAAATGACGAATAAATTTAATGAAAACTACACTTAAATTGTGTAGAAATTTACAAATCAATTGTATGAACGAGCCTTCATCTAGTAGGATCATAGGCGACCAAGTCGGCTTTTTATATTGTCTAAGTCCCGCTAGAGAGGAGATCGCAAGTATTTATTGCTCCTGAAGCCTCATGAGACGTTATTTGCACACATTGTCAATAAATCGGTCTTTTAAATATTACATCTTAAAACAGCATAGCTATATAACAATTTTGGACACAATGTTCAGAGCAGATTTATAGACCCGCAGACGCGACCACGTTCGCCAATTGATTGTTCTTTACTGGTTAAGTCCTGGTTCATTCTTGATAAATACAGTATACTCGTATATAAGGACATCGGTTATACAGGGTTATTAGTTAAGTCGACCTATTCCCTGCAACACGTTATAATAGGGTCAAAATGCAACAAAATGAGGCCATAAATGTTAGGCCGATTTTCAATGGTCACTGAGATATATTAATTTTTAGGTTTTTTTGAAATAACCTAGAATTTTGCCATTTAAAGTAAGAATTAAAAAAAACTACTAAGGTAATGGGCTTAAACTTATTTGTGGATTTTTGTCAACACTATAGCAGACATTTCTTAATCATTTAAAATTTCAAAAACCCATCAAAATTCGAAATTTTTAATTTTTTTTCTTAAATTTTTTTAAAGATATTTTTTAATGTAGTATTACTAAAAAAAATTATATGACATGGAGTCTGCAGACCACTGAAAAAACATACGCGTGTTGTCAGCTTTCCAAAAAGGTGTCAATGTCAATACAAATATTTGAAATAATTGAAACAGCTAGCCGCAACTTGTTCGGGGACCATCATTTCGTTTGATAAAAAATTAAATAAATGTCATTAAATTCAAAATGCATCGTACGAGTACGTCTAATGTACTGCTTTATTTCATTTTTTATCAGACGAAATGATGGTCCCCGAACAACTTGCGGCTAGCTGTTTCAATTATTTCAAATATTTGTATTGACATTGACACCTTTTTGGAAAGCTGACAATACGCGTAAGTTTTTCCAGTGATCTGCAGACTCCATGTCATATAATTTTTTTTAGTAATACTACATTAAAAAATATCTTTAAAAAAATTTAAGAATTTTTTTTTTATTTAAAATTAAAAATTTCGAATTGTGATGGGTTTTTGAAATTTCAAATGATTAAGAAATGTCTGCTATAGTGTTGACTAAAATACAAAAATAAGTTTAAGTAGTTTTTTTTTTAATTCTTACTTTAAATGGCAAAATTCTAGGTTATTTCAAAAAAACCTAAAAATTAATATATCTCAGTGACCATTGAAAATCGGCCTAACATTTATGGCCTCATTTTGTTGCATTTTGACCCTATTATAACGTGTTGCAGGGAATAGGTCGACTTAACCAATAACCCTGTATAGATGTATCGGCTATAACGACGGAGTTCCCGGGTCTCAAGATTTATGAAGCGCCTGTAATGTAATTTTTGAAGGATATAGCGACCGATCGGTTATAACGGCGGAGTTTTTACGGCCAAAGAGGCCTGTGTAGTGATACGTTTTACGTGCAAAGATGGAGTGTAAATAAAATTTAAAATGCACAAAATTCATCATTTGCAAAAAAGTCAGAAGGTTCCTGTCGTCCCTTCAATATTTATCGGAATGTAACTTGCCCTTCGCACAACATACCATTGCATTGCGAGAAAAAAAATTCAGAAAGATGTGATGGGACCTGTTTTAGTGCAAATAAAATGTGATATGAATTTAGGATTTTCTCATGACGCGACGTTTTAAAAACCGTAGAAACTAAATCAAAATGCGCTGCATCGTGAGTTAAAAGAATTTAAAAACACGCAACCACGCTTCAGTTTCATCGACGTCATCGGTATAAAAACAGTTTCCAGAATTAGGTTGGTTGGTTCTTTTCGTTTACATGTTCCACAAATACAGATTAACGAAAAGAACCGGAGATTATTATTTCTGATCCACAAAATGGCAGTTAGGGAATCAAAACGGCATTGCGGAAGATACGCAACTGTTGTCTTTCGTAACCTCACCCATGGTAAGCAGTTCCCAATGAAGGTATGCTGAAAACCCTATTTAGGGCATGCATAGGCCTAAGGTTGATGCCCAAAGTGATTCTCAAAGAAGTGAGCACATCAAATAAAAATCTCCTCTGATCGAACTACATTGAAACAAGCATTTGAGCTTGACAAAAAATCCACACTTATTGCTGCCAAATTCGAAAGGCACACAAATATTACAGCGGCATTTGTGTTTCTGGTTGTACTTCTATCTGTCCTGCTTTTTGACTAGCATTGTCCTGTGAAACGACGATATTTGGTGGATTTGCCCTGCTTTTTACGTTCAAAAATATACGAGCGTTAATCGTAACAGTAAATTTAACAAAAATCTCAACTTTTTTCGAGTTTGGCGTAATATCATGAGCCAGATTAGACATATGTACCCTAAATTTGACCATATGCTGATCTGATGCTAAAAGGATAATAAATTGAAATTTAGCACGCAACAGGTATTGCATCCGAAAAATTACACGCTTTAAGGAGGTACGCTGTCCTTAATAAAAATAAATAACAGGCGCGACAATCCAGCATTGGACTAAGGCCGCACGCTCAGCAGTGTTATTTATCCCCATAAATGGGTACTCGTTTAACATCTGAGTGAGATCATAGTCCGTCACAAGCTCGTGAGTTCGAAAAACACCATGGAACACGGTGAGATTCGAACTCATGAGCCTGTGCACCGAAGGTGCTCGCACTAACCGCTAGACCAGCCAGACTACGCTGTCCTTAATATTGAGTGTTTATTGACACACAGGGAATCCTGGTGTACACCTCGCAGCATCGTTTAATTCAAAAATAAAAATGTTTCTTCCCGAAACTATGGATCATTACCATGTATGTCGTATGAAAAACTGTAAACAGTAAATTATGACGCATTAACACTTTTTTTTCACACCCCTACAAACCTAAGTCAGTCGAAACCCGTGTGCCTTCCACAATTTTCTTGAAACTGAAACACTCTAGTGTCTAGTCAGTCGTTGTATCCAAATATTTTCGGTATACACCATGACCAACAAGAAACTGAGTCCAATAGCAATAGTGAATCACTTCCGATTGACCAATACAGCAATATCAAGTATGGCATTGCCACGCGCCCATCGTCCCCCCGAACACTGTTGGTATTTTTAGTGAAATCCTCCTCATGTACCAAGTACACTTTCTTAGAAACAATCATCTTCTGCCATAATTTTTAGGGTGCTTCATTTCCTGTGCATGCTCATAAGAACAGCTGACACTTTTTGCTTCACAAATTCAAGCGCAAACGGTAATCTTCTCATTATTCGCAGCAGAAATGGCATACATTCATAAGCCATGGACCGGGATGAAAGTTCGGGTAGATGTTTTGGATGTACAGGTCTATTCGAGCCAGATATGACGCAAATTCTCAACCTCGTCGCCGGTTGTCATGATGATACAGTCGGTCGCATAGGACATTATACGGATCTTACACAAACACCCTCAAGTGCTTTCTCAAGTTTTATTGCAGTCAAGGGCTCAGTTATAAACCAACGGTCCCTTCATCGATTAAGCTAAAGTAATTTTGGTGGCTGTCGGAAGTCTCATCTACTCCGACTAAATAAGTGGCAGAGAGCGCGCTGTCTATTCTCACTGCAATGGCAGGTCAGTTGATAATTTTTGTGTGTTTGAGACATTGGAGGAACTGCTTCTATATCTGACTGAACCGCTCACTCAAGATTTCGACAAATAATGATATCAACAGTTGTTGTAAATAGTAGCGACTCAAGAGATGTTTTTGTTTAATTTTGTTTTACGCCTGCCGTCCATTACCTGCTTCGAGCGGCGCGGCGCTTCCGCGTTTAACGCCTGCCGTCCATTACCTGCTTCGAGCGGCGCGGCGCTCCCGCGTTTAAAGCTTTTCCGAATTTTAATGGCGTAACCAAGCAAAATATGGCGTAACTATGCAAAATAAACAAAAATTCCATTCAATACAATGGAAAAGCTTTCTGAATATTGTGTGTGCTTATACCTTTTACTAGTAAAAGCTTTTTTTCGCACATTTTGTGAAAGCTTTGCCGCTGGAGCGCCGCGCCGCTCAAGTTTACGCTTGCAGTGGAAGAGAGCCCTAAAGCTTTTCCGAATTTTGATGGCGTAACCAAGCAAAATATGGCGTAACTATGCAAAATAAACAAAAATTCCATTCAATACAATGGAAAAGCTTTCTGAATATTGTGTGTGCTTATACCTTTTACTAGTAAAAGCTTTTTTTTCGCACATTTTGTGAAAGCTTTGCCGCTGGAGCGCCGCGCCGCTCAAGTTTACGCTTGCAGTGGAAGAGAGCCCTAAGGGTCACAGGAAATCGAATTTTCTTTCCCGTACTTGCGTGCCGCATTTAAAGTATAATCTAGTACACCAATGATTTTTCGCGTCAAATTATGAGTTTTCTTTGGCCGAATATCTGTGGCGTCGAAATTTATTAACGCGGAAAAATTACTAAGTAAGGTATTATCCAAACAAAGCTACGTATGTAATTAGAAATGAAGCGTAAATTTAACTTTTTTTTTATCGATGACTGAAAGAACTTTAGAAGTCTTCCTAAGACAACAAAGCAAATGAAGACATGGTTTATACAACGTGCGCCGTGGGGTATTTCTTTGCCATCCATAAGCATCGTTACTAACTGCATAAGAGGATTGAACTACTTTCTCTAAGTCGGCGTCGAGAGATCTCTCGAAAAGGCCGAAAAGCAGAGACTGACGGTGATAGCATTTTAGACTTTGCCGTGGAAGCGATGGAGCACTAAATATTGAATTCAATAAATCATGAGTACCGAAGCCACTTGAATTAAAAATGGCGACTCCCGGCATTTTAGGCGTTTCGTCGCGAAGACCAGACTGCACAGTTTGTTGCATTAACTAAAATTTCCATTGGTTCACCACTCTCCAAGGTGTCTTGATTCATGAATGGGTTGTCCGGAAGGTCCGTATAGTAGCAAATACATTATTTAGATAACAGACTATTTTGGTCGCATATTGGTAATATTTTGGTTTCTTGATGCAAATGGTCCTGGGAAGGCCAACAGAAATCCCGTATCGGAGCGAATCTAAATATTTTGATAAACTCGGATTTTCTCCCAGTTTGCGTAACGGCTTACGACCGTAACGTGTGCTGTAAATTCAGCTGCTACGCAACCCACCGCTCTGTGCCTGAGCTACAGGAGCTACACTATCAGCCGACGTCTTCGAAACCGTATTCCAACTGCGACTAGACTTCTTTTTTATACCCATCAATGTGTGCAAGAATATACAAAGTTTGTCACTAAGCTTGCAACGCACAGAAGGAAGCATCTCCGACCATATAAAAAGTATATATGTGTTTCTACTGATGTTATCAATATATTTTCATTGATACCACAAAACATGTATGGAATCGGACCGTGGAATCTCATGGGGCTTACAAACAAACCACCACCCAAATTAGGTTCTTCTACGAAAAACTTTTGTTTGTGCACCAATTTCAAACAAACTTCACTCAAATGTATTCCCATTCATGCCACAAAACTTATGTAAAAGTGGATGGAATCGCAAAGTGGGATCAAGGGGCAGCCGTTATAGTTTCAATCGTTTCGCTGCCGCTGCCGTCTCTTTTGGCACCTTCTGGATTCTCCATCACTCTCGGGATATAATCTGCAAACCTGACACTATTAGTATATTGGTAGCGTTGCGGATCACCTGCTTCTAATTTTTAGTTCTGTGATACTAGTGAGCTAACCATTAGTCGAAAAAGTGTATTGTCTAGCTGGGCATGAGCATTGCGGGATGGGACCATAGTAATCGCCGATATTTGTGTTTTCCAGTCTTGATACAGGGGACGAAACATTCGATCTCGTAGATTTCAAGGAGAGCATGGCAAATATTGACCGTGGTAGATTGATCGCCACTCCGTAAATAGGTGTTTCATAAAGAGACGAGTGTACCAGACTCGGCACAGTAAAATGTCGCGTTTATTATTAAAAACAAAACTGAACTTGGAAGAGGTGTGGCTGACAATTGTATGACACTCCAAAGTCAATGGCCGAATAAACGCTGTGGGCGAGACACAACAATCCACACGCCATCACTCTCAAGGAGTTACCCTAATGGAACAAGGCAGTTTAAAAGCAACCGTCAGGCACTCATGCACGTTAATCTGATCCGGTGGTTTTGGGAGTTTCAAGTATGTATTTGAAAAAGTCTGGTCCAATTGGTGCTATACTTGCCGTTAGATTTCGCGAGCGCCGAAATCATGTCGGGTAAATTATTTTATTTTTTTGAATTTGAAAACCAAAACGCTACTTGGTTTTGTAAGGGGAATGTTCCTGAACCTACTCGAAATGCCTTTTTTTACATTAGAGTCAAATATTAGAAAATATTGTCGTCCGTGGAACGGACTAAATTAACGAAATGTTGAATTTTAACCATTTATCTCGCATAAAATTATGTAGAACTAAATTTAACCTATTCTAAAATATAGCATAATTATCTTGTACAGTGGTCCCCGCTTATTGTTATACCATTTGTTCAAAGCTAAATCTATAACAATAACCGATCTATAACATTAACCAGGCGACACGAAACCGAGTTGTCGGAAATTCAACTTTATTTAAACAGCAAAATCAATCATAAAAATGGCATCTAGTGCAGTCATATTAGCATTTCAAATAGAAAAAAATAGAGTAAGGCTAATTTTTGTGGTTTTTGAATCAGTGGGCTCCCAGGAATCTAAAACTCATTTTGCTAAAAAAAATTTTGATCGGAAAGGTCCCAAAAAGGACAAAAAAGGATACTCTTTAATCCTTGACCGGAGGTCGGCATGTGGGGTATCAAATCAGAGGGGACGTCAAGTACACTACATATCCGGTGTTTGTTTCATGTTTCAAGGACCCTCAACGGAATAAATCGAGATTAAATGGAAAATTATTGTGTTTCCCGTGTATCTTTCCAAAGCCATAACTACGAGAATAATTCAAATTGTAACTACGTTTCTCACTTTTCCGAATCTATAATAGCTGAAGATTCTACCATTAAATTTGCTAAGAAAAAAATGATCGGAAAGCTCTGAAAAAGGACATAAAAGGACACTAATTACAAACATTGATCGAACGTGGGCATGCGGGGTGTCATATCAAAGAGGACGTCCAATACATTCTATATCTGGCGTTTATTACTTGTTTCAAGGACCCTCACAGGAGAAAATTGGGATCCAATGGAAAATGTTCGTGTTTCTCGCATCTGTATCTTTCCAAAGCCGTAATTTTTCATTTAAGCCCGAACTATTCCATTTAGTGTCCTTGAAACAGGAAAAAAATTTCGGATATGCAATGCACTCGACGTCCTCTTTGATATGACACCCCACATGCCCACGTTCGATCAAGGTGTGAAATTAGTGTCCTTTTATGTCCTTTTTCAGAGCTTTCCGATCAACTTTTTTCTTAGCAAATTTAATGGTAGAATCTCCAGCTATTATAGATTCTGAAAAGTTATAAAAATAGGGACAACTTGAATTATTCTCGTAGTTATGGCTTTGGAAAGATACACGGGAAACTCGATAATTTTCCATTTAAGCTCGATTTATTTCTTTAAGAGTCCTTAAAATAGGAAATAAACACCGAATATGTAATGTACTCGACGTCCCCTTTGATATGATACCCCGCATGCCGACCTCCGCTCAAGGATTAAAGAGTATCCTTTTTTGTCCTTTTTGGGACCTTTCCGATCAAAATTTTTTTTAGCAAAATCAGTTGTAGATTCCTGGGAGCCCACTGATTCAAAAACAACAAAAATTAGCCTTACTCTATTTTTTTCTATTTGGAGGCCTGAATTGGGATATTTTGACTGCACTAATCATAGACATTTTACATAATATACATACATATGTATATATTTTTACAGCTTTTCATTTATTAAAAAAAATCTGTAATTGTGGTTTGCTTATCACTAGCAAATAAATTCTCCTATGCTCTAGCAGCTGCGTTTAGAGAATATGGACCTCCTTTCTCAATAATGTCCAATATCCTGGATCGCATTTGGCGCCTAGCAAGGTTGCATAATGAAAGTAGTGTTCGCTGGGAGAAAAACAACGGTAATGTTATTAAGATACCCGGTAACCACATAAGCTGTGCAATTATCGACCAGCAGGAGAATATCATGATCAAGTTGCACATCCCACTTTTTCAACCATTCCATGAAAATTGGAGACGTCATCTATGCGTTTTTATTGCTGACGTAATCTACCGAAGGGGCTTTGACTTCTTTGAAACAGCGAGCAAAATAAAAGCTTTCAATTGAATGTGTGTAAGTCTATGTGTGAGACTTAAAAGTTATAACATTATCCGGATTTTTAATTACAATAACCGGGAGAAATTTATATGAAATGAGAACGTCCGGTTTGTTCCTGGCTATTTTAATAATATTAAGCGGATTATAACATTATCAGTGATCACATTAAGCGGGGACCACTGTATTATGCTAGGCTACTTGTTGTTGTAACGACTCAATATTTTTTTTTTTTAATTGAGGGGGGTTTGCCAGCTGTTGGCAGGGACAACGGGTTAGCTCCAGAACGATTTAAATCCGGCTGCCGTAGGAGAATTTTTATAGACAACACAAACATCCATGGTCACATTAGGATTCGAACCCACGCTCCGACAACTCAGAGATAGAGCGTCATATTCTTCTTCTTTTAGCGGTGCAGAATGGTGTGAAACCGCTGAGCATCTATGTGGGCACGAGTTATGGTTCGTCAATGTTTGTGTCCGTGAGGTCTAAGGACAAAAACATAGCTGCTGCGATAGGTATTTCCCACAGCGATATAGGGGTAAGATCAGTGGGCGCAGCGGGGTATTGAAACAAATGACCCACATCATGAGGAGTACCATCGCAATTTGGATAGATGTTTTGGATGTCCGGATTTATGCGAGAAAGGTACGAATTAAGGCGTGAACAAAAGCCCGACCGAAGTTGAGCTAGGGTTACTCTGGTGGCTCTCGGGAGCCTAATCTCCTCAGGTGGGCGCTCTTAAACGGACTCTATTCGCACCTAAGTTTGCAATGGACCAGATAGATAGAGCGTCATCTCTACCACTGAGCACCGAATGTCCCTAGGCGACTTGTCGATACGGGCAACGTATTTTATAATTCAATAATTCTTTTAATACCAAAAGAGCTCTGGATCCCGTTGGGGTACTTTCGAATAGATGCTCGTTTCTTCAGGCATGTTCAAAAATAAATCATTCAATTCCAAACGAGCCTGCGGGATACTCCTTTAAGCACCACAGAGAAATATTAATATTCCTTTGAAATTCAAGAGCAATATTTCTTCATACAAAAATCATCCACTTACAGCATTGGCAAACCTTTCGACGGCCGCTTTAGCCGTCAACAGGTCATCATCCTTTTTCGACAACTCTTGTTTCAGCTTTTCATTTTCGAGTCTACAATAAAAAATAAAATAGATTAATTGATGAAATCAACATAAATCTACGAAAAATAGAAAACTTACTTCACGGCCTCCCACAATGCCTTATAGTCAATTACTTCACCATTTTCTGTTGTATCGGCATTTGACTTACTGTCATTATCGCCGGTCAGTGATGTGCTAGATCCCAATCGAGAGCGTGACGATAGTCGTTCGCTACCACTCTGTAAATGTTAATGTTAAGTAAAAATATGAAAAATCTGACCGTAAATTAAGAAGAAACTTTGGTACAATGAAAAACGTCTGTGGGTCTGAAAATTTCGGATACGATTCAATCGATTCCTCTTACTTCATATCCTTCACTCTTCTCCGACGAAACGCTGACCGATCGTGCCGCCACTGCCCGGCTTCGTGTTCTGGAACGTCCTTTTCGTTCATGTTCGCGCAGGGAACTACTACGATTTACAACCGGAGGTGTATTCGTGCCCGTTGAGACTTTATTCGATGCGGTTGATAGTTGGTATGTTGATGTTGATGGTATGTTAAGGCTCTGATTTGATGAGGATTTCGCTTGAGATTTTAAATTAAATGGTAAAAAAAAGAAGTTCTAACTGAACAGAGAAGAGTTTGATATTGAAAACAAAATATTTACGTTTTGCATTCAAAATCGGTGACGGCGTATACGCCTTGGTCGATAGTCCCAGACTCAAACCGGCCGTTGTCACGCCATTATCATACGTACTATACGGACTGACATAACGATCGCTAGCATAGGCATTGGAGCCATAACGCTTGTCATAGCTACCTAAAGTTTTATGTGGAATTGTATTTTGTGTACGTGATTGTGATTGTTGTTGGTGTCTACTGGAGTAATTGGGATAGTTACCGCTGGGATAAAACCCGTTACGGGAAGAATGATTGAAGACATTCTCACGGGATCCGTAGTGGTTGGTGAGATAGGGACTTTGATAGGTTGATGAGCTCGGATAGTAACTGCCACCACCGCCACCGCTACCGCTGCTAGTGTACGGGCGTGAAAAGGACGATTGGCTGCCGTTGTAATAGGATGATGGCTGGGATGACGTTGTGGATGCGCGCGAACTGGACAAGGAACGACGTCGTGCCGGCGGGATGGGTTGTGAGGTTCGGGATCGGGATCGAAATGACATTGTGATGGATTGGATAAAGGTAAAGGCGTATGTTGTTGTGTGTAAATGTGTTGAGGAGAATGTTGTACAGGCTCAAGTTTTTATTATTAATTTTGATTTTATTCTGAAATTGAATTATAATTCTATTGTCAATTATTTGATCACCCGTATTAGACAAGAAATTGCCGATTTACGTTGTTCATATAAAACATAAAGAAAAATCGGGAATTTGTGCGGAAATACACATATATCTACGATAAAAATAAAATATAAGCATCAATGCCATTTCCCCACAACATAACGTTCCTGAACTAAATTCTTTTGACAAAATTGTGTCACATATTGAAGAACTCTTTCAAAAACATTTTTAAGAAGGCCTTTGAACTATTCTCTTCTTCGATTTCTATACGTATAAATAACAACAGAGCATAAAACCGCATCCATTAAATGAATATCAATCTATTTTTAGGTGAACGAAAATTAAATAATGGCACAAACTCCTTTCCATTTGAAATGCTTCAAAGTGTTAAATTGTGTGCACGATGCCCGCGAAGAGATATTGAACATATGGCAGGCAAATAATTATGTTTCTCTAAATGCTATGGAACTTGCAAAAAACATGCGAATAGACAAAAACCAAAAAATATCCAGAATTCACTAAGATACATCTTTATTGTCTGTTAATTCATTTGAATATTTTACTTAGTCGACGTTTCTGAACTATGAACTATGCGCCTACTAAATGTGACGGTTAATCCTAAGGCCCAGCGCAAATTGACCGCACGGAGACGCAAGTCGGTTAAGTTTTTTTTCTGTCTAGAAGAATAATGTACATAATATTCTTCCTTGTCTGATATTACACAATATCGAAGTCCTAATCTTTTGAAATGTTCCAAATTTCAGACTCCCTATTGGAGGTGACACTCCAGATTATCATCAAAATTACACATCTCTTCCTAGACTCAATCCACATACATATATTGAATCGTTCTAAAAATACCATACCATACATTTTGTGAAATTTAGTTTAAAGATCTTGAAAATTGCGTCTTATTCCGTACGGACGGACACATCATCATATGTTAACGAACGCGTCATCTTGCGCTGTTGCTTGACTTATGGTGATGTGTCAAATATTTTTGCATGGTCATGTACACCAAAAAATATGTAAGATCCAAGAAAAGTGTTCGCGTTTCGACATACAAATGGGTGGAGCGAGCAGTTGTCCATACATTAATAACGTGCGCGCAAGAAGAGTCCAAATCCAGGAAATTGAAATGAAAAATTTGAACATATTAGAACATGTGTTCCTCATGATGCATTCGACGTCGTCGTTGTCGTCTTCGTGTATATTTGCGGGCATATTTGAACGCAATTTTCTGTTGCTTGTTTATTTACGTACATAATTTTAATTATACATTAACGTAAGGAATATGGAGAAATACTCTGGGTGTACGTACATGGACCGTGTAGATGACCACAGAATGCTCTCAAGTGCAAACTTACTAAAATATCCTTTCCGTCATTTTTAGTCATACGAGAGAAATTATGTCTTGTTGTGTTTATTTTTAAATAATTAAATTATATATTTGTAAAACGAGATATTTTAAGTAAGGCGGGTAATAATGTAAATATAGAATTTAATTATTTCCTTCTTTTCGGGGTATTTTGGGTTTGTGGCATAGTAATGTGCATTTTTATTGTTCCAGCGCAGATCCCGCAGGGGAGTGTGTGTCCTTGTGGCACACATTTTTGGTGAGTTGCGCCACCACGTACCTGAGCAGCGCAGGGAGGCCCCTGGTATGGTTGATACGCCATGGCGTGGATCTGTACAAAGACCGTCGGGCGATGACGTTCCCGAGCTCCCTAGTCATGTATGGGTGACACAGCATGGCTTGACTTTTTCCCAGAGCCGGTCCTAGGTATTATGGCGCCCTGTTCATATACTGAAAAGTCGCCCTTCTATATATTAATCAGGAATGGAATATTGGAATGTAGTAATCTGCCATAGTCATTTTACATACGAATTTTGTGGCTGTATGGCTGACACTTTGAATTTGTATGGAAGATAGCTGTCACTGTGACCGATCACTAGATTTTGTGATAAATAGTAATTCTTAGAGCCGGTATTCAATCGATCGTCAAATTGTTTAACGATAATATGGCCGACAGATGAATTGAACGAATTTTTAAGAAAATATACGAGGCCTAAATATGTTTTGCAAAATATTTGTTCATGTTATCCACTCCTGACAACTTTCTTTTTAAATTCCTACCTAACATTGTTCATGTTTCACATTAAAACGCTGAATACGATAAAAACCGTTGGCACCGAAGATGGAACTGATCGTAGTTCGCACCGCAGAGGAAATGTAATTCAAATCTAAAGCGCAGAATAGGACCCAAGAGTGAAATTTTTGTCCGCTGCGATTTTCTCAACGAAAATGTATGCTTACTTACTGGTATTCCATAAGCTACATTCGAAAATGGTCCCATCATTTTTCTCGGCCATGTTAAGCATTTTTCGATTCCCCGGTCATTAGATATTTTTTCACGAGAATTACCGGGAAATGGAAAAGAAATACATAAAATTGCCGAGAAAAATTATTAAACCATTTTCGGATTGCATCGTAGGGAATTCCACTGCATTTGCCACATACCTATTCCACGACCGTAAACATACATTTTCATTGAGAAAATCGTAGCGGACAAACATTTCACTCACTTTTTTACGCAGTAAAATCTCTTCCTAAAAACTATACATCCTACAAAACTCCTCTATCGTCCACTCTCATACAATTCAAACATGTACTACGAGCTGAGACTACGAGAATGAGCCATCAAGTGAATATGCACATCTCACCTATGTACAACGAGCCTACAAAGCAGCTATTCTCCTCTTTTGCAGAATATAGGGGTGTACGCTACAGCAATTTCTTATGTGCACAATTGCTGCAATGCACAACTCTTCACTTCTGCCAAGCATACAATCTATGAAATCTAGCGCCCATCCCGCATATGAAGTGTATGGATTAATTGGAGCATGTTTGCAGGGATGCACAAGTAAAGTACGAGATACGTGAATCATTTTTGAAAGCGATTGGATGGAAACGCGTCTCTCGCTCTTCCTCTCGCGTAGATACAATGCGGAAAATGTGTCTTTCAAGGTTTCACGAGTCGCGACTGCGTCGATGGGTCGGTCAAATAGAATGGAATACGATTAGCATGCGAATTGAGTTTGGTTGTTAGTGCACGGAGAGAAAAATGTGCAATGAATTCAACAAAATCATACAATGAAATTCACAACATACAATTTCACTAAATTTGTAGTAAAAGTTATTAAAATGTAGTGAAATTTATTACAATTCAGTTGTTTTTAATGGTGCTGGCCTATTGTAAAAAAGATTGCAGTGTAATGACAAAAATTATTGCATGATATTTGTATGGATAGTAACATTTATTGTGTTTATGGTAATTTTCACCACTGTCTGTAATAATAACTATTGCATGGTGTACATGTAATTAACAAGAGCGCGTAATAATTATGAATCTGTAAAAATATAAGACGACTAATTTATTCGCATGACTTGTAATCTTAGATAGCTTAGGTGCAGGACGTAGGACTACGAAACGATAGGTCTCCGGTTCAATTCCCAGTAGAAGCAAATTGTAAAAAGGTAAAGTTAAAATAGGGGAAAAGAAGGTAAGGATAAAATAGAAGTAAAAAATAAAAAAAATCAAATAAAAAAAGGAAAAAATAAAAAAAAATACTTTTTGATTTTTTTTCTATTATCGCCAAATTATCTTCCTGGCAAATTTTATTACCAACCAATGTTCATTTTATTACAGCGCAATGACATTTTTCATTACAGATGTAATAACTTTTACATCAGTTGCAATAGGGTAAAAAATCATTACAAATGCAATAGTTGTTATTACAGTTTTAATGCCTTTCACTACATTTTTTCTCTCCGTGTGGAGTATGTAATTTCTTGAGTCGCGATAGCAGCGGATCTTCAGGAAAACACACCCTTAAATAATAATTGAATCAGTTCTAGTTCGTTTGATATGTACAATACGTGGACGACGTGTATCAAACAATATAAATATGTGTATAAATAAATGCTATACAACAGAGAAGAGAATTAATGTGATCATCATGCAGTTGTCTTGAAAGTCTTGATCTTAAAGGCATAATGAATTGTCATTTTGGCGCCCCTTTCGGTTGGCGCCCTGTTCAAGTGCACAGTCTGCTCATATAGTAGAGCCAGCCCTGCTTTTTCCCTATTCCTTCGAAGAGTCAGCCATACAAGCTTACACGACGCAGTGCTTCCTCGTAGGGGAGAAACCACATATAAGCGTACGTGTCCAGTCTCGGAGCTGGCGGCTTCGCATAACCCAAGCCTCGAAAGGGCTAGTTAGGGAGAATGGCCTTTGCGCCTATACCTAGCTGGTTTGTGGATTGATGACCACACGGCCCGAATCGAATTGCTGCTTAGTAAACGGATGGGAGGCCACCCCAATGTGAACGGTAGCGCTACGAGTCGGCTTTAAGCCGACGAGTAGTAAACAGGCATAACGATCCTGCGGAGGCAAACCGAATTCGTTAGGACTTCCGAAAGGGGGCCAAGGGAGGATCACACCTGCTATTGAGAAATCTTTAGCGAATAGTGTACCTCGGGGATGGGCGTGCCCAAGGGACCATGGTCTCTACCCATCTAGGCGTTGGACTCGAGGGGGTTGTGGTTGTTAGACAAGTCGGCCAGCTAGAGTCCCATCCCAAGGTGGGGTTCCAAAGGAAGGTATCCCGGCGGAGAACACCCTTCCGGCTATTAGTCGGATAAATCTCGTCGTCCCGCAAGGGAGGGAGGTTATGGCCATTATGCTCAGGTACTCCTAATGACGAATGCGAGGTAGACGCAGGATGAATGTTCCAGCGCAGAGGAGTAGTAATTATGACAATGCCAACTCAAAACATAGTAAAAATGTGTGTGAACGTGCGAATTGTATGTCGGAAAATTATAACGGTATTTTCTTCAAACTTGGTGAGAATATTTTCAGTAGCCTGCTGTCAATACGTGATTCCAAAAGGAGCTCCACGCTCGGACAAATGTACAAATAAACGGGTTTTTGGAAATATCTCTATAACGGTACATTTTATGGGAACGTATTCTGAAATTGTCGCTACTATGGCAGTGAACACTTTGCCAAAAGTCTTCAACGTGGCATGCGATCCTAAGGCGGGTCTTAACCCGGCTGTACGGCTTGCAGTACAATAAAGTAGTTAATAAAAATTTTCGTAAATATATAAGCATAACGGTTATATTGACTGTTTACGTCGTCCATGATGAATTCGCGGTTGTGGATTCAAATAATGGAATGATTCCCTATCAATGCGTGTTACTCAAAAGGCGCCACAAGTTTTTTTTTAACTTCTAAATTGGAAAAGATTATTGGAATTATTATTGTAACGGTACCCTTAACGAAATATATGTATGTGAAGTAGTCAAACGCTGATCCCACAATTTTGCATCAGTGCATTCACTCCTTAGGCCGAGTAGAGGTCAAACCGTGCAAATAAAGAAATTTATTTTCATGGATAACTCATTAACGGTAACAAATACAAACGTCACTTATGACGAATTTCTAGCTTCTAAGACACATAAAATAATAAAATTTCCCATGGATACGAGCATTTCGAAGAGGGTGTCGAGGTTTTCTAGAAAACGTTTCCAATTTACTGCTTATTGCATATATCCCTTTCAGAGAACTTTTTGACTTTTGTTTGGCATAAAGAGGCCGGAGATCGAGATTCGATCTCGCGGTCTAAAATTTCCGTACATGTGCGGATAGGAAATATATAGTGCTTGCAACATTATATACACTCCGAAATGATATGCAATGTAACGTTAACTCGAAATTACCTATAAACGGCTGAGTTAATGCACCATGGCCCCACATGGGGCTATACGGTACTGAGAAGAAGATAAGGAGTTGAGTTGTCAAAAAAGACTTGGAAAGATTGTTCTTGTTATAAAAGAAAAATGTTCGGAAATCTTCCATTTCTAAAAAAAGTAAACCCTGGCCAAAAACGTAGCAAATTTACAAAAAAACATGTACAACATGTAATTTTGTAGTAGAAGTTAGAAGCTAAATAAATCATCTTCATCGACAATAAGGAAATACAAGTCTTTTAACTTAAAACTGAATTTGGTCGATGCAAAGGAGCCGAAAACACAAGGAAACATAGAAGTTACTGTTATAAAGAAATTCATAAAATATTCCTGGAAATACTATCCATCCCGACACCGTTTGCCGGTCGGATTGCGCAAGTTGACAGAATCTTCTGACAATTTGTTTAGGACAGCAAGGGCAAGAGCCGATTACTCGTACCTAGTGGTTAGTCTCATCGTATAGAAAAAACGCACACCATTTTCTGAAAGTTGGAACATAGCTTTGTCATTGTATGAAATTGCATTTTTTTTTAATGTCAGATAATGTCTTGTGTAAAATCTCGGAAGAAGTATTTACTGGTATATACAAATTTAGTTGTCCAAAATATTCCATACTCTTCGCAGCAGTTTAATTCGCTCGATATCACGCGGGTGGATTCATTGATTTGTTTTAATTATGTATGTACATTGCTATGACCGTAATAAGCGGTCATAGCAATGTAAAGTCAAAAGGTAAATGTATACGTTTGCCGATAATGGTATACGTCCTTGTGTGACACACAAATGAATGGAGAAGCTGCTACTGAACATTTATTTCCTAAAATATCAAATTTTATTAAGATATAGGAAAAGGTGCATTTTGTTGGCGAAAAAATTCCAATCCATAGGCCTTAAATAACAACCGACTTTATTGCATTTTCAAACATTGAGAAGGAAAATACCACTCGTATAGGCTGCCTTTTTAGCATCGTGTTGTTTGAACTATTTTCCCGAAATAAAAAATATTGGAAAACATAATAAATACCAATGAGAGCATAAATTGAGAAGTTACCAAATTGCCAAATTGAAGTTGTGTAGTCTTTTCTTCCAGGCTCTATGAATTAACGCCCCAGGAAATATCACCCCAAACTGAAAATGAACTATCGCCCCAAAATTTTTATATGAAATTGGGGCGATAGTTCATTATGAAATATCGTCCCAAATTTAGGGCAAAAGTTCCTAAAATTTTGGGGCGATCGTTCATACAGTTTGGGGCAATAATTCCAAATGAACTATCGCCCCAAAATCATCCTTTATAAAAATGAACTATCGCCCCAAAATTGGGGCAATAATTCATTTTCATTATTTGATTCACTATTTGCACTTCGTTTCAATGATTTATAAGTTAAGTAATTTGATAAGAAAAGGGGGATATTTCCGGTTTACACATCAAAAATAAAATTTTAAATTTCATTTCATGGGACTAATTAAAATTAAAACGTCAACTTGATAGCATCGAACACTTTCCCCAATGTGTAAAGCGGAAATATCCCCCTTTTCTTATCAAATTACTTATTCTTCTTAAATTACTACTTAATTTCTATGAAATGTTAAAATTTGACATTGAATATCTGGAGAACCGTTACGATTTCGCAAAAAAGGATTGCAGATTCGGTCGTTTCAGGCTAATATTAACGAAGTGGCATCATCAAAATTTGGCACCGCAGATATTGAAATGTCCCCTAGACGACTTAATTTTGGGGCGATTGTTCATTCCAAATTTGGGGCGATAGTTCTAATGAACTATTGCCCCAAAATTGGGGCGGTAGTTCTAGGATGATAGTTCATAAGTTTTGGGGCGATAGTTCATTTTATTTTGGGGCAAAAGTTCATTATGAACTATCGCCCCGAAATTGAGGCGATAGTTCATTTTCGTTTTGGGGTGATAGTTCCTGGGGCGTTAATTCGTAGAGCCTTTCTTCCAACACAATTGAGAGAAATTTTCTTAGACCCATCGTTAATCTTTTAAGCAAACTAATCAATTCTCAATTAGGATTTTATTTTCTCGTCGATAAAGCCTAAATTAGGACCTGTATTTGTTGTTGTTTTTACAAGTTTGCCACCGGGAATCAGAGGGTTCTTAAAATGTTGTAACAATTAAAACAAATTAAAGTTTCAAAATGTTTGATTGTTTTTTTAATGAATACGTAAGAGTTTTGTTCCTTCTAATCAAATCAGTCCACTTTTCACGGCGGATAAACTTAAACTCTTCGGTTGACTCCCGCAAGTTGAAACGTGCGTGGTTTATTTTCATAAATGCTTGATTCCAAGGTCCAAAAGAATTTAAAAAAAAGAGACCGAGTGCGGCCGAAATTTGGATACCCTTCGCTCTCCTCCGGGCTAAAAGTTTGTTCGGGCGTACCTACGACTTGTATTTAACCCTCCTCCCATTCTTTTCCTTTCGTCTTCACAAAAGTTCCGTTGCGTCGACAAAACAATATTTGTGTGGGGTTTGTTTGGAATAAGTGGGCAACTAAAAATATTTACTCAGAAAATTTTATTGGGGGATGCGGGAGCATGGCCCCATAGTTCGATCCTATTTGTTTTGACCTTTTTTGTTGCTTTGATTAAGACGCATTAAATCAAGGTTTTGTGAAATTGGTGTAAAAAATGTTTCTTAGAAGATCCAAAATGGGGGGTTGGGTTTGTATTAGGGATGTCAAAAACCGGCCCATAACCCGGTTTTCGGTTTTTCCGGTTTTTTCGCAAAGCCGTTTAGACCGTCCGGTTTTAACCGGGCTCAAAGTACCGGTTTTCGGTTAACCGGTTTTTCATTGAATTGCTTAGAATTTTAGCAAAATAATGCATACAGTTAAGCTGATGTTCGTATAGAAATATGACTGTGTAATGGAGCCCTAAAAGAGAAACATGTTGAACAAAAAAGATAATCAAATAAAATTGTCAGAAGTATTCATAATGTTTCAAAATTAGTTAACTGAGTTTTTTTTGCTAGACAATGTATATAGTGCAGTCAAAATATCCCATTTCAGGCCTCCAAATAGAAAAAAAAGAGTAAGGCTATTTTTTGTGGTTTTGGAAGCAGCGAGCTCCCAGGAATCTAAAACTCATTTTGCTAAAAAAAATTTTGATCGGAAATGTCCCAAAAAGGACAAAAAAGGATACTCTTTAATCCTTGGCCGGAGGTCAGCATGTGGGGTATCAAATCAAAGGGGACGTCGCGTACATTACACATCCGGTGTTTGTTTCCTGTTTCAAGGACCCTCAACGGAATAAATCGAGATTAAATCGAAAATTTTTGTGTTTTCCGTGTATCTTTCCAAAGCCATAACTACGAGAATAATCCAAATTGTCCCTACGTTTCTCACTTTTCCGAATCTATGATAGGTTAAGATTCTACCATTAAATTTGCTAAGAAAAAAATCATCGGAAAGCTCTGAAAAAGGACATTAAAGGACACTAATTACAAACCTTGATTGTAAGTGAGCATGCGGGGTGTCATGTCAAAGAGGACGTCGATTGCATTGCATATCCGGTGTTTGTTTCCTGTTTGAAGGACACTAAATGGAAAAATCCGGGCTAAAACGAAAAATTACGGCTTTGGCAATGGATGTGGACGCGGACGTCGTAACAACTGCCGATTCGTCTTCCTATAACAATAAACTCTAAATGCACTGATCTTATACACATATACATTCACGACGCACAAAAGATACACGTGTGACACGCAACGTAAACAATATCTGCCTTGGAAAGGAAAAATGCAAGGAGCGGTAGTTTGACGAAGCGATGGTTCTTGGAATAATAGCACTAAGGAGAGTGTTCGGAAATACGAAATTTTTCATAGAAGACAAGCAATAGAATTACAGACTGACAAATCAAGAAAATAGAAAAATTTTATGAATTTGCAAAGTTTTTTTTTTGGTTTTAACCGGATGGGCAAACAACCGTCCGGGTTAAAACCGGGAGGATGAAAAAACCGAAAAAAACCGGTTAACCGTTTTGAAAGTACCGGTTTTCGGACTAACCGTCCGGTTTTTGACATCCCTAGTTTGTATGGCAGCCCTATGACCCTATTGCCCGATTTGATTCGTTCTTACATATGTTTTGTGTCATCCATAGAAATACATTTGTGTTGAATTTGGTAGAAATCGGTGCACAAATAAAAAAGTTTTTCTGAGAAGAACCAAATTTGGGGGGTTAGGTTTGTATGGCAGCCCCATGACCCAATTGTCCGATTTGATCCATTCTTACATATGTTCTGTGTTATCAATGGAAACACATTTGTGTCGAATTTGGTTGAAATCGGTGCACAAATAAAAAAGTTTTTCTTAGAAGAACCTAATTTGGGGGGTTAGGTTTGTATGGCAGCCCCATGACCCCATGGTCCGATTTGATCTATTCTTACATAGGTTTTGCGTTATCAATAGAAACACATTTGTGTGAAATTTGGTTGAAATCGGTGCATAAATAAAAAAGTTTTTCTTAGAAGAACCTAAATTGGGGGGCTAGGTTTGTATGGCAGCCCCATGACCCCATGGTCCGATTTTACCGATTCAAACATACAAACTGCCTGCAGCACAAGGAAACATTTGTGCAAAATTTCAGCTTCATAGCTTGTAAATTGGCTGAGTAAAACGCGTAGCAACAGACGGACAGACGGACATCGCCCAATCGACTCCCCATGTTATGCTGATCATAATGTATACTTATTATATGGTCTTAGATGCTTCCTTCAATGCGTTACAAACTTCATGACAAAGTTAATATACCCTTGACTCTACGAGCGAAGGGTATAAAAAGTCATAGCTGGTTCACACAGTCTTCGAATCTCGTATCTCGATATGAGCCCATAATTATATAATTTTAAGGCGTTAGTAGTCTGCATTGTGTGGGTAATTCAATTTGGTGATTAAATGTTGACGCATAAACTGAAAGCTTCCAAACAGGGAATGAAATGCATACAGCACCCCTATCTTGGACGGTCATTGGTCCCGAATTGATACGGATCAGCTACATAAAGTTTAGGGCAAAGTCGAAAAAATCGATTTTAAGTGATCATGATTTTTTGGCGTGCAATTTTTCACAGGGAATTTGTCTGAAATCCTCTACTGCGCTGATTGTTTTATTCCAAACGAAATTTCCTAATAATTTGTTCACAGTGACCGAAAACATATAATTTGGGGCTATTTTCATGTTCTCGTATGAAAACTGCCCCAAAATATTTCAATGTCCATACAAATTAAAATACGCTATTTTGCGTGTTTTCTATGAAACCTTGATTTTTTTTTTAAATGAAAACATGTAAGCACCCAGGTCTTAAACCTAAACTCCATTATTCAGCACATTTCGGCTCACGCCGATATTTTAACTGACATCCAACCAAATTGTTCAGTTTCGTGTGTTGGCCAATGTTCTTAATTTCTCCATGATCAGAGAATGGACTGTCAGTTTCAAGTGACGAAATATGTTGCAAATGACTATCGATGACTACGCCAGCACATTTTTATACTTAGAACGATTTATAGGAAAAATAATATTGTCGGTTGTCAAATGAAATTACAAATAGTGCACTATGAACACTTTTCGGTGATTTCTGAAAACGTACGCCGAAATCAATCCGTTTTCGCCCACTCTGAACATAATATAACATAAATTTTCGATTTCTAATGACGTTTTAAAAACCTACAGGTTGAGTGCGATTACGATACGATATCATGTTCTTCCGGCCTTTCAATTTTTAATTTTCAATTCAAACTTGATCTTTGCATGTCGGAAAAGCAATAATTGAACATACAAATAATTACATGGGACGAGCGTTCGTCGTTATATCCGATAATTTTGCTTCAGTCGTTATAACCGATCGCTTGTTATAGTGATGGTCTATATCCATCCAAAATTGCACCGCACGATCCGCTTAGGGTTCGGGAACTGGAATTTCCGTCGTTATAGCCGATACGTCGTTATAGGCCATGTATCGTTATAAACGATATGCACTGTATATGTTGTCTATAAATATCATCAATTCATCAGATTTCTGGATCTTGAAGTGATAAAACTTAAATCTGTAATTACCGAATTCAAAGCATTGCTCATACTTCCGATATCGATATCGTCAATCGACCATCAACGATGCACCACCAATTTAATTGACCCAATAAAGAGAGAATTGCATTTACAGTAACAGTAAGTAAATCGTGCAGCGAAAAAACTTCCAGGATATGAAGAATGAAAGAATTTCTCCTAGTGAGCACTGTCTCTGAGACTCTCCCAATCATTAATAAATCAAAACCCATAGCAGGGATTCGGGCTACAGAAAGGGTATCCGATGGGTCTTCTAGCTAGAACACCTACGCCAGTTCGTTGCGTTTCATAAAAAAAAAATAACAGGCGCGACAATCCAACATTGGACTAAGGCCGCAGGATGTGTTAGTGACATCCTATTTCCAAGATCTTATCTGCTTTTTGTTGAGGTAATGAGATCAGCATCACGCTCAGCAGTGTTATTTATCCCCATAAATGGGTTCTCGTTTAACATCTGAGTGCGTTGCGTTTCATGGCTACACAAAAAAGAAAAATTACTCGCTTGAAAACTGGGTTTATTTCAATTGTCGTTTGGCAGCCCATGAGTTTTAAGACCTCAATAGTAGATGATGGACCTGGGCCCAAAAAATAGGTTAACGGGATATGCACCGATGTCATATACTGACATCGATTCATGAGCATAACTGTCTGGTTGTTCACATTTGTGATTTATTTAGTTGCACTGGGTGTACATACTTATAACTAAATTTTTAAATATTTTTGGCTTTTGGCCAACCTTACAGGATCGTTTATTATTAACGTTTGACAGTATTTATTCCATATATACGATTTAAATTTATTCAATTACAATAATATTTCACAAGTTTCCTTTAAACAGATTATTTATTATACGACCTGCGACACTTATACGACACCATGTGATAAATAGGCATTTAACATTTAACAACGTCTTCGTCCAATCTGATAGCAAAAAAAAAACATTCGCGATTTTTTTTTATAATGAGTTAAATAATAGCCGATCGCCAATAGATACCAGTACATTGAATAAAAAACGAGACCGAGGCTAATTTCGGGCGAAGCCGAGATTTGGATACCCTTCGCTCTCCTCGGGCTAAAAGTTTTTTCGGACGTACCTACGCCCACCATTCTTTTCCTTCTGTCTTCACAAAAGTTCGGTTGCGTCGACAAAACAATACATTTGTGTGGCACCTGGTTGCAATAAGTGGGCAAAAAAAAATATTTATCCAGGAGATTTTATTGGGGGAAGCGGTAGTACGATTCCATTTGTTTTGACCTATTTTGCTTTGATAAAGACACATTAATTCAAGGTTTTGTTAAATTAGTGTAAAAAATGTTTCCTAGAAGAACCAAAATGGGAATTGGGTTTGTATGGCAGCCCCATGACCCCATTGTCCGATTTGATCCATTTCTTACATATGTGTTGTGTCATCAATAGAAATACATTTGTGTGAAATTTGGTTGAAATTGGTACACAAATAAAAAAGATTTTCTTAGAATAACCCAATTTGGGGAGTTGGGTTTGTATGGCAGCCCCATGATTTTGTCCGATTTTCCCGATTCAAACAAACGAACTGCCTGCAGTAAAAAGACGCATTTGTGCAAAATGTGAGCTTCATAGCTTTTAAATTGGGCGAGTAAACGCGTCGCAACAGACGGACAGACGGACATCGCCCAATCGACTCCCCAAGAGATACTTCCTTCAATGCATTACAAACTTAATGACAAAGTTAATATACCCTTTCACTCTATGAGCGAAGGATATAAAAAAGTGCGTTGGCGTTTTTTCTTTCAAATACCTATAATATATAATTCAACGAACCAACTGTGCTTTTTTGCGTATATACTCGTGTCTATTTTTCCTCAATGTATTTTTAGACTTTATGGGATTTAAAATAAAAAAAATAAAAGAAGATGAGTTCAGGTGCATTTGGCAAGCGTATAGTGAATAATGTAAACGGAGTGCGATTATACTAACAAGCCATATGGTCACTTTATGCTTCGTGTTTTTGACATACATAGAGAAACTTCGTAATATTACAGCGTGGTTAGGTATTTTTAAAGGGGTGAATTTCGTGAAGTGAATACTCATTCATTTTAAAATTAGTTGTTCTGGGTCATGTAAGTAAAGCATAAGAAACTGATGGCACAGAACAATTACAGGTATATAATTCGTTCGTGACCTTCCTGATGCAGCCATGTGCAACCGTGGGGGTACCGGAAGAGATGCACAAATTTCGCAAAATCAGTAAAAATATGCAAATTTGTAATGTCTTACATCAAAGGCAAACTTTTCTTGTAAATTTAAATTTATCAGGTTCGAGCAATAGAACGACAGCCACATTAGAATTTTTAAGAAAAATGTTTATCCAAAAGGTCTCACAAAGGACACTAATTTATCCTTAATTTATGCAAGATGTCAAATCGAAGAGAATGGCGAGCAGATTGCATTTTTAGGTATTTTTTTTATTATTCAAGTCGTCTGAAATGCAAATTGGGTGGTCACCCAAAGTTCTTTAATCTGAGATTTACTCCATTCTGGTTACTGGAATCAAGCCAAAAATACCCAAAATGTAATCAGAGGATTACGTTAGTGATATTTCACTCCGTAACCCATGATAAATTAATTTTTATTTTATTTATTTATTTATCATTTCAAAATGACCACAGAGCAGGAGCTAGTCCTATAATTATAAGTTGACCCCCTATGGGTCTACACAAGGCTCCGACCGGAATAGCTATACTGCTATTGAAGTAAGCAGAAAATTCACAACGAGCAACAATTCACAATGAGTTTTTCACATATATTTTGTCTATATTTCTTGAACTTCTTAGCGGATTTTCGGAAGATTTTCCTGCCGAATTAGTCCTTTCCCTGAATATCAAATTAATATTGAAACATGCAAAAAATCACAATGAGCAAATTATAAGGATTTGTATTCTTCTTCTTCTTTCTGTATTCCTTGAACGAGTTACCAGATTGCAGTCAAAAGATTCCAGCGGATTGGTGTACACCCAGAATAACTGTTGGAAAATAACAAAGAATAATTATTCTTTTTCAAATACATATCTCCATAGTCGGATATACGGAACGGATGAGCAAAATTTTCATATCCCTGGGCCACTTTGAACGGATTAAGGGGTTTTAGTTAGTCTTAGTTAGGCGCCCTCCGACTATTTTTTTTAATCGAATTTAGTATTTAAATTTTATTCGATTTGAAAGGGAATGATGGGAGAGCGAGCGAAATAAATACAGAAATTTTACTAGGAAGTTCACATTTAAAATAAATAAAATTAGGGCACTAAAGAACCGAGCTCTAGCCTATCGTATTTTCGTATCATCCTTATGAGAGGTGAGTTAAAATAGACTTCAAGCTCCGCTTTAGGAGGATCAAAAATAAGGACCGAACATGTGTTATACGAAGGCTGCCTAAATTAATATCCTTTTTGGTTGTTTTTGAGATCAATTTTTTTTTCTAACAAAATATGTTTCAGACTCCTGGCATCCTACTGATTCTAAAACAACAAAAATTAGCCTTAGATAGTTTTGGTTTTTTTTTTCTATTTAGAACCCTGATTTGGGACTTTCCGGCTACCGATGACCAATATAGAGATTGAACTACTGTTGGATGCACATTTTCAAAATTTCGTTGTTGATTCGCATAATAGTTCAAGATTAGCCTAAGATACTTATTTATATAATTTTTTTTCCTTTCTTTTGTTTTCTATTCACTTTCGATGTCCTTGCATTGGCATTTCTCATCAATTCGGACATCTGTCAGCACACCCACACACTCTCCTTGATGAACAGCTTTCGATCATCATTACATAAAAATAAACAAAATTATCTAACAAATTGACTTTCACTCTTGTTTGCTTTGTCGTTTTGCTGTGAAATATATTGGAAGTGGTGTCCTGGTGTCGATCAGTGGGGGTGACTAATTATTGTCTCGTTCACTTCTTGCACATATTAGAACGTATAGATTGAAAATAAAGTGTTTTCAATATCGCTGGGCTGTCTCGTACATGTCTATTTCTCTGGCATTGTGACAATCTACAACGTGTTAACACAGACTAGTTATTTAATGGAAATGAAATCCCAAAATAAAAAATATACAAGAAAATATTGTGTATTGGTTGTTATGCATTGAATAACAAGCAGAGAAAATGCTGTCGAGTTGATTTTTTCCAACAGGATGTTTATGACAAGACCTTTGTTTTTAAAAATAAGATTATCTAATAACAAAGACCAAAGACCGGCATTGACAAAACATACACGACTTTTCTAATCACTTTTAACACTCATATAGTAGTTTAGAAGAAAACACATGGCATCAATGACATTTCTGCATTCTTGAATGAAATGTTTGTTCCAGAAACGTTCTACTTTCGGATTGGATTAAAAACGAAAATTTTGCATTTCATATGTAATCAAAAATTGTGCAAATATAGGTATAATCTGAACTTAAGCTTCGCTAACATTACTAACGCAAGCTGCTGTAATTGTTGGATGCCTAGAAGTCTGTTTGACTTGAACGCTAGCAATCAGCCAAAGAGTCTTTGTTAGGACCAACAATACAAAAAAAAAACAAGTGAAATAATGATCGATTGACTCAAAGACAAAGGATTAATTCACATTTCACTATATTCTATTCGCAATGTTCCAATTCATCAAAATTCAATCCATTTTAAAAACCACTTTCAAATTTAGTGAATTTCCATTTTTGTTAACGAATTAAGGAAACAGTTTCTCAACGCTGGCTCAACACAAAAACATATTGACATTGATGACACTTTAAAAAAAGTACACATTATCGTGGATTGTATAAAACACAAAAGACTTTTGAACTAAAGTGCTTGTTTCTCACGTATATGGATCTCGTTTCGTTAGAGTACCATCTGCCAGCACACATGAATATCATCGATTACCGAATAAGGCTAATAACTACAATCATAAATTATTGATTTCTTTCGAAAAGCAACTATCAATTGGCGTTTTCCATAAAAGGCAATGTATATAAAAACAACACATTGATCACAACAACTTAACGGATTTTCCAATTAAACTTTTAAATCAATACGAAATCGTTTTATATGAACAACAAAAATTTGGCGCAGAAATAATTCAAATTCGATGTTTTGAAAGAGAAAAAAAACATGCAAAAAATAAAAACAGAAATTCTTCAAAATCAAGCACCTTTTACTAAAAATAAACTAGAACATTAAAGCACTATAGGGCGGCATCAGGTAGGCAAAAATGCACTAATGATCCCTATGCCTTGCTTATGGCTGATTCAGGAAAATATTTTCAAAATATTTAGAAAGTACTTCACCACTTTTGAATTGTGTGTTTTTTTTTCGGTTGTAGGCGGATAATTCAGCGATATTTAGGAAATACTACTTTTCTCTTATAATGAGTATCTATCGCGTGTCCTAACCCGGCGTTTACTTTGTGTTGACTAAATGTGAAAAATACCAAACTTGTTCCCCATATAAAATGCGATGGATTGAAATATTGTTCTCATAGCATATAGAAATGAAATAAAAGAATATGAGTGTGTGTAGTTGTGCCGTCATGACACTAGACGTTCTGTGAAATTGACCAACAAAACTTAAATGCGCGAAAAGCTAAGAATACGCAGCGCGCGGCGTACACTGACCATAGCTCAGTTGTAGTGTAATGTCTCGCGCATACTCAAAATTAAGGATTTCACATTTCGTCCCACTTGTGTGGATATTCGTCTGAATTTATAATAATGTGAACATCTACTACATATTACGATGATGATGTACACCGGGAAAGTTTTCTTGAATCAGCTGGTTTTTCTGGCCCGAGAAAATTTCTGAGGCTTTCACGTTTCACACAGCACAGTCCATTTCCATTTCGCACGATCGCGGAGAAGGCGGTGAAATATAAATTACGGCGGAAGCAATGGCACGAATGCTATAAGGGAAAATCTTTTAAAAAAAATATTCCTATACTAATTGATGTACGATTTTCAATTAGTGCTAATTGAAAAATGATCTAATTGTTGCAGATCAATTGAAAATTCAATCGTTGTGATTTTGATTTGCTTATATGAATTTTTATTTTTGACGAATACACATCAACCGTTTCGTTTAGTGTTGACTAATTTTTATTTATAGACACTCTTCAGTCTCTACACTACACGGAAAATGAAAAATAAATCGTTCTGATCGTTCACAGACGGCAGTTGTGGATGTTTATAATATTATGAGGAAATTAAAGAGAAAATGTATTTATGTGAGACGATCGGGTGCTTGCGAGCACGTTTTCAATTCAAACAACAATAAGTCGAAAAAATTATAAATCTTCTCGATAAATTTAAGTTTTATTTATATGAGAAGCTAAGGGCTCCATTACACAGTCATATTTCTATTATCATATCCTTAAGCCTACTTGATTCATTCGGTTTAAATTTTCACACGTGCACTGAGCGAAATCGAGTGGGCTTAAGCCATAGAGAAAGCATAGTAACCCATGCCATGCGTTAGTCCAAAGCGGCTATGTGCACATACAATCCATATGTGTTTAACACCAAATTTATTTCACTACACTCAGCGAATAAATTCAAATGTAAAAAAATTGTCGATGCAATTACAACAAATTTAGCCGGAAACCGTCCTGTTTAGCCGGAAGAAATTTGGAAAGCCGGCCGGCCGGATTTTTAGCCGGAATTGATTTTCTTTGGCCGTTTTACCGGCTAAAATTATTTTGTGAATTTTTAATACTCTTCGCTCATAGAGTGAAAGGGTATATTAAGTTTGTAACGCATTAAAGAAAGTATACATACGAGTATATGATCAGCATGACTTGGGGAGTCGAATGGGCGATGTCCGTCTGTCTGTCTGTCTGTTGCGACGTGTTTTACTCGGTGGGTATTCAAGCTGAAATTTGGCACACGTGCTTCTTGTAATCTCTTGAATCACCGAAATTGGATCATGGGGCTGCCATATAAACCGAGACCCCCCCCCCCCCATTTAAGTTTTTCTAAGAACAACTTTTTTGTTTATAAACCAAACTTCATAAAAATGGATCCCTATCTATGTCAGAAACAATACATATGCTAAAATGGATGGCATCGAGCGATGGGGTCATGGGGCTGCAATTAAACCGAACTCCCCAAATTAGGTTCTTCTAAGAAAAACTTTTTTATTTGGACACCAAATTCAACCAAACCTCATACAAATGTGTTTCTATTGACGGCACAAAGCATATGTAAAAATTGATGGAAAGCAGAAAGTACAAAAAGAGGTTCTTTGAATCGTCAGGTGTAGTGCAAGTGCGGCTTGCTCAGAAAAGTACATAAATTAAATTTAAGGGAATATATTTTTCGGGGGCAATTCCTTCTTCAGCACAAAAATGCTGAAGAAGGGGTAAGTTGCCCCTGAAATATTTACTCTCTTAAATTTAATTTTTGTAATTTACTGGGCAAGCTACTTGCACTACGGCTGACGATTCATAGAACCTACACATTTTCGTAGATGCATTACAATTTGTTGTTGGGTTTGTAGCAACAAATTTATCAAAAATCTATACCATTTCTCAGTCAAGTTCATAACTTTGGAGCATCAAGTTCGTATGTTCGGAGCATCCAATTCGATATTTCGGGAACTTAAATCGTAACTGTAAGTGCATACGTATAAGAGCACTGAACTTTTTGAATTTGACTAAACATATAAAATGATCTATCTTCTATAAATGGAAACATATAAATTTGGTTGTCCATAGTTACGAATTTGAAATTCCAAAGTTATGACTGAGAAATTGTACATATATACCATTTTCCGGCCAAGCTCATAATTTTCGAACATCAATTTCGTATATTTTAGCCGCAAATTCGTAATTGCGGCACATCAAAAATGGAACATCAATTTCGTAACTATGGAAAATAAAATAACATTTGGAGGGCTCAAATTCGAAAATGGTTAAATTTTAATCAAAATATAAAATTATTCAGGTGCGATGATGGTAAGATATCCATACATAAATGCGGTTGCCCTTGCGGACGTTCCTTTTACGAATTTTATGTTCCACAATTTGGGGTTGGCGAGCGTAGCGAGCAGGGGGCGAAGCCCCCTAGTATATGTAATAAAACTAAGAAATCTGCCTAAAGCATAGTTTACGGGTAATTCTCCAGAAAGAAACAAAATCATCCATATCAGTTTTTACTATATTTGTTCGTAATGTGATTGTTTTGTATGATTTAGCCGTTTTTTTGGCCGTTTTTCTGGCTGAAATTTATTTGGCCGCATTTTTAGCCGTTTTTGAAAAAAATAAAGCCGGTTTTCCGGCTAAATTTAGCCGTTTTCTAAATTTTGAGTTGGCAACACTGGATACGCCGTTTTTTCGTTTCTTTAGACATACATATAGTTTATATTTCGCCGAACGTTTGATCGCATTTGTGGCCGTCAGTCCCTTTGAAATATATGGAAAGGGGTGGAAAATATTGTTGAACGATATACATATTTCACCAAGATATAGTACCAATGGTCTGCCTAGACCTATACGCCAACAAAAGGGTTAATTATCACATCGACATTTTAAGCGAGTAATAAATATTACGCGGATATTATATTCTCAATTGTGAGCCAAAATTTGACACTTGAATAAAATTTTTATTTAGATTTGTGAACTGCGATAGTGTGAAAACGGGGCAATTGTTATTTTCTGATGATCACTCAGGACTAACGCATGCACATGGGTTGCTATGCTTTGTCTAAGGTTTAAGCATATGATAATATCTATCATAGACGCAGTTCTATGACACCCACCCTCCACCAAAAATTAGTACAATCGGATGAAAACTAACTCGCCGCCAAATTTAGATATGCAATTTATTTATGCAGTTGTGTATCATTCAGTTGTCAATTGTACAGCGGTGTACAATTTATTTGCAACTTTTGTTCATTTTTTGTTTGAAACTATAAAATTACCGAATGACCTAACATTACACAAACACAGTGTCCGATTTTAATAAATAAATGTATGAAAACTTTCAAAATGAAATTTTGATTACATCATTTTCAGGCAGGCATTTGGCAGCGCGTGTGGATGCTGTTTTAGTACGAAAAGTGACATTAACCACCTCGTCTACAAGTAATATTAGAAAATCTAGTCTAAATATTCAAAAAGTTAACACAGATGTTGGAACCACTTTTTGATGACATTTTCTTAGAGTATGCGCATTCCATTGTTCTAGAAATTCAATGCTCCCGTACAAAGTAACCCAAAAGAACTTGATTCTATTCACTATGGGTATCCAGCTAATTTGACGAATCGTGTAAAACAAATTGTTATCACTTTGTACGAGAGGTAACCTAAGTTTTCATTCGATTGAACTAATTTTTGTTGGAGGGTGTCATGGAACTGCGTCTTGACGATGCTCAACCATATTTCAACCCCCGCCTACACCCCTGCGAGAGGTTATGAAAATGTTGTTTCGGAACATTTTGCGATTTTTCGAAATAATTAAATAAATAACAGGCGCGACAATCCAACATTGAACTAAGGCCGCAGGATGTGTTAGTGACATCCTATTTCCAAGATCTGCTTTTTGTTGAGGTAATGAGATCAGCATCACGCTCAGCAGTGTTATTTATCCTCATAAATGAGTACTCGTTTAACATCTGAGTGAGATCATAGTCCGTCGCAAGCTCGTGAGTTCGAAAAACACCATGATCCACGGTGAGATTCGAACTCATGACCCTGTGCACCGAAGGTGCGCGCACTAACCGCTAGACCAGCCAGACAGACTCGAAATAATTAGCAAAAACTAAAAACTAACCCACTCTTCTCAGCACCCTAGCGGCGGGGACTTGAGGATTATTTAAAAATATGTACATGTTTTTAACATATCTACCAAAAATCAGCCGGTTCGCAAGACAAACCCTAAATGCATACTCCGTTTGACCAACCTCGTTTGTATGTATGTATACGAAACGCCTCACCAACAAAGTGCGTCGCAGATATCGCGAGTACGTATTATAAATTTAAGTCTTACAGCCCATTCACACTCCGGGCGACGCGATGCGATGCGATAAGCTTCCCATCGCAAGAAAAAAAATTTCTTAGCATTTAAATAGGAACCAGCACGAACCTGCTTGTACCATTCAGACTGCTTGCGATGCGACGTCGGGTTGTACGATGGAGAGCTTTTCCATGTCGAATCATCGTGCTTTCAACAGCTGCTGCAAGGTGCCTTATCGCCGCTGTGAGCGGCATGGACGATGCGATTTGTGTTTGGATCGGGTTCGTAGTGGCATGTGGTTGTAAGATGGAGAACTTTTCCATGTCGAATCATCGTGCTATCAGCAGTTGCTGTAAGGTGCCTTGTCGCCCATGGGAGCGATATGGAGGAAGTGATTTTTGCTTGGATCGGGTTCGTAGTGGCATGTGGTTGTACGATGGAGAACTTTTCTATGTCGAATCATCGTGCTATGAGCAGCTGTAAGGTGCCTTGTCGCCGAAGGGAGCGACATGGACGATACGATTTGTGTTTAGATCGGTTTCGTAGTGGCATGGTGTATTGTATGTATGTACATAGAGAGGCTGGTTTCGTGCTGTTTGATGCTGATATCGACACGAGAGGCATGCTTTGTGCAGATCGGGTTGCATAACCATTAGGGATATTTATATATAAGTACATACATACATGTCGGATGGTGTATAATGTTATAGATTTGTAGATATTATATGAATGGATAGCCGTATGTATGTAATGTAATAATGGATCGGTCTACTAAAAAGCCTTTGTGGAAATTTACAGTGCTGTCCAACCCAGTTTGTAGCGTACGCTTACGTGTAAGAAAGTTTCGGACTGCGCATGTATTTGCAATGAATAATTGAAGGTAGCGGTAGATAGGTGAGTTGTGGGAACATACGGTGACAAGAAAACCGGGGTACCATTTTGGGTCGGGCAACCCCAAATTTTTCTTTTCTGTTTTTGACCTCAAATTTGGAATCAGCGGTTCATAATTCTTTTAGTGTTTCTTCCCACGCAGATTGGACGACTATTTTCCCGAGAAAACAGGGGTGCCGTTTTGGGGCGGGCAACCCTTAAAAATAATTCCTTGTTTTTGACCTCAAATTCGGAATCAGCGGCCCATAATTCTTTTAGTGTTTCTTCCCACACCGATTGGACGAATATTTCCCCGAGAAAACAGGGGTGCCATTTTGGGGCGGGCAACCCTAAAATTTTGTTTTTGTTTTTGACCTCAAATTCGAAATCAGCGACCCAAGTATACTTAGTGTTTCTGCCACGCCAATCGAATGCGTATTTCCTCGAGAAAACAGAGAGGTCATTTTGGGGCCGGAAGCGCGAACACTACAAACTAGGTTTCATTGCACTATTTCACCCATTAACAACAATTTAGACTATATACAAATGCCGCCTGAATGTTGTTTTGAAACACGTAAGCTAACACTACAAATTCCTACAAAGTTTGCCTAGCTCTTTCTCCCATTCATTATTACCTACAACAATACATTCATGGATACCCATAATTACAACACACTATCATAATCATAGCGACACGTATGTATGTATATAGAAAATACCCATGATGCTACACTTGAAGCGCCAACTCACGAGGCCGATCTAAAATCATAACCGCATCATCATCAAACAGCGCCAAACCGCACGAGGCAGCGCTGGTATAAAGTACATTGAAAAATCAGGTTTTCTTGCCATGAAAACAAATCGCATTATCTCGCAACAAATCTCATCGCATCGCATCGCCCCGCCCGACATCGCAAGAAGTGTGCACACATCGCATCGCATCGCGTCGCATCGCATCGCCCGGCCCGGAAAAGCTCGGCGTCGCTCTGTATGTGTACGCGGCCTTAAGACGAAAATTTTCACCGTCCAACATAAATCAGTCGGAGACAGACAGACGTCAACCAATGCTGGTTCAAAATCCAAATAATTTAAATAATTAACAGAAAATTAAGCAAACTCATTCTCGTTTATATATCCATTGTGCTTTGCATAAAATACACGGTCATAGCAGCTTTTTAAGAGGGCACGGTCAAAAGTTTCTTCCCATTTTCCTCATTCGTGCGTCATCGCCGGTATAGCGACACAGGAAAGAAGAAATCATTAATATATAAAAAGTGACAAGTGTGATTGCGTGGGACGCTTAAGTGTGGTTATTTATACTTAAATTATTTTAGATGGGCAAAGTACAATACAATACAGAGTCTAGCAAAATTAAACGTCACAACTGTTTTTTTTTTGTATTTGCCCTAATTAATCAATATTAATCACCGCAATTTTAGACTGATTAGGTGGAAAGATTTCAATCTTGGTAATTCGAAAATTCTGAGACAGGAACTAAGAGACTGTCATCCGCAGTGTTGCCAATTTAGCCGTTTTCCGGGTAATTTTGGCGGAAACTCTACTGTTTCTTCTCTGTACCGTAACCCCTTGTGGGGCATGGTGCGTTCACTCAGCCGTTTATAGGCTACTTCGAGTCAACGTTACATTGCATATACAGTCGGAGTGTATATAATGTTGCAAGCACTATATATTTCCTAGACCACGCCGAGATTCGATCTCCGGACCTCCAGATTACTAGCATCGTAGAGTGCGACTCAACCAAGTGAGCCACAGAGCGTGTCTAACTCTACTGTTTAGTTGGAAGATATTACTAATTTCGGCCGGCCGAATTTTCAGGCGAAATTAATTTTATTCGATCGTTTTTCTGACTTAACTATTTGATTACATTTTTAAATCTAATTTAGTTTGAAAACGAGACCGAGGCTAATTTCGGGCGCGGCCGAAATTTGAATACCCATCAGATTTGAATGAAACTTAAGCTTCTTTTGTGTTAACAATTTCTACCGCAGCCCTATGACGTATTCCGATTCCATCTGTTCCTAGATGCTAGTCAAGGATGAATTTTGGTTAAAATTCAAAAAGAAACAAAGTTTCTCTTACATGAACCATATATTTGGAGGTTGGTTTGTATGATATTACATAATATTCCGATTCGATCCATTCCTAAATATGTTTTAAGGCTTTGCTAGGAACACATTTGGGAGAAGTTTGGTTAAGATTGGTTCATAAAGAAAAAAGGATTTGTTTGTATGACAGCCCTATGACATAGTGCTCCGATTTCATCCGTTCCTAGATATATTTTGAGGCTTTGCTAGGGACACATTTGGGTGAGTTTGGTTAAGGTCGGATTCCAAGGGAAAAAGTTTTTCTTAGCAGAACTTAATTTTCAGAGCTTCGTTTGTATGGCAGAACTATGACGTAAAGTTGCAATTGCATCCGTTCCTAGATATGTTTTGAGGCTTTACTAAACTCGGCCACCCGCAACTTTCGAACTCTATCCCAATTATCTCAAAAAGTATGAAACTTACAACTATGAAAGTTATATGCACAGAAAGTGCATTGAATGGCAATTCAAATGACTATGATTTTTATCTGAAGTACCGTTAACTCACATTACAATCAAGCAACAAACACAATGCTAATGATTTGCCTGTTTTGATTAGAGTTCACGCTTACCGTTATTTTGTTTCGACAGTGAGAGTAGTCGGATATTTTTTATGATTTCTTTAGTTGATATTCTAAGCTTGGTTAGACGCATGCATTTTCACCACTTTTATCAGTCAATAATGAATACGACACCGGAGAAAGCAGCTCAAGTTGTAACACTACTTCAAGCACGCTTTGCTCAACGTGAGGTCGCTCAGAGACTTCGAAGCAGCAGCTCATCGGTGCAAAGAGTTTACAGACGATACTAAGAGACTGGAGCATTCGATCGGCGTCCAGTTACGAGCAGACCAAGGGCTACATCGGCAGCAGGTGATCGTTATATCAAACTCAATGTTCTGAGAAATCGCCGCCTCTGTTTTGTAAGCCCTGTGAAAATTTCGCATGCTTCAAAAATATTGTGGCAAAACAATTGCAAAAAAAGATTTATATTGAAATTCAAAAAATTAAAATACAATTTCCATCTAAGTCGATGAAATTTATTTCAGTCCATTTAGTATGGACTAAAATAAATTTTATCGACTTAAATGGAAATTGTATTTTAAGTATTTTAATTAAATTCAGTCGGTGTAAACTAAACGGACTTTACATAAAATTATATTGAAAATTTTGAGGTACGTGTTCGACGACTCATGTGATGATCGCTCAGCGATCGTACTTTTGCATCCAATTCCTAGCCATATTTGCGTATTTTTTGAGTGGTGCTACTGTCTTTGTGTTGACTATGACCTAAACGAGGATGTCTGCATAGAAAATATATGCATATAGTGCTCAGAACAGGAGGTTTAACTGCGATCGCTGAACGATCATCACATGAGTCGTCTCTACGAACACAAACCTTTAATGAAAAAGCATTGCTATACGATGATAACTTGTGAAATCGAATTTTAAATCTTTAAAAATTAAATGTGTAAAAATTCAACTGTTCAATATAATTTATTGGAAAACGCTAACAGGCGATGAATGCACATTGCAATGATTGGACAAAGCAAGTTTGCGTGGGCGTAGGGGAAGACGCCCGCCAGTTTTAATGTTTCTTAAATTGGAGGAAGAGGTTACGGAACCGCAGTAATGGGAGGATAACATAAAAGGCAGCCAAAGCCCAACATCAGGTCATCATGCTACAATGATGATGAATAAATAATTCCCGAAAGAAGGCACAAAAATCACGAATTTCTATTTTTATAATTGCAAAATATGAGAGAAACCAGTATTTTCGCCTTTAGCACTTAAGTCGTATAGTTCCAAGTAGAATAAATTTCAAACAGATGCAAATAGTATATTTCCATGTAAACCTCACAATTGAATTTGAATCACTGCTTGCTAACCACAATTGATGTGTGTGATACATCGGAAATGGTTTTCAGGAAAATATACTGCTCAAAACAAAATAAGGGCCACTAATAATTTTCTGATTATTTTTCTGTGGAAAAGGAAAATCATAGTTTTGTTGGTCTAATTTAATAAAACAATATGTTTTTCATTGAATATAATGAATTTTATTGAATTTTGACCAAAAGTTACACTTTTTTTTAGCATTTTTTCGGATTGCTTACTTTTTGCGGTCATGTAATCGTAACAATAACAGTTAATTTGTATGTCTAATCTGTAAAAACAATGATTCTCTGTTTTTTTTTAGTATCGAGTATGGCCTCCACTTTTTGATATGCAGTCTCGAAGCCTGGACGGAACGCTTACAATAAGCCGATCGACGCTATCTATTGATATCTCGTCCCAACACATTTTTAGCAATTGAATCAGCTATTGTTGATTGTGTATGTCCCCTTTAGCGGTCCGCATCCGGCGTTTTAATTGATCCCAAAGATGTTCTATCGGATTTAGGTCCGGACTGTTGGCAGGTCACTCCATGACCTCAATATTGACCTCCTCGAAAACAGACATTGTCGCCCGGGCAGTATGTGGTCGTGCATTATCCTGCATGAGGATAAAACCATCCAACGCCTGTTGTGAAAAAGGAATGATATGTGGCCTAACAATCCTTTCAATATAACTTTCGGACGTAATTGTCCCGTTATTTAGGATAACAAGGTCAGTTTTGCCTTGCAAGCTAATTCCGGCCCAGACCATCACACTGGGACCGCCTTGCCTCTCAATTTGATTAATGCAAGGATCCAAAAATGCTTCTCCGGTTCTCCGCCAGACTCTTATGCGTCGGCGTCACTAAATTTGTTTACTTTGCACTCATCCGAGAAGAGCACCTTGCGCCATTGTTGCATGTCCTATTGGATATGTCGACAAGCAAATCTTAAACGATTCGTACGATGCGTCCTGCCCAGTTCTGTTCTGGTAACACGTCTCCCTGATCACTGTTAGTGTTCGTGCAAACGATTTCTGATTGTTTGAGGGCTAACAATGGTCCCAGTCGTCCTTAATAGCCTACTTTGTAGTCCACGAGCACTAATGGTACGATCCCGTCACGCACAAAGTCTCACATATCGGTCTTCTGCGGGGGTGGTTATTCGAACTCGTCCTGAACCATGACGACGGGAGACACTTCCTGTCTCCTGGTAACGGTTCCAAAGATGTTGAATGGCTCTTCGCGAATACCCTAATCGCAGGGCCTTAGAACGTTGCGAACGACCTTCCTCCGACATTTCTAAGGCTTTGGACGAAGCATTTAAATTTGAATGGCGCCGAATTGTTGGTATTTTGTATTCAGATTCTCCTTATCTTTAAAAGTGCAACAACTAATGTTGCATTTAAAGAACTTGGCGAAAACGAATTCTTAATCAAAATGAGAAATAAAAAAACTACCAAATGTATAACTCGTGACCCCAAAAGTACTGTTTAAGCCAGTTCCGTTAAAGCTCATGTTGACGAATCATACTGTGATAACTCACACCACATTCAGGTACATAATGGCATTTTTGAAATTAATTATCACACTAAAAATTCGCCAAAAGACGTTGTTAAAGTCAACGGACATAAGTGGCCCTTATTTTGTTTTGAGGAGTATAGAATAACCGAAATTCTTAAATGTGCAAACAGTAAAATCACGAATCGTTCCCACTTCAATAATAAATCTAAGGGAAGTCTATACAGTGCGAAACTGTGGAAATTGTGATCCACAATGGCTGTTCCACTCAGAAAGAAAGAGTGTGTGCGCAACTTGTTATATCAGCTCGCGTAAAACAAATTAATTGAGCAATAACCAAAACAAATAACCTGGGAAAATACTAATTGATCATCAAAATAATCTCGAACATCACCACCTGGTCTTTTTCCAATTCAATGTGTTCATCATCAAATTTAAACAATCAGCACCACGACGTTGACCCTGTTTCTCATGTTAACATGTCCGAGCATCAAGCTCCTCTAAAAATATTGATTCGAAATGTCCCTAGTTGATATAGAAAAGGCGAATGTATCACCTTCACCTTGAAACAATTTCAACAAATTAATCGAAGTCGAGAAAGCAGAAAAAAACACTCTCTCCTACAGGCATCGAAAGTATGCTTCATTCGATGCGTTGTGTTGCCTCCAAATACATACCAATCGTGCGCGCCAAACAAAAATGTTTTATTTATTTATTGCACATTTCACCTTATAAAATGTTATTAAACAGACTAAAATATATTGAATAGAATTTATCAAAATCAATTTTACAAACCATCAGGTGGTAAATTCACATTTTATAGATTCTACGTGAGATTTTGTATTGTCATCAAATTTGGTGCATTTATTTCGAATAAAAGGAGACTTTGTTTTGTCTGAATCTAAATTAATGGGATGATTGTGTATGTGTGTGTTTTATTTAATTAGCATGTACCTAAATAATAACGTCATGCACTTGTCACGTTGGCACGACACACACGCACAGTGTAATCCTTGGAAAATGTCCCAATATTCGACAGTGTGAGGTGGCAAAGAACTGAAGTACGATAAATTGGAGATTTATAATAAGATTTTCTCAACGGGATTGTTTAAGTATTTAGCATAATTTTTAGGAAATAGGTCTAGGCTAGGCTACTATCCCCCAATAATTTTTATAAAATAAAAAAAAGAATCCCACAGAAAACTTGACATTCGTTTCTGCGAATTTATTTCATATCCTGGATATCTCTTGAAATATATTTTTATTGAACCGAATATTGTGGCATTGAAAAAAATGGCAGTGGGCAAGATGATGGTCGTCTCAGCTGGGCACACCCCCAACGCAATGCATAATTTACCTAGTTATGATTCAGTGTCACCAATGGATACGCACCATAGACGCAATCAAAATTGCGTGTAATCGGTTACGGTTATGGATTTTTACAAGTCATCCATTTTATAAAATTTCGCTGACGTGTGTTTCATAAATAACAGAAATCTTCGCAAGAATAGGTTCAACTTAAGAATAAGAAAAATGTAAACAAAGTGCAGCAGACACACTACAAATTTTGAATTGTTATAAATAATAATGATGGTGTCATTCACTACAAATTTTATTTTTAATTGCTCTCATTTTCAAGACAGATCTCTGTTATCAGGTCAACATTAATTCTCACACTCGTTTCTTTGTGCCATTGGCTTCAACCCCATGTAGGTTTTGCGTGCACGGCTTCCTTTTTTGAACTACATTCTCACAGCCAAAGTTCTGAATAAAAAATTGAATTTTTTGAATTCAAGCCAAAATAAAGTGTGTTTACATGCATGTAAGAATTGAAATCATCTAATTGAAATTGACGCATCAGATTTTTGAATCAGACACGTTTTCTGTTCTTCTCATCATCGTAAAATCTAATAGGTACATTGGATCGAAAAAACGCGGTGTTGAAAGGTCGCGAGATCCTGTTAAAATTCCAATTAAATTGGCTGAAATATCACGATTGAAGCTGTAATTATAATTTTCAAAAATGGCAGACGTTTTTCATTGTACCAACATTATTAGAAAAATACATAAGGGAAAGTTATAAAAATAAATTGGTTTCGAGTACTCACCTCTTTTTCGTCATTTTCGGCGGGTGAATCTTGTCGATCGGGATCATTGTCCTGGGAAGAAAAAGAAATCAAATTGTAGTGTCGATGTTTCAAGATAAGTGTCCAGGCTAAATCTAACTAGATGTAAAACACAATGTGCATCTATGTCCAACGTGTCGCAGATACCCGCGAGAATTTGTTTTCATGGAAGGCAGATCGCGTTCTGTTTATAGCAGCCATTACTACTTCCCCGAAAGATGGTAAAAAAAACTTTTCCCAAAAAGATAGCCAAACAAGACCGAGGCCAGCTTCTGGAGCGGCTGAAATTTGGATTCCCTTCACTTTTTTTCGAGGTAAAATTTTCTGGAGCAACCTATTTAGATTCAGTCCATTCCTACATATGTCCTGAGTCCTGCTTTTGGGGTGAGGCTTGTATGGGGGTGTACTTAGTGAGTGACTTAATAGCCGCTTGGCTGTCTGAGAAGATCGCTATTCGTTGGCGCGTGCATTTCTACCTGAAATACAGTGGTGTGATGCCCCATAGGTATAGATATCCTATGTGCTGGTGCAGCCTAGCAAAATTAGAGTGACACTTCTCTCTGCACCATGTTGGAAACGGCGGCCGCATTAGATCTCCTTTGCAAAGTGGTCGGAAGGCTCATTCGCGATAGTGATGTTGTTGAAGGATGTTAGTTGCCCCTTAGTAAGCTCCAGATTGGCATCGCACGCAATGAGTCGTGCCAGTGCTAGTTTTGCCTCGGCTTCGAGGTAAGTGTCAATTGGGCAAGATCGGAGTGCACCGGTGGTAATGAGACATGCTAGTCTCTGTACCTTGCCTAAATAGGACTTACCCTCCGTAGTCTCTTCCACCAGACCACAGCACAAGAATCTTTTGCATATCCAAAGGGTTCTGGTCGCTTTTTCAGCCGCCATTTCGACATGATTTCGCCAGTAAAGTTTACTGTCAGGGAATACTCCGAGGTATTTGGAAGAGTCGTGTTGTACGTTATCGGGCGTCTAAGTTCAGCCGGATTTCTGTTCCTGTAGAAGGAAGCCATTATGTAGATGTGAGCTTCCACAAAAGGTCGTCAACAACCAAGCAACACAAGAGCAGTGATGTCCTCTTCAGTTACATTTCAGTAATCGGTGATATTCGTTTTACATCCGAGTCCGGCGACACTCCGATCGTATCGCTCGTACGAAAAATTGCAGAGATATCGACTATTTTCCAAACTTACATAGCACAAAGTTGATCGTGAAACTGCTGTGGCCAACATCTAGCTTGACGGTTATCTCTGACCCCACTGATCGGGGAACCGTTAGGCAATTATGTGTCGAGTCCGACGACTGTGTATTACCCTGCTTGCTCGATTCTTGCACTTGTACCTGAGAGTAGATATCACACTGTGGACTACTTGGTCTGCTCGATTCTTGCGCTTGTGACTGAGTACATACGTACATACGAGATTGCTTTGCTTGGTTGTTGTTCGGTACTCATGTAACGACTACTTTTTGTAATCGGTAGTCGTTACTTCCGATATTTAATAGTAACGACTACTTCAGTAACGGATAGTTACTTTTTGACATCTCTACACAGGAGGGGCGAGAGTACACCCCCTTGTGGTAACCTCAGCAAGGAGAGTTTATTTGTTGATTTAGCAGACGACTTTTCTGGAAGAAAACATACTGCTTATCCATCCGACGTATTTTCTACAATCTTATTTCTAAGTGCTCTTTCAATTGCATCGAAGGCAGTTTTATCGAATGTCCCTTTAATATACAGGAAATCAGAAAGCGTGGTGTTTTTGGCCTCAAAGGTCTTATCGATTTCTCCTGCAAGGCTGTGGAGCGCGGATTCTGTGGACTTACCTGGTTGGTAAACAAACTGCCTTTTGTGCAGCGAGTTATTAATCAGCGCGCTTTTTCTGATGTGGTCATCAATGATTTTTTTCCTTTAATTTGAGCATGAATGAGGTAAGACTGATTGGTCTATACGATTTGGGATCCTCTTTGGGTCGGTTTCCCATATTAGGAATGAAGACTACTCTCGCAAGTCTCCATGAGTGTGGGATGTAGCCCTCCGCAAAGCTGCTTCTAAAGATACTCAGTAGGTATGGAGTTAGAAGCTCCAGACCCTTTTGAAGGAGAGCCGGTAAAATCCTGTCGGTGCTGGCGAATTTAAATGGTTCAAACGAGCCTATAGCCCATCTTATTTTATCTTGAGTAAAGATTTTTCTTGCTGTTTTTCAATCTGAAGAATTAGCTCTATATTTTAAGGGTCCTCATTCCTCAGTATGTGGCATCCCAGAAAATGGATGCTAAGGAGTAGCTCGCCCATCGGCAAGGCGTCAGTCGTGTGGCGCCCATCAGGGTGCACCTTCGCAGAATTTGCCCCACGAGTTCAATTTTGCACACCTGATTTTCTTGTTGTATTCATGAAGTTGACAGCGAAACGTGTCCCACTCTCCTGTCTTTTTAGCCCTGAGTCTTCTTGTTAGCCTCCTTAAATCTCGATAGCTCTGATGACCACAAGGGTACTCCTTTGTTGTCCTTCGTTTTTTGAGGAGGCAGTTTTCCTCAAATGAGGTCAGTATGGCCCTGGTGACGTTGGAGACCAAGCTGTCCAGACTAAACTAGCTGGAGGCAGTCCTGTCGATGGTGGATAACCTCTCTCGTAGAGAAATTTTGTAGTTACTCCACCCAGTTAGCTGTGGTATGCGCTCTTTCTCGCAAACTAAGTGGGCTAGTCTTGCTGCTGTGGCTCCCGGGAGCCTAGTCTCCTCAGGCGATATTGATGGGAGGAGCTCTAAGAGGACTCTATTGCTACCTAGTCTTCCTATTGATTGATTCAAAACGGTTGTGGTAATATTTGTGATGGCCGCACGGTATGCTGTGTAATCAAAATTTTCGGCGGGAAATACCCATATCTCTCAACATCTCTGAATCAAGTCGTGACATGTCGTGTATTGTCCATGAGATGATGGTCTGGGTGATCTTCTCTTCTATGGCTTCTATGACCGCCCATGGCTTCGACTGTCCTATACATATATGTTTTATGACTTCGATGATAATGATGCATACAGAAGAGGTTTGATGACGATCGATCCCTACAATTTTCCTTAGAAGAACCTAGTTATTAGGGAGGGCTTTCTATGACAGCATCATGACCCCATAGTCCGATTTTCGCCATTTCCGCATATGTGTTGTGACTCTGATAAGAAGGCATTTATCTGAGGTTTGATGAATGTTAGCCCATGAACAAACATTCTTTTTTAGAAACTTGAACTTGATTTTAAGGGTACGGCTTCTATGGCAGACCAATTTTCCCTTGCTTCGACTTCATCCGTTCTCATGAATGTCTGCAAGACTTCGAAAGTACCATATTAATGTTTTCTGAAAATTGGTCCATAAATAAGAAGTGTTCTTCAGAAGTACGTGTTTTTAGGGTGGGGTTTCTATGGTAGTCCCCGATGTCAGATTAAGCCCTTTCTTACGAAAATTTTGTAGCCTCGACAGAGACGAATTTCTAAGTGGTTTAATAAAATATTGGTTCATAAAAAAATTCTTCGAATAACCTGTTTTTAGGGAGTGGACATTCTATGACAGCCCGTAGTTGGATTTCATCCATTCCTACATTTTTTTTATATATTCCCTAGAAACGCAATGTGGGATTTCGTGAAGATTTAACACAAATAAAAAAGTTAGAGGAGCTAGATTTGTATGGCAGCTCCATGACCCAATCGTCTTATTTTGGTGATTCAAACATCCGCATGCAATGCAACAGAAATGAGTATTCGTGTAAAATTTCAGCTCGATAGCTTGAAAACTGACGTCGCAAACAGGCGGACAGACGGACATACAGGCAGACGGACATGGTCCAACCACCTCGCCTTGTCATTTTTATCAGTTACATATCTAAATATTTTATATAGGCGGAGATGCTCCTTCGATGTGTTACAAACTTCAAGACATAATATACCTTTCATTCATACAAAATGAAGTGTATAACAAAACTTACATCCATATCCAAATGCACGACACCCGTAGATCTTCGCTTTGGACGTCTCCTTCTTTGGATGACAGCTTGTGTCGCTTGTCCACTTCTGCTATCATTTTCTTTGTCGTTTTCTAAATTAAAACAAAAACCTAGGTAACAAAATACACCAGATATCCTTAATATTCTCAAAAGTTTACCTTTATCCTCAGCACTACGATTACGACGCAACGACAATGTAACTTCGTTGGGTGTTTCTTTTGTCCGTTGACTATCATTGGTGGCGGTAGTGTTTTCTTGACCAGATGTAGTCGATGACGCACTTGTTGTTGTTGTTATGACTGGTGCTGAGACTGGCCGTTGTGGTTGTGAAGTAGTAGTAGGCGGAGCTGATTGAAACAAGAACAAAGAATAAAAAATCATTATCAGATCCAATCAAAATAAATACGTAAAAAAAAAACAAATTAAAGATGTTCGAAACAACTTACTTGAATTGATGTTATTTCGTCGTTGAGTTATCGATGACGATAAATTGGCAGCGGCTATAACAGCTGGGGCACTAGTGATTATTGTACTATTATTAGTAGCAACCGGTGAGCCACTTGATGCATCTTCCAGTTTAAACTGTAATTAGAGAAATATTCGAAAGAGTTCTATTAATAGAATCAAAAATTTCAAATGAATTGATTTTTTGATATTTATAGAATACTAAATTCTAGCGAAAGGTGTAAAGAGCCATGTATATACGTGTAATTAACATTAGATTCCTAAAATATTTAGGAGGAAATTTAATAAGAAAAAATGTTTAAGAAATCTTTATGTTCAAAAATGAATATTAATACATATTTCGAGAGCGTCCACATAATGAATATTTTGATGCAAATTTTACCTAATTTTCTAAAATATAATTGTAATAAGACAACATTTATCATTCAATTAGTGCATTCTCATTGAAGTTGATTGGTATCTAATTGATTGTGTATTAAAGTTTGAAATTGAAATAAGTTTCATTCATGCAAAAAATGAGACAAATTTTTAAAAATCTATTTAGATGATAAAAATACGTTGACAATACAGAAATAAATGAAGAAATTGAGAAATATCATGATGCATAAGAAATGGAAATTTCAGAAAAATGCAGTCAAGTCATGCACAAATTGATTAAACATGCAAGAAATTAAGAAGTATCGATTAAGACACTAGTTTAACAATGACAGAGCTTTCATTCTGTAAGGCAATAGTCACTTTAATTTTTTGGGTATCGTCTAACGCTAAATATAATAAATCGTCAAAACAATTTCATGTTCATTGTACGAACATTAGAGTTAGAAAGTTAACCAAAAATTAAAATTACTGTCGCGTTTTTACTGTTCGCCTATTTCCTTTTACTGTTCGCATATTTCCTTATAGAATGCTACCTCAGGTTTACAGTCCTTGGATGTATATTTAGGATGTGACATCAACAATTGGGAAGTCAAATCGAAAATTTAATTTTAAATTTTCTGACGCAACACCTGTTCAATTCATTTGTTAACTAATGGCCAATTAAGTAGTGTTGGCAACTATTCAGCTGTAAACGTATTTATGTGCGCGATTTCCGCATTATTGAAAATTATCACTATTTATACAATTTCTTTGGTTACACGCGGCATTTATTGAGATAATCACAAATAAAGAAATTTTAAAGTTTATTAACAAATTTTTTAATGTAATAAATCAACATATTCTTTACATAAGCTTTGAATAATGCTTGTTTGTTATAATGTTTACTAAGGGTCCTTCAAGATGTTTCAGTTTTAGACCTGTAGAGTGTATTATTAAAATGGCGAAGTTAACAACGCAATTTCGTATAATGAACTAATATCAATCGGAATAAGAGAGTAAGAAGTATGTACATACATACAGTCATAACCCGTTCTACGTTGTTTCGATATTTTATTTTTGCATTAATTGGAGTTTCACAAAATTTTATGAAAAAAAAATTGTTTTGTCTGAATATAATAACTTGGAAATTCAGAAATCTCACGCGTTGAATAACGGAGTAGTTTCTATTAAAAAAAAATTTGAGTTGGCAATTTTTGAAAGTGAAGTGCAATTATGGCGGATTTTGAAAGTAAATAGCATAAGGGTTAACATTTGACGATTTTCACAACGGGAGAAAGAACAAAAAGAATTAAAATATCTCTCACATATATTTTCAGTAATAAATAGTCAATAGAGTTTCTGAAAACAGTGAAAAAATATATAAACGCTAAACGGTCAAGCTTATGATTTTTGAAACGACAACGAAATTCATTGGAGCGTGAGTTGGTGTTTCTATTTATTTTAATTCATTTCAAGTATGTCTGCATCGGTGGTCCATACGGTTCCAGTCCATTAATCCGTTAATGAGCACATGATTGCGCGTCCTAAATATTATTAATAATACCAATAGAAAGGTATTACCACAATTGCTAAATCCGAATCCGTAGCTTCCCACAAAAACTCATTGCGAAACAGAGTCAAAATTGCAAAAAAAAAAACCCCAGGAGGTCAGGACCAATCCCGAAATTATTTCAATAGACTTTGAAACTTAACTTCCCAAAGTGCAAAGTGCAATTTATTCATTCCTAGAATGCTGTTGAAATTAGATTGTAGGTATGTAAGTTTGCAGTCAGAGAAATTGTGCCATCTGGACGACTCAACGATGAATACATGATAAACAATTTGAAAAACCTAAAAATCATGTGGCCCAAGATTGGGATAGTCAGGGTGGGTTTTTTCATATGGGCAACCTGTGCAACTGACGGGCGGCAAATTTTTGCACCATTTCGTTGGTCTTATATTATGTTCGCCGTACGTTTTCAGAAGTCACTGAAAAGTGTTCACAGTGCACTATTTGTAATTTCATATGACAACGGGCAATATTATTTTGCCTATAAATCGTTCAAAGTATAAAGATTTGCTATTGCAGTCATCGATAGTCATTTGCAACATATTTCATCATCATCATCAATGTGGTACGATAGCCCGACGTCGGGCCTTGGCCGCCTGAATCGTTGACCTCCAATTGTCGCGGTTACGTGACCTTGTCCTCCAGTTTCGGAAGCCCAGCAGCTGGTGGGCGTCTTCACCTACGGAGTTCTCCCAGCGAGCTCTCGGTCGTCCACGCAACCTCGCTCCGTCAATTCGTTGTGCGTTCATAACTTTCTTTGGCATGCGATTGTCGTCCATCCGTTGTACATGCCCCGCCCATTGCAGACGTTGAAGCTTCACGATTTTCGATACTTCCAGCTCATCGTACAATTGATACAACTCATGGTTGTATCGGATACGCCATTGGTCTCGCTCGCGAACGGCCCCGAAAATTCGCCGAAGGACCTTTCGTTCGAATCGGTCTAGCAAAATTTCGGAGGCTTGGGTAAGGGTCCATGTTTCGCAGCCATAACATAGCACGGGTCGGATGATCGTTTTGTACACGCGGAGCTTCGTGTTCCTGTGCGCAAGTTTCGAATTAATTATAGGGAGGACCGATGTGTCAAATGAAAAAGCAACAACAACGCATTGGTCTCGGCGATGACACGATCCAAGATAGAGCTGCCTGTAGAAATATGCTGAGAAATTATCGCCAAAACGGGCGATGTGCCTACACCGCAGGTCGAACAACGCGGAACCATGGAGCGGTATAAAGAACGAGGCAAGGAAGAAGAAGATAGGGAGGACTGAGAAATATGTCTTATTGGCTAGTTGAATCCGTCGCTTAATTTCGTCGGTTTCGTTGGCGTCCTTTGATAAGTTACAACCCAGATAGTTGAAGTTGTCTACATACTCGATATTAAGGTCCCCCACTGTGATGCTTGAATTTGCTGGCGTCCTTGTTTTCGATTGCATAATGGCCTTTGCTTTGCTTTCGTTGATATGTAGTCCAACTTCCTTTGCGGCGTTATTGAGGTTATGCAGGAGGCTTTCTGCATCACCCAACCTTCGAGACATGATGTTGATATCGTCGGCGTACGCTACTAATTGAGTCGACTTGATGAGTAGCGTTCCGCTGCTGTCCATATTCATGGCTCGAATTACATACTCCAAAGCAAGGTTGAAGAGCGTCGGCGCCAGCCCGTCGCCCTGCTTGAGTCCAGTACGAGTTTCAAATAGGTCAATGAGTCGTTTCTGCACTTTGACCTGCGAGACGGTATTAGTCATCGTCATCCTTGTGAGTCGCACTAACTTTGCCGGTATACCAAAATTCAGCATAATGTTGTACAGTACACTTCGGTCGATACTGTCGTATGCCTGCTTGAAGTTGACAAAGATTTGGTATACGTCGATGTTGTATTCCCAGCACTTTTGGAGCTGTAAAGCTGTGTAAAGCTGATCGGTCGTTGAACGACCAGGTCTGAAGCCGCCTTGATACTCGCCAATGATTTGTTCTGCGTACGGATTGATTCTCTTTTCAAGAATTTTTGATAAAATCTTATGGGCCGTACAAACTAATGATATGCCTCTGTAATTCTCACACTTCAGCTTGTCACCCTTTTTGTGGATTGGGCAGATTATGCTTTTGCGCCAATCTTCGGGGATTACCTCGTCGTTCCATATTTTCAGCAGTAGCACATGTACAGCGTTGGTCAGGCACGTTCCACCAAGCTTCAGCAGTTCTGCTGGGATCTCGTCAGCGCCGGGCGCTTTATTATTTTGGAGCGAGTGTATGGCAAGACTCACCTCCTCTACTGTTGGGGGTAGAACGGGAGGGCCTGGTTCGGCTAACTGCTCAAGAGCTAGCTCCGCGGAGGATGTTGATGATGCATTGAGGAGCTCTTCAAAATGCGAGGCCCATCGTTTGTTGACAACATATTTCGTCACTTTATATTGGCCGTACATTCTCTTATCATGGGGAGATACAGAACATTGGCGAACACACGAAACTGAACAATTTGTTCGGGTGTCAGTTAAAATATCGGAGCGAGCCGAAATGTGCTGAATAGGGGAAATTAGGTTTGGGTCCTGGGTTTTTACATGTTTTCATTTGAAAAAAGAAAAGTTTCATAGAAAACACGCAAAATAGTGTATTTTCAACGTGTCAATTTGTGAGGGAATTGAAATGTTTTGGGGCTGTTTTCAAACGAAAGCCTAAAAATAGCCCCAAATGACATGTTTTCGGTCACTCTGATTACATGATGTATTAAATTCTGAGGAAAATGCATTTTGAAAACATAAGGAGCAACTGACATAATAAAATTTAATTTCTTCCCTCCAATTTATTCTACCTGAGTACACTTACGTCTCAATCCAGGGTGCTCAATTGGACCATCCCCTCAAATTGTGATGTGACTCGACCTTCGAAATTTGAAACGAGCTAGAACGATTCACTGTGAATGGCATACTGGTGGCGGGTAGTTCAGTTAGGCTGGGAGTAGAAAGCATCTTCGTAATGCATTGACTCCACTTTAAACAAGGACTTCAGTGTCTGATTTTATAAAGCATAGAGGAGCTTTTGGGTGTCAAACTCAAGGAACTTCTGAATCTACATTAAATGTTGAATATGTTTTTCATACACAAATACTTGGCCGCGAGCTCTCGATTTAACGACTACTTGCCTCTTAATACCCCCAGATGTCTGGTCATGACAATACTTCGGAAAGTCAAATCAAGTACAATACACACATTGTATGAGCAAAAGTAGATTCGGCAATACTAGTGTCCATTTTTCACTTTTGAAATTAAATGTCAAAATATTTTACCACTTATCCAATAGGGCAAGAATTAAAACACGCGTTTCTCACGTGGTAGACATATTAACGCCAAAAATTAAAGCATTACAAACAACAGTCAAGAACTATGGAAAGTATGCTTGGGCTTGCGTAGCAACTAGCAGCTTCATTATTACAGGGAAAAAAATTATTTCAAATTTTGGGAGACTTACGAAATTTGCCAAAGTTTCCATTATGAAAGACTATCGCCAGGGCTGGGTTTAGCCTGTATGCGCTCATGGGCTGTAGCCGCCCTCCGAGACTGGTTAATCTCGGAAGTGCATACTATTATGTAGAATGCATAGAGGGAAAGCAAAATGCTGGCGACCCTCTGTGATATGAAAATTTCAGTCAAGGGAGAGGTCCAGGTCCAGGGGGCGTGCTACCCACCAAAATTGTTTCAAAAATCGTTTTTGAAAACATAAATGAATTACCCCAACAAATAAAATTTTCTAGTTTACAATTTCCTCCATTCTATTTTTCGTAAGAAACTTCAATTTTACGAGCTTACGCGGATTTTTGAAGCTGACACTTTGAATTTTTTGTGGTTTCCGTTATATAATGCAATTAACACTCTTTTTTTTTTGTTTTTGGTGAAAAACATATGTTTAAAAAAATCGAAAATGCAAGCACCTAATTTATTTAGCTTTCATTTCATTTTCATACTTCCAAGATTAACCAGTGGCGGAGGGCGGCTACAGCCTAGGAGCGGCATACAGGCTTAATCCGGTCTTTCATAATGGAAACTTTGGCAAATTTCGTAAGTCTCCAAAATTTAAAATAAAATATTTTTCCTGTAAGAATGAAGTCTCGAGACCAAGCATACTTTCCATAGTTCTTGAATGTTGTTTGTAATGCTTTAATTTTAAGGTAACGTAAACTTACCGCCTACGGCGCAGGTTGAGCAAGGCGAAACCATGGAGCGGTATAAAGAATGAGGCAAGGAAGAAGAAGTAAACTTATACATATGCGCAATAGAATTTTGTTAAATCCTTTAAAGTGAAAAATGTCGTATGTTACGAATTCTTTAACCAACCCTAGGGTTGTTGCTTCGTACTGATACCAGAGAGGCCTTTGGTTGTAGACGTGGCACTGTCTGCTTCTGATGATAGCAGGGCAATTAAGTACCTACGCATGCTTGCTATCGTGTTCGTACAGGCTCGTCAAGCGATCAAATTGTATTCGATACAGGAACAGTCGGACAGGAGGCACATGCTGCAACGGGGCAACGCCGAAACTAGTTTCCACAGTAAACAAAAAAAAATATTTCTAATAATTTCAAAATTTCTGAAACCGAGTGTTGGACCCCTCCCGAAACAAAATCCTGGCTACGTCCCTGATGGCGCGTTAGACCGGCAATAATGTTTTCTCTAACAGGTTTTTTCGCAGAAATGTACATGTTCGGAGTTGTAAGCCAAAAAACGCAAAAGCTCGCAACAAAATAGAAATGAAGAATGGTAACGTTGTCCTTGGCAGTTCTTCAGCACTAGATATCGATGTGACGCGAAATATTAAAAATTTGCCAAATATTGACGTAGATAGCTTTTAAGAGGAGGAGTGGATCTGTGGTCCGTTTTTTTTTTCGAAAAGGGAAAATGGATCAAATATGGCGGTGTTTTGAATGGTTTTGTTTGACACGGATTTTGCAAGCATACCAAACTCGGCGAAAGATCTCAAAAGTTTTCAATCGGAATCAATTCAAACTAAACTATTTCACAGGCATCAAATTAATTGCATTTGAAATCGAATAAAGTTTAATACATTTCACACACGATTCATTTAGTTTCTTCTTTTTGCCGATGATGTGTAATCAAAAGGGACCACATCCGACGCAGATTGTGTATATAAGCCAACCAATCAGCGAAAAGCTCGAAGACCGACAAATGGATTGGTACTGCAACGTTCAAAGACCGTCCGTCTGAGAACGCCGCAAAGAAAACGATATCAAGGCTAGTGGCTGACCGTGGAACAACTGGATGTGTCAAATGACAAATTTGAGCGAAACCAACAACTTTTCCTGAACAGGATTTCGGGGCAAACAATTTAACATTGTTGGCTTACTATTTTCCTCCACAAAAAGATGAGATGCGCAACAAATTTCGATCAAATAACCATCCGCATGCATTCTTGCCCAGTTGTTGTGATGTTTTTTTTTAGACTTGAGGTCAACTCCTCCAACTTTGGGTGACGTCATTTTGCTGTTCCTGTTGAACCATTTTCTAGGTAATTTCCACGCACTCAATTATCATCATCATCAATGTAGCACGATAGCCCGACGTCGGGACTTGGCCGCCCTCAATTATACCATCTGGTAAACTAAAGCGTTTTCTTTTTGCTTCATCGGGCATGCCGACTCTTTCATTTGTCTCGCGATTACAGGGACAATGTCAATGACCACCTCTCCAAAATGTATGGTGGTAAAATAAATTTGCCAATATTCAATTGATTTATGATGCGCCTTTCTTAAAATATTTAGTGAACGGCTTGGCACTCGATTTCCACTATTTTTTCAAAGACCTGTCAATCTGAATCCCCACAATCAAAGGTTTCTAATTTCACTCATTTAATTTTCCTGTTCAGTTCAGGGTGACACATATTTTAGAATTTAGAAAGACGCTATAGGCATAGCTGCTGCTGTAGTCAATCTTTACACAGATACATATTTGTGAATGAGGTTTAAAAAGTTTGGCTACTCCATCAACAAAAAAGTTGAAATTAGAAAACACAACTCAAGACATTTTAGACTTTTGGAAATTAAGTGAGTCAGTTTGGCTGTTTTTGTAAAACTGAAATAAATCGATTGCTGTGAGGTTGTCGATTGGGCCGCGAAAAATGAAAATTTGAAGCGCCATCGGCCCGGGAATTGCGAGCTTGCGACCTCTGATCTGGTGTTTTTAGGTTTTGGCTGATATTTTTTTATCATTTTATCATCCAACAAGTGAAGGACTTTCCTTTATAAATTTATACTTATTTGAAATTTTTTAAGAATAATGAGTGCAAATGGGTGCACAGCAAATCTATCAATCTATCTGTTCAGAGAAATAAGCAGTCAGAAATATTTGGCTTTTCAGCCGTCTAACAACTACGCTTGAACTATAACATCGTATGAATACTAAAAACAATATTCTCTTATAAAAAAAATCCAAAAACTATTCTTAGAAAAAAATTAAGGAAATATTTCAAAATACGAGTATATATCGCTGTTAATCACATAATAAAAAATATAGATATAAGCAAGGATTGGTGCTAGCAAAAAGCAAGCATGCAAGCTATATGTGTTGGGCACGGTTAGTTACAAACGCATATATTTAAGCCAATTCGTACAAATTGTGTGTACAGACAAAAAGTTAGTCACATTCAAAAATAAATAAATAGGACTACATAAAAACAAGATTAGTACTTCATATTAGTTTCAAAAAATAGAGTGTACTCAACAAATAATCGCTGAAATCCTACCTTATTTCCAGCATCGAATTTCAAACGCCACGATGGCCTACGTTCGGCCGCATTCATATGCAACGGTGACGAAGGCATCGATTCGGTCCTCCTTGCCATCAGATTGTCACGATCCGAGTTTTCATCTGAACCACCGTGAATTGTCGAAGGCCGTTCGCTGGCAGTTTCATTGTATTTGTTTGCCTCATTTCGAAGTTTCTCGGCCAACGTCAACGAGTTGGCATTATCAATATCGAACAAGGATCGTTTCTCCTTATTCCTAAGCACTACATCATCTAATGGACTAGATAATTCGGACTGACTATCATCAACAGTTGCCGATGTTCTTCGATCACTGATTGTTAAAATTGTGGGCGAAGCTGTTCGAGTGGTCACTTCCGCGTCCACATCATTGTCAATCTTTCGACTAGGTGAACTATGCGGGGAAGACTGATCTTTATCATTGGACTCTGATACCGAATCGGGTGAATTCGAACTTGAATTATTTGAGCCTATCGTCGGTGATGTCGATGATTGTTGAGCTGGCGATTGCACAGTGAATGTTACACTATTCCCACCGCTGTCACTAGTGGATGTTGTTTGACCATCGTCAAACGACAATCGATCCCTTTCCTTTGCCGTACTCAGACCGGGAACGGTCATTGTAAAGGTTGCGATTATTTCTTCTTCACCACTTGCGGTGGTGGTGGTGGTGGTGACACCACTTGGAGCCGGATCAATTGGTTTGAATCCGACGGATACGGAAGTATCAGAGTTGTTCTCGTCGGGTGGCGTCGTTGTCGAAGGAACTCGATCGTTGGTGATGGTGACGGCAGGTGTTGTTGTAGTTGTTGATGTATTTTGAATTGTATGCGTAATAGATGGTGTTGTTTCGGTGGTATTTGGAACATCATTCTGTTAATATTAGCAATACACGAAAAAAAATAAAAAGAAAATGTGGTATTGGGGTATGGGACCCATCAAAAAATGAGGCAATTATTGTGGGTAAATTTGGTTTTGTAGTGCGTCAGCTTATTTTTCAATCGAATAGACAAAACAATTTCAAAATTTTCGGAAATGACGGTTTAATGGTGAATTTTGTATGTGTATGTTGTGTGTGTACTTTTTAGAGCTATATGGAACATTTACATTTGGGAATTTGGAAACACTGAACACTAATTCTTTTTTCACATAAAGGTATCAACGAACAAAAGTAGACCAACCGACAAACAACAAGAAAATTGTGAATACTAATATCAGATGGAAACGAACATTACCATGTACATTGCGATGAGAAAATATAGAACATGAACTAACTATTGTTCACTTTAAAAGGTAATGACCAGAAGCCGTCTTACGATTTTTTGTTAATGTATTGACATTTTATCGATATCTGTTTCTGTTTACAGATTAGAAGTAATGATTCATGATTTGCAATTGAATATATCCAATACAGCAAAATTTATATATGAACATAAAAGATAAAGACAGTAGCGAAAGAAGCTCCCGGAATCGGGGCTAACTCTTTGATGACGATTTGTGATTCAGGTGAATTTCCGAGAAATTGATTCTTCTCCATTCGTTTACATTAATTGCTGAGAAATTCTTAGAATTTCTTTTTGGAACATTTTGTCAAAACTTTTAGGGAAACTACACCGAAATGCGTAACGGATAGAATCGGAATGCAGGAACGGATAGAATCCGAATGCAGTGTCATAGAGCATCACCACTCCGAGTTTAGTATTGGATCATCGATGCATTATCTAGAATGAAAATTAATGACTCGCTCTGTAAGCTTAAGCACCTAATTTTGGCTTCATCTATACGCGGAGAGACATTAGAGAGTGGGACTTCAGGAAAGAGTTTGGCGGTGCACAGGAAATTCAGCTCAAATATAGGTACTAAGATATTCTACAACCAACTATGCCTTCTCGGTGATAGAGGGAAATGTTGCCCTTATTCTTAAAAAAAAACCATTATTTGCCCTTATTTTTGTTTCACCGGCAATAATGAAATTTTAACAATTTTCTTATTAGCAACTAATAGAGAGATCAGATACAACTAGCCAATAAGATGTATTTCTCGGTTCTCCCAATTATTAATTCGAAGCATGCGCACAGGAACACGAAGCTCAGCGTGTATAAAACGATTATCCGACCCGTTCTATGCTATGGCTGCGAAACATGGACCCTAACACAAGCCTCCGAAACTTTTCTGGACAGATTCAAACGTAAGGTCTTTCGTCGAATTTTCGGGGTCGTTCGCGAGCGAGATCAATGGCGCATCCGGTACAACCACGAGTTGTATCAATTGTACGATGAGCTGGAAGCTTCACGCTTTGTGAAGCTTGAACGATTGGTATGTGGACGGGGCATGTACAATTAATGGACGATAATCGCATGCCAAAGGTGTTGAACGCACAACGAATTGACGGAACGAGGTTGCGTGGACGATCGAGAGCTCGCTGGGAGAACTCTGTAGGTGAGGACGCCGGCTTCCGAAACTGGAGGACAAGGTTACGTAATCGCGACAGGAAACGCGACAGAAACTAGGGGTAAGTGAGCAAGCCCCGGAGATGTCTAATTAGCCACAGCCACAAAGATGGTTCCGCAGTGAACCACGGCATGGAAAACGTGTTCTGTAGTTAGTAAGAATTTGACATAACTCGGCACCTACTACACTGAAAAAAATTGTTTAGACTTTTTATCTAAAGTGAAGTAGTTGACTTAAATTTAGATAGTTTTACCAAAGAAATAGCTGATTTATCTAATCCTCGCAGCTGAAAATACTATTAAATTCGTTCATTTAACCACGCAAGATTAGAAGAAAAAGTTTAGTCAATTCTTCAACAAAAGTTGTTGATTGTACTATTCAAATATAAAATTTAACTACAAACAATCGTTCTTTTTTCTTCAACACAATTTAGCTATCCAACATTTTATAGATAATGAATAGCTGTCTTTACAAATGAATTAATTGAATTTGCAAATATAGTAGATGTTTCAACTAATGACGAATAGAAAAATTATCCATATCTTCGTAGCTGTTTCAACTACATAGAATCATAAGCTGAAAATCAACGCGAACTTTAGATGAATTCGACTATTTCTTTAGATAACCATTCTAATTTTTTTTCTCAGTGTATAAGCGTAAACTGGGCGTAGAGTATCTATGTAACATTTCCGTCACAACTCTCTAAACAAAAAGACAGGTTCCTTCTCTTCTCATTATATAAAAACACCAATGGACTCAATTGCAAATTATGTGCGGATGTCAGGCTCAATCTGAAGCTCGTGGAAAAATATTAAACACAAGGGAGTAGTTTCAGTTACCCCACTTCTGCTGTTCACAAAGAAAACAGAGAATTTTTTTCGTGCTAGAAGCACCTTTGGCACAGCAGAAAACAACTTTCTACAACATTCTATGTAGTGTTGAGTCCCTTACAGTTGCTCACCGTCGATCCTAGTATCTAGTGGCGTAACCACGGGAGGAAGCTAAGACATTATCGACATTTTTGATGGTCTATACAACATCGTTACTAAATTTTTAGGAACATCCTTTTCCGTTCGACATTCAGTTTAAGAAGGCCGCGGTCGAAATGGGTCGATGTCGGGCAAGATATGTTGCTATTGAAAAAACCAGCCCTACCCAAAGTCACGGTTCTGTCGTGGTGTGCCAGATCCCAAAATTCGTATCTTCGATTTTGGTCGTAAGAAGTAGAGATGTCAAAAAAGTAACTACCCGTTACTTGAGTAGTCGTTAGTAATAAGTATCGGAAGTAACGACTACCAAGTACAAAAAGTAGTCGTTACATATGTACCGAACAACAAACAAACAAAGCAATCTCGTTTGTCTCTCTCGATTACCGTAACTCCTAGTGGAGCATGGTGCGTTGATGACTACCGTGTGTAGTCCATCAACGTTACAAAGACAATTGAAATTCGGAGTGTGATACGGTTGTCAGCCATACCACTTCCTAGTCGCATTGTTAGTTTATTATTCTACGATAAGAATATTTCTTATCATCTTCTTCTGAATAACAAACTTGCGACGAGTCGTGCCGAGTTTGGAAACTCGTTTCTCTATGAGTGTCTATTTCACAGAGTGGCGACCGAACGATCACGGCCACAGAGCACGACAATCTCGTATGTACTCAGGCACAACACAAGAATCGAGCATACCAAGTAGTATACAGTCTGATATCTAATCATGACGGTTATCCCTGTGAGCTACGCGGGGGAAATGCTCTCTTAGAGAATTTTATTGCGAGACCAGCGACACCTTGATCGTGTCGATCGGCTCAAGGATTCCAAAGATATCGACGGATTCCAGAAGTAGTACGAAGCTGATTGTGAAATTGTTGTGTTCCAATATGCAGTTTGGCAGTTATTTCTGACCCCCCCCCCCCCCCCCCCCTGTGCACTTTGGAATCCTTGAGCGGATCGGCACGATCAAGGTGTCGCTGCACTCGCAACAAAATTCTCTAAAGGGGCATTTCCCCGTGCAGCTCACAGAGGTGTCAGGGATAACCATCAAAGTACAATAATTCACAAAACGTATGCTCTTGTCAACCTAGATGTCGGCCACAGCAATTTTAAGATTGACTTCGTATTCGTGCGGAAATACCACAATATCTCTGCAATCCTTGGGGGGAGCGACACGATCGAGGTGTTGCTTGACTCGACACAAAATTGCATAAAAGGTGTCGAAGCCTGTTTCCCGATTAGTGCACAGGGTGGTAAGAAAAAGCCGAATATTGGCAAAAGCAATTCCACAGTCAACTTCGTATTACTTCGGAGATCCGTCGTTATCTCTGCAATGCTTTGATGGAAGGACAAGCTAACCATCTACAGGTATACCGTCAGGGGAGCACCTAGCCTTTCGGCCTTTATCTCCCGGTCCCGCTAAAATGTTTGGACCTTCGGCTTTTTACTGACAAGGTGTTGTTGTCAGACGGAGATTTCTCCATCAGGCGCATGCACACACCATCCGGAATCCAACCCCGGGATTGCATCACTAGCTGGATGACTTGGGTAACAACCTCCAGCCACTACGAGTCCAAGACCTTGATGGGCAAGGACCATGGTCCCCTGGGCACACCCATCCCCGTAGTACACTATTCGCTATAGACTTCTCTATAGCAGGTGTGATCCTCCTTCGGCCCCCTATTGGTTAAGCCTTACGTCGAATTCGGACATGCACATCCCAGGCTCGTTGGACCTGTGACTACGTGCCTGTGCAGACACGTAGCGCTGCTTTTCACATCCAGGTGGCCCGTTCAGTTTACTAGTCAGCAATGCGACTCGGGCAGTGTGGTCATCAATCCACAAACTAGCTAGATATAGGCGCGTAGGCATTTTCCACCAAGGCCGTTCTCCCTAGCTAGCCCCTCTGGACTCGGGTTATGCGAAGCCGTCAACCCCGAGGCTCACACGATTTCCATAAGATGCACTCCCCCACCAGAGGACATCACAATCGTGCTTGGCATTTAGTGCTTCCCTCCCGCAAACTATGGGAGGAGGTAGGCACGCCGAGAGCCACCCGTACATAACTCAGGAGCACGGGACCGTTACCGCCCGAATGGTCTTTGTACAGATCCTCGCCATGGCGTATCAACTGTACCAGGGGCCCCCTTGCGCTACTAGGTCCGTGGTGTCGCAACCCACCAAAGATCTCTGTCCAACTACAAACAGCCTTCCAAGCTGAGTGTCACATGGACACAAACCCCCCTGCGGGGTGCTGGAAGGACACGAGCGATATGTCAGCGGATTCCCCACACAATTGCCTAGAGTTGTCGAAGCCTTTTACCCTTTAGTGCAGTCAGAATAAACGTCAGCCAAGATGCTGACCACATCAATTGACGATTAACTTCGTACGATGCTCATTAGAAAATGGTTGATATCTCTACAATTTGTGGCCGAGCGATACGATTGGGCTTACGCCTGTCACGGAATTTAATTGTGTAAAACAGTGCAAAAGATGAGTACAAACCCTCCTAGCATCTCTACTATGTCGGCGAAGAACCGTAAATAAGAGGACTATCGTGTCCGAGTAGGTTGTCGTTGTAGTTTTTTATGTGTTGCGTTAAAAGCAACGATTACAAAGTAACGATTACTCGAAACAAATGTAACGAATATTACCGATTACTGAAATGTAACTAAAGTTGACATCACTGGTAAGAAGGGCAGCGTCGAGGACTTCCCGATCTGCGTCCACTTGGTCTCCGACGAAGATGTACAGCTCAGTTCGGAAGCTCTGGAAGCCGGTCGTATTTGCTACAACAAGTACTTGGAGAAGCATTGCGGCAAGGATCAGTTCCATATTCGTATGCGATTGCATCGATTCCAAGTTTTATGCATCAAGATGTTATCGTATGCCGGAGCTGGTAGGCTCCAAACTAGAATGAGAAGAATGGAAGAGGTGCCTTCGGCAAGCCTCAAGGTACATGTACACGTGTCCACATTATATTAAATATAATTATGTCGGTGCGTGCCAGCGATCGTTTCAAGGCTCAAGTCGTTGAGGCTCTGCGTCGTGCCCAGTTCAAGTTCCCTGGTCGTCAAAAGATCTTCGTCGCAAAACGCTGGGGCTTCACAAAATACGATCGTGACGTCTATGAACAACTCCGTGATGAGGGTCGCCTCGCTCCCGACGGTTGTAACGTCAAATATAGGCCCAAACATGGACCAAAATCAGAAGGCAAATTGTGTAATCGCTGATAGTCGTATTTACATCGGCGGTAGTATTAGGAATTTTTAGGAATTCAATAACCTCGATTAAAGTATGGTGGAAATTAAAATTTCTTGCCAGGTGATCAGCTTTATCAGAGTCCGAAAGGGTAAAAGCACCATTCTCGACTCGAAGTGGAGGTATCGAACGGAATTTATTAATCACACTTTTGCGTAATTTCCACATTTTGTTGGTCCCTTTACCCAATTGTATCCCAGCGTTCGTTTTGGATTTTGGAAAGATTAAATTGAATTTGGTGGTTAAGGAAATTCCGATAGGGCCTTAAGTCTGGTGAGCGAAGTCTTCGCTATTGTCGGCGGACATCATTTCGATGGTGGATAAGCTCCTTCGTGGAATCGTCAATCAAAGGCAATTGTATTACATTACTTATTTTATGTGTTGCTAAATCACATGCTTATCTAACTATCATCACAACTCCCAAAGCAATGTGTGCATTCAACACCGGTCCAGACCTGGACGGTCGAGCTTCAAGGTGGTAAACGCCTTCAAGGCAAATCAAATCTCCATTGAATTCTCCCGCTAAAAAAAATCAAGTAATTGTCTTGTGCACAAATAGACAACAGACACAAGACCTGATGGTCCTGATGAGTGTGTCTATCTGTACGAAACCACAAAGCTTTGGGAAAAAATACCTACAAATTGAGGAAATTAATAGAAAAAAGTTTCGTCCTAATTGGAACTCGAAGCTTTGACCTTCATGTCACAAGGTCAGTACTGAGCAATATACGCTTAGAGGTTTCAATGCAAATATTCTAATGTGACATTTCCGAAATTGAATAACCCGATATTTCTCCCACCAGTGGACTCTTCTCTTCCAACAGACAAAGTTCCGCGTAGTTCCAATAGAGCTGGTAAGTTTCCATGCCAAAATACTACAGACATGCACCGCAGTTGGTGTACAAAATAGAACAATAAGTCAAGATTTCCACAATTAGTGCGTTAATATATTCCTACGTTTGAATACTGTTCGCGTTTCAATTTGCACATTTAAATTCAGTTAAACCTTTTTTTGAGACATTCGTCTTTTTTGTGCGTTTCGCCACAAAGCAAGCATTTAGTCGCAGAGTGACGTACTTTTTCTAAGGGAGTACAGTTTCGACATTGTGTCGGTTGGTGTACTGTTTTTAATTATAATTTCAGAAAACTCTTAAAAGGGCAAATAAAAAGTTGTTCACCTCATTTTACGTAGCATTGGTTATTGCCAGTCGTAAATTAGCATTGGCATTGATTTTTTCTTTCATCCGAAGCACCATCCAGCATCCATCACACAACTTTCTTTTTCTTAACGCGATCAGAACTGCTCCATCGAAGGACTTGCGAAATACAGGTCAGTCAAGAGCAGATTCAAAATTGTAATTGAGAATGCTTTATGCCATAAAAAGAAATACATCAATTCACAGGCATAAAAACAAATACATAGTGCACCAGCGTTATCGCGAATCTTAGGTGTGGTTGCTTAATAGAAAAGTGCAATGTATGATGATCTGCTGGGTTCACAAAAAGTAATACTAAATTTAGTTGGTTTTTTTTTGCTGTACAGCAGCAATTCGGAAGCTAGGCTCCAGTACCTGAAAGAATTCTTAACAAGACGTTAAGGGTTCCGAACCACACATTTTAGGAAAAATAGTAAATTTTCAGGGTAAAACAATCGTCTTATTCGAGACTTGAACCGCAGACCTTCATCCAACGAAATCAGCACGGCACGCTGTGCGCTGTGCTTACTGAGTTATACAGATGCTTAGAAGACACAGAGCATGCTTTCGCAATTAAGATACCTCAGAATCTTTCAATATTCGCTTGACAGTATAAATCTTTGGAAAATCTTGAAAAAAAATCAATGGAAAATTGGTTCTTCTAAACTAACAACAATCAATCAATCTATAAAAAATCGTTTCTACTTTCCAAGCAAATAATATAACAAATCTACAAGTAGTGGTAAAATAAATTTAAATTTCTCATCTACAAAACACAAACTGCATTTTTACTCCATGGGACAAATACAAAGTCGTGAACGTCACATCTACAGAATGTATCTTGACTCACATCACTAAACGGCACATTTACGAGTTCATCTAACTATTCTAAAAAAAAAAAACTACAAACATTTTTACTAGAAAACCGAATATTTTGAATTTGTTCTGTCTAAATTCAAAAACACACACAAAAATTCACTTCTTTCAAAAAAGTTTGATCTCTCATTATAATAATTTATTATTAATGGTGATTATGTCTTATTAAATATTTTATTTTGAATTTTAAATCAATTTTGTGTAAATTATATAAAACAAAAATCGAAAAATTGTTGAAATTTAATTTTGCACACTCAAAAAAATAAAATATATATCGAAAAGTGTAGTGTCAACATAATTTTGGAAAAGACAGTAAGTAATAAAAAAAAACGTATGTATATAAAACTAAAACCTTCTCCAAACTTGAAATTTTGAAAACTTTTTCGGGTTACAAGTCGAATAATATAATTTAAAAAAATATGTAGATAAAACATTTAATGATAAAAATATATATAAAATTATATCCAAAAAATCCAAATGAAAACATTTAAAATAAACAAATTATGTAACTATAATACGTAAAGTTCAAAACAAAGCCCCTTCGCCCAAGCGGTTGATATATTTTCAATAAAAAAAAAGAATCTTAAAATATATTTCAAAATTTAACGAGGGTTTTTATTTAAAAAAAAAAAACTTAATAATAGTGTGTACTATTTCCATGTTTTACTCAATACATTTAAATTAAAAAAAAAGATTTAATATTATTTTAAATGTACTCACATTCGGGTTGTTGTTGTTATTGTTAAGATTTTTCTTTTTTACAAGCTCCTCAGCACTTTTGATTTCATCCAATGTTACGCCCTGTGTTGAACGACGCGTTTCACGTACTCGTTTGGCGTGAAGCTTACGTTGAGTTTCACTCTCTTCGTCGCGTACGGGCGGTACAAATGACCTGAATTGACAAGTAGAAAAAAAATGTTTTATCATTAGAAAAAAGAGAAACGATTTATTGTAATTTAATGATAGCTTGGTGCAAAAACTGACTGTTATGAAAGTAAAAACAATGAATCGACACAGTTAACGATAAGCTATGGTACTGTAGTGGCAGTCGAATTTTGGTACCGGAATTTGGAGAACGAGTTGCAAATCACTCCATTCTCTAAAATCATGGTAGATACTATCTTCCAGTTATGTTAAATTCAGTGCGAAAATTCGCTGTCGTACCGTACACGAAACAGTATACCATAATTTTGCATATGCCAGTAGGCGTTGCTGTATTTGACGTACGATCTCTCTCTCTCTCTTGATTACCGTAACTCCTAGTGGAGCATGGTGCGTTGATGACTACCGTATGTAATCCATTAACGTTACAAAGACAACTGAATTCGGAGTGGGATACGGTTGTCAGCCATACCACTTCCTAGTCGCATTGTTAGTTTATTATTCTACGATAAGAATATTTCTTATCATCTTCTTCTGAATAATAAACTTGCGACGAGTCGTGCCGAGTTTGGAAACTCGTTTCTCTATGAGTGTCTATTTCACAGAGTGGCGACCGAACGATCACGGCCACAAAGCACGATGTACGTTAAAGAGACGATATTGTCGGGTCGTGTCGTGATTCTCAGTTCAAAATGTCGTATGTCTTGTGTACGGAACGCGCGAGAAATGATCTACCGAATTTCAAAAGACGTAGACGATAGTTTGTGTGTCATTCGAAATCCTGTAATGATCCAATTTTACTTCCATAGCACACATAACGAAAAACATCAAAACAACAAAATTAGATCTCTGTCCACTCTCGTTTATATGGTTTGAGAACGATTATATCAAATTCACAAAAACTGTTTCCACGATTAAAAAAAAAAAACATTAGTCTTTTAGAAAGCATTTAAAAACTATCGTTATCTATATCTATCTATGTATTTTACTTTGAAATGCTGAAAAATGTCGCATAATTCACTAGTACCACACATGGATTTAGATGTTAGCCTTTTTCTTCTAAATTGATTTTTTTAGTTAAAAGCTTTTTTATTGCAATTAAGGATTAAAAATACCCTCCTTTTCAGTAACGGCAGTTTGTTTTTAGGACATAAAACAATCGCACACAACATTAATAGATCAGTATGAATTAATCGTATTACTAATAAAATTCTGTTTAGTTCGTTCAAGTTCGTTCTTAGTTTAGTTTAAAGAAAAAATTGCAAAACCATCAAATTATCGAAAACCACGTTGCTTATTTTTTTTTTCTGTTTTAGAAATATTTACTTGAAAAGATTTTTGAATATTGCTCCTGGCGAAATTTTACTACGAAATGATGATGAATCATTATTTTTGGATTTTCCGTTTGACGTTGATGATGTTTCCGATTTATTGCCATTATCATGGTCAATATCATTTTCAAGACTACATGAATGATAGAATATTTTGATTTAAGTTGTGCATTGTTTAGAAAAATATTAAATGAGAAAATTTTAAAAGTAAATTAGAGTACAAAATTAATTTCGCACATTGAAGTCGTTTATCAAATAATAAATCTGCAAACCTGAACATGTTTTAATGTATTTAATGAAAAATTATAATAGATTATAGAAAATTAAAATAAACATAAATGTGCAGACGAATACACACAAGCCATCAAATTTGGTATCAACGGTGGATTTTTCCGAAAACATTGCATAGTCCAAAAGACGCACCTAGCGTTATTAAATTAAAGTCAAAAGTTGGGCATACCGACATTTTTGAAAAGCGGTTTCTCTTGACATCTAAATTACTGAATTCAGTATCAATGGCGGGATAACCTATCCTATATGTACTTTAAAGCTCTAAATCAAAAAAGGGGTTTTCGTAGTAAAATTCTGATTTAAAAGCCAAAATAAACAAACAACATCAATAATGCAAATTTGTTTCAATAACTTATTACAAAAAATACCGGCGTACAGAGGGCTGCGCCCGCAATACGAGGGTTTTTTAGATTTTGGATACATACATAGTGAATAATTTTGCACATATATTTTATAGGTATTAAATAAGAATTATGCACAATGTTAATGAAATACTTCTCGTAAATCTATTTTTGGATTGGTCTAAATAAACACGTTCCAGAATGAAAGGCGTTAGTTTTAGTTAGACCAATCCAAAAATAGATTTACTATGTATCACATATTAACTGGATTTATTAGCTGTAACGCCGTTACCATGACTCCAAACTGGAAAAAAGCGACTGATATGAAATGTACCCATCGAGTTCTTTGATTTGATAAAAACTAAAAAAGTCGACTTTTTCAAATCTCCGGGACACCCTGTTTGCTTTGTCCTACCAACGTCTAAGTATTTCGTGCTAAGGACTGTTACGATTCTACACATTCCTACCAAATTTCATAACGATCGGTTAGTGAACAAATTTGTAAATGTCCGGGACACCCTTTTATCTTGGCCATACCAATTTTTAAGTATTTCATGCCAAAGACTGTTACCATTCTACACATTCCTACCAAATTTCATGACGATCCGTTAAGCCGTTCGCGAGTTATTTAGTGAACAAATTTTCAAATGTCCGGGACACCCTGTTATTTTTGTTCTACCAACTTTTAAGTATTTCGTGCCAAAGACTGTTACCATTCTACACATTCCTACCAAATTTCATGACGATCGGTTAAGCCGTTCGCGAGTTATTTAGTGAACAGACGGACGGACAGACGGACGGACAAAATCGATTTCATAAGGGTTTTTTGTAAAATCTAAAAAACCCTAAAAAGATCAGCGCAGATTTTTATTAAAAAAAATTCCTGGCCTTCGTATTCCATGCCACTTGCTAGAGAAGTGATGTCGCGAAATGTTCTTGATGTCCGACTTAGTTCCGGCTGTTGACTATTTACGCGCAAACCTATTGCCCGGTACTTCGCATCCATAGACGAATCAAATCTTTATTTAGGTTCTGAATCTTTTTGGACAATTGGACAACGTACAAACGAGTGCTACAATATTTGCTATCTAGAAAAAGTTGGTTTCATCCTCAGTTGATGTATGTATCACGACACCACCTACCATGAGCCTTTCGAGGAGGCGGCTCTGCTATGGCGAGTCTACCCCGATGTTATCAGGAACACACTAGTTTAGTGAATCACCTGAAAACTGACTTTCTTTTTCTAGTTGAAAGTCATTCAAACACAAAAGTTAACTAAAAGCCATGGGCAAATTTAGAATATCTGTTGTGTGGCAACAAAAAAATCACCAAGAGTACCTTATCTCAATCAGATAAACACAAAAGCGATCCGATTCGTCAGCATTAGTCTAATCAAAAGAAACCAACTCAGGGATCATAAAAAAATTAAAGAGACGCCAATTTATTCTTAAACAGAGGGAAGGTACGTGGAGTAATAAATTTAAGGGGCCGAATTAACTTTTTAAGTTTTTTTTTTTATTTATTCGTGTAAAAAAGACAAACCAAATGTGTGAACCCTTCACATTGAAGGATGGTTTTAAACTACAGACATTTATGGTAACTTGTAGTTTTCCAAACCTCAGGATGTACGGGACACACCCTCAATTCTTAACCCATCAGCTGCCACAGTCATTTGAAGAGTTTTGAAAAATTCATTTTCTTACTTGACTAATATCTAATACCTCTGAAGCAAGTCTAGCTACAGTAGCGGAACAAGATGATTATCCTAGCCTACAAAAGTACCTAAAAAACGAGAGCAAGGCTAAATTCGGGCGAGACCGAAATTTGAATTCCCGTCCCATTTATTTGAAACTTAAGCTTCTTTTGTGTTAATAATTTCCACCGCAGTCCAATGAGGTGTTCCTATTCCATCTGTTCGTGGATATGTTGTGAGGCTTTACTAGGAACACACTTGGGTGAAGTTTGGTTAAGATTGGTTTGAAAGAAAAAAGTTTTTCTTACAAGAATTTAATTTTCAGGGATTGGTTTGTATGACAGCCCGCAGTGTTCCAAATCCATCCGTTCCCCCAAAAACAAATTATTTTTCCATCTCAATTTTCTCCAACTTCTGCCAAGCACCACATTGTCGAATGCATTCAAATGGCCCCAATGTTTGTAACGAACCGATTTCGACACATTTCTGTATATTTTTGGATTTTGAGCATTTTCAGAAATATTGATGATTTGGTTAATTTAAAATCATTAATATTTTTGAAAATCCCACCAGATACAAAAATGGACATCCGACATGTGTCGGAATCACTTAGTGGTCGGAACAGCTGGTCCGAAAAATGGAGGCCGGAGACGCGACCAACTGCGAGGAGTCGAGTGACGGCTGTCACAAGGACGGCACGCGTTTTTTTGCTTTGGAGATTATTTGGTTCGAGAAAAAAAATCGTTGAAAATATAAGAAAATAAAAAGTTGTCAAAATGGCGAGCTTCGAGCTTCAAAACTCTTTTGAATAAAGGCGGAACGCGATGGGCCCCCAAAGATAAGTGCTGGTGTCCATTTATTTGGTTCAGTGTTTTTTGTAGTGTCGTCTTGTAAAAATGTTATTTTTACTCACGGGTTCGATGGCCGCATAATTTCATATATCGCCATATGTTACATCCCATCGCGACATAACCTAGCACCCCCCCCCCCCCCCCAATTCCAGGGGCGAAATTTGATTTTGAAGGGAGGCGCCCTATAGTTTTTTATTCGGCCACGGCCGGCGCGGTCGGGTTTCTTGTGAAATATTTAGTGGGTTTAGTTTGGCCGCGACCTGTCGCCATCCGGGACCGCGGAGCGCGAATAAGGTGGCACCTGTGCTGGTCGGTTGCACATTATTCAATACTTCCCCAATTTTAACCCTCGTGTTGTGTCGTGATCCCGCAGGCATGCGATATCCCTTTTTTTTGTAAAAGGACAGGGGCAACGAGTGGCGCAAACCCCACCCGTATCTCCCGAATTGAGCTACAGCAAGCGCATGCCGCTGCTCGCTCGTTGAGAAGCCCAATCTTCCAGCCTAACCTGTACGGTTGAAGAGGCATTGGCTCCGTCTCCTGTGCATCTTCGGAGGGCCAAGTCCTTTCATTACATGTTCTACAAATTCATTTATGCGGTAATTTAGGACACCCCGCATAGAAACGGACGAAATCAGTCATGGGGCTGTCATATAAACCTCACCCCAGAAAGTAAGTGGTTATGAAAGAAACTTTTTTGTGTCTGGACCAATTCTGGCTAAAAGGTATCGAAGTCACAAAATGTATGTAAAAATCGGTCCATGGGTTCATGTGCCTTAGCAACTCCACTTCCAAAAGTATGTTCTTTCAAGACTAACTTCTTTAGCTATGAGCCATTCGTAGCTCAAATATACGAAACATGTGCCCCTTTCTGCACGAAATCCCACAATGAAGGCATGGAAGCACCATTCCAAAAATAAGTTCTTCTAAAAAAACCTTTGTTGGCCTATTTCTATTTTTTTGCTACCAGAACACTCGCAGCACACTTGAATATTTTAGATGACAACTCTTCTCTTCTCTTCTTCAAACTTCTATCGTAAAGTGACCAAATCCTTGAAAGACCAATGCTGCACACGCACTTGTGGAGGCCACCCCAAAACCACTTTCCTATTTCATTCGAGGTAACTTACAAAATGAAAAACTTTTTCATATCACATGTTGAAATAGCTTCGAAGGGTCCCTACTGTGGTCTAACGTCTCAGTATTGAAGATTGTTTCTCAATCTTTTTCAGTTCGAGCCCCCTAGCGAGATGTGCTGATCCTGGCCTGCATTAGCAATAAATCAACACTGAATTGAATTATGTACATATATCGTTGCAAAAATATTTCCATAAAAAACATTTTCAAACTCTAGTGTCATGTTTAACAGTAAAAATATCCGTCAGATTACACCGACCTTGGTTCCGAAAGACTTGAAGGGCTCTGTTTGCCGGTTGAGTTTCTCACGCCCTTTCGCGCTTTTCTATTCACATCTTGTTTCCGCATAGGCACATACGAGTATCAATCTGTCAGAAAAGGGTTCGTAAGAAATGATAAGTACCTAATGTCCCCTTAGCTCCTATGCCTAATCCCTTCTAATGTAACCGAAAGACGCATTGTGAAAATCTTGTTCAAAATCTTCATATTTGTCCCATTGATTTCTACCGTTAAATTATAGAACGACGGTTTTGTGAATTATCCCCGGCGCGAACTTTTTTGCATATCAAAGGAAAAACAATATCAACTACTAACACCCAAAACATGTCTCTCAATAGTGCTCGTTGTACAGCGCATGAGGTTTTATTATGTGAAATCTGAGAATGCTCTACATTTTGCTGTAGGCCTGTCAATGCTGTATGGTAGGCCAAAGAGCACAGTATAGTAAAATGCTGTACGTCTGGTCACCTTATTCTGTAGTCGCTTTCGGAATCTAGCCAAAAATGTTTGCAGAAGTTTGTAGTTTCGTGATGAAAACGATCACCAATCATTGGCATGATCTTTTTTACGTAGGTGTAATAAATTAACACCGTTATGTTCGGTTCACTACACTACGGTATACTACATAAAAATTCCCAAAATAATGTAAACATGATTAGAAACTACTAAATTTGTTAAATATTTTACTCTATTCTGAATAACCAATACATAGGATTTTATAGGGACTAGCTTAAATAATAAGCAGATAGAATGTTTCGCTAAGTGCCTTGAAAAGTTATGAATACGAATTGCTTTATTTAAGCAAAGATATTCGCCTACTCAATTTGTTTATGATAAATAATCCAACTTGATGGCTGATGTGATGACTAATCCTGTCTGCACAACAATAGATTTTGAATAGCACTTACCTTCTAACTTGACCAGTATTTGGTGGTGTACTTGGCGTACTCGGACTAACAGGCAAGGATACTGTTGTTTTCCTATAAAATATTGATATGATATTAATAAAAAAAATCAAATTTTTAGAATTAAAAGAACAGTAATAATTTGAAAATTGGACATTAATGCAAAATCTTAACTACATCTACTTGTTGTTTATGAAATGAAACCAATAAATTACTCATTTTTATTTTGAAACCATGCATTAATACATGAATGAGGAAATGTCATTAGAAGCAGATTAATATTAAAACCAAATATGTATATAAAAAAACATAACAAACAAACAAAGTTTCAAACAAAACGAAAACAGACGTAAGATACTTAAACAAAAAAAAATCTTTGCATACTTATCTTCTGACTAAACAACGTTATCCTCTAAAATTTCCAATTGTGGAAATACACATTCATATTTTTGTACGATAGATACTTACATGAGCATTACGAATAGATACATTTACAATAAATAATAATAAAAATAAATATAAATAAAAATAGACTTGACAATAAACTGAAGAGAAAATCTAACCGAAATTACCCAAAAAAAAAATAAACTGCTATCTACTATTCAATAAAAGAACTTCTCGTTTCTCTAATTCCATTTTTTTAAATGCTATTTTCCCCTTTAACCCAGTACATAGTTGCAAAGAACCAAAATAAGAAAGAAAGAAAAAAATAAAAAGAAAAAAACAAAGAAAGACAATAACAATACCTGAGATTTTTATGATCTTTTAACGATGCAGACCTTTGTACTGAATAATTATTTGGCGGATTGACGGCACCTAAAACACCCGGTTGTTGTGTTGCCGGTAGTATTGGACACGAATTGGCTTTTATTCTTGCGCGAAGTTCGTGGTATTTTTGATAGAATCTAAATTTGATGTTTAGGTTGGTTGGTTAAAAGAAATATTTTTTTAATTGAAAAACAACAACAAAGACAAAGCAGCTGAACGATAAAAATGGATGCATTAAAAATTATTATTATTAAATGAAACAAAAATTAATAGTAATGTATGTCATTGGGGGTTAATGGCTGAATTTATAGATAACAGGTATTGGTGGAAATTTTTTGTTATTCAGTAATTGTGCGACATTTTCCATGTTGGAAACAAGTATTTAACAACATCGAAAATATCTAGCAATTGCTGAAGTTACAAAACTTCAATTCGCAGCATTATGCTACTGTCATTTATGAATTCAGCCAATGGAATTTCCCGAGTTTTAAATTAAAGTCAAATTAATAATTCCAAATTACTATTAAGAGCTTTGTTGAATTTGTTTAGAAAATGAATGTGCAATTATTATTGAAATATTGGCTATGGTGCTCAAGGGATATGATAAAATTTTTAATATTTTAGTGCAATTATCATTATTATTATGTTAAAACACACACGCACGCCAAAATATAATGAAGATGACTGATTATTGAGACTAATGCAAAAAATATTTGATTAAAATCTTTTGTTCAAATGTCAATATGTTCGAATAATTTTAGTTAATAACTCCGAATGACAAAAAATTCTTCAAAATATGTTATTTCAATCGTCAAAAATGTTCAGTTAGCCTTTTCAAATTTCAAAACTTTTTTGTTTCAAAAAATATCAAATATTTACAAGTGTATACATCCTTAACAAATATGTTAGTGATACGTACTTTTCGTCATTTTCGAAACTTTGTGTACGTCTCAATATCACCTCTGAGTCAGTTGGTTTTGCGTCTTTTTCAGGAACTTCTACATGAGAAATAAAAGAAAAGAATATTTAGGAAAAATATAATAATTGAAAATTGAAAGTAACATGTTGACCACTTACGTGTTTTTGTCGGACTTTCAATTTGTGTTCGACTTCTAAGCGAACTACTGCGTCGCCACGGTGCATCCTCATCGAGACCTGTATTGTTATCTGCGGGGGTAGGTGCAACAGAATCTGATGATGGTTTGGGCTTGTCTTCTGAAATACGTAAAAGATTCACTTTATTAAACTTCATATTAGAAAACTGGTATATAAAATTGATTCATAAATGATTAATATCGCATGCCAATTAAACATATAGGTATATAAGGTGAAAGCGAAGAAATTATTCAAGGCGAATGGTATTTAAAAATACATAGCTATTCGCGGTCGTGTTGCGGAAAATTATATTCAACAACTTAAGGCAAAAAATGTTCATGCTATGAAATGAAAATGAAAATTGTAAAAATCACGATTTTCCAAAATGTAATTGTGGGTTTTGAAGGATTCTCAAAAACTACAAGCGGTCCAATGACTGACATTGAGAAGATGTTTAGGCAAATTAATATCGCAGACGAGGACAAAAATTTCCAACGCATCCTATGGAGAACCAGTTCCGCTCAGCTTATACAAGAATACGTGCCGAAGACTACGATAACTTATGGTACAGCACCGGCAAAATCTCTCAGTTAATGTATTACAAGAACTAGCTGAGGACGAAGGAAATTCTTACCAAAAAGCTAAGACGATTTTGTTATCCGAATTCTATGTGGATGACATGATGACAGGAGCTGATACCAAAGAGGATCTTTTGCATCCTCTTTGGATATAATACTCCTAATACAAACGGGTAAATTCAATTTGAGAAAATGTACCTCGAGCGATGAAACTTTATTATCCAAACTACCCATGAACTTGCTAGAACAGCGATCTGTTGATATTTCGGGTACAGATTCAGTCAAGACATTGGGAATACATTGGAATCCTGCCTCTGGCAACTTCGAATTCCAACGTCGGTCAAAATTCGAAACGACAAATGTTACAAAACGCATTCTGGCTTCGAAAATAGCCTCAATTTTTTTCACTCCGATGGCTTTCCCCCCTTGCGATGGCTGCAAAGATTTTAATGCAAAATATATGGAGAAGTGGAATCGATCAGGATGACACACCATCACTTTCAATAAGTGATGCTTGGAAAAGGATGCAAAACAAAATTAATTGAAGATATCCGAATTCCTCGCTGGATAAACCACCGCACAAAACACGATGTTCAATTGCATGGTTTCTGTGATGCATCCATAAAAGGATATGCCGCTGTCATCTATGCTCGAAAGAAAGTCAATATAATGCAGCAATTGCAGCAAAAACAAAGGTTGCGCCGATAGTCAAAAAACAAAAACTTACGAACTACCGGATAATGCGTCACTTTCGCGTCTCGAATTGTGTGGAGCTCTATTGCTGCCCGAATTATATAAGTTTGTTGACGAGGGCATAGGCATTGCAATTGTTGACCTTTATGCTTGGTCTGATTCGGAAATAGCGCTAGCTTGGGGCATGCAAAATGAAGACCGATATGTTGCCCGCAGAGTCTCTAAAATCAACACACTAATAAACAATGCCAAATGTAATTACGTCCCAGCAACCCAGCAGATGTCGCTTCCCGTGCAATCACTCCCAAAAATTTGCTCGAGCACAAATTTTGGTGGAACGGCCCATTTTGGGTATCAACAATGGCCAGCCACAAAGGAAACGAAGGAAACAACCGTGAATACTATTCTTCAACAGTAGACCAAGCAATGAAAGCCTAAAAAGGGGGTGTAGAGAACATCGAAGGGGGTGTAGAGAACATCGAAGGGGGTGACGATTTTTTTCTTCGGTATTTTATCAGGAGTAGTTAGGAGGCAAAGGTACTAATTTTACTCGGAGCTGAGGGGTGCGCTAAAGCGGGGAGAGGGGGTTAAAGGTGCAATTTTGTGCAATTTTTGATGTTTTGGGCTATATCTCGAAAACGGTTAGTCGCACAGAAAAAAGTTGTGAGTAAGCATTAAAGCTTTCTAAATATCCTATTTATTTGCCCATACTTACATATGCAAAACTCCTAACGGTTCTTCCGATATTGTTCAATAAAAGTAAAAAAAATTTTTTGCATTCTATCGACTCTGGTGTCTCTCCGATTTGTTTTTCAAAAAACTTTTGTAGGGTAAAGTTAGCAAGTGGTAAATTTTCCTTAATTTGATATACTTCTTCTTGGCTTGTCTCCTATCATTCGAGAGTTAAGAGAGTCTCAACGAAGTAATATTCTATACTCATCAGAATGAAGACAACCATTGTGAAAAAACGGCGGGAGGGGGGGTGACGGTTTTTTATTTCATGGATCCATAATAGGTAGTTCGGAGTAAGACATACTTAAAGCTCGCGGTCATGAGGTGAGCGCTAACGTGGGGAGGGGGGCTAAAGGATTCATGTTTGCAGGCTGTCGACTTAATCTTGGAAATATTTCGGAAACGTTGAGTCGTCCTGAGAGTATTTGTATGGGAGTACTAAAGCCCATTAAATTTCCAAAAACTTATCTGAACACACAAATGCCGAATTCCTAACGGTTCCCCCGATACAGGTTATTGAAATCCGAAAATTGTTAAAAAATCGTTATTTTGTTTATTTTTTGGCTCTGGTGTCTCTCGCGATTGTTTTTCGGAAAACTGTTTCACGACCAATTTGTACGATGTTTAATTGGGTCTCATTTAATATACGCCCCGTTGTCCGGTCTTCAATCAGTCAAAAGCTTAGGAGTTAAAACCGAGCTTCCGAATTCAATTTTCTCTACTTTCAAGGATAAAGACAAACATTGTGGAAAAACGGCAGGGGGACGGTTTTTTATTTCATAGATCCATAATGGGCGGTTCGGAGTAAGACATACTACAAGCTCGCGGTCATGAGGTGTGCGCTAACGTGGGGAGGGAAGGGCTAAAGGATTCATTTTTGCAGGTTGTCGACTTAATCTTGGAAATATCTCAGAAGCGGTGAGTCGTCCTGAGAGTATTTGTATGGCAGTACTAAAGCCCATTAAATTTCCAAAAACTTATTTGAACACACAAATGCCGAATTCCTAACGGTTCCCCCGATACAGGTGATTGAAATCCGAAAATTGTTCAAAAATCGTTATTTTGTTAATTTTTTTGGCTCTGGTGTCTCTCGCGATTGTTTTTCGGACAACTGTTTCACGACCAATTTGTACGATGTTTAATTGGGTCTCATTTAATATACGCCCCGTTGTCCGGTCTTCAATCAGTCAAAAGCTTAGGAGTTAAAACCGAGCTTCCGAATTCAATTTTCTCTATTTTCAAGGATAAAGACAAACATTGTGAAAAAACGGCAGGGGGGACGGTTTTTTATTTCATGGATCCATAATGGTTGGTTCGGAGGAAAACATACTAAAAGCACGCGGTCATGGGGAGTGCGCTAACGTTGGGAGAGCGGGTTCAAATATCTCATTCTTGTGCTTATTAGCTCTATCCCCGCTATATCTCCGAAACCGCGAACTCTACGAAAAAAAATGTCTGAGTAAGAATGAAAGCTTACACAATTTCCTATAAAGTTCATCTGACATGCATAGGTCGAATTCCTAACAGTTATCCAGATATAGCTAATTTAAAAATCAGAAATTTCACATAGAAAACATCAACACAGCCTACATGTATATAGCCAATCTATAGATAGCCAATTAAGGAAAATTTACCACTTACTAACTTTACCCTACAAAAGTTTTTTGAAAAACAAATCGGAGAGACACCAGAGTCAATAGAATGCAAAAAAAAAATTTTTTTTACTTTTATTGAACAATATCGGAAGAACCGTTAGGAGTTTTGCATATGTAAGTATGGGTAAATAAATAGGATATTTAGAAAGCTTTAATGCTTACTCACAACTTTTTTCTGTGCGACTCACCGTTTTCTAGATATAGCCCCAAACACCAAAAATTGCACCTTTAACCCCCTCTCCCCGCGTTAGCGCCACCCTCAGCTCCGAGTAAAATTAGTACCTTTACCTCCTAACTACTAGTGACAAAATACCGAAGAAAAAAATCGTCACCCCCTTCGATGTTCTCTATAATGTCTTGTTTGATTGGCCTACAGAGCATATGCCTTGATCGTTTTTCAAGCTTCACTCGCCAAGTTGGAGTAATAATGGCATATACTGTGCTCATTTCATCAAAAAATCGAAACTACAAAAATCAAACAGAAACTTTGGTCATCTAACACCAGAAGAGTTAGACGCCTCAAAATGTTGCATCATAAGAATTTTTCAAGCAGAGGCATTTTCAAACGAGATATGTTTGCTCAGACACGGAAAACCTTTGCATAAGCACAATAAGTTAAGTATACTCCCCCCATTCCTAGACAAATATAGAATTCAAATTTGCCAAAAGATGCAAAACATCTAATGCTTTTACCACAAAAGCATCTCATAACAAACCCATAATAGTTAACACTACACGGAGGCATCCAGCTCACTCTGAAAAACATCAGATCGTCGTATTGGATTATAAACGGTGAAAATGCAGTTCAATCACGAATAAGGAAATGTATAACCTGTTGCAAATGTGGATGACCGACTCATAGTTGTCACACATTTGGGACGCATTGATGATGGTGATCGACCCAAAATTCTACAATGAAATTGGTGATCATTCGATGGCAGCATCTCTGTGGGCAAAATCGCATTGATGCACACTTGCCCACAGAGTTGCTGCCATCGATATATGCGGTATAGACCGCAATAACAATTGGTGGACAAAGCTCCAATAATGAGTGAATTGGCTACGCTGAAACTGACAAATTGTGAACCCATGGAAACATTCATCAGCGAACACACCACTGCAATGTGTCGTTTCCAAGCAGCTGTATGAACGATGAAGTTGTTGCGCATTAATCATTTATGAATTAACTCCTGATTACGAGTCGTTTGTCGGCGGAATTGATGGCAGCAATGTGGTTAGCGGTTCAAAGCTAACACCCGAAGTTTTGAAACGACGCCTAAGAGACGCAGCCCAGGCTAAAGTAATACTAAATGGAGAAAGCAACGCGGGAACTGCATTCAAAGCGTCACAGTCCATTAAGCCCAAGAAAAGTATCAAAAAGAAAAAGATCCCAAATGCGGATATTCGGTGTTTTACATGCGACGAAAGGGCATAAAGTATCAAAAAGAAAAAGAGCCCAAATGCGGATATTCGGTGTTTTACATGCGACGAAACAAGGCATAACAGCGGTCCGAGACAAATAGAAGCATTCGCAGCAAGAGAAACCAACGAATCAGATAACACGTGATTCATTGATTCGGGTGCATCGTTTCACTTGACAAGCGATCGCCGCCACTTTAAGGACTTCGTGAAAGTATCCGGATACCCTGAAATCGTGACGGCAAACTGATCGAGACTGAGACCTGTTGGCTATGGTTCTGTATTCATGGACGGAATGTTCGATTGGAAAAAGTGTTACTAGTGCCAGGTATAACATCGAATTTATGGTCGCGGTCGGTCTCGAATATGACGAATTCTTGAAAACAGATCTTGTTTTCCAAAACTGGCTGCGTAATAAAAACCGCCAAGGGAGAGACCATAAACAACACCGCATCCCAGAAGGCACATATAAAGTGACGAATGCACCAACTACAAGTATGATCGCCAGCAGCAATCATGACAATGATCTCAAGACATGACACCGTCGCTGAGGAAACTAAACGGTATAGTGAATGGTATTGAATTTAGCGGTAATTCAGACGTGCTGGTAAATTGTATACCGTGTCTGCTGCGCAAGCAAAGCAGGCAGGACGAAAGAGATAAAATTAATCAGGATTCTTGACTTGATTCATACCGACGTTTGCGGACCAATGGATGTTAATTCAGTTGGGGCACTAGATATTCTAATGATGTACCAAGGGTTTTCGCGGAAATCAAATCAATTGTCGAGACGCAAACGGAGCTGAAAGTGAAGGCGTTACGCTCGGACAACGGAGCGGATGAATCGCACATTAGTGGAACGTGCGAAGTGCATGCTCTTCGACGCTGGGCTAGGCGAGGAGCTTTGAGCTGAAGCAATCTGAAGGGCGGCTTACGTAACGAACCGGTCACCGAATCGATCACTACAAGACAAGGTTCCGGAGCAATATTGGACGTCCGCTAAAATAAACTTGTCTAAATTGCGAATATTTGGCACGCCTGTGATAGTTCATACGTCTAAGGAGCGGAGACGAAAACAGGATCCGAAGCCGAAACAAATGTTCTTCCTGAGATTTTCCGAGCATCACAAAGGATTTTGTTGCTTATAACCTCAAAATCGATCCGCAACATTTAACCGTGTCGTCATCTTTCAGGATACAGGCATTAAATAGGTAAATGATTCAATAGTAATTGATTCGTCTGATATCTTTTTAGAAGATTCGGGACACGGAGAAATTATGCCGAATGTATTAGAACCGGTCGCAGAGGTCATAGAAGAAATTCCTGATACGCCCATCGTCACTCATGCCGAGAGCGGCGATGCCAAGACAAACTGCGATGACGAGCCGATGAAACGATTATCACTTCGAGTTGGGGAGGTGCGCAGGTCAAAGCACATCCCGAAGTCAAGAGAACTGTTCTAGTCAGCCGTAATGTTCACGCAGTCAGACAATCCATGTATCGCGAAGCAAACAACATTGGGTTGCAGCGATAATCCTTCAGATACCTCAATTATCCCCAACCAAAATAATCAATAAAATCGCCCCATAACCTTGTTGTTGTTGCTGTTCCTGTATGTAGTTTTACTGCCCAGGGTCCCAAGAAATGAAATGTCCCATGACGCATCTTTCTTCATAATTAGAACACTTATGAAAGAAGAGAATAATGGCTGATCTATTCACTAACATTTAAATTATCCCAATTAATTTTTTTTTATTTTAGTAAAATGATAATGCGAAAACAAGGAGAAAATACCTTCTATTGGCCATCAAATTCAGATTTACTTTGTTTTACATGCATGCACATCTAGAAGCATAAATCCAAAGCATTCACTCATATTCTTATACATGTTAATGAACGCAGAACAAGCACGATGTGTGTCAAACAAACAGACAAATCAACATAAAAGAGAGGTATGATAAAATTTCGCAAGCCGTCATTTAAATGAAATATATTATAAAACGACATGAAGTGACAATTTTTCTTTAGAATAATGCAACAACAATCTTTTACCTAAATTATGATCAGAAATACTTGTTGAATGTGAACTTTCCGTCGAATCGGTAATATCTTCCGAATGATCCTCCGAATCACTCGCGTCATTCTCAACAATTCTTTGTAAAATTTCCGTATTCTCGTCTGCATTGTTTTTTTTTTTAAATTACGTTTTTATATTGATTTAAATTATTGTATTGTTGTTGTTTTTTTATTGTTTGTTTGTTCGCAATCCATTCGTTCACGCAATATTCAATTAATTAGTAAACAAAAAGGTTAATATTATTCGGATGTGTTTCTGTTGTTAATATTATTGTGGAAATTAAATAACAAACACAAAACATTGCAAAAATCATTGTTCAAAAAACAAAAAATAAATAACAAATTGTTAAAACAACTTAATAATAATGTAAAACATGAAGAGGACAGTGTCACATCTCCAGACAATGTTCACAAGATTTGGTATCACTGAGTATCACAGACAGTCTTTTGCATTCCGTATCGAGGAAGATTCTCACTTCATACGGAACACAAACTTTTTTTTTAATTTTTGTATTTTTTTTATATTGATGGTCTAGAAACATTTAAGCAAATGTGAACAATGCTTGAGATACATATTGCACGGTCACAGGTTAATTTTAATGTGTTGATTAAGTGTTCGATAAACACATATCTAAAACAACAAATTTGTACGTATTTTGTTCTTATGGATTAATTCCTATTTTTTAATTTTAAACTACTTTTTAAAAAAATGGTTACTTGTCGTTATAATGAGAAAAATGCAATCATTACTTACCATTGACTGTGTCCTTTGAATCCGATTTCAATTCAACCCGAATCATTTTAGTAGGAGCTTCGATGTGATTCTCAATTGTATCCGAAATTCTGTATTGATATAAACAAAGATAATGATAATATTTATTTTTATTAAAACACAAGGCTATAAAAACGTTTTGGAAGTAGCATTTCTCTTGCCCGGAGTTTAAAACAACACATAACAAACATTACCAAGGGTCATGTATTGCCATATCCTTACGTCTTCAAGTGAAAAATTAACAATAGTTAAAAAGAATAACGCTCTGAATTCAGTACTTATTTAAATAAGAATGGCATAATAAAAATGGTATGATGACAAAACTCTGCTTGACGCATTTAGAAAACTTATTCGAATATGCAACTACCAAAATCAATTCCAATTCAAGACACCTGCAAATTACTGATAACAATCTTTCATTTTTATACAATTTTATTACAGACTAGAAACAAATCACTCAATTAACACTTAAATAATTTCTTTATCTGCTCTAATAGTCATCCGCACAATAACACCCTCGTTCTGGGCAATGTACTTGATGAGTGTTTGCTGGGAATGTCTCATACAATTAAAATGCTTTCGGCGCTTTCTGAATATTCATACCAAAACACGTTTGTAGATATAAGAAAATTAAATTTGTATTTACTCTTCGATCCGGTCATTTGATGACCTAACACATGCAAAAAGAAGAAGCAACCGAACTCGACATAATGTCTGATGAAGAAAGTACTCTTCCATGCATGCATGTATGATTCATCTTGGTTAGAGGTGACTGTGGAATCAACATGAAGTTTTGCGAATAGGTAGGTATACGATGAAGATTAAGATCGGAAGATATAAGGTATCAAAGCAAAGCGATTTTCTTTAATGTTTTATAATAATTAATTCAATGAAAATGTATCCTTTGAGTCCTTATTTGGGAATTAATGAATAAATAGAAAATTCATTCCAAATTGCCAACCGCCACCCCTTTTCTGGTATCATTCATATAACTTGTTGGAATTAAGTGATATTAGGTAGGTAGAAGGATTGCGGCGAAAAAATTGCTGCAAAACTGACAAATATTTGCGTTTTGGTGTGAACATATAGATCACTGTTTCCCAACAGGTGATCCGCGGACCGGAGGTAATTTATGCTAACCTATGCCGAGATTGAAGTGTGAACCACACGACTGAAAGAGATGGGAGTCTCTCGAGTTCGCCGAACAAATGAAAACTCGCGGCGAAGATTCCGTAAATGGATACAAGGCAATGGTTACGAGCCTGTTAGGACGTGGTCCTACTGGCAACCATTGCTATTGCATTATTATTTTGCAGTTGCAATACGCCTCTTCGGGGCGGACCACACCCGTTTGCAACAACAAACGGCCAAGAGTTGCCAAAACGCCTCCCTGGCAAGAGCCTCGAAGGTCTCGATGCAGGAAGGTTGTGTATGGCTGTGTATATGTATGGACTCGTTATATATGTTTTTTCGTCTTATTGGGAGCATCACATCTCGGCGCGGCTGCTCTCAATTCTCCTTTTACGCGCCGGCATTGAAACAAATCCAGGCCCTGTTTTGGTATGGATGTGTAGTGTCTGCAACCGACGTATCGGTTCTAATGCCAGGTCACTTCAGTGTAGTTGCTGTTCGGAGTGGGTGCATTTTAGATGCTCCGGTTTGAGAAGGATGGGTCATTACATAGAAGGTACATTTGTTGCTCCAGGCTGTAGGAATACTGGGCAGCCTCGGGTAATACCAGGCCCCTCCCCTCCACCAACGCCCCCTACTCCCCCCAATAATGTTGCCTTGAACGTAAGACACAGCTTAACTCCCGCCCCTCCGCCAGCAATTTTTACACCGGTGTCCATATTGCAGTTCAACTGTAATGGCATCCTAGGGAAATTTCCTGAAATCACAAGCTTCTTGAGAAAGTACAGAATCCTGATTGCAGCCATCCAAGAGACGAAACTCCACGCGAATTCACCATTCAACGCTGATGGTGAATATATCATCTTACGCAAGGACAGAGAAGGCGCCACGAATGATTCTCACCCTGGAGGTGGACTTGCCTTCCTAATACACAGGTCCGTACATTACCGTGTATTAGATGTAGTTTCAGACGGTACGGCGGAATTGCAAGCCATCTCAGTTTCATCAGGGAGCACCAATATCGAAATTTTTAACATCTACATACCACCACACTCTAGTTGTACAAACTACCATTTCGATATTGGTCCTCTTCTTAATGGAGAGCACAGGATCATTCTTGGTGACTTCAATGCCCATCATGAACTCTGGCATTCCGCGCTTCACAACGATGCCAGGGGTCAAGCTATCGCCGAATCTCTGGACGCATCAGGTTTCTGTACCCTCAACGAAAACTCTCCAACCCGTGATGCAAACAATTGTATTAGCTCACCAGACATTACAATCGTCAGCGCTAGCCTAATTAGTGAGACCTCCTGGGAAACACTTACCGGTCTTCCCTCTGATCACCTCCCAATCATAGTCAGAATTGACAAACCAGCTGACCTGAACAAGTCAGAGAAGCGAACTTTTGTCAATCACAAAAAAGCTGATTGGGAAGGTTTCAAAACGTTCACGTCATCGAAGTTCTTCGCGCTTCCCCCTCCCACCAATATACATAAGGCCGAACGTAACATTAGGAGCGTCATTGCCAAAGCTGCGGCACGGTTCATCCCTGCAGGGCGCATTCCAAAGGTTCGTCCAAACTTCCCAACAAGTGCCGCAAGGTTAGCTGATGAACGTGACAACATTAGGCGCGCTAACCCTGGTGACCCCAGAATTCGGGAGCTCAATATCCAAATACAGCGACAAGTTAAAGACTACAAGAAGGCCAAATGGAACGAGCACCTCAATGACTGTAACCTTAAAGAAGGTGCCAGTAAGTTATGGTCCACTGTCCGTGCCCTTTCGAACCCCACAAAAGATAAGGGCAATATAGCCATAACCTTCGGCAAAAAAGAAACTAGCAATCCTCTTCAGTGTGCGAGCCAGTTCAATAAACAATTTATTGAACATCCCAAGTCAGATGGCCTCAAGCGCAAAATTAGAAGACGGATTCGCAGCCGAATTGTTGACTCCGTACCAATTTATACTCCGGACCAGGTTAAAACAGTCATTGAGAATGCAAAAAATTCTCAGGCCCTTGGACCTGATGGCATTTCAATGGCCATGCTCAAACATCTGGGTCTTCCTGCCATTGAGTACCTCACGGCAGTCTTTAACTTGTCAATGTCTACGCTCGTCATCCCCGACATCTGGAAACAAGGTCGTATAGTCCCATGCCTTAAACCAGGGAAAAGTGCCTAACTAGGAACTTCCTACAGACCGATTACGATCCTGTCACCTGTAGCAAAGACGCTGGAAGCCCTCATCCACCCCACACTCGTTTCACATGCAAAGCTAGATCCCCATCAGCACGGATTCAGACGCATGCATAGTACAACCACCGCTCTGGACGCGATCACTACACGTGTAAGAGACGGACTAAACCACAGTACACCTTGCCACAGAACTATCATGGTGGCGATTGACCTATCAAATGCGTTTGATAAGGTTAATCACTCCATGCTTCTGGCAAACCTCCTCAATATGCATGTTCCGACTCAAGAGATAAGATGGATTGCCAACTATCTAGCTGGTAGGCAATCCTTCACCGAGTTTCGAGGCAGTCGTTCTAAACTTAGAAAGATCAAATTAGGTGTTCCTCAAGGTGGGGTTCTTTCTCCCACCTTGTTTAACATCTACATGGCCGGTCTCCCAACACCTCCGGAAGGCATTGAAGTTATTTCTTATGCCGATGACTGCACTGTACTCGCCACGGGAGCGGATAGGGATGTCATGCGTGAAGATATCAATAGATATTTAGCGCGACTAGAAGCCTTTTTCCATAGCAGAGGCCTAACCATCTCAGCGTCCAAATCGTCTGCGACCTTCCTTACCACCTGGTCAGGTGATTGTAAGTGGCCGGTTGGGGTACGTATTGGCAACAAACCAGTTCCTGCTGTTGCAAATCCAAAAATTCTCGGGCTTCACTTTGAGAAAATGATGACTTCAGCTCATCACGCGGAAGCGGTATGTGAAAAGATGCGCAGCAGGAACAAAATTCTTAAAGCACTGGCTGGTAGCACCTGGGGCAAAGATAAAGAGACAATGCTAGCCACTTACAAAGCGGTGGGTCGAGCAGCGGCTGATTTTGCGGCGCCAGTTTGGTCGCAAGGTCTCTGTAACACAAGCTGGAACAAAATCCAAGTCTGCCAAAATGCTGCTCTACGCACAGCTACAGGATGCCTTCTGATGTCTGCCCAGGACCACCTACATCAGGAGACACATTTGATGCCAATACGTGACCACAATCGACTACTTACAAAACAATATTTAGTAGGTTGTTATCGAGAGGATCATCCTAATCGTAACCTCATGGACAAAATTCCCCCTCCACGCAACATCAAACGTGGCCCTCGTGACCTTGAGAGAGAAGTCCAGGGTTACAAAAGGGATCCTTTCGATGAAGATTCATACCGGGCTGCCATTGCAATGATTCACACTGAGGAAGTGAGTAGGTCTATTGCGAGTTTAGGTACGAACAGAGTCCTCTCATCGCTCCCACCACCTATTTCGCCTGAGGAGATTAGGCTCCCGAGAGCCACTAGAGTGACTTTAGCCCAACTTCGGTCAGGCTTCTGCTCACGCCTCAATTCGTATCTATCTCGCATAGACCCAAATATACTAAACGTATGCCCAAACTGCGCTGGCACGCCACAAGATGTAGCCCATTTGTTTCAATGCCCAGCTGCACCCACTAATCTCACCCCCCTCTCACTATGGGAAAACCCCATTGCAGCTGCCACGTTTTTGTCCCTGGAGATTGCGGACGAAAACGATGACGAACTATAAAACGAGTCCATATAGATACACAGCGGTTCACACCTTTCTGTACCGCTAAAAGAAGAAGAAGAAGAAGCCTGTTAGGACCGAATCCATCCAGTATAAGAGCATTGCGGCAGGAGAAGAAGATAGATGGGTTCTAGATCTCGACGAGGTCACAACGAGGGAGGATGTCCGGGCGGTGTTGGTAGAGAAATTGGAAGTGGTGCTTCCTCTCGACGCCGTGAAATCGTTGAGGAAGACGTACGGTGGCACCCAAAGGGTGATGAAAGTAGGCAAAAATCGCTTCCAGGCAGCACAAGATCAACGGCGTATACAGCTGCTACGCTCCGCCACTGTGGAATGACACCGAGTTCGAGGGTTTTCTTGACGCACTTATGCACGGCGCAAGTAATCACACCCTTGTGATAGTTGGGGGAAACTTCAACGCGTGGGCTCGGGAATGGGTCAGCGGCGAAACAAATATCCGTGGACGGACGCTCCTGGATGCTTTTTCTCGGCTCGACATCGTTCTAATGAACACGGGGAACGTTAACATGTTTAGAAGAGGAAATTCGGGGTCCATCAACGACCTTACATTAGTGAGCAGTTCGTTCGTTACAGGTATGGAGTAGCATGTTAGCGAGCATTATACACATAGGAACCATCAGGAAATTATATTCTCGATAGCGGATAGATCGCATGTAGGTATAGCGACAGCTCCAATTGTGTGATGGTCTACGAGACGCTTCGGTGAGGCGTTTATCAGACCGTCAATACGGTTTTAGACGAGCGCGGTCTACGGTAGACGCACTAACCATTGTAACTACGACGGAATCACTATGCAAAAGTACATGTTGTGCTGTTGTGACTCTGGACGTTAAAAAAGTATTCACGCCGCTCTGCAAAAGATGAATTTGCCCGAATATTTAGCCACGATAATAAGGAGCTACCTCTCACATTGTGTCTTAAGTTATGACACTAGGAAGGGACATAAGCAATATGTGGTTACTGCAGGGGTACCGCGTGTATCGGTTCTTGGCCCACTTTTGTGGAATATCATCTACAATGCAATGCAATGTACAATGGAGCTCGCTATGCCTAAAGGAGTGACAGTGGTAGGTTTTGCTGATGACATTGCTGTCCTGAAGCCGTCCCTGTGACACAGCGCGGCTGTGTAGTGGGATAAAGATCTTTGGTGAGTTGCGACACCACGTACTTGAGCAGCGCAGGGAGGCCCCTGGTATGGTTGACACGCCATGGTGTGGATCTGTACAAAGACCATTCGGGCTATAACGTAACCGAGCTCCCTAGTTATGTACGGGTAGCTCTTGGCATGACTGACCTGCATAGTTTACGGGAGGGAAGTCATATATAGGCCGAGCACGATAAAGGTGGATGGATAAAGGAGGGATCACCATACGGTTAATCGTGTGAGCTTCGGAGCTGGCGGCTTCGCATAACCCGAGCCTGGAAGGGGCTAGTTGGGGAGAACTGCCTAGGTGGAAATTGCCTATATCTAACTAGTTTTTAGATTTATGACCACACGTCCCAACATATTGCTGACTAGTAAACTGAAGGGGGCGCCCGGATGTGAAAAGCAGCGCTACGAGTCTGCTTTAAGCAGACGAGGGGAGAGGAGTAGGTGCTCCCCTGAGGGTATACCCGTAGATGGTAAGCTTGTGCATAATCCGAAAATATTAGGCGTGCATCTTGATTCCGTGATGTCTTCAGCCCATCATGCCGCGGCGGTTTGTGTTAAATGTAAATTGTGCAATAGAAATAAGATCATCTCTAGCTGACAGCTCATGGGGCAAAGATAAAGCAACCATGCTCGCCATGTACCGAGCGCGGTGAGGCGAGCAGAACGTGATTATGCTGATCCACTTTAGTTCGCTGCAGTTTGCGCTAGAAACTGGAACGAAATTTAAGTATGCATGTGCAGGACTATTTACATCAGGAGACCTAGTTTATGCTAATATGTGATCCCAAACTTCTACCATCTAAACAGTATCTTTTCGGTTGCTACCGAAGGGACTATCCCAACAATCATCTCATGGATCGAATTCCTCCGCCATGTCAGACGTGGGCTCCGAGATCTTGAGAGAGGTGATTCACACTACTGGATCGGTCTATCTCGAGTCTAATTGTGAATGGAGTCCGCTCAGTGCTGACACCATCTAGCTCAACTTCGGTCGGGCTTTTGTTCGCGCCTAAATGCATAGCTATCTCGAATAAATCCGGACATTCAAAACATCTGTCCAAACAACGCCATTGATGATGTCACCCATTTTTTTTATATATATACCCATCTGTGCTCAATGCCCTTACACCCATAGCACTATGGGAAAACCCTATCGCAGCTGCAGCGTTCTTGTCCCTTGATATTACCGAAGAGGAACTCGACGAACCATAAAACAGATCCACAATTATGCACAGCGATTGCACGCCTCTCTGCGTGCTAAAAAAAGGACATATCATTAGGCCACCAATTAATTTTAATCAGAATTATGGCTGACGCTACGCTAGTCCACGTGGGTCCTTTGGCCGTGTTGCGAACGTTCTCTCTTGGGCCAGATTGTGACCCGAAAAGATTTTTGTCCGGATCGTAGTGCGTAGTTTTGGTCTTCTTCTCCCTTGCCTCCTTAATACTGCTCCATGGTGCCGTGTAGCTCGGCATGCGGTGTACGCACTCAGTGCGTAGTTTTCATGATAACTCGAAAACCCGCGTCTTTAATTATTTTTCCAATATTGTTGCCATTGGCCATTCGAAGATGTGCTATGGGATGAAACCCACGCCTCTATAACCGTGCAGGCTGGCTACGAAAACGGTTCTTCCACGAGCATTCTGTAGCTCAGAGCGCTACGGTAGAGCTATGTTTATGCTGCCCCTTAGCCCTATGTTGTCTACATCAAGGAGAGATATCTCATTCCTGAGTAAGCAAACACGAATCAGAGGATTGAAATTGAAAGAATTTCATGGTGTAAATTGATGACGACGAGGACAGAATGATGAAGCCTTCAGCAGCTTGCCTAAAATTACAGATGATGCGGTTCCGCTATGCAGAGTAGCCAGGATACTACCAAACGATGGAATATGACTTCCATCATCATGGACGGCAAAAAAATTGGCCCAGTTCCGGTCAAATGAGCAATCACTTCGGCCGACCAATCTCATAACAATGCAATTTGTTCATGTCAAGAAAACGCTTCCGATTTTCGCTAAATTAAAGAAGTAAGAATATGAACGTGGACGGCATCGGTTCGTGTTGTCAAATTTTCATTCTTAGTTTTTACTACACTTCAGATATCATCAATAGGCAACGGGCAAAGGAATCTTTTTTTTTAAAAACTAAAACTGAAAAATCTTTCTCGTTCTCAATTGCTCAATTCACTTTTCCCAACAGAAAGCCCATTTAGCCGCGGCTTTTCTTTCGTTCTCGTTGTTGTAGTAGCGATTCAATAGATTTTTACGCCTGAATCGAAGGGGACAGCACTTGGTCATTGTAACAACGGTTAGCTCCGGGACGATTTACATAGGAGCATTTTCTTATAAACAACCCAAACACCCACGGTCACAGCGGGATTCGAACCCATGCTCCGGGAACTCAGATAGAGTGTCATCTCGACCACAGAGCCACCGATGCCCCGGCTTATCTCGTCGACACCTGTCACCTGACTCGCTACAAAAACCCTGATCAGCAATGATTTTTGAATTGTAACGGGTCCTTACAAATGAGAATAATTGGAAAAGAAATTTTTGAAAGCGAATCGTCCACGTCACATACTTGTTTGGCTCACAATTTGTTAAACCATAAAGTTGCCCGCGTAAGCTTAGTTGTACACCCTAATGTAAAGACAATAAAAAACGCTTCGCCACAGGAAATAAATGGAAAAGTCTTCTTTTGTAATATTACAGAGTTAAAGCTACAGAGAACTGTCTAACTAACCCCCCGTGTCTCTAAATAAGACTCAGAAGTAGCTTCATTAAACTGTATCGTTGCTGGAAAGTACATTTCATAATTTATGCCCTAACAAAATAGACATCAAGTCATTCCTTGCGTTACAAACGCTAAAAAGACATGAAAGGCAAAAGGGTCTATGTACTATGAAAATTAGTTAAGCAATTAGAAGTGAATACGAAATGCTACCTCAAAAAAAAGTACGACATTTAATCTTACCGTATTTGACTAGTAGGCCGTCGTTTAATTCTCTTATTGTTCGCCTTAATCTCCTCCAAGAACTTGACAATTAATGATTCGGCCACATCAATTGGCGTTTGTCCGGCATAATTTTTAATATCTATATCGGCCATTGCATCGATTAACATTTGAATTGCTTCTTTCTGGCCCCAGTGGGCGGCCGCATGCAAAGGCGTCCAACCGTCGTTATCCTGCTTATCGACATTTGCTCGTCCAGCTAATAAAAGACTTAATACCTAAAATAGAATCGTACAAATAAATCAACGCACCCCCGTCAATGAAACGGACACTCGAAACTTACTTTCGTGTAGCCTTTGGCAGCAGCGACATGAAGTGCTGTTGCACCAGTCTTAGGATGTGGTTTATCCGCTTCCGAGGCATCACTACGTAGCCATTTTTTGGCATCACTTAACATAATTTGTTCTTCACTTTGACGCGCTTGATCGCAATCAATGCCATTCTCATCGTATATGCTTTGTAGATGATCGACCATTGATTTGGTTGATGCCAGATCAATGGCCAGCTCACCGTCGCTATTGATGGCCTGTAAGTCGGCGCCATTTTCAATTAAGTATCGTGCTATACTGACAAATCTAGAAAATAGGATGAACAAATTAAAGAAATTGTATAAAACTGAAAACAAAATTATTTACTCACCCACAAGACGCTGTGGCATGTAAAGGCGTCCAACCTTCATTATCCTGACGATTAATATCAGCTCCTTGACTAATTAAAAACTCTACCATTTCTAAGTTATCGTCAATGCATGCCTGAAATAGAAGAAAGAAATAGTAATTAGTTAAAATATTTATTATAGCGAATTTTATATTTGTTAACGTTAATCGATGTGCAGATTTTTTTCAGTGTAGACTCAATTAATAAGAAATTAAGTTATCGGTACCGCAGACCAGGTAATTCGAACAAAAATTTGGGCAAACTTCGGAAAAATTAAGAGAAAGCTGGATTTTTGCATGAGTCTTCCTTTCGAGGTCCAACACAAGACCCTAAGGCTTCATTCAAACGACGCGAAAACGGCTCGCATGCTCGACACATCGGAATGCATTGGCTCTTATGGAAAGCTCATGACGAGCGAGTGCTGTGCCACTGTCAAAACACGGCTCGCGATCCGTGAATTTGCGGGTTGTGGTGCACATAATGTGAAAACACGTCTCGCTAGTTGTGTTTTGACAGCGGCACGGCTCTCGCTCGTTGTGAGCTTCCCATATAAGCCAATGCATTTGTATGGCTAGAGCTTGCGAGTCGTACGGCTCGTCGTTTGAATGAAGTCTAAGAGTCCCCGTCTGTACGAGTGCCGCTAGTGTGTGTCAAAGACCCACAAAAAACAGGTTTCTAAGAATATCTTGATAACGGTATTATTAGCTGAAAACTGGTGTATGGCAAATTTGTAGCTCTTAGGGTTCCTGAATAAAATGTCAAAAGTCGGTTTTGATTCAAGCACTCCTAACGGTGCCAGGAGGTCAAACGTTATTTTTAACAAGGTTTAATGAAAATCGTTATAACGGTAACTCCTTTTTAGGAATATCTCTACCGTTAGGTAATGCTCACTAAAAAGGGTTACATGACGAATTTGTAGCTTGAACAACGCCTAAATTAATAGAACACTATGAAGGTTCAAACCATACAATAACGCAATTTTTTGCGAATTCCGTGATTATGTTAGTAATGGTAACGTATGCGGGAAAGTAGTCTGCAATAAATGTGTTTCTACCATAGATCCAAATACAATGCCGAAACACTCGATCTGCACCTGCCTCTCAATGGGAGCTACGTGGGGTCAAACTAACGGCACTAAAATCGAATAAGTGGTTTGTTTTTTAATGAGATTCAAAATTAAATTTGGTTCATCTCAGTTTTCTCCAACTTCTGCCAAGGCTCACCTTGTACGATTCTTTTAAAAATTGGCGCATAATCTTACGATCTATCTTTATACCCTATACCCATAAGATATTGTTTTGGTTACGCCCTTATTATGTAACACCTTAAAGGAGCTACCGGAGGTATGGCAATGCATATACAGGGAACCTCCGGCATTCGCGAGGGATGCGTTCCACGAAATTGTCGCGAATGTTAAATTCGCAAATGTCGGAATTCGGTGTTCACGGATAGTGGGAATTATGTTAAAAATATTCATAAAACCGGAGAAATGTGATAATGTTTACCGTGAGAACCTGAGAGTTTTTAAATCCTGGAAACAAATCAAAAAATCATCCATTTCCTGCCCCTGTAAAAAAAAAACCGCATGTGAACAAGTGGTGATCGTTTTTAACACTAAACTTTTGGAGTCCTTTTTGATTCCTTGCACTCTTTGCAACAGTTCAACTTCAATTCACTTTCTTCACGGATTCCTTTCGTTGTTTCAATTGGCACAATTGAAGTCCAACAACTTGTGACTATCATTTTCGTTTAGGTTTTCGAAGCCTTCCCCGCCAACACTCTTTTCACCAGCAAATTGTGAGGCTTAGGACACTAAATCACTCAGGTTTCATTATCAGCTTCTAGATGAGAGAGTTCCCATAGAACGGCTCCAAATGGGGAAATGATCGACACTGTCCATGTCCTCGTGTTAACCGATCATGAATGAATGAATGAATAGAATGACACGACTATTAGAACAAGACGGAGCAGTCTATGCTCGATGGCCGCCAATGAAATGAAATGGAATCGTGTGACCAGTCTGAGCATGAGGCCAAGATGAAAATATTTTTTCTTCCCAACTGTGCATCGTAAATGAAGCCTGGATCCAGCACTTTGCACCAGAGAACAAATATCAGCCGGTGAAATAATGGTGTTTCTAGGTAAATCTGCTCAGGATGATCCCATGGGACGAAAAGGCTTTGTTGAATTTTTAGGGTATCGGAGGGGGTGATTCATACAGGTTTTCGTCTAGAATAGAAGAACGGTTACAGAGCAGCAGTCTTTTATTGGCTAAATTCGATGTTGGAATTAAGAATGCACGTCTCGTTTAGAGCGGGAAAATGCTCTCCCATAACGACATCATCGCATCGTCTCTGGCATAGAGACTTACCTCGGTGTAATTGGAAGAATTTAGCTACGAGGTCTTACGGCATACTCGTACTTTTATCAACCAGTCCCGTGTGGCCTTTTTGGCTCCGAAACAGTTTTAGTTTTAGATCGGGGAAAGCGGTTTACGTTAAATGTTGTGGTCAACATCTCCTATTTTGCAGTGACTCTTAAATCCTATAATTTCAGATGAATGAAAATGAGTTCATGTTACCAACCATCAAAACCATTGTGAAATGGCCCCTATGGTCAGAACGGACAATTTTCGGACGAACCTCGTTAACCAGTCTTATCACTGATAAACGAGAAAATTTAATTGCATTTGCTTAAAATAATAGTGATCTTTTGAGGGCTTGAGTCCCGCTGTAGTTATTCCTTTCGGTAAAAAGGAATCAATCATTTCATGGAATATTGGTGACAAATTCGTGCTTGCTACTCAAAACAAAAATTCGCGAATGTTGAAAGAATATCGCGAATTAGCGAATTTGCGAATGGTGGGACCGCGAATATCGGGGGTTCACTGTATATAAATGATCAGAGTCGGTCCCTGATTCCAATAAGCCATGTCTGTCTGTCTGTCCGCACGATAACTCCCAAAATAATGAAGAACGGTTACGGTTTGAAATTTTGGTCAGATGTTTGTTTCGATAAAATCTGGGACCGTATTGAAATTGGGCCAAATCGGACCAAGGATTCCCCTACCTTCCATACAAATTGCCCCTCTTTGATATTTTAATTCGATCAGAACTTTCGACAGAATATCGCGATCGAACTGAAATTTTGATCAAAGCCTAATTATCACACATGCTTTTAGTTAGTAGGTAGTTGGATGGATGGATGGATATGGCGCTGAGATAGGTTGGGCTGCATTCGGCCAATACTGCAGCCTGCTGGCTTATTGTATTTCCCATCTAAGCGAGAAAATATCAGGTTATGAGCTCTGTCCTACGTAAAAGGCTAAGAAGAAAGGTAACCAGGTTTACTTTGGGTGCACCCATACTGGTAGCTTGAGCCCCAAAGAAGTTTTATCTCCAGCTCATAAGAGCGGGACATTCGAAAATAACGTGCGAGGCTGATTCCTCATCTTCGTTGCAGAGACGGCATAGTGGGTCTTGTGTGTAGATCCCTATTGTATGCAGATGTTTCCGTAGGGTGCAATGACCGGTTATAAGGCCTGTCACTGCCCTGAGGTTCGTTTTACTAAGACTGAGGGCTTCGGTGCAGCTGGTATGCCAGTTAGATTCCAGCATGCGCTTGCTATGCCTGAGCCCTTCAGCGAGTCTCCATCGATGTTGGAATTTATCCTCGGTCCATCGTCTAGCAACCGTTCTGGCAGTAGATTCACTGATCCCGATTGCAGGTTCAGGACCAGTTAAGGGTAGTTCGGAACCCTCTCTTGCAAGGGAATCCGCTTTCTCATTTCCTTCGATCCCCTTATGTCCTTTCACCCATTTCAGAGTTACTTTGTTTCGGATAGCTAGGTTTTTGAGATTTTGTTGGCATTCCCAAACTAATTTAGAGGTTGTTTTGGGATTTGCAATTGCTTTTATAGCAGCTTGACTGTCGGAGAGAATATATATGGTCCTATTGGTATATCCCTTTCGAGTACTCTCCCCTGCTGCAAGGTTTATGGCTATAAGTTCTGCCTGGAAGACAGTTGTATATTGACCTAGGGGTTTGGAGATACTATAGTTGTTGGTTTTAGTATAGACTGCCCCTGTTCTTTCGTCTGTCTTCGACCCATCAGTGTACCACACGATGTGATTTGGTAGATGGTTGTCGTTCCATTTACTCCAGTCTTCCCTAACCGTTGAGGTTTGGATGTTGGAGTCGCAGGTGTACATAGCCGGGGTATAGTCGCTGCCCATATCTAGGATTGGGTTTGCAATGATTTCTGTAATCGTACAGGGTCCTACCCTTTGTGGAGTCCACATGTTCGATGATTGGAGTCTGTACGCTGCGAGTCTTGCCTCTTCTGTGATTTTGAGGTCCAGTGGTGGCAGGTCTAGTAGTTTCTCTAGAGTTAAAGTTGGTGCACTGCGCATGGCGCCGGTTATGCTTGCGCAGGCCAGTCTCTGTACTGATCCCAACTTCGCTGCTGCTGTTTTTTGCTTGATTTTAGTCCACCAGACTATGGAGCCATAGGTCAGACGGGGTTTGACCACAGCTTCGTATATCCAGTGTATCATTCGTGGTTTTAGCCCCCACGTTTTCCCTATTGCTCTTTTAGTTGCCTTTTGCAATTGTGTTTTGCAGCGGCTTGTTCCACGTGAGTTTGTTATCAAGGGTGACTCCCAGATATTTTACCTCCGTGGTAAACTGCAGTTGTTGGTTGAATAATGTTGGAGCGTTGAGCCCTTCCAAGTTGTATTTGCGACTGAAGGTTATTAGTGTTGTTTTGGCGGGATTGACCGATAGGCCTACCCTCCTACACCAATCCTCCACTTGGGTTAGAGCTTGTTGCATGAGTTCAGAAATAACTCCTGGAAATTTTCCCCTTATAAGGTTGCTGATGTCATCGGCATATCCTAGGGTATAGAAGCCAGTATTATTTAGCTGGACCAGTAGGCTGTTCACTACAAAGTTCCACAGGAGGGGTGAAAGTATACCCCCCTGTGGGCAACCTTTTAGGACAGCTGTATACATCGTTTCACCGAATAATTTTGCTTGTACTTATCGTCCTTGAAGCATTGATTTTATCCACTGACATAGGGTGTTTTGAACTCCATGACTTGAGGCGCCGTGTACAAGAGATTCAAAGGAAGTGTTGTCGAAGGCCCCCTCTATATCTAGGAAGGCCGCGAGCCCTATTTCTTTGATTTCTAATGTGGTCTCAATCTTCCCAACTAGATGGTGTAGTACTGATTCACATGATTTCCCTGTCTGATAAGCATGTTGGTTTGGGTGCAACGGGAAAAGCGACAGGCACCTTTCCCTGATATGTTTATCGACGAGCTTTTCCAATGACTTAAGTAGGAAGGAGGTTAGACTTATTGGTCTATACGATTTCGCTAGGGTTTGGTCACGCCCCGGCTTTGCCAGAAATGCTATACGTTTACCTGCTTCCAAGTGATTGGGATGTATCCTAAGGCTATGCTGGATCTGAATAGTCTTAGTAAAAGCGGAGTCTGGGTCGTAAGATCCTGCTGAAGCAGGGCTGGGTAGACACCGTCTGGTCCTAGTGATTTGTAGGGTTCGAAAGAGTTGATCGCCCATTCCACCCTATTATAGGTTACTATTTGGTTCGCAATCCGCCAGTCATCTTTGTTAGCCCTGAGAAAAAGGAAGTTGTCATCCAACTGGTCTGTGCGCTCCGATGTTATGGTTGATCTAGGAAAGTGAGACCCTAGAAGGACTTCCAGGGTCTCCTTACCTTTTTTTGTTTGGTTTCCATCGGAGTTTTTAAGTGTCCCGATGGGGTTTGTTGGATCCTTGGCTAGAATCTTCTGGTGTCTCGCTCCTTCATGCAAGTTTTCTATTTTTTCGCAGAACTTCCTCCAGGATTCCCTCTTGGCTTTCCTAATTTCTTTGCTATACTGGGTTAGGGTGCAGCGGTATATGTCCCAATCCCCAGTTCTTTTGGCTACGTTGAAAAGCTTACGTGTCTTCTTACGGAGGATGTTCAGGTTCGAGTTCCACCATTTGCATTTCGCATTGGTGTGTCGTCTCGTTAACCTGCAACTCTCTTCGAAGGAGGTTTTTATTGCGGCTTGCAGTTGATCCGCTGCAGCCTCCACACAAAGTGTTGTTCTGGGAATGTGTCTGGGAATTTCATTCAGATTGATGACCAGGCGCTCTCTGTAGAGGTCCCAGTGTTTTTCTCGGATTTCGATACAATTCAGTTGGCTTATCTACTTTGTCGATTTCCATACTTATGTATCTGTGGTCCGATAGCGATGGTTCGGGTAAAACACGCCAATATCGGACGTTAGGAGATACATTGAAGGTGGCTAAAGTAATATCAATGACCTCTCTTCGACGTGTTGTTACAAAAGTGGGCTCAGTACCCTTATTTAGAATTTCAAGGTTTTCTTTGATTATAAAATCATAAATACTCATACTCACCCCTTTTGTTCGTATCGGAACTTCCCCACTCTGTATGGTGAGCGTTTGCGTCCGCTCCGATGATGAGCTGCGGTGTGTGTGTTCCGCTGCTAATTAACAGTTCCTCCAGCCCTTGAGGAGGTGGAGGCGTCTGTGAATAGTAGGTAGTTAAGTGTTTCGACTACCCTCACCCCTACCTCCCCTACAAAGTTGTATTCAGCCATATCTTTTGATAGAATGTCGCGAAAAACTATAAGTTTGTAGCAAATGATAGCTGCTGGTTGCCTTTATAAGATACTTAAGAGGTGCCAGATCCATCTACCCCTTAAAAAAAATTGAAATTGAATATCTTCGGTTTTGGTAGGGGTAGCATTTCCGCTATCATCTATTTCTAGAATGTAAACTTGCACTGGCCTATCAACATTTCATTATAGAAAGAGGAATAAATATTCTAGAAACCATTCCGAATTGCAGTAATGCAACCAACCTAGAAAGTGAGCATTTAACTGTGCACCTGCATGGCGCGACAGAGAAAATAGTAATCAAAACTCAGCGATGATCGCAGTTGCGGTCGACGCGACAATCGCGACCAAAAATCGCAACCTATCAAAACATATATGTATTTTAAAAAAAAATTATGCAATATAGACAAAAGCTGATAATAACAGAATTATTAAAGATTATAAAAACAAAATATCGAACTAAAGAATGACTCACAAGATAACAAAAAAACCTAAATTTTGCACACGACAACGTCTGACCCCATACAATTTTGTCTAATGACGTCAAAATCGTAAAGCCCCGCATACATATAAACTAACCTTGTCTACAAATCAACAAATTAATTAATATACGAAAAGGAATAGACTGGAATAACAAAATTCAAATAAATCAATTGAAATCATGTCATTGAGCACAATATAAAGTTGTCAACACTCGAATCATGTTTAATTGTTCGTTCAGCCGTCGACGTCGTCGTCTTAATGGGAAACTATCGTCGAAACACATGTTCATAGTTTTAGGATACAAAAAAAAAAACAAGTTGCTTCCGAAATTTTTGTAATAAACAGAAAAAACCAGACGACGACTACTACGGCACCAGAACCCAATATTTCGGATATTATTAAGTATTATTCACTCATCCACTTGTTCCTTTCAATATTATTATGCTCTGGAAGATATATCATATAAGAAAATAAATTGTAAAGAATATTACGTCTGTTTCTGTTTCATTTTTCTAAATATGAGACATACAGAGCAGAGCAGGGCAGTGTAGTGCGAAAAAAATATAATGAACAGCATCAGCATATGTCCGAATCCGAATATTATTTTTCTTCATTTTACTATACACAAAACTTTTTGATTTGTTTTCATCAGTTTATTTTCGTATTATCTTTTCATATGTATATTTCTGTTAAGAAGACAATAAAATCCAATAAAAAATTCATATTGTCCATAGAGAATATTTTTGGCTTAAAAAATGCGAAATTATTATTAAACGAGTATGAATCTGTGTAAAATAAATACGTAGGTAGATGCCCGAAGCTGCTATGTTTTTTTTCCTGGATTAACATTTCAGACGAAATTTTGATGTGCTCAAGAAAAATGCCTTTTTCAAAAGACGAACGAAATTTGTCTGAATCTGAATGTTGAATAAAATAAATTTTATATACAAATATCATAAAATGCAGACGAAATACACAACGAAACAAACACTATGTCAGTGGGAGTCAATCTGTTTTCATAATTTTTTGTTGACTTTGTTTCCCCTTTTTCTCCTCGACTCTGGTTCTAAATCTTCTTCTAAAAGATTGATTTTATCTGGACACAGATGTGACATTTTTATATCGATTCAGTAAAATAATTCTCTCGTTAATTAAAACACTTTATGATGGATATATACATTTCAACAGCTCTATGACAAAATATTCTTGTAAATTTCCGTTTTTTTTTTCTCTCTGTCTCTCTCTGATTACTGTTGTAACATCAGCAATAAACGCACAGTTTTAAGTGTTATGATTATGAAATTAGCAAAGAAATTGTCCAATTAATTAACTATAAATTTTAAATATTAACAAGAAAAGGAAACGAATTGCAAGCAATTCATATGACAGAGATTTTACATGAATTTTCACACATTGTATGAGACAAAAGTGAGTTTATAAAATTGTGATGAACAAAAAGGTTTTTAAAAATAGAAAATTTTGTAAATATATTTTTGTAATGGTGTGTGATGATGATGCGTAGTTTTGGTTGAGCAAAATTTTCATTTTTTGGAATGATAAAAAATACCATCTGGCGAGTATTATTTTTATTTTATGTTGGGATTTAAATTTGCGGTGACATAGACATGGGAGAAAAAGAACTGACATTTTCCAAGAAAATTCAACTGTCCAAATATTTACTCGAAATTCTCGTGATATGAGATTGCTTTTAAGGGTCGAGGCGTGTTTTTATTTTGACAGAAAATTATTGTCTGTCTTTAGGTAGGCCACTTATGGAGGTTGTACTGTATACAGGGTGTCCCACAACTGGTTAGCCATAGACCAATGGTAGATTCTACAGAATGTTTTAGGAAAAATGTCGCCAAAATAATTTCTCTAGCTTTTACCGTTAAGGAGTAATTGCCTTTTTTGTGATTCTTGTCAAAAAACACGACTTTTTCGAAAAACTCCTATTTTCTAGCTTCCACTTTAGCCAAATCAATGTTTTTCATATTCTTCTGAAAGTACATAAAATTTCCAATAAAAGGACATATCGAACGTTTCGAACGGTTTCGTATCTTCCGAAATACGACATTTTGAACTTTGGAGAAATGTCAATTTCAATTTTTAATGTCAAAATTAAACCCGAATTTCGTAACGGGACATTGTAGTGGCAAATCTGCAAAGTTCACAAAAGTTGGCGTAGTATCTTAGCTTTCGAACGGCATATAAGAATAAAGCACAGAGTCATCCAGTTTTTGAATAATATGTATAAATGAAAAAAAAACATTGTCTGCAAATGTACCAAACCGACTTCAATTTTGAAAAGGAAGTAAAATTTTCACATCAAGCATCATAGACTTGGTTGTTATGCATTATGGAAAAATGCTTTTCGCTACTGTTGTAGATGCTAATTATAACGGTAAGTATAAAAAAATTTGTTTTATGTGTTGAATTATTTGTGCGAAGGTTCGCTGTGTACACATTAATATTGTGGTGAGAGTATTTTTCATTTTCATCGTCTAAAAAAGGATAAACATTTTAATTTGTCAGGTATTAATTAGTGTCCTTTTATGTCCTTTTTCAGAGTTTTCCGATCCAATTTTTCCTTAGCAAATTTAATGATAGAATCTTATATTCTAAAAATGAAAAAGGAAGTGGCAACTTGAATTATTCGCGTAGTTATGGCTTTGGAATGATACAGATGATTACGGGAAACACGAAAATTTTCCATTCAAACGCGATTTATTCCGTTTAGGATCCTTGAAATAGGAATCAAAAACCGGATATGTAATGTACTCGGCGTCCCCTTTGATATGATACCCCACATGCCGACCTCCAGTCAAGGATTAAATAGTGTCCTTTTTGGGACCTTTCCGATCAAATTTATTTTAGTAAAATGAGTTCTAGACTCATGGGACCCCACTGATTCAAGACCAAGAAAAAATAGCCTTACTGTATTTTTTTCTATTGGCAATGTTTATATGACTGAACTATTTCCAAGTAAAAGCAGGATTTCTTCCACTTACGGACTATGTTTTTTCCCCTTTTACACATATTATTCACAAACTGGATGATTCTGTGATTTATTCTTATACGCCGTTCGAAAGCTAAGATACTACGCCAACTTTTGTTAACTTTGCAGATTTGCCACTACAATGTACCGTTACGAAATTCGGGTTTGATTTTGACATTAAAAATTGAAATTGACATTTCTGCAAAATTCAAAACGTCGTATCTCAGAAGATACGAAACCGTTCGAAACGTTCGATATGTCCTTTTATTGGAAATTTTGTTAACTTTCAGAAGAATATGAAAAACATTGATTTGGCTAAAGTGGAAGCTAGAAAATTTGAGCTTTTCGAAGAAAGTCGTGTTTTTTACAAGAATTACAAAAAAAGCAATTACTCCTTAACGGTAAAAGCAAGAGAAATAATTTTGGCGACATTTTTCCTAAAACATCCTGTAGAGTCTACCATTGGTCTATGGCTACCCAGTTGCGGGACACCCTGTATATTATACGCTAAAGAAGACTGAAGACGCATTTTAGCATATAGTTTTTGGAAATTTTACAGTTAAATTTACCGTTATTCTACTCAATTCATTTTACAGAAGCTTGAAATTGAATTGTCAGTCCATCAGTCAGTTATTCTCAAAATGTGGGACGCGCTTCCTAGGGAGACATGACTGTTTGAAAGGGGAGCGGGCAAATACAACTCCAAATATCGAAGTTATTTATGAAAATTCAAACAAATTTTGAAAAATGGTAAAACTGAAGTAACTTTGGTCAACTTTGCAATTTAACCGTTTTATGTGAAATTAAGCTAAAACGAAATGATATGTGGAAAATTTTGATTTTGAAATATTTTTACGCGACAATTTTCAAAAAAATACCAGCATACAGAGGGCTACGCCCGCAATATGAGGGTTTTTTAGATTTTGGATAATACATAGGCCGTGTTTTTTAATCAGCTAACCTACACTATACATACAAACGCTAACCTTGGACTTTATTCAGGTTAGAAATTATATTGCTATCCAGTTTTAATGAGCTTTCCAAAACTCGCCTAAATGTATGCAATCCCAATTAAAAATGTTGTTCGTCGAATTCTCATTCTGACAAAATTATGATTCATACATAAAAATATATTTTCATTAAAAAAATTACATTTGAACTATTGCGTTTGTAAAGTGAAAACGGGGCTTTAATATTTATGAGCCATGTTTTGAAATTAATGGCAATGCCTACGTGACGTGACATTTTTTAAATTTAACCTGGATGCTACCCTCGATAGTTTTTTTTTTGCGCGTCTGGGTCAGCAAACCTGCCCCCGATGATAAAAAAACACGGCCATAGTGAATAATTTTGCACGTATATTTTATAATAAATAATAATTATGCAGAATATTAATGAAATGCTGCTTGTAAATCTATTTTTGGATTCGTCTAATTTGAAGTGTTACGTGTCATGGCTACACATATTAACTGAATTTATTAGCTGTAACTCCGTTACCATTACTCCAAACTGGAAAAAAGCAACTGATATGAAATGTACCCATAGAGTTCTTTGATTTGAGTATCCATACGGCAATGTCCGATAAAAACTAAAAAAGTCGACTTTTCCAAATCTCCGGGACACCCTGTTAGCTTTGTCCTACCAACGTCTAAGTATTTCGTGCTGAATACTGTTACGATTCTACACATTCTTACCAAATCTCATTACTATCGGTTAAGCCGTTCGCGAGTTATTTAGTGAATAAGTTTTTAAATCTCCGGGACATCCTGTTATCTTTGCCCTACCAACTTCTAAGTATTTCGTGCCAAAGACTGTTACTATTCTACACATTCCTATCAAAATACAGGACGATCGGTTAAGCCGTTCGCGAGTTATTCAGTGAACAAATTTTCAAATGCCCGGGACACCCTGTTATCTTTGCCATACAAACTTTTAAGTATTTCGTGCCAAAGACTGTTACCATCCTACACAATCCTACCATGACGATCGGTTAAGCCGTGCGCGAGTGCGAGAGTGATCAGACATTAAATTTCGCTCGGTGCTTAAGATTGAAGAACGCTCAGGACCCTCGAAGTGTAAAACTCGAAGCTCATTCGTACGTATAAATGTGCGTAAAGGTAAAATTATTGAAGGTGGCAAATAAAGAAAATTCAAAATGCCACATTTTTCTACGAAAAGTTAAACGGGCGACAAAATGTGAATAGCCTACTGGCGGCAATTTCGTAAATCGGCCACTGGCTTTGAGAAGTTATGAACAAAATTAAATATGTAATGAACTGAAGAAAACTGTAAATGATGGCACACAGTGGGCTATCATCAGTTGACACTTTTTAACGTACGTTAACCGCATTTTCAAGTTTAGCTAAGATTTTAGGCGGGCAAAATATTTTGTTGGTAAAAAATTACAGTTATACAGATTAGAGAGTTTTAGCAAGTCGTATGGAATAAAACGACATAATTTGACATTCCATATAAAAATTCGCTTGCTTACCGTATACGAAACAAAATATTTTAATTTTGCATATCCTAAGTAGGCATAGGTGTAAAAAACGACAAATTATTTCGCCAATTTCGACTGTTTCCAGAGAATCAAATATACGGAAATACACCCATGCCTACTTGGGACATGCAAAATTAAGATATTTCGTTTCGTATACGGTAAGCAAGCGAATTTTTATATGGAATGTCAAATTATGTCGTTTTATTCCATACGACTTGCTAAAACTCTCTATTATCTTACTGTGAATACAAAAATGAAAAACATTTTTTTAAAACATAGTTTGTCGGCAATTAAATAAATTTTTAGCAACAACATTCTTCCAAAACCTTCAAGCTCCTGTATCTAGAAGTGTGATATAGTCTTCCCCTTTTTTTTTGTACTAAGCTCTAGCGTTTTAGTCCAATGGCTGATTTGGTCGAAGGGAAGGTCGTCTTGCGGCAGATGGGATTTACAACCACTTTTCGACGCCCTGACCACTATCTTAAGAGGTCGGTCAGCGCCATTCCACCGCCTGGAATTTAGCTAACATTGATACGACGATGCAAAATGTATGCATGTACCATTGCCATATCAATTAAGTGGTAAAAAATGCAATACGAATAGCTAGTTGCTCGCATTCGTAAATAATACCGCCCGAACAAGCCATCCATTAGGTCGACTATTCCATTAAAATGATATCATATAAAAATAATAATATGATACCACATTAACTTAATATTTTGACCGTATTAATTTAATGATGCTGTATCCCATTAGTTTAATAATGGTCCTATTACTCAAATAACCGGATTTTCCTACACTGAACCAAATCGCCGACTAAAGTTAAGAAAATAGGGCTCAAATCAAGAAAAAAAGACAACAAAAAACAGCCAAGAAATATTTCTCTTCATTTGAGAGTTAGTCACACTGATCCAAGTGAAATACCAATAGCAGCGCTTTAAGGAAAAATAACCTTGAATCAAGCAAACTTTTCTCATGTAAAAGACAAGAGAATCTGAACAAAAATAAAAAAGAAACTTGCATCCAACCAACATCGAACCCATAACCCCAGTCTTTCCAGTCAAACGTGCTACCCACTGAGCCAGAGACACTTCTGACTAATCTACTACAACGCTCCAATATAAGCTAAAGCTAAAATAAAGCTATTCCACGAGCTTTTCATGGAAAATGTCAAAAAAATGTATTATCAAGCATTTGTTTGCTTGAATTGAGAATAATGGTTTAGGCTTGAATCTACTTCCTATTTCTCAAAAGAAGGTCTTGAAAATAGGATCGATTCGAGAAGAAATTTTCACATTTTGAGAAATTTTGTTTAAATTCGGGAATTTTGCAAATGAGAAAAGAGTTTCTTAATTTTAGATAGCCGAATTTTTTCAGTGTATTGACTAAAATTAATAGGAGAAAATAACCAATTCCTATTAATTTTATGTGATTTTTTCTCTGAATGTAGCTACATATATCAATGTCATATGCTCTACCAACAAACTCCAAAAAATCGCCGTGATTCATTTTTGTGTCTTTATCCTTGGGAAGCTTACAATTTGGAATCCGTTCACGTCGAACAGTGCGCCAAGATATATTCTCCCAACCGTCCGTATAGAAATTGTCAAAATATATAATATGGTTCACCAGGCCTGTAGAGAGGGTGGGTGGAATGGGGTGATCCCCCCCGGGCCCGTGATTCCAAAGGGGGCCCGGAATTGGACATAAAAGTCGTGCTTTAGTGTTTTTTTACACACAAATTTCTATTTTGAGGTCCTTAACTAAGAAACCTTATTGGAACTGTATGTAGCATTTAGTATTACATATTCTGCACTAGGCTTGTGGCCCCAAGTTTATTATTGAATTGTTAGGACTAGGGGCCCGAATCATCATATTCAATCAACAAATCAACATGATCGTTTCTTTACTAAATGTCTAAATTCAATCTGGCCTCGCATTTTGAAAGTGCATGTATAACTTTTTACGTAAATAAATTAGAAAATTCGACTTCTTCATCCACTAACGTTTTTAAAAAAAATTTGTGTTCAAAGTAAAAATAGGAGTGACATTTTTTTCTAGAAGGACTTTACCAACAGCGAAATTTTGGTCACTTAAATTCAGCGCCCGCTATAAGAGGGGGCCAGCCGGGCGGTCGCCCAGGGCGCCACATACTACACTGAAAATATTGGGCTATCAAAAATTAAGAAACTCTTTTCTCATTTGCAGAATTCCCGAATTTAGACAAAATTTCTCAAAATGTGAAAATTTCTTCTTGAATCGATCCTATTTGCAAGACCTTCTTTTGAGAAATAGGAAGTAGATTTAAGCCTAAACCATTATTCTCAATTCAAGCAAAAAAATGCTTGATAATAGATTTTTTTTACATTTTCCATGTAAAGCTCGTAGAAAAGCTTTATTTTAGCTTTAGCTTATATTGGAGCGTTGTAGTAGATTAGTCAGAAGTGTCTCTGGTTCAGTGGGTAGCGCGTTTGACTGGGAAAAATTGTGTTATGGGTTCGATGTTGGTTGGATGCAAGTTTCTTTTTTATTTTTGTTCAGATTCTCTTGTATTTTTCACAAGAAAAGTTTGCTTGATTCAAGGTTACTTTTCCTTAAAGCGCTGCTATTGGCATTTCGCTTGGATCAGTAGGACTAATTTTCAAATGAAGAGAAATATTTCTTGGCTGTTTTTTATTGTCGTTTTTTCTTGATTTGAGTCATATTTTCTTTACTTTAGCAGGCGATTTGGTTCAGTGTAGGTGCTGCATTTAGAATGCTAAGAGGCTAAGTAAGAGCTGCGTAAATTTTAAGTCTGTGATGCTAGCACCCGCCCTACTTTCAAAAAAAAGTGCGACTATTCGCTCAGTTATGTGCTAATTCAGTTATTCGGCTTGTTCTGCTATCCGTTCTCATAGGAAGAACTTTTGTGTTTCCGATATTTTCCGCTATATGGCGGACAGAAAGATAAGTGTCTCTAGAGTCGATAAGAAGAACAATGAAAATTCTTCTTGCGAGAGCTGATAGCGTAATGTTCCAAAACGTCGCTATTGTTTCATTTTTAAATGCGATTTGATTTCCGGAAGATCTAAAGTTTCTGTTTAGTCTGTTGAGTTACATGAGTAACTCCCGAAGAAATTCGTATGAAATAAGAAATAGGGAGTCGCGTAAACGCTGACCACATAAAGGCGTTTAAAACACACTCTTCTTTTAGAAATGTGTGGAAACAAAGGCATTAATTTCATCATTAATTTTTTGGAGTCATTTTCCTTTATTTTTATAGACCTTTCGCAGCATAATTTAACTTAAATTGGCCAAACTTTCGCGTGGATGGATTTCTTCAGTTGATTGCATTGATTCATAGCATTGGTTTCAGCAAGGTGAGGAATCAAACCACACATAACACATTGTCAGAGCTCCTAATTTGCGTTCGGGCATGCTAATATCGGAGTTTGGCTACGTTTCCTCGATATAACTATTGCATTTATGAAAATAAGCCATGCACGAGATCAGGCTAATTGAATTTTTTGGGTGTGTAGTTTCCAAGGAATTTATGGATGGAAAATGCAATTGGTAATGAATGCGAGCAACATTTTTTGAAACGATATTTTTGAGAGCAGAGTTTTCTAAAAATGTGTTGAGTGTTTCAGTGGAAACTCTTGTTTGTTTCCAAACAAACTCTATAAGGCCTTGCTGAACTGTGGTGAATTGCGCTTCATAGTATAAATGATAGCTAGACGTTGGTTAGAACCCCATACTGTGACCATGAATTTGTGTGTTGTCTCTATAAAAATGCTCCCACGTCAGCTGGTTTCACTATGTAACGGAGCAACGACCATGATCTGCCACAAGCACTAGACAAGAGGAAACAATCCTTGGAATCGATTCTACAACAACGATGTCCATCCATACTATCTATACTATCAATTTGCCTGGTACAACACCTAAGGGGCGGCAATTTGTCCTCTTGCCCGGGGCGGCGTAAGTGATAAAGCTGGCGCTGCTTAAATTATTGAATCTCCATTTCAATCTATCTATCAATCATTCGTTTTTTGTTTCCCAAAAAAATAGGATCGAGCCATTTCTTCTCTTCTCAGTACCGTATAGCCCCATGTGGAGCCATGGTACGTTAACTCAGCAGTTTATAGGCAATTTCGATTCAACGTTACATTACATATCATTTCGGAGTGTATGTAATTTTGCAAGCACTATATATTTCATATCCACACATGTACGGAAAATTTGGACCACGCCAAAATTCGATCTCCGGACCTCTAGATTACTATAGCATCGTAGAATGCGACTAAACCAAGTGAGCCCCTGAGCGCCACTAATTAAGAATAATAAGGGAACGAAATCAGCAAATTTCTTCAACGAAATTCCAGACCTCTGGAGATGATTTAATATAAATACATCATCAGTAACGATGTCATACATCAGTATCCGAAAAATGTGCGGCAATTAGAATTTATTATTATTCAATTCTTGGAGACAACAGTTTACGTAAACTCAGCTAACTTTCTGGAACAAGTTAAGGCTGTTTTTCGCAAAATATTTTTAATTCGAAAATTTGAACGTTCAGCGATTTGTCTGATAAATTTTCAAAAGTTTTAGGACCGAATTAATTTTTTGATCCCGGGCCCGGATTTTCTATCCACGGTCCTGTGGTTCAACATGCCTGGTACCGTGGAAGTCAAACGGACAACTATATATTTTCGGTTGCTCCTAAGTCTGGATAACCATCAATCAGTATATTGTCCCCGGCACCAGAATAGATCACACAGTAAAAAACAGACGGTGTAAACATTCACCATACTTGGATAAGTAACATTTTAACATTAGTTGGTGTTTGTACATTGAAAAATATTATCCTCTATGTGGGGTTTGAAAAAGTCAATCACCAAGTGGTGTATTTGGAATATATGATTTCCAACTGGTGGATAATATGGAAATTCTAATTAATTTCCCAGATGAGCATTACCAAAAACACCAAAAATGCAATAGACGAACATGTTTGGCCAAGTATCAATAAATTATCCGATTGAGGTTTTTTAAACACCAATTGAGAATGTTCGCATTTCCATATTGACATTTTATGATGGTTCTATGATATCAGTGCAAGTGTGGGCTCTGTGGCTCACTTGGTTGAGTTTTACTCTACGATGCTAATAATCTAGAGGTCCAGAGATCGAATCTCGGCGTGGTCAAAAATTTCCGTACATCATATTTTAAATTAAAAGGAACAGAGCAGCATTCTATATGCTTAATTAACGAAGGTGGTTTTTTTTAATCCAAAAAAGAAATTTAGAAACTCCCAATTACGGTTTGTGAAAAACACCAACCGGAAAACAATTAATGATTTTTTCGAATAATCAAATATTTCCCTTCTGAGGTAATTATTAAACACCGATCTTTTGAAATAAAATAAGCACCAGTCGAGGGCAGACTCCATTGAACACCGGATTGGGGTTTTATTAACACCAATTTTGTTACAGTGCACAAACCGGTAAGAATATCCTGAAGAATTACACAATACGAAAAATTTTATTCACCATTTGTGTGGCTTTTTCAGCATACATTGCCTTAATTTCGAGAGCATTTGCTCATTGTTCCTTCGGAACTGAATCAAATTGTGTATTTAGGTGCTCAATTACTGGTCGCGATTCGAATAAACGATCGTATCCGACTTCATCCTTCTTCTTGACTTTAGAAAGGTCGTTGAAGCATAAATATCTCCGTATATTAAAATAACTCATTGACACCATTGTGGATTGTACGGGAGGCAGTGCTAGTTCGCCCCAATAATGTTGCACCTTTAGACATCGATATACACATATGGCCAAAAAAATAAGTACACCCATACGATTTTTTCTTGTCACCCTGTAGCCAAGTAGTTACTTCAGTAAATAAAATCATATGTTAATATTTAAATACTTAATTGGTGTGGAACTAAATAATATGTAAATAAGACAATTAAAATAAATAACAGCTTTCATTTACCTTAAAAAAGTACGAACCGACTAAAAAAGGCTGGACAAAATAATAAGTACATTTCAGTTAATTTGATTAAAACTGGTTTTAATTAAAATATTATGTTTTTATTTGACAATTTGATTTCTTTTATTATTCAAAACTAAACTTTCCATTATTTTGAAAAAAAAAAATTGTTGGCCCTCTGGAGATATTTCTTACGACATGTTCTTATACATACCATATCCGGTTAGTTCCAGGGAATTCCGTTATTGGTCCGTTTTGTGGCAAACTTTTTTTTAATTCGTTGATTCAACTATCACCAAACATTCCCGATTTAATTTAACTCTAGTAATAAAGTGAAAAGCCACACCATTTGGTTGAAGCGGATCCTTGACCAGTTTGTGTGGTATAGTTAGGGTTAATATCCTGCTGAAATCCCTACTAAAAGGGTATGGGTTCATCAGCGTAATAATCTAAGACTCTTAACAAATATTTCTTTTACGGGAATTGTCTCATAGTAACGGCTATTAGGTGTATTTGAACGAAACCAAACTATGAAAAAAACCATAGTCCATGTATTTTTCGCCTCCCTGGGAAATAGCCAATTGATGTAGCGTATATATTATTCTTATTTTCATTAGTGAAGAATATTACGATAAGAGTCGTTTCTAATCCAATTTATTACGATCTCATAAATAAAACAAAATATCTGCGCCACTTAACCTTGATGGTAAAATAGTCCATTGGTGTGAAGAGCATATTAAATATTTAGGTGTTCGTCTTGATAAGAAGCTTACTTTCAAAGCAAATACGGATGCTCTGCTTAAAAAGGCCGACCTTCTTATAAAAATCTTATATCCACTTATCAATAGGAAATCATCGCTTTCAACAGATAATAAATTACTTTTGTATAAAATGATATTCCAATCAAGTTTCACTTATGCGGCCGCTGCTTGGGGAACTCTCGCTCCGTCCTATTTGCAAAAACTGCAAGTGAAACAGAATAAGATTTTAAAAATGATGCTGGACCTACCCCGGTTCTTTCCCACTTACACACTTCATTCGATCACTAATGTTTCTACACTTCAGCATAAAATTTCACACATTAAGGTTAACTTTGCTTTATCTTGCGCTAACTCCACCAACCCGCTGCTAACAAACCTAAGTTAATATCTTAAACCATACCTCCTTACTTAAACTGATTGGGTTATAGGCTTACTTTCAAATCATACGTTATGAAATTCCATAATGCGAGCACTTTTGTTTTTCTTTCCTTTTCATCTTAGTTTTAATTTTAACTGTAAGCTCTTTAGATTATAATTAGACCCAAGTAATATTTTAAATTTTTTTTTTTTTGCATAAGAGGTTTTTCTCCCACTTTTCCTCTTGCTATTTATTATATTCAATATTTACAATTTATGCTTTACATTCGGTTTGTAAATGTTACACTACCTAATTTATCTTAACCTATAGTTGTATGACCTAGTTCTCGATCTCTAACTTTTAAGAAAACGGTTCACTTCATTGTACTTAATTTTAAAATTAACTGGTGGAATAAAGAATTTGAATTTTAAAACAAAATATTCTGTGAGTTTTCATTGTTCGGTCTGGAACAAGAAGAACTATCGCTCCAAAATTTTGTTGTACCGTCAATAATTTTTGACGTCGCCATGGAAAGTTCTAAACTTTTTGCCAAAACTGCTTTACTTCTTGTGTTCTTCGATTAACTTTTCAAAAAGCTTCTAAATTTTTAATATTTGCCGCGGAAATCATCAATTATGCCAAGGGAACTTTTTTATTGCCATAGTGATAATGAGATCGACAGTTATCCTTTTATGAACTTAAACGCATTTTAAACTGATTTTATTTAGTTTGCAATGAGTTACACAGTGAATGCAATGCTTAGCTGGATTATTCAGTTATTGAGCGATTACTTTTTTCGCCATTTCAAACTTCGTCTTTCTCGTACCTACCATGTGTTTTACGCGCCTTAAGTATTTTTATTTGTTTTTAATTTAACGCTTGTTGCATACATAAATTAATAAAAAAGCAAATCCTCACGGAAAACACCAAGCTATTGTCATAAAATTAAAAAACCGATGATGCACTTCTTATTTTGTCCAAGCTGAATATCCACTTCAAAGTTTATATCGGGAGGGATTAAGATAATAGGGGATGCCAGTTTTTCGGGTCCGTTGGCATTGTTGTATCCTAATTGTTAGAATGGCTTTTTATTTGGAGTATTACAATTTTAAAAAGGCTATGAAAATTGGGCATAAAAAGGTACCTGAGGGTTGTACTTATTTTTTTGTCCATATGTGTATATTAAAATTCCCACGAATTTCTTCAGTTCTGAAGCAGTTCTTCATGCTTTGCATTTAAATTAGTGTAGTCTACCAGCTGTTCGAAGAATTCGTCTGTGAGAAAATATTTGAAGCAATGATAGGCATTTTGCAAGAAATGTATGTATGTATTCGGGAAGAGTTGAATTTCCAAAGCTACTTCATTCTCGTGAGGTTGCAAATTTTTCTTCCTCCACTTTATATTCGTAAACTCCCTCGGCTTATGTCCATGATGGACCAAAAAAAAAACCGCCATTGTTTGGTTGGAAAGTTGGACCATTCAAATCATATGATGGTAAAGGGCTGAATTAAGATCGAGAGTGAAATTTTTCGCCCAGGGATTTTATCAATAAAAATGGATACTTACTGTCGTTGAATATGTCACAAACGGTGGGAAATTCCATAAGCTACAATCCGAGACCGGTTCCATAATTCTCCTAGGCCATTTTATGTATTATTTTTCGATTCCCCGGTCATTAACATTTCACGATGAAATAACCGGGGAATCGGAAAAAAATACATAAAATAGCCGAGAAAAATTATGGAACTGTTTTCGGATTGTAGCTTATGGAATTCCCCACATATTCCACGACAGTAAGAATACATTTTCATTCAAAAAATCGCAGCGGTGAAAAATTTCACTCTCGAGATCAGTATGTACTAGGCTTTAAGGAGAACGTGCTCGCTTTATGAGCGTGAGCGACAAATCTCTAATTGTTTACATATTTGATACTTTTGGCTGCTGCAGATATAAAGCTGTTTGCTGATGCAGATTTAAAGCGGTTAATGTCGATGACGGTGGCGATGAGGGGAAAGACGTCATAGATGGTATCATAGTTTCTATATATGTAGAGGGCTGATGTTAAGACTAGTACTAACGACATTAGATAAGAAGTTAGTCCAAGAACCTCGATCTAACGGGCATGAATTATTCTCTTCTACTTCCGAACTACTTATCGCAGCATTAGCGTTAGCATCAATATCTAGGCAGTGGTTCCCAACTCAGAAACATCTGCGGACCACTTAGTCTGAAATTGGATCTCGACGGACCACCATTCACTAATGAAAATTGCTTTTATTATTTGTTTATATGTACTTAAAAATAATGTGAGAATCACTGATCATAAAATCTTCCGTGTAACCCATACATACGTTATCTTGGTGCTTTAGTCCGAGGAAGAATTTATTGTAAATTAGGTTCGGCTTCCATCTCGTTGAAGGGGCAGTCCGCAAACTCTCGACGCAACCGATTGTCATTTGACTTAAATGTTTGTACTAATATCAGGTTCTGGGGAGCATGATTTAAGATTCGCAATCTTTGTCAGGTTGATGCAAGGGAGTAACTTTTTTTGTTCGGTTCTACACTTGTCTTACCAGCTGAAATTTTTCTCGCACAGGAATAGGTGATTTCTGATCTCGAAGCGCTAACTTCTAACTGAACGGCATAGCTCAGTCCTTATAATCAGATTTGGGACAATATTAAGCGTAAAAAAAACCATTTTGAATTTTTGCAATCGATTTCGAGTTTTGAAAATAAATTTGATTGGTTTCGGAATCGGGCTATAAGCAAGGAACATACGGAGCCCATCGCCTTCCGATAATCACTCACTTGCCTCAAAGTAATTTCTGGCTAATTTGTTACATGATTATTAGATCACGTGTTTGGAATGTGGTTTTAATTAAAATAAATAAAATGTAACTTTTTTTGTAAGAAGTCTGCAGAGACTCCCCGCGGACCACCTATGGGTTTCTCACGGACCACCTCCGGTCCGCGGAATCGCTGGGAAACAGTGATCTAGAGGAATCGCCTAATTTTCTTTTCTTATTTTTTTTCACCTCGAAAACTGTATTAAAAAGACTTTGCTTTAACACGAAAAAATGCTATGTTGCTCAAATAATTAATATCCACGGAAACTAGTGACTTGTGACATTCAACAAGCCATAAAATTGCTACTCCCACGCAGAATGCTTCAAAAATTGCATTCTTATTCCAGGTGACATCACACTACAGGTTGCATTGTGAACGAACAAAAATAAATCATCCGATTAGCGGTTTTAGAGCTTTAAAATAAAACCCGCCTTGATGCTGTTTTGCCTACTCTAGGGTTAAATCTACCGTTATACTGCAAGAGTTTTCTTTCGCGGTTATTAATTCACGATGATAATCGGGAACCTTGTAAAAGCTCACAATAACATATAAAACGTAGACTCAATCCTCGAAAGCTTACAATAGCACAATAGTGTTTATGTCGTTGCAAGAGGAACAACTGGGAGCCTTTTCAAAAACCTTCCCATTTTTGGCGGGAATAACCTTGGCTCTACTGATCAAATTAATTATGAAAAGAAAAGTAAATCATTAAATTTACACCTCATTGATGAAAAACTGTAGGAAAAACATCCGCCGAAAAATTAGTTGTGCTTCAAAGTCTGACTCATTTGAGCCTTCCAATTCGTTCTGTAATTTTTGCACCCAATACAGATTGATTAACTCTTCTTTCTCTAATTATATTGGAAGTTATTAGAATTTGTGCTGAGATTCATCTCCCTAACTGGCATATGATTGTTGCAATCGTAACCACAAACAAAAACAAAGTGACTGTGCAACTATACTATATATTTACGTCTCGGTACTTGATTCGTCGTTCGCAATCCATCATTTGTTTCGTCGTCGTTTTTTAGCATTAGAATTACATAGTGCGAATATGATATTGCCATATCAGGTTTCATAGTCCGCGCGTTTGTTTACAAACAGGCAAACGGCATCACCACCCAATGCATCGAAAAAGTAATTCAAACTGTGCTCATACATACTTAGGTGCAATTGATGCCCACGAAATTTAAGAAAAATCTATCATTTCATATTACATTGATAGATTTGATATGATTGCATATGGGGAAAAATTCATTCTTTTGAGTTTATATCGAAGTTTTGTAAGTATTGTCACTATTTCAGTCATTGGAGGATTATACACAAAAAGACGATTGTGTTAACCAAAAACCTCAGATAAATGACATTTCGAACGCATTCCATAGATAATGCTATGCTTAATAGTTGGCTAAAACGGTCGACCTATTTAGTCAGGCACTAAGCATAGCATCGTTTTATTACAAAACGATCTAACAAACCAAATCTGCATTACATGAATAAGATGGAAACTATAACCGTTGTAGTCCTTAATTACAAAATCCCCCAACGTAAAAAAACAATCTCCAAAGTAGAGAAAACAAATCTCTAAAAAATAGAAAAAAAAACGCAAATCCAAAATTTCCAAAAATCAAATTATACACAGAGTCCCAATTAAACCTTTAGGGGATTTCGTGTTTTCAGCCTTTAGTAATTCAATTGCCAATAAATCGCTGAATCGACTCGCTATGCCCCACAAGTAGTTACTGCAACCAAAGAGATATTGAAATAAATTGGTCCTAGTGATATTTTTTTTGAGAAAATGTACGAGAAAAATCGCTAGTCATTATCATTTCGACAAAATCTCCATTCACCTTGAACCATTTCCAAGACATTAAAAAACTTCCAAACTACCTTAATCGTGATGAACAACATTTTAACACAAAATTGACTCAAAAATCATCTTTCAAGTTCCAGCCCATTTCCATTTTCACGAAAATACATCAAATTTAATTGGAGGTAGTATTTCTGTGCAATCTTTGCAAGCACACAATCAATGACAAGCATTCGAAAAGTGGCAATTAATCTCATATAGTGGAAACATTATGCAGTGAGTAATTGCATGATCTGCAAAATGTGCCTTTTGCTCGTACGTCATTTTACCTGTAATTTATGTTCTTTTTCGACAACTCGTTTGTTTATACATATTGGTTTATTTATCATGCGGAATTACACCAGAGCTTGACAAACAGCATATTTTTGACCACCATGCGCATACTCTACTACGGTTATCGTACGTTTACATGTATAAATGGCTTATGGACTAATTACAGAAAAGATTCAGTCAAATTGCCAATTTTTATGGCATGAAATGATCGCGAAAATTACATTACAAATTAGTCGCGCGAATCTGGACGATAATGTATTGTTGGTTGTGATTGTTTGTAATTTGTGTGTTTGTTTATTTAATTGGGGTTTGGTTTCGTGAAGGACAAAAATCATGCTGCTGACTTTATTGTGCTCAATCACGAGATCTATACCTTTAGCGCGAAATCCTAATTAAGGACTTTTTTTCGTTAAGTATACATACACTCATACCTCGTTATACGGCATAGATTGGTTCCGGAAAATTTGGCCGTTAAGTGAAAAGGCCGTATATCGAAATCATACAAACCTATCCATAGCGAAAGATCGCTGTTAACTTAATATTATAAAATGCATGGTTGATAATAATGTAACTTTTCCAACTTTCTTTCATTGAAAGGTTTCCGTCGTTTCCATTGATAATCTGCTGGGAAATTCTTCGTAGGTAATAAGCCTTGAAAGTTGCTATTATTCCGTAGTTCACGGGTTGTATAATAGTAGCGGTATTTTTTTGGGAGGTATTTCACTTGAGCATTTGCACATAGTTCCGAGAGGTTGACGGGATGCCCTAGAGCAGGGGTGTCAAACTCAAAACCTGGCACGGGCCAAATAAGACTCTCCTCAGGTTTAGGTGGGCCGCAGAAGGAAAATTTCAAAAAATTTTACGTAATCGAATTACGAAAGTTAATTACAGAATATTACTTATAAAATACAGCAGAGAGTCTGGATTACTGTAATAGTGGCATCGGGATTTTTCGTGAGAACTTCAAGAACATTAAAAAATTAAGTCAAGAAGCGAAGACGTGAAAATATCATTGATCTTCAAGCAACCACAATTACATGATTTGCGCCAAATTTTGGACAGTTGATAAAAAATGTTTAGCACCAGTCATCCGAGGCCGCCCAAAATAACATTGGGAGGCAAAATAGTCAGAATGAATTAATTTCAGTAGAAAAGTGGCTAAAATAAACAAAAAATTGTTTGTGATATGGTTTTAAACAAACTCCTGCACCAATACAGCTTGATAAGTATAGGTCTAAGAATCAGGCACTTGGGCTCTTATTATGATGTTGGAATTTCACATCCAGGTGATTTAGTCACCAATTCAAAAATTTCCGTAGTTTTTAAAACTTTGCCATTTTTCCAAATAAATCTCAATTCATGTTCGGTAAGGCCAGCCAATTTTTTATCAACTGCATTTCGGGGCAGAACAGTTTCATGTTCATTTTCCTTTTTCCTTTTATTCACACAAACTAGCTTTTTTTGATTGTTTGTGTGAATAAAAGGAAAAAGGAAAATCATAACCAATAATAACTAGTGAATTAAAAACAAGGAAAAGAATGAAAGTTTCATGTTCAGTTCATTTCTGTACAAAAAAGATAAACTGTCTTATAAAATCAAAAAACCAGCCTCAAATGGTTGGTAGTATTTGGAGAAAAAATCCTAAAATAATCTTGCATAAGCCACTGACGAGTTTTAGTAGACTTGAGTTTAACTTCTGAATCTGTTCACCTTGCCAATTTCAACATTTTTGTGATACAGATTTTTTGATATAGATTGTGCTTCTTCGACATGGCCACGGGCCGCACAGCACTGCGAGGAGGGCCGCGAGTTTGACATGTCTGCCCTAGAGCAATATCCAACAAAAGCAAAAACTGATTGCTCACATTTTTTGCCTTTAAATATGCGGTGACTTCAGGACAAAAAAAAAGTTGTTAAACCAATCCTCAAAAAGAACTGTCGCAATCCAGGCCGTCTTGTCTTGTTAGTTTTGAAGATGACTGGTAAATTAAAACAATCGAATTCACAATTGCAACAGAAACGATCTGCCAGCACAGTTGTTTATCCTTTTAGTGAAATTTTCAACACAAAACTAGTTCTTTCCCACATTTCTTTACTTTGCATATAAAATAGGAAATCCCCAAAATCATATTCGGCCGTATAACGAATTATTGAATGCCGTATATCGAAATAGTGCCATAATTGAAAAGGGCCGTAAGAGCGAAATGCCGTATAATGAGGTATAATAATTACCTAGAACCGCCACGTTTAACCCTTTGAGGTTAAGTGGTTACAGGAGAGAACTATTTTACACTAAACTAGCGGTCCCACTGTAGAACCACCAAGTGGATAACGGATCTAGCGGTACTAATGTCTGAGTTTGCAGGAAATTTGTCTGGTCTGGGTTGCCAGTGGAGACAAACATTAACATTACATGCTCGCCTTCCAGCAAATGCACACGCATTAAGTTTTTTTTCTGAATAAATGTGTTTTTTCTGAAGATTTTCCTAATTATTATAAAAAATGGCTAGTAAGTCATAAAGATATATTTAAGGACTACAAGTATGCGAATTAGTGGAAGTGGTTATATAAATTTTGTAGCCAATGGAAATTTTGCGGTTGCACCTGATAACTACTAGGCACCTAGTGCAAACAAATTTGAAATATTCTCTTTCTCCTTCTCTAAATATTGACCTGAATTTGGAATTTCAACTCTGAAAAATACGGGTGGGCTACGATCCCGTTTTTCAAAAGCTCGACATTCATTATTCCACCAGTTTAAAATCCAGCTCAATTGAAATCCCGTCTAATCAAAATCCCACCAATGTAATATCCAGGCATTTCAATAACCCGCTAATTTAAAATACCGCTTTTCAATATCCCGTCATAGAAGGTAAGTATTCTTTCGAAAATCGCGCTACCACATTTACCGTTAACCAGGTGACTTAATTTGAAAAATAGCTGGTCTGGTCTTTCGGTAGTCGAGACTGTATGACAGTCTTGTTCTGTACGGGCTCTATCGAGAAATATACAAATATCCCGACGGATTTACGGATTTAAGAGAAAGTATCGCTTTAACTGCTGGGAATCACATTGCGTAACTAATGATTATTTTGTCAGCAATGAAAATAATTTTTGGCGGGATCATTTCACTATCCACTAGCGGGATTCTAAAACGGCAAGGTTTTTAGTGGGGCGGGATTTTGTAATGGCGGGATTTTATAATGGCTGGATTTTAAAGTGGCGGGATAATGCTAAACGGGATTTTTTGTAAAAAGCGGAATTATAAACAGACGAGATTTTGTTTTTCGGGATTATGATACCTACTAAAATTACTTGAAACTTGGAACTTGAAGATATGACACACAGTGTGCATTTCGAGGCGGTTTCAACCAATAGTGCATGGCGCTCCGCATCCCTCATCAAATCCCTCTTCTCATGCGGCGCGTCATACACTATTGGGAGAGGCATGACAGGACTCAGACAGGCAGTGTGTTCAAACAAGTTTTTTGAGCTTTATATATCCACCGCCCAAGAACAATGTTTTGTTTGGATTCCGTAACTGGCACGTATAGTCACAAACGACGGCCGCGTCGAGTCGGAAACTAGCAATTGCGGTTGCTCCCGCTTAAAAAAGATTTGATGCCAGTGTGTATTTTGAGAGTTATGCCCAGATGGCGCAATAATGTTTCCGGATTTGGACTTTTATATTTTATATCGATAGTAAATCTGCTGAAAGTGATTGTCGGTCACTTAAAAACATTTGTCGGTCATTTGTCCATTAAGCAAAACTCCCAGTTAGCGGAAAAAAATGGGGAATTCTGGAATTTAAGGTTTCAATCATTTCAATATATCATCCGCCGTCCAACAACAATGTTTTGTTTTGAAGATATGAGTTCACATGAGTTCCAAAGCCTTTCGGAGAGGGATATTCCTCACTGCCCGCGATCCCTTCCACATCAAAAATCAGTATCGACTGGTTTGCAATCGCCTTTACTTGCTTCGATATACCATCGCCTGTTTATTCACCGAATTTTCGCCAGGATCAACATCAATCGCATGAATATCAACTGGCAGCGTCTACGTCAAATCCTGTCAAACTCCTGTCGTATTATCTGCGCTTCCCTCGTCGACAGGCCAACAGCTCTCCTACACATCGCATCCTTCTCAACATCAACTAATATCGTTTGAATCGCATTTGCCACAGCAATCAACCGTGAGTAATAGTGCTAATCATCGTAGGGACGATATGCCAGCGCAAATGTCTACGGGGGCTATTGCTCCTACTTTGCGCTTGTGCGCTCGGCCACGGCAAATTTTCGTATCGAGGCTGGCATGCGACACGACAGAGGACGAGCTTTCCTCATATGTAATCAATCGACTTTTCTTTCGACCTGCAGTGTCCAACTGTAGAAAGTTAACCAAAGAGAACTAACCGGATCGACAAATCTCGTCTCTCAAAATTTTCTGTGTCACAGGACGTCGAGATTGCTTTAGATTCTTCATTCTGGCCACCAGAGTTGTTCGTTAAGGATTTTATAAAGCGTACGGCACCTCGGCGGCGCCATCCAAGACGCGAAAATTAAACATTTCTATCTAATCAAAACACAAGAAGTCTTAGAACCAAATTGGAGGAATTATTACCTCTGGTCATGATGTTATATGCATTTCCGAGACGTGGCTTGATTCTTCCATAGGTGATTCTGAGGTTCTTCAATATTACAATATTTATCGCTGTGATCGTAATCGTTTTCTCACTGGCAAAGCAGACGGTGGGGGGCATTAATAGCGGTTAGTGATAAACACAAAAGTTCTTTGTTGTTCACCTCATCTCATGACACGTTTGACTGTGTTATTGTGAGCGTTTGTCTTACCTCGTCAACCACACTCCTTGTAACTTGCGTTTACATGCCTACTAACTGCAGCTTATCTACCTATCAATCGTGGTATTCAACTGTTGGTCGTATATTGAATAGTGTTAAATGTTTATCCATTGTCATCTGTGGTGACCTCAATCTCCCTCACATTCAATGGTGTCCGGATGCTGATTTCCCGGTCTCTTCCGTCTCTGCATCACATCTCTTAGTTTTAACTTCATTTATGCATCTTTGCTCCGTATCACAGATCAACACAATTCGCAACGCTTCCAATCGTCTTTTAGATCTAATTTTTACTAATATTAAAAAATCCTCGCTTCTTCTGTCCGAGCCTCCTCCTTATGTGCGAATTGACTGCATCATCCTCCGTTACTTCTTGAACTATGCAGAACTACATGCAGATTCCACCGAATACATGAGTGGATCTCTATTTTACACAGGAAGGAAAGGTTAAGGATGCTACTGAAAAAAATGAATCCGTGAAGAATTCGCAGCACTGAAGCCAGTGGGCTTATTGTACTATCGCCTTAGTCACCTGTGAGCAGGACTATGTCTGACGATCAAGGTTGATCGTGCTAAGAAATGAGTCGAGGTTGCTAATTGGCATAGAAGCTATGTCGTCCGTGTCTGGATAGGCCACTCGCAATTGAATACTTAATAAAAATGGGCTGCGTTTATGCAAACAAATCAAGCGTCTTAAAAGAAGCAAATGCCGTGTTCGAGGCGATCACTCGACTATGCATGCCGAGGCCCCTACCCCGCATCAGATGCCAGCCGAAAATCCATAAGGGAGGTGATGAGATGAGGTAAATTATTGCTGATTCGAATTCACCAGCATTCACGGAGAGAAATTTCTGTCGACTTTCTGTCATTAAAACGAGTAATAAAATGCACTAAAAAATGTTAATTAATATGCATTGCATACACCGAGAAAAATAACGTCCCTTAAAATTAACTCGATATCCTTTTGAAATCGAGTTACATTCCTATTAAATATAATCCTTTCCTTTTAAATATATATCGCTTTAATTCAAATTCAGTCTTTTTAAATTAATGGGAAATACTTTAAATCCAAATTTTCAATAGGAAATCATTTTAAATTAATGGGAAATCCTTTAAATTTAAATTTTCAATAGGAAATCTTTTTAAATTAATAGGAAATCCTTTAAATCCAAATTTTCAATAGGATTTTTTTTTGTTTACACTCGCAGTTGGTCGGCAGTGTGGTAGAGCGATGTCACAATGTATGGTGTAAATTATAAACGCCGTCCCGTATAGTCTGTGTGGTGTAGTAGGTAGGGGCGTTAGTCTTCAAATCATAGGGTCGCGGGATCGAATCCCACTGAAGGCAGGTAATTTATTATGCATTTTAGAGCGTAAAGAGGTAAATGAAATGTCGCCAACACCTGTAGCGAGGTCAGTAATACAAAACTCATTTATGAGTAATTTTCACATGGAAAGAACACTCTGTGAAAATTACCCCTTTTGGTGTAATTTAAGGTATTCTTTTGAGTTCATGCATTTAAAACAAAGAGTCCATCCTTTTAAATTAAAAGGAAATCCTTTCGATTTATGGTTGTGACCTGATTAAATTGACACTGCATCTCTTTAATTTAAAGTGATTATAGATAGACTTTCAAAAGGAATATCTTATTAGTTCAAAGGGAAATCCGTTTGAAATAAAGGGATTATATAATGATTCAAAAGGAAACAAATATGAAGCAAAATCATATTTGAAACTCTTTGAATCATATGCGTATTTTTTGAATTTACAGGATTTGTTTTCTCAGTGTAGTTACTAAATTTTCATCGGTTTACCACAAAATGTTGTGAACTTGACATATATCGAAAGAGCCCGACAGAGTCGCTTAAGCAGATCAGACGGTCTCTGGTAATTATAAGAGAACTAAAGACACCGAATGTAATATTACGAACTTTATCTTCCAGGGAGATGAGGAATAGCAGTTTGTATTCGGTTGATATTATAAAATAAAACCAAATGAATTCAAAAATTCACAAAAAATATTTGTTGCCAGCCAAGAACTAGTGAATTTTTACGAAATCATGTAAAAAGCTAGAAAAAATTGTCTTGAAATCTTTTATTCCAGAAAAAAATTCAAACGGCGATTTTTCTACATGAACCGGAATATACATACATTTGTTTATTTTGATAGCAAATCCGGGAGAACATTAGAAAGACATGTGAAATCAATCAATTTCCGTGTGAATCGATTTAAAACAAGAAAACTATGTATGTATTTGAAAAGAAAAATTAAATGAATTACCAAATAAACAAAAACGAAACTAAAATTAACGATGCCCCGACACCCAATAAGAACATGACGTGAACATTCGCCCCCGTCAACTTGACATGCAAATTAGTTTCACACCACTTCACGCAATTTTGATTATTTTTTTTTTTTTTGATAGATTGTTCTTCACACTTTTAACTGAATTCGGGAAAGGAAGACCCCGCTCCCATATTAAATACATGAGCTATACATGTACCAACTACAACGCGTATGCAGCGATTCAGTTTATTTTAGTACCAACCATAGATGAACGCAAATCACCTTATTTTGCAAAAAGTCTATTAAGAGACACAAATTTTATTTGAGAATGTCATGAGACAACGACCGCCAAAGTGGATTCCGTTGCACTTTATATACCACACATATCCATATGAATTTGAAATAGAAACCCTTTCTTGAGTGCGACTTTGCGTAGTACGCATCCAAAGTATGTAATGTGCAATTTTCTATCAGAACAGAGTAGCATACATACACTGGTCGGCATATGTATTTTGACATCTCATACCCTCCAGCCCCGACACTGGTTTTGTTTAACCAAAGCCAATAACGGTAAATTTCTTTTATCAAAATTAAAGCACATGTCGACAGCAATAAATATGCTTAATATTTTTCCTGTCCTCTTTCGGACTCTCATCCTATAGAAAAGAGAAAAGATGGAGGCGTAATTCTGGTGTGGCATAAGTATTTTGACAACATTTAACTCTTTGATTGCACTCATTTTTTTCGCAAGAACTGATGCACAAAACATGTTTTTATTAATTTTTGAGTTCCCCATATTAATTTTCAATGATAAAAAATATCACCAGTGGCTCGAAACATAAACAAAAATCCGAATTTAGAAGATTGGTTTGAGCATCGATTGATGCAAGCCTTAGTCCTGGTTTACACATTGAATACGCTACTGTCGAATTTTATTTTATACGGTAAACTGTTTACTACCAAACAAAAAAATGCTTTAAAACAAAATAAAAACAAATCTTGGCGCTCTCTGAAAGAAAGTGAATGTAAGCCCCGAGTGATGAGTGAGCCACGATGAAGAACTCTGAGAAAGAAGTGAAATTTAAACCAAATTGTGCCGAAAAAAAAAGGAATATAACTTCCGACGATTCAATGACGACCAAAAGAAGCTTTGGCCATGGAAACAGTGATTTGAACTTAAGCAGCCTAGGCCATTGTAAGGAAAATATCCCTGCATCATGAGAGAGCCTCCACTGTGGTATTAATTTTCATAACCACGTATCCGTTTTTCCACATAAACTGGGCATTTTCTTTAAATATTTTTTTTTTTTGTAAAAATGTAATAAAATAACGAATATTAGCTGAAAAAGCTTTTTCCGAAAGTTGCAGTAGCTTGAACTTTTTCCTTAGTAACAGAGGTTTGCTTTTGGTACGGTTTTTAAATCTTTCTTTGGTTTCAGTTTATCTGCGTATGCATGCAATTTGCCTTTTTTAGTTCTAGACCGAAGGTTATTATATATATTATTATCTCTGCCTCCGATGGCACATTCTTCATATTCATAATATCCTTTGGTTCAATTAGGACATTTTCCCTAAATATTTGGAAGATTTTTCGGTAATGATTCGATATACACATCCCATTTCTGTGATGCATGGAATAGTTTTCAATTTCTTTTCTCTTATTCAATTCTGGTGTTTAATCATGAATAGTCTACCTTATGGAATTAAATTCAATTGCAGCGTCTCCAACGTTTAAACCAGGGTTGAAGTTTGCCTCTACGGAGGCTTAAACCAAACTTCGAATTTCTGATTTTTTCCAATGTTTCAAGCCACTGGACACATTTTCTGCTTTGAATTCAAAATATAAACACAAATCATTAATAAAATTATGTTTTATCCATTTTTTTCCAGAGAAATTGGTGTACAATCAAAGATTTAAATATTGTCAAAATACTTATGTCGCATCAAAATTTAGCACCAATCTGTTCTCTTCTTTATAGCAAGAGAGTGCGAAAATGGACAGGAAAAATATTGAGCATATTTATTGCTGTTGATATGTACTTTGATTTCCCTATAAGAAATTTACCGTTATTCGCTCTAGTTTAACAAAATCAGTATCTTGGCTCGAGAGTATCAGATGTCAAAATACATATGCCGGCTAGTGTATGTATACAGAGGCAATTTTGCAAAAATTTTAAGCAGATTCATTTTTGAGCATTAATTTTTTGGCGGTTTTGCACGAAACTAAGATTATAATGTCAAAATGATAGTAGTAAATTACTAAATGTGTACACATAAAAAATTAACATCGATTTCACCATAAACAATAGATTCTGTACTTTCTGTACACAACAACATATTTTGCATAGTCGTGTAGAATCATACGGATGCTGTGTTCGTATATTTCTCAACAAAACCCAAAAATACATGACGGGACTATTTATATAAAGCATTTAGGCAAACTTCATGTTGAATAAATTATGTTTTCCTTTAATGCTATTTTTGTACACGCGGGATTTCACACGACTGAAGCGAGGTTTGGCGTTTTCACTTTACCAAAAATTTGGTGTGTATGTTTATCTTTGGCGAGCATATGTTGAGGGCAAATCACAAAGCGACACACGTAACTCGAAATTCAGAAACGAAATAATAAGATTATTCGCGACTATATGCAAGAATGAAGATATGAAATCTAAAATTATGTAGAAGTTTTTGAGCTACACTATTTCAGTACAGAATATTAAATTAATCCATGTCTAACGGCATGGGTGCTTTTTAGATTAGGAATTAAAAAAAAACCTTCTTAACTGCGATAATTCTACGGAATCTTCCATTGTTATTATTGGAGAAAAACCCATTTCCTTAAAAAAAAACGAACTAAATTGATTTTCAAGACTAATCGTGATTTCATAATCTCTCTCTATTTCCTGTCAACCCCTTGTGGGGCATAGGGCATTAACTACGCCTACTCTCCACCTCGTTCTGTTTTGCGCCAACGGCGCTAGCTGCGACCATGTAAGATTTAGCGTTTTCGCCTCGCTTGTTACCGATCTTCTCCATGTGTTCCTTGGCCGTCCAACACGGCGTCTTGCTCCGGAATCCTGTGGGTTCCAGTTCAGGGCCTTTTTTGCGATGTTATTGGCCCTCTTCGGAAGGTGTGACCTATCCATTGCCACTTAAGTCTTTTGATCGAAGTGCCTATCCTTTCTTGGCCAGTTATAGTGAGGAGGTCCTCGTTCGAAATGATCTCCGGCCAACGAATATGTAGGATGCGCCGTAGGCACTGATTTACAAAAGTTTGCAACTTATCAGTAATCTCTTTAGTCACCTTCCAGGTTGAACAGCCATATAGCAGTACGGATTTCACATTGGAATTGAAGACTCGAAGTTTGGCGCGTCTGGAAATATTGTTGTTCAGCCAGAAAGGAGTCAAATTGAAGAAAGCCGCCCTAGCCTTGTTTATCCGTGATTTTACATCAGCATCCGCTCCACCATCTGCTGTAACTACGCTCCCGAGATAGCAGAATTCATCAACTTTTTCGACTGCCTGTCCCGAAATACAAATTCCGCTTTGCCCCCCCCCCCCCCTGGATATGTGCTCAAGAACTTAGTCTTGGCAGCATTGATTTTCAGCCCCGCATTACGACTTGCGCAATTTAGAGCTTCTGTCATTTGAGCGACATCATCCGTATTAGTTGATAGAAGACAAATGTCGTCAGCGTAGTCAAGATGCTGACGGTGATCAAACAATTTCCATCTGATACCTTTGTTACGATGTAATTGAAGTGCGGAGCCAAGTACATCACTAATGACAATAAGGAAGAGAATAGGTGACAAAATGCAGCCTTGTCTCACTCCACTGTGCACCTCAAAATGATCTGAAAGGTTGCCCTTATGCAGGACGTGACATTGGGCTCCATTGTAGGATTCCTTAATGATGGAGATTATCTTATCTGGAATATTTCGTCTTCGTAAGGCATCCCAGATGTACTGACGATCAACACTATCGAAGGCTTTTTCAAAGTCGATGAACATGAGATGTAATGGGGATCTCCACTCCGCGGATTGCTCGATGATAATACGGAGGGTGTTAATGTGGTCGCTACAGGAGAACCCTTCGCGAAAGCCAGCCTATGTTCATCGTTCAATGTGCTATCGACTTTTTCCTTTATTCGTCCTAAAACAATCTTAGCCATCAACTTGGAAATAGCAGGAAGTAGACAGATCCCACGCCTATTATTACAATTCTTCAAGTCACCTTTCTTCGGAATTTTAATAATTAGGCCCTTTTTCCACTCACTATGGGAAGAGTTTCAGTTTCCCAACACTCTCGGATTAAGGGAAGAATAATATCCGCTGTAGCGTTAATATCCGCTTTTAAAAATTCTGTCGGAATTCCATCAATCCCCGGGGCTTTACCGGCGTCCATTGATTTGATAGCGGCTGCTAGTTCCTTTTTGGATGGTGGACCGGAACTAATGCCGTCTATTTGAGGGACGTCTTCTGCTGGGAACGAAGATACACTTGCAGGCCCGAAAGTGTTATTCAGAACCTCTAAAAAGTGTTCTCTCCATCTTTGTAGCTGTTGTTCTTCGGTAACGAGCAAAACACCTTCCTTATCTTTCACAGGATGTTCCGTTAATAAAGATCTGCCAGTTAATGGCTTTATAAGTTTGAAGAGTGCTCCACTGTCACCGCGGAGAGCCGCATCCTCTGCCTCCTTCGCAAGTGCGTTGATATTTTTACGCTTATCACGTCTTACACTCCTCTGAACGCCTTTTTGGAGCGAACGGTATTCAGGTATTCAATAGATTTCATAATCTATTGTCTCTATATGACCATCGGTTCCCTCACATTCAGTGGGTGGTTAGATTAGGGAGTGAGTTTTGGCTGGAAATCAAAGAAAAACCCTATTATCCTCTATGCCAAAAAATTGTTCAATCGCATCAAAACTATAGAAGCCTTTAAAGAATTGTTAGCATCATATTGCAGAATTAAAATTTTACTATACTATGAAAGATGATAGTTGTAAGTTCCATAAATAATTGCGGCATTAAAGCGCCGGAATGTGTGACATTTTTATGTCTTACCTCGTATATTTGAAAATGTAAGTTCTGGGAGAGCTTCATGAATCTACATTTTGAGCACACCGTACCGTACCGTAAATCCTTGTGGGACATGGGTGCGTTCAGTCAGCCTTTTATATGCTATTTCGAGTCAACGTTTCACTGCATATAATTTTGGAGTGTGTTGCAAGCACTACATACTTCCTACACTGAGAAAAATGAAGTGAAGTAGTTAATTTAAATTTAGATAGTTCTACTAAAGAAATAGTCAACTTCTCTAATCTTCTCAGCTGAAAATACTATTAAATTCATTGATTTAACCACGTAAGATTAGAGAAAAAAGTTTAGTAAATTCTTCCACAAAGGTTTTTGAGTTTATTATTCGAATATAAAATTGAACTACAAACAATCGTTGATATTTCCTTAAAGTAGTAAAACTTTTCTTCAAAAACATTTTAACTATTTAACATTTGTCAATTTATAGACGATAAATGACTGTCTTCACAAATGAATTAATTGAGTTCACAAATTTAGTAGATGCTTTAACTAATACGGAATAGAAATATTGCCCATATTTTCGTAGCTGTTTCAACTACATACATAGAATCATAAGCCGAAAATCAAAGACGAACTTTAGTTGATATCAACTACTTTTTAGATGATCGGTCTACTTTTTTTCTCTCAGTGTATATGTACGGACATTTGGACCACGACAATATTCGATCTCCGGACCTCTAGATTACTAACATCGTAGAGTGCGACTCATCCAAGCGAGCCACAGAGCGTGGCTTATAACACATGAATATTTCTTATTCTATTTGGCCATTTTCACACGTACTTGAAACTGTTTTTGGTTTAAAGTTAAAAACAAATTCTGATAATTTTAACCAAAAGTTTAAATTTTAAACTCAATTGGTTTACTTTCTGATACGTTATTGGAAGTGTGCAGTAAATAAAACCGTGTATGAAAGATGGATATAACCATTTGTGACGACTCTAAAATGTGAACAACAAACATACAACCTGAAAAAAAACCATATACAAAGAAAAACAAGTTTGCCAGGAACTTTTTCAAGTTCTAGATATATCAAGGCCGCAACTCAGCTGTACGATGACGGCATGGATCTTGCATAAATTGTTCGTCGGACACGGGCAAACAACAACAACGTCATGAGAAGCAACAACCATGCAATGCAATTTATTCGGCGGATTTGACGTTTACGAGTCTACATTGTGGCCTTAATATATAGACGGCGGTGGATGAATCTACAACATCTCCTAAGAGCGCCATAGACTATACAATCGATTGTACAATAAAGCTCATTTTCTGTGGAGAAAGCACATTTTATGTGGGATAGCACACAAATAATTAAGCTTTTATGAAAGTTTGACAATTGACAGAGAAGAATATCTTATATATTGCCAAGCTTTTCGTGTTTAAAATAAATTGTGGATATAAGTTTTAGAATCACTGTTCTGTGATCCTCGACGTTCTAGGTCAGTGTTTCTTAGCCTTTTATACACGAGGGACCTCTTGTCGCGGGTCACCAAATGCGAATTCCTCGTTGGGGCTTAAATTTAACTCATGCAATTAACACGTTCACTGTATATGAGACAAACGTATCCATCGTGTTCCTCGGCATTCACGTGTATGGGCCTTAAAAATTTATAGATTTTTCGATGAAGGTAAAAAAAGCTTAAGCTTAAGAATCCATTTAACATAAGATCAAGCAGTTCTTAGATGAACTCCATCGTGAGAGCTAGGAAAGAGAATGAGTTCTGCAATTTCTACTTTTGCACAAATCTCAGGACTAAAAAACAACGCCTTTTCAGCTCCCTGATATTATCAACCACATTTGGTACTGTGCGGTAATACGTACTAAATCAATGCAGAAAAGTTTACAAGAAAGAGATATGCAATTAATTACTATATTGGATTTTGTTAACCCAGGGAAACTTAGAAATAGGCAGTTTGGCAAAATTTTGTGAAGTGAGAGTATCAAGAATTATAACTTATAACCATATGCAGTGGGTGTCAAATAAGGAAGTGAACGTCAAATAGTTGCAGTATCAAATTAAGTTGGAAGAGATAGAAGAAGGTTTACTGGGTAAATGCAGTGCGCTATATGGTGAGCCACGCTTACTGCGGCAAAAAAGTGCTGATCCATTCCAATACCGCTTCAGTCTATTGATCCCAAAGAGCTAGGCTCATTTGGTTGAATGGTATCGAATCGCTGTACTCTGCAGACCTCGTGCGACTGTTTTGTCCTCAACATCTCATTATTACAAAGCCTAAAAAAGGTAAAGTACCCCGCATGGAAAAGTGCCTCGACCCGGAAGGGCTGAAGTATAAAAACAAAAATCTGACTGAATGGCAGTTATTTATTTTTTCTCTAGTTAAAAAAAAATGTAAAGAGAAAATTATTTTTTTTCTATACTCACTTATAAAGGCAATCGATTATTGAGATTATGTCGTAACTAATTTTGGAACATTTCCAAATGAAACGCCTCTCATTTATGTGTGTTTGTTTGCATTTTGCTCGCAGCTTCTAATCATTCTTTTTTTTAGGTAGCACTCTCGTACGTCCATCTTGACTTTGCCTATAGGCCATGACCAGAGAACCGACACTTATACTGATGTGTGATGACGTTTCAAATTTTCAGAATATCTTCTAATTCACTTTCATTAGAAGATACAGGCGTCCCCCGCTTTTCGCCGTTCCGCTTTTCGCCGATTCGGTCTTTCGCCGCTTTTCAAAATTCACCACAATTCGTCTATTCGCCACAAGTTCCACTCTTTCGCCATAATTAAAATTGGCCAATTTTGAGGAATGAATACCAAAAACTTTTAAATCGTTGTTCCCAATGCAACTCATCATCTGGAGATAAATTCCGTTTAAATAAATTTTGGTGGTTAACATTATCGGTTTTTAAACAGAATCCATCTCCAGATGATGAGTTGCATTGTGAATGCAAATTTTTAATGTGGACGAGACGGCATTATTTTGGAAAAAAATGCCATCCAGAACCTTCATTTGAAAGGAAGAAAAAGCGATGCCAGGATTTAAAGCCGGTTGACCCTCTTGCTGGGTGCCAACACAGTTGGCAATATGGATTTAAAACCGATGATTTACCATTCAGAAAATCCTAGGGCACTGAAAAATTATCTAAAAGCAAGTTGACCACTGCACTATCGGTGGAACTCAAAGGCATGGATGACGGCCGAATTATTCCGAGCATAGTTTAAGGAGTCGTTCAAACCGAGTGTGAAAACTTGCTGCGTCGCTTTGTTTTTTCTCTCCCTCAGAAGCTCACGATAACAGCTTATCTGGTTTGGGGGCCACTGTTGACTTTTGAGCTCCTTTCAAAATTTGGGTCCACCATTTCCCAAAATGCCATAGCGTCTTCAACCTTTAAAATATCTTCCTCCAGTTGCTTGATTGTTAAGATTCGTAGCTCGGTGTTGTTGCTTTCTTCCTCATTGAATCTTCGCTGCTCTTCTATTGACATAAGATCTTCGTCAGTTAACTCTGTATTTTGTCAAGAAAGCAACTCCTCCGCATCTTCCGGATAAACATCTAAATCCAACTGTCTCGCCATCACTACAACATCAGATGTTGCATAGTTCACAAGATTCCCACTAGCTTCAATGTCGGCTGATATCCACTGTAGTTTTTTCCATGCGCCTTTTGGGCGCCACATACCTAGCGATTTATTGGTCAATCGATTGCGCACAATCGATCTGCCGCCCGTACAGCACACACACTAGGCAACTTATCGGGCAATCTGAAATTGACAGTCTCACGGTCCACAAGACACAACACGAAATAGTGAAAATTATACCGATTTTGGCGATGGAAGATGGACATCTGTTACTACTTTTGATGGAGAATGACCGCCACAACCACAGCATGAAGAACGGCCACAGGGTTATGTCAAAAAGCCAGCAACTGAGAACGCAATCAAAAAATCTCGCCAATCGATCGGAGGGTCTGTGGCGCTTCTTTAACATATAAAATTTATTAATGTATGAGTTAAGTGATTAATAAATTAGTTCACATTTCAAAATTGGTTCATTGATTTTCTTCCATGCATCTCTAATTGTTTTGATTACATCCAAAATTGTAAAGTTTTTCCAAAAAGATTTCAGCTTGTTGTGTTTTGGCACATTAGATCAGAACTATCGAGGTCTATCGCCGCTATCGCTTTTGAAAAAGTGCGCCGTAGATAATAAGATTTGATGGTGACAATTACGTCTGGTCCATTGGCCGCAAAAGGATGACGTGTTTGGCGGAAGGAAAATCTCTTCATATAAATCACTTAATTGTTTCGGATGACAGGGAGCATTATCCATAAATAGTAAGACTGTGAACGGGATTTTTTGCTCCCTACAAAAAGTTTCCACACTCGGTATGAATGACTCCTTAAACCATGCTTGGAATAATTCGGCCGCCATCCATGCCATTGAGTTCCACCGGTAGTGCAGTGGTAAACTTGCTTTTAGATAATTCTTCAGTGCCCTAGGATTTTTTGAATCGTATTTTAAACCAAAAACTCAGCCATTATCAACCACATCTAACCACATGGAATGAACTTGTCGATTTAGTATATAAATGAAGTGATTGAAATCAATTTTTGTGCAATTTTGTTTTTATTATTGTTTGCTTTGGATTTGTGAAGTTTTTGGATATAAAATACGAATTTTAATTATAGCTCTTAGGGCATCATATGCACTGAAAAGTCTCCACTTCGCCTTTCGCCGAAACCCGCCTTTCGCCGAAACCCGCCTTTCGCCGAAACCCGCCTTTCGCCATTTCTCCGGTCCCTAACCCGGCGAATAACCGGGGGACGCCTGTACTTTTAATGGCATTTCCTATTAAAGCATCGAGGATTCATGTCTGCGTACGCGGAACACATACTTTTAATGGGCAGCTATCGGTAAACGTATGTAATGTAACAACTTTGTACACGCTACGTACTACGAGCTGGTGTAATGATAATGATATTTTGACGTCAATCTCTTTTGATGTTGCGATCAAATGTATCTTGCGTGTTAATTTTGTATATCCATACAAGAGGATATACAAAATTGTCATTGCGGAAAAATACATACTTTGAAATTGAGATTCATACACAGACATGGACATTTCAGGAACAGATAAAATTGGGCGGATCACACGAAATTGTTCTACTCTATTTCCACAACAATTAGCTGCTTCCGATTAATTAAAACTATGACAATGAATTCACAACTGGTTTTGCCAAAAAAAAATTTTGATCGGAAAGGTCCCAAAAAGGACAAAAAAGGATACTCTTTAATCCTTGACCGGTCGGCATGCGGGGTATCATATCAAAGGGGACGTCGAGTACATTACATATCCGGTGTTTGTTTCCTGTTTCAAAGACCCTCAAAGGAATAAATCAAGCTTAAATGGAAAATGTTCGAGTTTCCCGTGTATCTTTCCAAAGCCATAACTACGAGAATAATTCAAGTTGTCCCAACTTTTATCACTTTTCAGAATCTATAACAGCTAAAGATTCTACTATTAAATTTGCTAAGAAAAAAGTTTTTCGGAAAGCTCCGAAAAAGGACATAAAAGGACACTAATTTCACACCTTGATCGAACGTGGGCATGTGGGGAGTCATATCAAAGAGGACGTCGAGTGCATTGCATATCCGGTGCTTGTTTCCTGTCTCAAGAACACTAAATGGAATAAGTCGGGCTTAAATGGAAAAATTACGGCTTTAGATAGATACAGATACGGGAAACACAATCATTTTTAAGTTGAGCCCAATTTTCTCCTTTGAGGGTCCTTGGAACAAGTAACAAATGCCGGATATAGAATGTACTTGACATCCTCTTTGATATGACACCCCATATGCCCACATTCGACTAAGGTGTGCCGTTAGTGACCTTTTATGTCCTTTTTCAGAGCTTTCCGATCAAATTTTTTCTTAGCAAATTTAATGGTAGAATCTTTAGCTGTTATAGATTCTGGAAAGTGATAAAAGTTGGGACAACTTGAATTATTCTCGTAGTTATGGCTTTGGAAAGATACACGGGAAACGCGAAAATTTTCCATTTAAGGTCGATTTATTCCGTTGAGGGTCCTTGAAACAGGATACAAACACCGGATATGTAATGAACCCGACGTCCCCTTTGATATGATACTCCGCATGCGGACCTCCGGTCAAGGATTAAAGAGTATCCTTTTTTGTCCTTTTTGGGACCTTTCCAATCAAATTTTTTTTTAGCAAAATCAGTTGTAGATTCCTGGGATTCCTGATTAAAAAACAACAAAAATTAGCCTTACTCTATTTTTTTTCTATTTGAAATGCTAATATGACTGCACTATTATGGCTTTATAGAATTATGTACACTGAAAAAAATGGTTTAGACTTTTTATCTAAAGTGAAGTAGTTGACTTAAATTTGGATAGTTTTACCAAAGAAATAGCTGATTTCTCTAATCTTCGTAGCTGAAAATACTATTAAATTCGTTCATTTAACCACGCAAGATTAGAAGAAAAAGTTTAGTCAATTCTTCCACAAAAGTTGTTGATTGTACTATTCAAATATAAAATTTATCTACAAACAATCGTTCTTTTTTCTTCAACACAATTTAGCTATCCAACATTTAACAATTTATAGATAATGAATAGCTGTCTTTACAAATGAATTAATTGAATTTGCAAATATAGTAGATGTTTCAACTAATGACGAATAGAAAAATTATCCATATCTTCGTAACTGTTTCAACTACATAGAATCATAAGCTGAAAATCAACGCGAACTTTAGATGAATTCGACTATTTCTTTAGATAACCATTCTAATTTTTTTTCTCTGTGTATGTATTTCAAGATTCATAGTTTCATACAGATTGCGGATTGCGCTATCATTCAACTTGTGACTAAGCTACGGAGCGCTTAACAGAAACGGTCGTCATCCGTGAATTGGGCAATACAATGGTCATTGGACCAATCTTAAAATTTTACTTTATTATTATTTTTCCATTAGTGTTCTAGCGTTAACTGAAATTTTATTTAATTTACGAGCACATACTGTACACACTTTGCAAATCTCGCATGTGAATTTTGACTTCTGGTCTCCTGGCCCGGAAAGTCAGTAGCAGAGTAGCGCAGAAACAGCGTCATTGACTCTGTTTTGGCTCGTCATCAAAAGATTCTGCAATTTCTCTCGAGACGCCTCTTGAAATACTTGTACACAACATAGATACACCGAGACAACGTCTTATTATCTGATATAGGATTTGCTTCTTTTTATTGTTTGAAATGTTCTTTATTCTTTGTTTTATATTATGTTGAACAATTTTTAATTTTCTTTAAACCACTAGCTAATGGCTATAGGCTCGAACTAGCTAATATTTCCATTGAGAATAGAAGCCTTGAACACGTTCCCGATAGAAAGAACAAATGTGTAGATAGTTTGTGTAGGTTTTTTTGACAACCGCATTTTGCGCCATATTTCAAGAATACCGTAATTTGACAACGGTAAAACATTATTTCCAGAAATATCACTTCTGTAGTCCGAATTTCGGGAACTTCTCTAATCTAAATTTTATTCTCTTCCCAGCAACAGCATTATTATCGGCCAAAATTAACTCATTTTCTAGGATAGAATATCGGAGCGCAACACTTTTCTGATAGAAAACTAATTCTTTGAAGAAATGTCCTGGAATCGGCCGTCCCCCCGAAATTCAGAACAAAAAAAAATTATCTTTTCTAATCCACTAATTCTAACAATAACAAAATTAGATAAAATCTAGCCCAACGGTTTTAGCTGTAGATTTAAAATTCGTTTTCGTACTAAACTCACTTAGTCAAAATCCACCTCATCAGAATTCTCCTAGTTCAAATACCCCCTCCCCTTCAAAATTCATCAACTTTTCCAACTACATACTAAAGCAGCAATCAATTTTGCATTTTTTTTAATTCTATTTCGGCTTTAGTTTTATCGAAAAAAACTTATTTTAGATGAGGTGATTTTGGCTGGATTTTAACTTGGGTGGTTATTCTAGACCTGTGTTACGCATTTGCTGGTCATCTATCCTCTGTTTATAATAAAACACGGGGTTATTACCAGATTGCACTTGCTTTTATTTGAAGGCTATTCTGTTCGTAGAAAGGGGCGTGTACATTTACGAATAGTGAGCACATCAAAATGTTAATTACACACTGTAAACACATTCTTTTTTCCTAATTTATTTTTTTTAATTTTTTTATTTCAATTTCACATTGAAATTCACCGCCTAACGCATTGTTTTAAGTGCACCGCGCATGCAATAAAATGTTTTATTCGAGCGATAGATTTGCAACGACTCTAGCAACTAGCTCTAGTATAGTGCGGCTGTGGCTATTAACTTTGCAATTAAAGTGTATAAGAAAAATCCGCAAACAAGATAAAACTATTTTAGTATGTCGTGTGTATATTTTGCAAAATACTTTTGGGTCAATGCCCGTGCGCGCCTCTATACGTCTCGTGTTAATCATCACATCCTCGTAGATACGAGAATTGGCATTTGCTATACATATTGACTTGACCGTGCGTTCGTTCATTTTGTGGCTCGATGCCGACCACCATATACCATTCGACATTCACTCTATAAAGAAAAGTTCATATGGAAATGCGCGAATTGGTTTTATTATAATAAATATATCAACCAACTATATAGAGGGGCGGATGAATTTCAATTCAATCGTCTACTCTATAATGACTATATTGGCTTGGCGAGTTGATAGAGCGCTTAGAAACTTAAGATACTGTAGAAGAATACAAGAAAAAAATCACCAACATGCGGCACAGCGCGCTGACCATAACCAATGCCAATGTGGTGAAAATTTTACGGCTTTAATGTGCATAATAATTATCAGCGCTTTCTGAAAGTTTTAATAATTTTTTTCTTTTTCATTCATTTAGTATTCATTCGTCGGCAACGACACCACACTCCATCTATATTATTCATACTCTTATACAGGGTGTCCCGCAACCGGTGGTACATAGGATAATGGGAGATAGTACAGCTCATTTGAGGACAATAAATGTTCTACACGACCCCTCTATCTTTAACCGTTAGAAAGTTATAGCATTTTTTGATAAAAGTGTCAGAAACCCCGACTTGCCGAGCAAAATCACTATTTGCCACGCTCCCAAATATTGGATCCGAAATTTGACTTCACTTTCTGAAACTGCACAAAATTCTACATAAAATAACGGTTTTGCCAATTAAATTATTTAAAAACCTACCCAGATACAACCACTCAAACTTTAAAGAAATTTGGAAATTGATATTTTCTTGTAAATTCAAATTGCAAAATCGTAACGGTACTTTGAACTGACAAATGTGCAAAGTTTACAAAAGTTGCATCATTATGTCAGCTTTCGAACGACATATAAAAAATAGGGTCTTAAGGACTGAAAAAACATGAAGATAAATACAAATAAAGAAAAATGAAGCACCATTAGCATGTAAGGTTCGTAGTAATCAAATATTACGTGTTTAACAGAAAAAAACATGGTCTCAAGAGAAATTCAAAGTATACATTTTATTAAGTAAACAATATTTTTTTTATAAAAACTAAAAAGAAAGATTATTGAGAATAGGAACTTTTATATTATAAATGCTGTTCAAAGTGTCCTCCTCCATATCGGACACAAATTCGGCACCTTCTACCAACAGAAGAGACCGCCTTAAGCATCTCTTCCCTTTTTTCGCGCAAATTATTGCAAGTCATTTTAATTTTTTGCAAAAGATGTTCCCGGGACACTATTGGCTCATCGTAAACTTCATTTTTGAGTCTACCCCATACATGGAAATCAAGCGGCGTTAAGTCGGGACTTCTAGGAGGCCAAGCGACAGGCCCGTATCGTCCAATCCATTTTTCATGGAACTCACTATTCAAAAATTCCGTAACAATTCTTCCGCTGTGAGCCGGACATCCGTCCATTTGCCACCATATTTCTGATAATCTAGCTAATGGAATTTCATCTAGGACCTTCGGCACGACTTCTGTTTCGAGAATCTGGTGGAACGCGGATGAATTGAGTCTTTGAGGAAGAATAATTTCAGGTAGTAGTTCATCTCCAAGAACACCGATCCAGATATTTGCACTAAACTCGTGCTGGTATCTCGAAGTACGAGTTTCGCGGGGGTTCTGATGAGACCAGAAATGGGTGTTGCGGGTATTGAATACACCACTCCGAGTAAAAGTAGCCTCATCTGTCCATATTATTTTTCTTTGGAAGTGCCGATCCGCTGCCAATCTTTGTATGAACCAACTACAGAAAGTCCTTCTTCTTTCAAAGTCGGAAGGCAGTAGATCTTGCACTTCCGTTAAATGATATGGATATTGACTATCCTCTTGTAGTGTTCGGTGAATTGTCATACGAGGCACACCCATTTGAATAGCCGCCCTTCTCGTGCTTGAATCCGAGTTCGTCCTGAAGTGACGAAGAATTTCTTCTTGCAGCCGTGCCGTAGTACGTTGACTTCGCTCTAACGTGTAATGGTTCGGTGTTCTACCAGTTTGTCGCAGTGTGTTAAACGCCCTAACAAACGTTCGGCTGTCCGGAACCTGTCTTTGGGGGAAGCGACGACCATACTCGCGAACTGCTTCGCGTCCGTTACATCCAGCTATACCATACACCAACACCATATCAGCGTACTCGATATCCGAATATTTTGTCGCCATCTAATAAAACATCACACTAATAACGATTTTAATAAATACTACTAATAATAATACCTGTTTTAATATTAACGTTCTAGCAACAGATCAATTGTGTGATAATCAATGCTAATCAGTTGAATTAAACTGGTGGAATAACGAACTGAAGCAAATGACTTTAAAATAACAAGGATTAACCGTTAATATTACCGTTTTCTCAACAAGTACATTTTCACATTTTTCCAGAATGAAACATCTTCAAGGCAAAGTTCGTTGACACCTTAATTTCACTATTTTTTGAAAACCATTAATAATAATTGAAGTATGTATGTATTTTAATTAGATTTGTTCTGCTTTAGTTTCGCGTTTTTTTTCTTTTACACGTAATATTTTCAATTTTTCAGTCCTTAAGACCCTATTTTTTATATGTCGATCGAAAGCTGACATAATGATGCAACTTTTGTAAACTTTGCACATTTGTCAGTTCAAAGTACCGTTACGATTTTGCAATTTGAATTTACAAGAAAATATCAATTTCCAAATTTCTTTAAAGTTTGAGTGGTTGTATCTGGGTAGGTTTTTAAATAATTTAATTGGCAAAACCGTTATTTTATGTAGAATTTTGTGCAGTTTCAGAAAGTGAAGTCAAATTTCGGATCCAATATTTGGGAGCGTGGCAAATAGTGATTTTGCTCGGCAAGTCGGGGTTTCTGACACTTTTATCAAAAAATGCTATAACTTTCTAACGGTTAAAGATAGAGGGGTCGTGTAGAACATTTATTGTCCTCTAATGAGCTGTACTATCTCCCATTATCCTATGTACCACCGGTTGCGGGACACCCTGTATAAATCATGCCGATGCCGACACAGACTGTAGAGTAAAGTATGTACACACTGTAGGCACACGTAAAATGAAAAAAAAATCGTTGAAATTCGATTTTTGAATGCAAAATATAATTCATCATAGAAACAGGTGAATGGAGACGCGTATAGGTACAGTGGAAAACATTGCACTTATGCGAGTCGATGGCAATGTAATGAGTTGATACACAGCGGTGAATCTTTAATAATAAGTTCCCTCTAGCTGCCATAGAAACTGCACCCCCAAAAGAAAGTTTCTGTATGAAAAACTTTTTTATATGTGTCGATCTTCACCAAACTTCACCGAAGTCAATATGCATTATAAGAACGAACAAATTCGGACTATGGGTATCAATGAGGCTCCTACGTGGTCCTACGGAAACTGCCTCTACGGGGCGGACTGCACCCGTTTTCTACATGCAAACGGCCAAAAGTTTCCAATATACCTCCCTGGCAAGAGCCCCGGCAAAAGCCCTGAAGGTTCGATGCAGGAAGGTTGTGTTTGTCTGTGTATATGTGTGGATTCGAGTTATGTGTTTTTTCGTCATATTGGGAGCATTACATCTCGGCGCGGCTGCTCTCAATTTTATTAATTCGCGCCGGCATTGAAACAAATCCAGGCCCAGAGGTATGGTTTTGCAGTGTTTGCAAACGAATCGGTACGAATGCCAGGTCAGTGCAGTGTAATTGTTGCTTGGAATGGGTACATCTCAGGTGTTCTGGCCTGAGAAGGGTTGGTCAGCACTCCACATCATATGTTGCACCGGGATGCATAAATACAGGGCGACCACGGGCTGCTCCTAGCCCTCCACCTCCTCCTCAGCCCCCAGCACCCCCAAACAATATGATCAGGAATGCTAGGCCTAGTTTAACCCCTGCTCCTCCTCCAGCGGTTTTCACTCCACTGTCCTTATTGCAGTTTAACTGCAACGGCATTCACCAAAATATCACCGAGATCACTCACTTCATGAGTGTAAACAGAATTCTGATTTCTGCCATCCAGGAGACTTTGCTCCATTCGAACTCGTCTCTTAGCGTCCATGGCAATTACGTTATACTGCGCAAAGATAGACCACCCGCCAGGAATGATTCTCACCCTGGAGGTGGACTTGCCTTCCTAATACACAAGTCCGTACATTACTGTGTATTAGATGTAGATGTCGACGGTACGGCGGAAATGCAAGCCATCTCAGTTTCATCAGGGAGTACTAATATCGAAATTTTTAATGTATATGTTCCACCCTTAGAGAAAACATAGCAACACATGTCATGCGTTAGTCCAGAGTGGCTATGTGATCACACAACCCATATGTGTTTGACTCCAAATTTATTACACTACACTCCACGAAATAATTCAAATGTCAAAATATTGTCGATGCAATTATTAACCCTTCTAACGCCGCCTACGAGCTATCATGCCTAAGGTGTAGCTGAATATCTGTGAAATCAATCTTATTTTTTGAAGAGGTCTAATTTTGGTACTAGAAATAGTTTACATACTGTGTCTTACGATGATGCGCCGTTTTTTCGATTCTTTAGACATAGTTTACATTTCGCCGAACGTTTGATCGCATTTGTGGCCGTCGGTTCCTTTGAAATTTATATGGAAAGGGGTGGAAAATATTATTGAACGATATTTTTCATCAAGATATAGTACCAATGGTATGTCTGGATATATATGCCAACAGAAGGGTTAAATATCACGTCGGCATTTTAAGAGAGTAATGAATATTGCGCGGATTTTATATTCTCAATTGTAAACAAAAAATTGACGTTTGCATAAAATTTTCACGCATACTATGGACTGCAATAGTGAGAGAACGGTGCCATTTCTATTTTCTGATGCCCACTCTGGACTAACGCATGCTTTCTCTATGGTTCCACCACACTCTAGTTGCCCTTCTGGCTATCGTTTCGATATTGGTCCTCTCCTATCTGGAGAGCACAGGATCATTCTTGGTGACTTTAACGCGCACCATGAGCTCTGGCATTCTGACCTCAACAACGATGCCAGGGGTATAGCTATTGCCGAATCTCTAGACGCCTCAGATTTCTGTCCACTCAATGAAGACTCGCCGACTCGAGTCACAGGCACTTGCAGTAGCCCTCCTGACTTAACTATTGTAAGTGCCAGCCTAATCAGTGCTACTCGATGGGAGACGCACACTGCTCTCTCGTCCGATCACCTCCCAATCATAATAAGAGTTGACAAACCAGCAAACCTGACTAAGTCTGAGAAGCGAACGTTTGTCAATCACAAGAAAGCCGATTGGGAGGGTTTCAAAGCATACTCGTCGGCGAAGTTCATCGAGCTACCCACACCAACTAACGTTCATAAGGCCGAAAGAAATATTAGGAACGTCATTGCCAAAGCAGCGGCACGTTTTATTCCTGCTGGACGTATCCCGAAAGTTCGACCTAACTTCCCTACCAGTGCCGCCAGATTAGCCGATGAACGGGATAGCATCAGACGCGCTCACCCAGGTGATCTCAGAATTCAGGAGCTTAACTCCGAAATCAATCGACAAGTAAAAGACTATCGGAAGGCGAAATGGAACGAGCACCTAAATGACTGCAACCTCAATGAAGGTGTCAGTAAACTATGGTCTACTGTCCGCGCCCTATCCAATCCTAGGAAAGGAAAGGGCAATAATGCCATCAAATTTGGCCATAAGAGCACCAGCGAACCCCTTCAGAGCGCAAGCCTGTTCAATAAGCAATTTATTGAACATCCCAAGTCCGATGGCTTAAAGCGTAAAATTAGAAGACCGATTCGCAGTAGAAATGTTGACACTATACCATCGTATACTGCGGACCAGGTTAAAAAAGTCGTTGAGAATGCTAAAAATTCAAAGGCCCTCGGACCCGATGGCATTTCGATGGCCATGTTGAAACATCTCGACCTTCCAGCCATTGAGTATCTCACGGCAGCCTTTAACTTGTCGATGTCCACGCTTGCCATCCCTGAAATCTGGAAAACAGGACGGATTGTCCCCTGTCTCAAACCGGGTAAAAGCGCTGGTCTCGGTGAATCCTACCGACCCATAACAATACTTTCACCTGTCGCAAAGACGCTAGAGGCCCTTATTCACCCCACTCTTGTTAAGCATGCTAAGCTAGAACCTCACCAGCACGGCTTCAGGAAAATGCATAGTACCACCACAGCCCTCGATGCGATCACTACACGCATCCGTAATGGGCTAAACCACAGACGTCCTTGCCACAGAACGATTCTTGTGGCAATTGACCTAACGAGTGCTTTTGACAATGTCAATCACTCGCTGCTTCTCGCTAATTTACTGAATATGCATATCCCTGCTCAAGAGATCCGTTGGATTGCAAACTATCTAGCTGGCATTCCTTCACTGAGTTTCGTGGCAAACGTTCTAAGCTTAGGAAAATCAAATTAGGAGTTCCACAGGGTGGGGTACTCTCCCCCACTCTGTTCAACATCTACATGTCCGGCCTTCCTACACCACCGGAAGGAATCGAGGTGATTTCCTACGCAGACGATTGCACCGTACTCGCCACCGGGGAGGATAAGGATGAAATGCGCCTCCAAATTAATCGCTATCTCGGACGATTACAGGCTTTCTTCCATAGCCGAAACCTCACCATCTCCGCGTCTAAATCTTCTGCGACATTTCTTACCACCTGGTCGGTGGATTGTCGGTGGGAGGTTGATGTACGTATTGGCAACAATCCAATTCCTACTGTTGCAAATCCTAAAATTCTCGGGCTCCATTTAGAGAACATGATGACGTCAGCTCATCACGCAGCATCCGTTTGTGAAAAGATGCGCAGTAGGAATAAAATCCTAAAAGCACTAGCTGGTAGCACCTGGGGCAAGGATAAAGAAACCATGCTAGTCACATACAAAGCGGTGGGTCGAGCAGCTGCTGATTATGCAGCCCCAGTTTGGTCACATAGTTTATGTGATACAAACTGGACTAAAATTCAGGTCTGCCAAAATGCTGCTCTACGTACAGCCACAGGTTGCCTCTTGATGTCTGCCCAGGATCACTTACATCAAGAGACAAAATTGATGCCAATACGTGACCACAATCTCCTACTGTCCAAACAATATCTTGTTGGTTGCTACCGTGAGAATCATCCCAACAACAGTCTCATGGACCGAATTCCTCCACCACGACATGTCAGGCGTGATTTGCGAGACCTAGAGAGAGAGGTCCAGGGATACAAGAGGGACCCTTACGACGATGATGCATACCGAACTTGTTTCAATGCCCAGCTGCGCCCACTGACTTAACCCCTATCTCACTGTGGGAAAACCCTATCGCAGCAGCTATGTTTTTGTCCCTTGACATAACGGACGAAAGCATCGACGAACCATAACTCGAATCCACATAGATACACAGCGGTTGCACACCTTTCTGCACCGCTAAAAGAAGAAGAAGAAGGCTCCCATAGAACCCACACCCCAAGCGCAGGATCTTCTAAGATTTTTTTTTATGGATCAATTGTATATGATCAAACCTATTAAGGCCACAAAACATAAAGAGTATCCCGTTACTTAACTGTAATCCGGTAACAGCTGATTGCGCGTAGGGAAAAAATAGTTTACAGTTACATATAATGCAATTAAAGAAAAGTTTGAAGAAACGTACACCGATAGATCGAACTTAAAATAAATGTACTATAAAAAATGTATCAGGCGTTGCGGTAAGTAATTTTAAAGGTTCCCACAATTTCTTTGGTCTTCAAAACGGTATATCCTCATTATTTTTAATTTTACAAAGTTTTTTTTTTTTTAATTTCAAATGTCAGGGTATTTTTAGCTAAAATTACAACATGTTACACAGATATAGCGAAGAATGGAATCGGAACCCTAATGCTATCGTAATGAAAAACCCGTGGCTTTGGTCGCTATTAGGGTTACCACCTCGACCAGGACCCTCGCTCGGTACCTGGAAGAAGGAAAGGGAGGGGAGGAGGTGTTTTCAAACAATTCTTCGAGGCGCTGTTGCTAAGGCAACCCTATGAAATAAATGCTTAATTAATCAGATCAGACTATTCGATTGATAAATATTAATAAATCCTTTGAAAGGACTTTCTCTAATGGCAGAGGAAAGTTTGGTAGGGTACGTGCACACAAAAGATTCTAGAACGAGTCTCAAACATGAGAGTCTCAACCGATTCGTAATAACAGAAGAGACCCAGTCCATGATACGATCAAATAGAAATCGGTGAAATCATGCCTGCCATTTCCCTCTATTGTTTTATATCCCGGCTGTCAATAAGTATCCATTGCAATCGATATCCTGGTAATGGGCCCAATACCTCAGAAAAAAATCGCTGTTAAATTTGAAACCTATCCATGTACCGAATTATAAATATTATTTGGCTGAAAAGGGACTGCCTATCATCTGATCTTATGCCGGCCCCATACGGATCGGGGTTCGTCGAACCGCACGGTACAAAAGATCAAAGTTGGGGACAATACGTATACACGCCTGGGAGAAACAGAGACGATGAGGGAATTCAAAGAAAAAATCCTAATTCAACGGACGTTAATTTTTCGTTTTTCCCTATTGCCTCTATCCTCCCAGGCGTGTGTTGTTCACAATTGTTTATCTTTTTTTCAGCACTTTTCGGCGAACCCCGATAAGTGTGGCCGTCAGATTTTCATGTCTGAATATGTTATAATAAGGTAACCCACAGGACCCTTACACGTTTAAAATGTCTACGAAGAGAAAGAGAGCGGCAGTGTTTTCAATAAAGATTCGATCCGGTCAAAAGCAGGAATTGTACAATCTTGTAAAGCACAGCCATTCCAAGACAATTAAGCTCTATTTCAAATTCAATTTTTTTTTTTGCTTAAACCTTAATTACGTCCAAAGAAATATCTGTGGCCTTTGATAAATTAAGTTTGCAGCGATGCGAGTGATACGAGACGTGTCACGAGATTTTTAGTTTCAACTGAATATGGTAAGACGGCCATAACTATAGGGATATACATCCACAGAAGTAATTATGTATATTTTTTTGCGAGTAAACATTTAAGCCATCAGCTATCGCTAAATGGACTATAGGATCTCGTGAAAGGCAGACATTGAAAAACTAAACCAAACTCAACGAACGTCATAACGGTGAATATTTTTAAGAAAAGCTTGGCTAAATATCCCTATACATCTCCGGAAAAATTTAAGGGCGGCCCTTGAAGAAAAAGTTGCAGCTATGTCCCCGATGAAAACAAAAATGTAGAAAATCTGAACTTTCAATTAAATTTAAAAGTATAGTTCTGATTTTTCAGGAAGACTACATTTTTTATACCAAAAAGCGCGGCCCGTCAGAATTTTCCTGAACCCGGCAGCACCTTCTAGGCCCATCACTGCCGGGCGAGGCCCGACCAGGTGGTAACCCTAGTCGCTATATGCGTATATTTTCAATTAAGAAATGTTCCATTAGGTCATAGTCGAGACAAGGAATGTAGCCATTTTCAAAAAAAATATGCATTATAGGGGTCGCAATTGGATGCTACACTACAATCGCTGAGCGATCATCACGTGCGTCTTCTCTGCGAACACAAACCTTTAGAGGGTGTTTTTGTTGTATTGCCTCCAGTGATACAAATACATCACTGGAGGCAATACAACAAAAACACCCTCTAAAAATTTTGATTCCGGCAATACAACAGTCTAACTTTAATTAAAGTTGACGATTTATAAACAAACCTTTAGGTTCGCTCGAGCGAAAGTGGTGTGCAAATTTCAGTCCCGACCGAATTTAGGGATTTTCGCATTTCAGGTTTGTTAGTACTTTTTTGTTGTTCTTTTTTGGAGTACAGGGTTTTTAGGTTTTTAGTATCGATTTTTTATGGTTTTTACTAGAATTTATTTCAATTTTTCAAATTTTTAATTTTAAACCGGGCTTGAGGTGTTGTGAAGTCTACAACATAAAATCTGCAAAAGCTAAACCTGTTACTAAAGTTCACGAAAGAAATCTGCATGTGGTTCTGAATTGCATACCAGAGCAGAGCCGCAACCTTCCAATTGAATTAAGTTTGCAATAAATCAGCCATTAATAAAAGCCTCTTCCATGGAATTGTCTGAATATCATTTTCTTTCAGGATTCTAGAATTCAAAGATAGACTCGTTGTAAACTTTAACCCATCATCTAAATTAAGTACGAAAAAAAAAACATTTCACAAGATTATTAAATGCTGAAATGGAGTTCGGACCTGTCCGACTATCAGCTTCTTCTGGGTTTCTGAACACAAGTAAAGAAATAGAACTTTAACTATTTAGAAGCAATGTTACTCTTACTCACCGAAAAGAGAGCCCTTATGAGCTACTTCTCAGAGGATTGAATATTGAATATCCTGGAAAAAATATTCACAGCAATCGTCCACTTTGAGTTGTTAAAAAGAAGCAAAAACAGTAAAACTATTGATCTGAAGTTGATGTGGTGGTTCTATGCGGTTTAAGTCGGAATGTATTTTTAAACTAGACTAGCTCAGCCTGTACAAGCTGCCGAAAATGAATTGGCTGTTTGGCAAGGCTTGTGAGACTATAAGAGTGTTTGATGCATAATAATAACGGAGTAGTCGCGTTGATTAAATTAGATTAGATTAAATGAGGGCATCGGCAGATTTGGCATAAGCACTGCGACCGGTGGTCTATTGTGCCTTTGCCCACGCTACAGGTTAGATAAAATATATCTAACCGACATCTGTCGATAAATCGATTGATTTGTCCCATACTAAGGGAGGCGATGTCCTCTGTAAGAGGAAACGTTATGCCGAAGCACTCCTCCCGTCGCATCGCCAGTCTTTCGCACCCGCAAAGTATGTGAGTGGATGTTTCGTCATCGGCCTCGCAGAAGCGGCAGGTCGAGTCTGCGACTAAGCGCATGGTTCTTAAATGCCCGTTCAGACGGGAGTGGCCTGTAAGGAGGCCACTTATGATTCTGACCCTGTTCTTGCTGAGTTTAACTAACTCCAGAGCACGTTTCTTAGAGTAGGTTGCTACAAAAAGCTTCGACTGTCTTAGTCCTGGAAGGGCCTCCCAGCATATGGTGGCTGTCATCTTTTCTCACTCAGTGATTTCGTTTCTGCATAGACACAGTGGTATATCGCAGAAGGGTTCCGAGCCGCAGAAAGGGCTAGCGGAGGCTACCCTAGCGAGTTCATCCGCGAGTTCATTCCCTTCAATTCCCGAGTGTCCGGGAACCCATAGGAGTGTAAGATCATTGCGAGATCCTAGAGATTGAAGTATTTCCAGACATAACCACACTAGTTTCGAAGTAAAGGTATGTTTTGTAAGAGCGTTGATGGAACCAGCGTTACCGGCAGTTTGACTTGTCCGTGGTTATTAAGAAAGATGCTACTTCTGCTTATTCTCCTTAAAAATAAATTTTCAAAATTTAAATATTGCTCCAAAAAAAAAAGTATGGCAACATGTAACTAAAACGAAATTAGTATTATTTGACTAGTTTTGTATTGCCCAGTTTCCAATGAAAAAGCTAAGTTACCTCAACCTAAAACGGAATTTATTTGGCTGCTGTAAATGTGAATTACGTTGATAATCCTTAGCTACAAACTCAACTATGTGGTGCCCCCATTTCCATTTCAAACACAAGAAATTTGGGAAACATTACGCCACTGCTGAGAGGCATATTACTCTCATAAATTTGTCAAATTATAACCATTCGTCACACCGTGTCTTGGTAATTACTCTATTACATTTAAAAGCCTTCATTTACAACCTTTAGGGTGAGCAAAGAACCTAACTTTATGCTTCCTATCTGTCAGGATAACAATAAGACAGCATTTTGTTGCTCTCCCTACTTGTAAAATACAATGTGAACAAGGCTTTAGGAGAATTTTTGTAAATTTTTTATTTTACAAATATAATCGTTTAACACTGATTTTAAATTTTACATAAAACTCGCAAGGTACATTATGTATTAAATAAATGCACAGTTGGAGTACCACTGATGTAAGCATATAGCAAACTACATAATATAAAACCTACATACATAATTGGTCGCCTCGAATCTATTTTATCGATTTTCCTAAAGAACTTGGCTACAATCTTGGGACTATGTTCCTCATAAAGTTTTTTGTTGGCAACTATAATATTTGGCACAAAATAATGGCCCTGTATGTGTAATCCTCTACGTGTTCTAATTATGATGTCTGAGATTTTAGGCGTACATATTCAGTCCTTGAATAAGTGTTTGCTGTTGTGTGTCCTGTAAAAATGTTTTAAATCGTAAAACGTTTTTGCGACGAGTTGGAATTTTTTTTTATATGTACGAGCTTGTTTGAAAGCATACTCCCATACATTTGTGGAAACTGTTTTCACGTCATTAAATGTATACATTTTGAAAAATGCTATTTCAACAGAAACTACTTATACTAAAGACGGAAAAAAGCGACTTCGTCAAGTTGTACATTTGTAGAGTATTTTCTTAAAAAAAATGAAGCAAGAACTTGACAGACATGACTAGCATCTTTGATGGGCTGATGTATAGAGTCAAGTCAAGAGGGTATTTAACGAAAATTAAAGTTTTTCTAAGATGAAATTTCTATAGAAGACGACTGGAAGATTTATTTTAACAAGGATTTTATATAATTTGCAAGGCAAACATCACCACGTAAATATGAATTCGTATTTAATGAAAAACTACATAATACACTTCACCTATATTTTCTAAAGAGGATACGTTGGATTTTCCATGCTATTCCTTAGTTAAAATTTAAAAAAAAATGCGAGACGATACTTATTTGCCTGGACAACCGAGAGCTTGCGATGGTACCAATCAGTAGGGGAGAATGAGCACCAGTTGTTAGGTTTCTCAAACTTAAGCAAGCGGTCGCATAACCTCGACGATAGGAGATCAAAGCTAAATTAGACTCGAAATTGACTATAACAGGGGATCCCAGCCTTTTTCACATTGCGACTCTTTTTTGAGTCACGCACAGTTTAGGAACTCCTGAGCTATATCAACGACCACTCTTTCAATTGATATTGGATTATGATGATTGCTTTAACTACTAATTTCCCATGAAACTTGAAACTTTCTTTTAATTAAAATCTATACCATATTCTCGGACAGCATAACATAAACATTCCCCTATATCTTTAGTATTCGCGCATATAAACTCAGGTTAAAGTTTAATATCGTTCCCATCTCTCTAAAGCAGTATGCCTGCACATAAATCCACATCTAAAAATGTTAAAATATAACAACAGCTGGCAAATACAATTCGTTTCTAATTAGCAAATTAATTGCATGCACAATCAAATGTACACATTACGAGCAATCCACATATGTGTATTATCCGAACGAAACTCGGCGGCTGCACTGAATCTGTTTTTCTTCTTAAGTTGTTATGTATGTTATGTGACTAGATGGCGAAAGTTAATTGAAGAAAATCGCATACTCTAAAAGCCATATCGGAGTACCTACTCTGGAGTGCAAAGTAAATTCTTACATTGAACACAATGCCCATCATACAATCCCTAATATATACGAATTCCGTTAATGATTTTATGATCTATTCCAGTGGTTCCCAACTCAGAAACGTCTGCGGACCATTTAGCCTGAAAATGGATCTCGACGGACCACCATTCAATAATAATGAATCGAATTTTCTCGAGGCATTGTATTCTCCCATCACAAGTTGTTCTTATTTTTTTATACCCTATACCCATAAGATGGTATAGGGTATATTGTTTTTGTTACGACGATTTATGTAACACCTCGAAGGAGCCACCGTAGGTATGGCAAAGTATATATATAAATGATCAGGGTCGGTCCCTGATTCGAATGAGCCATGTCCGTCTGTCTGTCTGTCCGCCCGTGTGTCTGTCAGTTCGCACGATAACTCCCGAAATAATGAAGCTAGCTAGCTTGGATGGTATTGAAAATGGGCCAAATCGGACCAAGGGTTCCCCTACCTCCCGTACAAATGACCCCTCCGTGATAGTTTAATTCGACAATATTTTTCAACAGAATATCGCTAGCGACCTGAAATTTTCATCAATACCTAATTGTGACATATGCTTGAAGTTGGTGCAAAGTGGAGAGCGTCCGACTACCCCTACTCCTACCTCCCCTACAAAGTTATATTCAGCCATATCTTTTGCTAGAATGTCGCGAAAACTTCTAATTAGTATCAAATGGTAGCCTTGATATAATATTAAATATGTGCCAGGTCCCAACCATCTACCCCTCCCTCCCCTACAAAAAAGATGAAATTGATTTTTTGGATTTTGCGTGCCTTCTAGGTCTGTACATGGGTATAGGGTATACACTCATCGTGTTATTCGCACGATTAGAACTCGGTCTCGTTTTTTTCCTACCTTTATTCCTAAAAGCCTGGATACACCTCGGGCGGAATGAAATTGAAATTTTTGTCCGCTGCGATTTTGTCAATGAAAATGCATACTTACTATTGTGTATGTGCGGTAAATGGTGAGGAATTCCATAAGCTGCAATACGAAAACGGTTCCATAATTTTTATATATTATTTTTCGCTTACCCGGTTTTTTCATCGTCAAAATCAACTAATGACCGGGTAATCGAAAAATAATACATAAAGTGGCCGAGAAAAAAGTTGGAACCATTCGGAATCTAGCTTATTTATTTATTTTCCCCAGCATTTACGACATGTTCTACGACACTAAGTATGCATTTTTATTGAGAATATCGCAGCGGACCAGACCTTAAAGTGGAAAACCACTGATAATATAAAAATCCTTCGCATAACTTCTGAGGAAGATGATTTATTGAAAATTAGGTTCGGCTTCCATCACTAGGAAGGCGCAGTCCACAAACTACTGACGCAACCGCTTGTCATTGGGCTTGCATTTTTAAACTAACGCCATCTTGTTAGAAAGCATGATTTAAGATTTGCCAGGTTGAAGGAAGGAAGAAAAATTGTTTTGTTCGAGTCAACACTTGCCTCACCAGTTGGGATTTTTCTTGCACAGGAATTTGTGACTTCTTATTGTCTGGAAGAGCCAACTCCAATCGAAAGTTATCCAGTAACGCGAAAAAAACTCTTTAAATGTTGCTGTCTGAATCTAGTTTTGATAATAATAGTTTCAATAATTTCGGAATTGGGCTATAAGCAACTTAAGCATCCCATTTTGCCTTCCCATAAATCACAGGCATAGTATGTAGTAGCAAAGTATTTACTGGATAATATGTTACATGATGATGAGATCGCGTGGTTGGCATGTGACTTTAATTCGTCACAAGAAAATATAACTCTGTTTTAAGAAGTCTTCAGAGTCTCCCCGCGGACCACTTAGAGGTCTCTCGCGGACCACCCCCGGTCCGCGGACCACCTGTTGGGAAACAGTGATCTATTCATATTGCGATTAAGTTTTGCAACTCGTACCATCATCATCATCTCCATCATCTTAATCGTCTTGAGAAGATTAACATCTTTCTTAAGTACGTAATATTGTGTCGTTGTCTTGAACATTATTTTTATGATGCCCCCGCTTAATTGACCTGAAAATTCAATATTTCAACATTCAATCAGAAGATATGAGGACAACTACTGGTGAAAAATGAGACTTATGATGATTAGAACGACTGGAACTGATGAGGTCTGTTTTGAGTTGCATGGTGAATTATGATCGGAGATGTACAAGTAATGCAGAGAAGACGTGAGTCATCAACCTAAATATGGAAACATCTTAGGGTTAATAACTCGTACATCTCATCTAGTGTCCACCCGTGTCGGCTGGTTAATATTATCGTATAGACAAGACGCACACTATGATTTTTTTTCTAGTTTGTTTTTGTTTTTACGATGGCGTAGTAACAATTATGCAAAAGTATGCAAACATTCATTTGAATACAATGGACAAGATTTCGGAAAATGGTGTGCGTCTTGTCTATACGATAAGACTAAGCAGCCGATGTACGAGTTATCGGCCCTTATTCCTTACTACATGCTGTTGCTACTTACGCAGGGCCGTGGAGAGAAAATCCGGGCCCGGGGGACAATGATTCCGGGCCCACCCCTTCCATACGAAAAAAAAATTATGAATCAAAGAAAATTGTCACGCTCTGTGGCTCACTTGGTTGAGTCGCACTCTACGATGCTAGTAATCCAGAGGTTCGAAGATCGAATCTCGGCGTAGGACAAAATTGGCAATGGGTGGCTGCGACGGGCGAATGAAAAAGGAAGGAATATCCCTAATTCCAAGCTTTCAACACAGCACAGTAAAGGTGAATAGTACACAACGAGTGGACGGAGCCCGATCGCGTGGACAACCGAGTGTTCGCTGGATGTACTCCGTAGGTGAGAATGCCCGCCAAATGTTGGGCTTCCGTAACTGGAGGTGTTTGACGTTTATCGATTGCGAACACAACAAAATTCTGCTCCGAGTTAAAATTTAAATTTTTCATAAAATTCATAATTTTAATTACCAAATCCGTCATTTTTTTGTTAAATTGCTCGTTTGTTATTTAAATAAAAGTGGTATCGCGGATTAGTGCAGTGAAATTATATATTATCACTTCGGAAAGTTTTTGGTTGTGTGTTGTTTACATCGCCGCTCGAGTTGCCTTTGTTCTCTTTGTTTCATTTGGCCAGTAGCGGATTCAAACTCAGCGTAACTGAATTATTTGAATAGTATCTTTCACAGTAGTATACAGCTCAGTGGTAGCGTGCTAGATTCGTGCCCCTCAGGCCCGGTGTTCAAATCCCACTATATACAATTTTTTTTATTTTTCTTTTTTTCAAGTAATTACATTTTTTTCTTATAGTAAAATGAATTGTGTTTGCGAGCAATTTTATAAGGTTCAAATTGACGGTCTATCTCAGCTCGTTTCGTCGTTGCAGAGCCAACTTAGCAAGTTGAGATCCGTAATGAACTCTGTAAATTGTTGTGAGAACAATAGTAGAGAATTACGAGATAAAAATGTAAAATTGAAAAATAAAAATAGTAATTTAGAGAAAAAAACTAAAAAGAATGCTATGAAAGTTTTTGCGAAATCTTCTGAGCATCCTATTGATGGCCAAGATACGGGAACTTCTACTGTTATTTTAGATCCATCGTCTTCTATAATTCCTTCTAATGTTGACAAAAATCAATCTCCGGTTGATAAATTTGTCACTGTACGTAAGAAAAAGATTAATATCAAAAAACCTTCTCCTGTTGGTGATGTTATTTCCAAAAAGGCTGATAATAATAGGCGACATAAAAGAATTTTTGGAGTCGATGAAGCTAATGATTCTCTTCGAAGTGTCCCTAGTTTTAAAGTATTCCATGTTTCCAAGCTGCACGCTTCGGTAAAAGCAGATGAATTGAAGGAATACGTAATGAAAAAACTTGATTTAAAAGATGACACTTTTCTTTCGGTTTATGCACTTATAAAAAAAGATTGTGATATATCCAAATTAGTTTCAATCAGTTTTGGTTTGAAAATTCCTCAAGAATATTCAAAGCAAGTGTTTTGTGCCAACTTCTGGCCCAAGGGCATCAACATATCACCATTCAATTTTTCAAAAAACGGCAAACGCCAAAACAGTGCCCAGCTAAACACATAATTTCCAATTCAGTTTTTTCAGTTTATTATCAAAATGTTGGTGGTCTTCGTTCAAGAACAAATGACTTTTACCTTGCAGTTTCACTAGAAGATTATGCTGCCATTTGCTTAACCGAAACTTGGCTCCACACAGACATTTCAAATGAGGAACTTTTCATAAGAAACTATGATGTCTATCGCCGCGATCGTTATGAGACTTCAACAAAGAGAGGAGGTGGTGTTTTGGTAGCTATCAAAACAACATTCCCATCTCATGAAGTTGAGCTTTTTCATAAGGACGTGGAACAGATATGTGTTTCTATTAATGTTTCTAGTAGCGAAAAAATATACATTTTTAATAGCTATTTACCACCTTTGAGTTCAGTTGATGTTTATAAAAAACATTTAGATAATATCTCCAGATTATCCTTTGAGGAAAAAGACAAATTGATCGTCGTTGGGGATTTCAATCTTGGTAATATAAGTTGGTACTGGAACGACGACGAGAAAAAAATTCTGCCGCGTAATTTACATCTCGAGTGTGAATTTGTTCTAACAGATTGTTTATTTGCCATGGATTTGATGCAAATGAACTTTGTTAAAAATTCAATTGGTAGAATTTTAGATTTGATTTTTGTTAGTACTGATTTCAATGCTTCTGTAATTAAAGTAGATAAACCATTTTTGCCCAATTCAATGCATCATAGTGCTCTTCTTCTTGAGTTTGTTTTTTATGATTACATTGAAGAAGAGGCAGAAGTTACTCTTACTAGAAATTTTCAAAAAGCTGACTTTACAAAATTAAATTCAATATTTCGTAATATGGACTGGGCTTCAGTTATATCAAATATAAATCTTGCTGAAAGTTATACAAATTTTAAATCAATTTTATTGGAAGCTATTCATAAGTACGTTCCTTTACAAAAGAAAAAAATAAAAGCAAAAAATCCTTGGGGTAGTAAAGAATTGTTGAAACTTAAAAGAGCTAAAAATAAAGCTCATAAGTTGTATAAGAAGTCATCCTCTCTTGCCAATAAAGAACATTTCTTCAGATTGAGAAGAGAGTATGAATTAATGAATAAAAATCTTTACAAACAGTATATCGCGAGAGCTGAAAATAATATAAAAAATGACAGTAAGACATTTTGGAGTTTTATAAACAGCAAGCGCAAGAATACAGGAATACCCAAAAATTTAGAGTTCAATGGCAATTTTTACAACGATGTTCAATCGGTTTGTGATGGATTTGCTAGATTTTTCAATTCAGTTTACGAAGTGCCAGACTCCGTTTCACCAGAAATGAATACTAACACCAGGCCAAGCCACAGTGCATTGGTCCCTCGGATAGCTCAGGAGGACCTTACGAGTGCTCTTGAGATTTCTGAGGATGACCTATTGAATGCTTTCCGTGATCTTGATGTTAGTATTCAGGCCGGACCTGATGGCATTCCTAATATATTTTTGAAGAATTGCATGCAATCGTTATGTCGTCCTTTAGCCCTTATTTTTAATTTGTCCTTGTCTTCAGGTGTTTTTCTTGATGAATGGAAAGTTTCGTACATAACCCCTGTTCACAAAAAGGGTCCGAAACATCTTATTGATAACTATAGACCCATAGCCAAACTATCAGCAATACCGAAGTTGTTTGAAATGCTTATTAAAAATAAAATAGATGTTTTAATTAGCCGTTTAATATCACCATGTCAACATGGATTCCTTAAAGGAAAATCAACTACAACAAATTTGGTATCATTCACTAAATTTGTTGCAGATGGTATTGAGCAGGGAATGCAGGTTGATGTGGTTTATACCGATTTCTCGAAGGCTTTCGATAGAGTAGATCATAATATCTTACTTAAGAAACTAGAAAATTTAGGTATACAGTCGGTTTTTCTTAGCTGGGTGAAATCCTATCTAACGGATAGGACGCAGTTGGTAAAGTTGAATGGCTGTACATCGCGCTCTATCATAAAGTGTTCGTCAGGAGTTCCGCAAGGAAGCCATTTAGGACCACTTTTCTTTTTAGTTTTCGTAAACGATATCATACAAAATTTTCAATTCGTGCGTGTATGGCAGTATGCCGATGATATGAAAATCGCAATGAGAATACGCAATTTAGGTGATTGTCTTAACTTGCAATCCGATTTAGAAAAACTGCAAATTTGGTGCCTTAATAATAATTTAAATTTAAATGTTAGTAAATGTAAAGTACTTAGCATATATAAATTGAAAACTCCGATCTTCTTTGAGTACTCCTTAACAGGTAGTGTTCTTCTAAGGGTTGCCGAAATATCAGATCTTGGTGTAATTTTCGACCATGATCTTTCATTTCGACAACACATTGATTACATTATTTCAAAAGCGAATAGTATGTTAGGATTTGTTAAACGTAACGCTCGTGAATTTAATGATCCTTTTACCTTAAAAATATTGTTTACAGCTTTCGTTCGCTCGCATTTGGAATATTGTTCTATTGTGTGGAATCCGTTCTATAAGGTTCATATCGAGCGTATAGAAAGAATTCAACACAATTTTACACGGTTTGCTATTTATCAAATTGGCTGGCGTTTCAAGCCAGAATATAAAACTCGCTGTTCCTTATTGGGTTTACAAGCTTTAGATTATAGAAGAACGTTTTTAAACGCTATGTTCATTAGAGATCTGTTTTGCTCTCATATTGTTTGTGAAGATATATTAAATAACTTTGAAGTCAGAACTATTCCTCACAATTTACGGCGGAACAACCTTCTTGTTCAGCCTTATCATAGAGTAAATTATGGTCTTAACGAACCAATTACAAGGTCAATAATTCTTTATAACAGTTTGAAGGACTTAGTTAATTTTAATTGCATTAACAAATTAATTTTTAAAAGAAATTATTTTGATAAATTTCCTTATTAATTTATTTTTTGTTTTAGATTTTATTTTATCGATCTGCTAGAGTTTACACTCGATTGATTGATTAGTCACTTACGTACGCATAGTAAGTAAAGTGATGCCGAGAAGCCCTGTCCCGGGGCAGAAGCTTCTGTGAGGCAAAAAAAAAAAAAATGGAGGACAAAGTCGCGTAATCGCGTCAATTGGAGGTCAACGATAAAGGCGGTGAAAGCCCGGGTCGGACTGCCGTTCCACATTGATGATGGTGAAGATGAAAGGTGACAAAGTACACAAAATAATTTAGTTAATCCTTGTTTGACACCAATATTTGTATTGAGGTTGTCGTTTTCGTATGCATTAGAGCAGAAATTTAGAAGACATTATTCATTCAAGGCTTCATTGTCAGCAGACTTATAAGGGATTTTTCGCAGAATCTGTCGGATGAGATTTCTGATACGAAAGCAAAATTTCAGTAGGGAATACTAGCTTCTTCAGCGACAAAACCAAATTATTACCTACATTTTTTTCTGGATGACATTTGTCGAAAAACAATTTTTACCGTTAACTAGGGTACTCATGGCCTTAAAATATAAGTGTTTGTTTTGTATTTTTGCGGCTTACTTTATAATTATTCCGATTAAAAATCAATTTTCTGTTAGATTTCAATAACAAATTAGCACAGCTATTAATTAATTTAATTCGTGGATATAATAAATAACGGTAAACCGATTTACCATTATTATTTCCTTGAGAATGTTAATATAGCCAACGCCCCATTTTTGGGGCATCAACAAAACCGATCCATATTTTCGTCGGTTGGTAAAAGATTTCATCTTTATGGGTAAATTTCGTTTCTTACATCTCTTTTGACGATAAAATTGCTAATACTAAACTATTTTTATAAAAATAAACTGAAGTACATATTTTGAATTGTTTTCAGATAGTTTGCATCTGTCGAAAACCCTCTACTTCAAACCGGAAATTTAACAAAGTTAGCCAAGATACAGGTACCACGTTTTAGTTTGAAGCTTTGCCACTTTTTAACGGATATAAGTAAAAACCCTTTCAAAAAATGTTACGTTTAATTTTAAAATTTAAAAAGTGCACCGTTTCAAAAATGGGGCGTTGGGCATATATGGGTTGAGAAAGTACACTTTGTCTTAGCAATTTTAAGTTTGTCGTCTCTTCCCACGATATATTACTCTTCTTATGTGTACCTTTCGATATATCGTTGTTACGTTTTTCCTAATTTCCTCCTTATCGTCATGATCAATCATTTTTAAAGCTTCGATGTTAATGGCTTTCCCTTCGATATGGTTCGTGGGGGGAACGCAAATTGCAGTCCTTTATTGAGCATCAGTAGTTCTTTTTCGTTTAATAGGGATGTAGACTTGTTGACCCCAAATTTGGGCAATATGGCTGGATAGGTTTCCTTGGCAGGTTCATCTCTGATATAAATCTTCTTAACCTACTCAAATCTGCATTCGACCAGCCTGTGGTCGTTACTCTGTAAAATTGACTTTCGAAATGCACACCGCTACGAAATTAAAAAGTGTCTTTTTTCCTATTTTACTTATTTGGTAAGCTATTCGCTGTCTTCCCTAATACAGAAAAAACTTTAAATTTTTTGTTGGCGAGTCCTGTAGGATAAATTAAAATAAAAAAAGAGACCAACATCTGGGTGTTGGTACCTTGAAAATATTTCATTAGCAGCAGCAGTACGTACACCAAATGATCGTCCGGAAAAGTCCTTCTAGAAAAAAAGTCGCTGTACACGTCACCTATTTTTACTTCGAACACCAATTTTTTGAAAGAAAAACATTACCCTACTGGAACTTCTTAACTGTTTATGTATAAAATCATGCATGCACTCTGGAAAGAGGAGGGCAGATTGAATTTAGAACTTTAGTAACGAAACGATCATGCTGATTTTTTAATTGAATATGATGATTCGGGCCCCTAGTCCTAGAAATTAAATAATAGACTAGGGGCCCCAAGCCTAGTACAGAGTACGTAATGTATGGTTGTTAAAACGCTAGAAACAGTAGGTATTTTAAGGTTTCTTAGTTCAGGACCTCAAAATAGCAATTTGTATGTAAAAAAAATACTGAAGCAATACTTTTGTGTAAAAATCCGGGCCCCCTTTGAAATCCCGGGCCCGGGGGGAATTACCCCATTCCCCCCATCCTCTCTACAGGCCTGTACTTACGTATATCATAGACGCGTGAAATACTAACTATATCTGCGCAGATATATGTATATATAGATCAATCAAATTTCATTTGATTTCTCTTCCTTATTTTGAGGCAATTTCGGTACTTAGGTACGAATATGTCTAGCATTGCCCTAAATACAGCATCCGCAGTATAATCTCAACTTTTCTCTGAAAGCGCAGCTCTTCCCAGAATTATGTGTTACTACCAAGTGTGATAAAACTTTTATGACGAATTTTGAAACCATTTTCAATTAAGTTCATAATTTTGAATTTAACATCAATTTTGTAAGTATTGTTGACTCATACTCATCATAATACGAACCCACCTACAATTTTACAACACATTTAGATTATGTATATCCGATTCCCATGACACCATACTACTCAATTCATATATACCAGACCAGAAAGTTCAATATGCAATTGACCTCCAATTATGCATCCAAACGTCCAGTTCCGCTTGATACCAGACAGACAAATCAGAGGGACGTACATATATCGTCGTGTCACTTCACCTCTTAACGACATTCGAAACTTTGTCACAGAAATTGAATTAACGAAATAAGCTCTCTAGAGTGCGAAAATGCCAGAACATTGTATAGTCAGTATTCACGTCAATGGATGCCATCATACGACCATAATAACAAGTGATGCGGTAACATATTCGATTTTTGCGAGTTTGACCTTTTGGGTCGGCTCTGTTGCACCGATTAGAACACGACCCCATGTAGAATTCAAATGTCACGAATCACAGAGGTATGTGACGATATAGGCAGAAAGGTAGTAAAGTATATTTTTGTATTTCAGAATGTAATCTGCATACGTATCTTGTTATACGTACAAGAAAAATGCTACTTTTTGTTACCTGTTTTTTATTTTTATTTTGTAACATTTTAGGTCTATGACATATTTTTTATCTTACATCTTTATAACGATTTCCTGCAGTCGTTTTTTAAATTCTTGGACGAGTAAAGTAACGAACTAGGAGGGTTAATGTTCTGTATATTTTCTTATTTCTAGATATGCATTCTTATCAAAAACATATGTTTAGTGGTTTATTACTATCAAGAAGTATACAAGTAGTATAAAAGCTTGTAAGAAGTTATGTTTGTACAAAAATATGTGATGTATCGTCAAGATAATAGCCTTACATACTTATGTATGTATATTGTTATCTACTGAAGAGAGATAAGATAAAAACATTTTAGTTTATCGAAATTCCTTGCGGTATGACGAGATGCGACGGATGTTTATGACAAGCTTGTTTAACGAATATTTTTTAATATATGTACATATTGTAAAGTTATGTCCATTTTATTAATTTTTTGTATGTACTTAACAAGTTTCCGGTTTAAATAAACATGTTTCCTTGAAAAAAAATATATTTTCTATGTCACAGAAAGATTTTTTTTTCAATAATATTAGCTGATTCGAAAATGAGTTTATTTAGTTTAAATTAAATTAGTTTATGCAAAATAAATAAACTCATTTCCGAATATAATATTAAATTAAATAAGCTAAACAGGACCGGGAGCGTCAAAGTTGTTTTTCCTCTCACTCAGTGCCGACGCCCATGATGTCAAGGAACGAGAATATTGCGTGCCTCTCCTTCTTCTTCTTCTTGTAGCGGTGCAGAAAGGTGTGAAACCTCTGTGCATCTATGTGGGTACGATTTATGGTTCGTCAATGTTTGTGTCCGTGAGGTCTAAGGACAAAAACATAGCTGCTGCGATAGGGTTTTCCCACTGCGATATAGGGGTAAGATCAGTGGGCGCAGCTTATAGTTATCTGTCACTGTTGCATTAAATGTTGTGTTCACGTCTTGTCTTTTAGGTAACGGAAGAACATTGGATTGAGATTTAGGGCTACGTCGTATAACACTCGGAATGAAACCCACTAGTATCATGGAGCTATGACCGAACTGTCGGGGCCGACGAACATGAATCTATGGTAGTTTATACAAAAATTTAACGAATCTGAGGGCTTCAACAAAATAGAAGACATGCCAATTTTGTGATACTTAATAGCATAGCAATTGTAAGCCAGTGAATAGTAACAGGTCCTGATTTCCCATATGGGCAACCTAGGCCGATTATTTGGAGTAGCAGCAAATGTTAAAAAAATCAATGGTTTTAAATCTTGTGGAAAATGTATTTGGAAAGCTCAAGGAGCAATTGAGATAATAAACTTTCATTTGCTCCCTTCCTAATGCATTGGTTTCACTTCGTAGAACGGCATATGATTCAGTGTCTATTTTTATAGGAAGCCTAGAAAAGCACGTGTTTGGCTGCGAGCTACTGATTTCTCGACAACATTCCTCCTAGAATTTTGGAAAAACCGAGAAATATCTATGGCCATAACGGTACTTTGGAAAGTCAAGTCGCCACCAACGAAATAACTCATCTGACCACACACTCTGTTTTGATGTCGATATTGATCAATTTAAAAAATAAAATCGTTCTGAACTACAACAGCAGCACCATAGGGATGTAGGCAGCATTTGATTTCAGGAGGGGTATTAGAAATGCGACAATGTAGCATTTCTAATATGGACTTTTCAGTAAAATGTTTCCATCGTTTGAATAGGTTTCAATCAATTACTCTCAATTGAAATTTTTTAAATCAAAGAAAACAAAACAATGATTAAAAGCAGCAAAACGTAACACCTGATAGGCGCCGAATGACGATTACTGAGTAACAGCAAATGCTGCATTTTCCAATTTTTTATGAAGTTATCTGTTTTATCCAAAACAAAAAAAAAATCTTTCGATGATGCCAAAATTTTCTACACTGAAAAACAACGACAGAAATCAAAAATGTACTTAGAAAACATTCTGAACGCATTCTAACGAAAATGTAATGAGTATTGTTAAATTTTAAAGCTATCATTACAATTTTAATGGATGAAGCAATTTCGGGAGGGCCCTGGATCCCCTAAGACCCTCCACTGGCTACGTCACTAAGAAGCAACGTTTTTTAAGCAAACAAAATATATCGCTTACTGTACATTTTTTTTAAATTTAAATAATTTTAAATATGTCAATCTCAACCATGTCACTGCGACTACTTCTACTTCCGAGCTTAATTAGTGACGGAAGGCGGCAATTAGGCTACTGTCTAGGGGCGGCATAGAGGCTAAATAAATAATGCCCTGAATAGTAAAAGAAACTTTTCTAAAATCGCTGAAAAAATTCGTCTTAGGGGGCCCACTCAAGAAGTAGGCGGGAGGGCCCCGAGTGAGGTTGTTCCGCCACTGATGAATGCCAAACTTTAATGACACCGTAAACTTGTATTTGGTGAGAAAATCATCTGGATGTGGAATTTCGTAAACATAATAACTTCAGTCCATTACATATTTTTTGCTATTAAGCTTTACTGATACATGCGTTTATTTCACACAACATCAGTAAAAACCTAACTTTCTATCCGAAGTTCATTTATGTCAGCCTAACAATTTTTACTGGCAAGGTAGTGATCGCATCGAGGGCAGTGGTGGTACTATGCATCTTCCTGAAGCCATGCTGGTGAGGTTCTAGCTTCGCACGTGCAAAAAGAGTGGGGTGAATAAGGGCGTCCAGCGTCTTTGCGACAGGAGAAAGTATCCTAATGGGGCGGTAGGATTCCCCGAGATTTGCGCTCTTCCCTGGCTTGAGACAGGGAACAATTCGACCTGTTTTCCAGATTTCAGGGATGGCAACCGTGGACATCGACAAGTTAAAGGCGGCCGTGAGATACTCAATGGCTGGAAGGTCGAGATGTTTCAACATGGTCATCGAAATGCCATCTGGTCCGAGGGCATTGGAGTTTTTAGCATTCTCGATTACTTTTTTAACCTGGTCCGCGGTAAAAGATGGTATGGTGTCAACATTCCGGCTGCGAATCCGTCTTCTAATTTTGCGCTTGAGGCCGTCAGACTTGGGATGTTCAATAAATTGTTTATTGAACAGGCTTGCACACTGAAGAGGATCGCAGGTTTTTGTGTTGCCAAATTCAATAACGTTGTTGCCCTTTTCTTTCCGAGGATTGGAAAGGGCGCGGACGGTAGACCATAAGTTGCTGACACCTTCATTGAGGTTACATTCATCGAGGTGCTGATTCCATTTCGCCCTCCTATAGTCTTTAACTTGTCGGTCAATTTCGGAGTTAAGCTCCTGAATTCTGGGATCATCAGGGTTAGCGCTTCTGATCTGATCACGTTCATCGGCTAATCTGGCGGCACTAGTGGGGAAGTTAGGCCGAACTTTCGGGATACGTCCTGCAGGAATAAAACGTGCCGCGGCTGTGGTAATGACGTTCCTAATATTTTTCTCAGCCTTATGAATCTTGGTAGGTTATGGTAGCTCGATGAACTTCGCCGACGAGTAACCTTTGAAACCATCCCAATCGGCTTTCTTGTGATTGACAAACGTTCGCTTCTCAGACTTAGTCATGTTCGCTGGTTTGTCAATTTTTATAATGATTGGGAGGTGATCTGATTTGAGGGTGGTACGTACTTCCCATCGGGAAGCAGCGATTAGGCTGGCACTGACAATAGTTATGTCAGGAGAACTACTGCAAGTGCCCACGACTCTAGTCGGCGAGTCTTCATTGAGTGAACAGAATTCTGAGGCGTCAAGTGATTCGGCGATAGTTATACCCCTGGCATTGTTGTTGAGGTCCGAATGCCAGAGCTTATGGTGCGCATTAAAGTCGCCAAGGATGACCCTGTGCTCTCCGGAAAGGACCAATATCGAAACGATAGCCTGAAGGGCAACTAGAATGAGGTGGTACATATATATTAAAAATTTCGATATTAGTACTCCCTGATGGAACTGAGATGGCTTGAATTTCCGCCGTACCGTCAGCAACTACATCTAATACACAGTAATGTACGGACTTGTGTATTAGGAAGGCAAGTCCACCTCCAGGGTGAGAATCATCCGTGACGGCCGGTCGATCTTTCCGCAGTATAACATATTCGCTATGGAAGCTTAGAGACGAGTTTGCGTGAAGCAACGTCTCTTGGATGGCGGCGATGAGAATTCTGTTGGAACTCAAGAAGTGTGTGATTTCAGCGATTTTTTGGTGGATGCCATTACAGTTAAACTGTAGTATAGATAGTGCAGTGAAAACTGCTGGAGGAGGAGGGCCAGGCGTAAGACTGGGTCTGGCACTCCTTATCATATTGTTTGGCGGTGTACGGGGCAGTGGTGGAGAAGGTAGGCTGGGAGCAGCCCTGGGTTGCCCAGCATTTATACAACCTGCCGCAACATAGGCTATGGAGTGTTGCCCTTGTCTTCGTAAACCTGAACACCTAAAGTGAACCCATTCCAAACAGCAATTACACTGCACTGATCTGGCATTCGAACCGATACGTTCATTGCAGACACTACAAATCCATACCTCTGGACCTGGATTTGTTTCCACACCGGCGCGAATTAGTAAAATTGAGAGCAGCCGCGCCGAGATGTAATGTTCCCAATATGATGAAAAAACACATATATCGTACCCACACATATACACAGACAAACACAACCTTCCTGCATCGAACCTTCAGGGCTCCTGCCGGGGCTCTTGCCATGAAGGCATATTGGCAGCTTTTGGCCGTTTTGCAATAACAAAACGGGTGTGGTACGCCCCGTAGAGGCAGTTGCCGTAAGACCACATCTTACTTCAGCTAGTACAGTTGCTTGGCGAAACAAAATGTTTTCACTGTTTGTATGGAACGGACCCCAATCTTCACGACCAAAGCTGCCAAAGCACGCCCTTGTCGAAAGGGGACAAGTGGTAGTAAAAAAAACTTTCCGGAAGGTGTTTGAGCCCCCAAAACCCCTAAATAGGACCCCACTGGCTCCTAGTATCAACCAAATTATTATGAAGCAGAAGCATAATTTCAATAGTTTTCATATTTTCAGAAAATGTTGTCTGGATTTGAGAATTTCGAAAATAAGAATTCAGTTGGTTAATTTTAGAGTCTGAATGCATGTAGAGAATCAATAAATTCATCTATACAAACAATTATAATAAATTCTTCAAATTTTCCTTTTGCATCTTTTTCTTTTTTGGCCGCATGAAAAATTTGGCAAGCGCCACCCAAAAACCAAACGGCGTGTTGATAGATCCTCGACACACAGATGATTTGTTGCCATGTTATGCAATTTTTCGTCTGAATTAAAAAAAAAAAATGAAGAATGCAAAACATGTCTGGTGTCAATTACTGCAAATTTGCACTCTCGTCTATACGACGTAAGAGTACGCGTCAAATCGTCCAATATAGCCTATGACGAAGCCCATAAATGCGCCTACGCGCGCGGTATCTTCACTTTTCTTTATTGACACGTCCATGATCTGATCGCATATTATAATAACTATCCAACAGCAAGACAACATCATGTTTGTCCTGACTCCCACACGGAATATGTAAGCACAGTACATTGTTGCTTGTGGTGTCCATCTCTAAAAATCTAATTTTCCCCGAAAGAAAAATTGTTGCGGAAGATATGTGTCTTTGCTATATAAGTATACCCGGTGGCTGCTCTATGAATATGATCATAATAAGTGTATATTTTGGCCAATCATGATCATCACTGAATTTGCGAATTAGCATTCCGGACGCAAAATTTACCATACCACACCATAAGATCGCTATGCCGGCCGATCAATCTTCCGCAATATTATGTTTGGTGTATGGCTGCGCTGCTATATTCTGTTGTTGGGGAAAAATTCTTTATTCAAAATATTAATGACGACGATACAAAAGCAGACAACATGCGGATGACTATTTTTAGCGGCGTATAGTCCAAATAGATTGACCAACTGTACGCGACTCTATTGGTGCAGAAGACAGCTCCCGACTTCAAAATGTGGCACAGAATATTCAATTTTGTTGCGCGCGGAACGAAAAATTGTACACCCTTTTCTTCTATACAATAGACAGAGACACTCGGAAGCAGCCGAGCGAAATGATGATGACCTAAAAGATTTTCTTGTTCTAAATTCCACACCATGACTGGGAATACAAATAGAGCGGTTTTGCACTTGTTTATGCGCTAAGGGATATTTATGAATACTTCCGGGAAATTGATCTGTCATGAATTTAGAAATTAAAAGTGTGCAGGATTTGACCTTTAGATCCTCCACATAAATTTATGCATAGATCTATCTAGAAAGAAATGTCCAAAATGATCGACATACCATTTTTTAATTGCATAACTGATCGCTCGTTGCTGGAAATCTGAATGCTAGGAATTCTCTTCTGGAGATTAATCAATATGGATTAAATTTACGAAATTCTGTTAAATTTTTGAATTAAAATTCCGTACAATTGCGTTCGTTGGTTTATTTCGAAAGTGTTTTGGATTAAATTTAGATTATGAACTGAACTGCATGAATATTGTTTGGGGGCGAATATTTATCGTAGGCACACACTGTAGAATGGTGTGAAATTCATCACGTTCTTCATATGGGAAAAAATGGAGGACGATAAGCATTTTTTATCTGTTCATACATTCACGAAATGATTGTACTCTCATGTTGGAATAAGGCATATAAATAATGAAAGAGTTGTAGCAGTAAGGTAAACGTTTATTTGTATAACATTAGAAGTAAATATCGATACCTTAAAGCTATTTTGTGCTAAGTTCATACTTGGAACAATTAGAAAGTTAAATTTGTGGTACAGTAGACGCTCGGAAATTATAATAGCTTGGAAATTAGAACAAGTGAATTAAATACATGCGCCGCTCTAAAATTATTTCGGGAGGGGTTTTCGATTCGAATTTTTAATTTATAGTTCTGATAATTTTTACCCAAAATAGAAAAAAAAAGAAACCATTGCAATTCAGTCGCTTATGTGTATATTTTTCAATTACACAATCTAGTCAGCTCTAGCTTCACGAAAAGCCCTGAAATCGGTAACCTCCTGTGGCAGCTGATTCTCCGTTTGAAATATTCCATGTCTTAATCTGCCAAATTTTCCGAAACATCCTCGACACAAGAAGGAATTTTTCAGCCGCTTTTGCAACATCACTGTAATGTGAATTAATTTCGGAAGGGGTTTGAACTCCCAAAACCCCTATGTAGGATCGCCACTGAGTACAGTTCAAATGAAGTGCTGGTGTTTATTCTGTGTCTATGAAAGTGCCCATGTATGTAAAATGTCATCCCTACAAAAAAGAAAGAAGACAACGCTTACTTTATCAACAAAAGCCGAGATTATTTAAAAACTTTAAAAAAGGAGTATCGAATAAGAGGCTTTCCCGTGACTATGGAGTGGCGCCATCATTCATTTCGCATTTAATGAAAAATGAAAATCAAATTATGAATAAAATAAAAAATTCCTATTTGCCATTAAGGAAAAAAACATTGCATAATGGAGAATTTCAGCAAATGAAGCAAAAACTATTCAAGTGGTTTATGAAACAAAGAAAAAGGAAGTGCTCCATTGATGGCAATGTTCTAAAAAAAAGCCCTTCAAATCCCTGAGCAACAAAATCCTGGGACGGCATTTAACGCCAGCGACGGTTGGTTGCAAAACTGCAAACGGCGATTTGGGTTGCGCAGACTTAAAATTTGTCGAGAGAAGTTGTCTAGCGATGTGACTGCAGTATCGCCATTTGAAGCACAATTGCAAGCGAAAATTGCGGAAATGGGCATAACACTCGATCAAGTGTACAATGCGGATGAATCTGCATTATTTTTCAGACTCCTTCCCAATAAAACTTTAGTCGCCAGCGAAGAATGCTGTGCTCCAGGGCTTAAGACATCAAAGGAACGAGTGACAATTTTATTGTGTTCCAATGCCACTGGAGTACATGAGATTAAGCCGCTAATTATCGAGAAGTCGCGAAATCATTCAAAGGGTTTAATAATTCGCTAGAGTATGCCTCACCCCGTTATTCTTGGATGACGACGGCTGTTTTCATAAGGTGGTTCCACGAGAGTTTCGTACCCCAAGTAAGCGGTAGCTTCAAATTAAAGGCAACATTTATTAGTGTAGTTACTACGTGATAAACCTAGTACATCAGATTGCAAAATGTGGTGGAGACAAATTTTTTTTTGTTTCTTATGTTTTTTGGGGTGCTGAGCACGAATCCGGAGCTTCCCACCAAAATTTCGTAGCGGAACAGGGTCAAAATCGCGAAAAACCCTGAAATTTTTGCTGTTTTTCCGTTATTTGGCCCCTAATTCTGAAACTGTTTATTTCTGCGAAAAGCTCTCCATGAATATTTTCGAGAGTACATAATTGCGCGTCCAAAGAGACATAAATATTATAAATCTGTTGAGCGGTATTACTACAATGGATAATTTAAATTTGCCATTTTTAACATAGTGCCATTTTATGAATAAAATTTTGAGATTGAACGGTTTTTCATTTTTGGTCGTAAAAGTTGAATTTTTCTTGTAAATTATGTATTTTGGAGTGCAGAACCGGAATCTGTAATTTCCCACCAAAATTTCGTTGCAAAACAGGGTCAAAATTGCAAAAAACGCCAAATAAATGACTATCAATTGTAGCAATACCGCTTAACACATTTTAATGATTAATGGCGCGTTGGACCCGCAGTTATGTTTTCTCTAATATTTTCATGGTCAGGTTTTCGGAGAAATGTACACTTTCGGAGTTATAAACAAAAAAACGGGAAAACTCCGAAAGTTTAGGGTTTTTTCGCGGTTTTGACCCCGTTCCGCAACGAAATTTTGGTGGGAAGCTCCGGATTCGAGCTCAGCACCCCAAAAAAACATAAGAAACAAAAAAAAAATTGTCTCCACCACACTTTGCAATCTGAAATCACCTCGGAACTACACTATATGTTAAAATTGAATGTTAAATTTCAAGGTGACTGAATTCCTAGAAGAAAACAATCTTTCCAATCTTTCAAACAATGCATTGCTACTCTTGGATAACACCACATGCCATCCACAGCTTACTAGCCGCGACGGGTATATAGTCATTATGCTCTTTCCCCCGAACGTAACTCCAATTCTACAGCCCATGGATCAGAATCCTATAAAGCATACGAAGATGTCCTACAGAAAAGCTTTGCTTTCTATGATTATTGCTGGAGATAATTGTGATGAATGCGTTGGCTTTGTTTACAAAACAACAAACAAGAATCATGTTTATTTTTTTATTTTTTCAAAAAAGGTAACAATACGAGAAGCAATTCTCTTTTTGAAATCAGCTTGGGACTCCGTTCCTCAGACAGTATTGCGGCCCAGTTGAAACAAGCTTTTGTCTAATCAATCTGATTCCATTGGTGGGATAAATTAATTAAGAAACGATTTTGAAGGGGTGGACGATATTCCCCTCGCTAACCGAAGGCTACGGCAGGACACAATAGAGCTATTTCAACGTCTAGGACAGGTATAGATGATGGCGAATAAATTACACAATAGACAACATCAGTGCTCTTGATTTATGTAGGAAGTAACGCCAACTGAATTGGAGGAGTGGGATGAGGACATCATTATTGATGAAAACTCGAATTTATCTAGTAGCGGCGACTCTGACGACGAGGAATTGATTGGAGATGCTCGGGTCTCCCATGTAGAGACAATCAACTGTTCAAATCGATTACTTAGCGCGGCTAAGGAAAATCATCAAACTACCTCGGGCATTTTTGCAATACAAAACATGCGGGATAAAGCAGTAAGTTTATCGGCGAATATTGGCAAAAGGCAAATGAAAATAAGTGAATTTTTCACCAAATAAATGTTGATACACATTACACTTATATCCTATTAACTAAATGTTATTAAACGAATTTATATAAAACCTTCAGAATGTGTTTACATTAACTCATGGACCACTTTTTCGACACTACATATTTAAAAACGCTCGGAAATTGGAAAATCTTGGAAATTAGAATTGGTCAAAACTTTTTTTTCTCTAATTTTCGAGCGTCTACTGTAGTAACTTCCATAAAACGAATGTGAAACATAAAAAGGATTAGCCAGGGTTGCTTCCTGATTCGAATAAGCCGGGTTTGGCTGCTGGATCACAGGATATTGGGATGAATTGTTTGGAAAGTGTTTGCATTGGCATATTCTTTCTTTGAATGGTATTGAAAGGGTAAAAACTCGCCTTCGAAGCACAGGGTTGTAGTTTATGGTAGTTTTCCAATTCACTATCCAATTGGCGGGATATGGTCTCATTTAGATGTTAAACAAGTGCCCAATTATAGGGATAAAAAGTAAAAACTCTGCAGAGCGAGCTGTTGATCTAAGCAGTTTAAATCTTAGGGATTAGATGCGAATGGCAGCTATTTATTTATTTGCGATTTGACGGAATCGACATATCTCGAGATTAAATTGAAGTTGACTGAAATCAAAATCGCGATCCAGGAAAAAAGGACTAATTTGAAAAAGATCTGCCAAATTAAAAAAGTTCTTTCTTCTTCTTCCTTGCCTCGTTCTTTATACCGCTCCATGGTTCCGCGTTGCTCGACCTGCGGTGTAGGCATATTGCCCGTTTTGGCGATAATTTCTCAGCATATTTCTACAGGCAGCTCTATCTTGGATCGTGTCATCGCCGAGACCAATGCGTTGTTGTTGTTTTTTCATTTGACACATCCAGGTGTTCTTCGGTCTGCCTCTGGCCTTGGGTCCATCAAGTGGAACTTCCATTGATATCGCTTTCTTTGTCGGTCTTCGAGCTTTTCGGTGAATTAAATTAAAAAAGTTAATGTATAACTATTGATATACGTCCTTAATCCTAATGAGTGTCTTGCGTTTGCCTTTCCCCAGCTTATTCATGCAGAGAGTTGATAATATTCGAGTCTAAGCTAAACTGCATTCAAAAGAAAGGGGATGTCGTTTGGGACTGATTTATGGGATATATGTGTGCATTTCTAGTTCATATACCTATTATTATCACTACCACCTGGTGAAATTGAAGAATTTGAATCTTTCTTCTAGTTTTCATATCACATATCATCCGATTGCCAGAGAAGCTTGAAGTCCACAGAGGTTACACCCGGCCCAAATAGAAATAGGTCCGAATGAACATTTATTAATCAGTTGTTTGAAACGATGTGATTTTGGCAATCTTATTAAATTCATATCTCTAGTCGCAATTCCACTGCAGGAACTTTTGGGCAACACCTAAACATGCTGCACTTGTCCAACGGGCAATGGATCTGGGCAACACACGTGCGTTTAACTAAAAAAAATGATATATCGAAGAATCAAATCATTGGCACCCAATTGAATGACGACTTAAGATGATCCGTGTCATAAAAGTGTGCCTAGTGCCGAGCAATGACAGAACACTTACATCACCCTCTCTTTAACGACACAACTTCTGTAGTAGTAATTGTGATGAAGTTAAGTCTTAGTGTCCTGGCGAGCTTCATAATAGGGCCATGTCCTGTTATGACCCCCAATTAGCTTCCTGTTAAATGACAGTAGTAAGATAGAAAGGACAACGTCTAATCTTTACCAGATCATCCTTTGGTCATCACGTGATCATTACCACTTTCGGAAAGCATAAACTGATAAGCCACATTTGCTTCATGGATACGAACTATGGTGGAAATACAATAAATTGCTTGCGTCTCATGGTATGTACATATTAAAAATATTCTCACTTCATCCACATTTTACAATATTGTAACGACAATACGAACATTCTTCCGTCAAGTCCATGGTTGGTATAAAATAAGGTGCTCAATAGTGCTGAGTCCGTACTTTCCTCTTTTTTTCTAGATTTTCCTTCGAAATTATAACGACTGATTGCCAGAATTTAATATAATTATCTTTTTGACAGTGTAACCTGCTTAAATTGCAAAAATTAAGTTATTTAAGATGGGAACAAGGTTTGAAACTTTATTTTCACGTTTTCTCCAAATGTTGAAAAATGGACTTAGCACTATTGTGCTCTAAGGTATCGATATACTCTCTACCCCAGCTCCGAATAAAAAAAAAACTAGAAAAATACTAATTTTCACAGAAATTTTGAAAATGTGTGCTTCTTTTCGACCTATATCTTGATTTAGAATTGACCACAAGAAATTTTTTTTTTCAAAAGAATTTACTTTTGGGGGTGGGGTTTCTATTACGTTTTCTATTCCCATATGACGCCATGGTCTGAATTAATTAAAAATTTGAATTGAAAATCCAATGTCATTGTTACTGAAATAAAAAAATATTTCTTGTTATACAAACGAAATTCTCCTCTAAAATACTCATATTTATTTTTCATTCACATCATTTTTATTCTTAGATGAACCTTGACCCATAGTCGCGTTTCGTATGTAAAGGAGCCTGGCATCCCGCCGCCGCCGGCGGCCAATGTCGTCTTTAAGATATCTACACATGTTTTTGTTCATCTTGCGTGTGTTCTTCTCTATATACATCATAGTCCAATTTGCATTTTTCCCTCGAGTCAATTAAATGGCATTGAACACAAACAGGACTCATCATATAAATCAGAAAGTGTGTATTTTTAGCAAATGAAAATATTATGTGTACGAGATTTAATCTACAAAAGTCATATTACATCCATTTCGTTTGTATTTTCAAAGACTCGGAATTATAATCTCTGGATTTAAATTCGAGTCGCTTGTAGAAGGGGAGCTTCTAGATTTCATTATTTATTTGTCCATAATTTGGATTTTCAGCTTTTGAAAATTATGAAAATGCTGTCCATACATCATTGCGGGTATAAAGATAATATGGTGCCGCGTTATGATCTTCGCATAGAAATATGTGAAATAAATATGTATGTACTCCGAAAATTCGACATTGCTTTTGATTTGCGTATATTTTCCAATGGGTGAGTCGCGACCCCCTGGTGGATCGCCGTGAGTTTTTGAGGGGGTCGGCAAATATCTTTCTCTAATCGATTAATCAAATATAAAAATTTGGACAGATCGATCCTATAAGGAATTTCTAAATGAATATGTTGAAAATAGTTAAATAAATTTAGGAGACGACCAATGTTTTGTATTTGCCGGAATCGGATAATTGGGGCCACACAACACATCCAAAGAAGTATTCGATCATTCTTCCTTTTCGTAGCTCGAGGCTATAGGCCTACGTAGTGAATCATGATAGTCACACCCAACAAACCAGGTTATGGATCTTAAAAATATGTTACACTCAGAAAAAAAATCCTGTAAATTCAAAAAATACGTAATTGATTCAAATATGATTTTGCTTCATATTTGTTTTTCTTTGAATCATTGTATAATCCCTTTATTTCAAACGGATTTCCCTTTGAACTAATAAGATATTCCTTTTGAAAGTCTATCTATAATCACTTTAAATTAAAGTGATGCAGTGTCAATTTAATCAGGTCACAACCATAAATCGAAAGGATTTCCTTTTAATTTAAAAGAATGGACTCTTTGTTTTAAAGGGATATCATTTTATTTAAAATTAAAGGATTTTTCTTATTGATAGATAGATAGATAGATAGATGTTTTATTTGAACAATTTTTGACTTCAATTACAAAATTCATATACAAAAAACAGTAGAGCATGGCAAAGCCGTCTGCTCGATTCAGTTGACTTTTACTTGTTGTATGTACATTTTTATATTTATATAGAAATATTTAGTTTTATTTCATATTATATTCTAATATTATTAGTTCATCGTATTTATGTTCGTTTGATTATGTTTTTAAATCCACTTTGTTGTTAGTAGTAGTAGTAGTAGTCTGGCTGGTCTAGCGGTTAGTGCGCGCACCTTCGGTGCACAGGGTCATGAGTTCGAATCTCACCGTGTTCCATGGTGTTTTTCGAACTCACGAGCTTGTGACGGACTATGATCTCACTAAGATATTAAACGAGTACCCATTTATGGGGATAAATAACACTGCTGAGCGTGATGCTGATCTCATTACCTCAACAAAAGCAGATAAGATCTTGGAAATAGGATGTCACTAACACATCCTGCGGCCTTAGTCCAATGCTGGATTGTCGCGCCTGTTATTTATTTTATTTTTTTGTTGTTATAATTCATAGTTTAAGCGGTCTGATAAGAGAGCTGGGCGATGAAGTTCACACAACTCCAGATTCTGCATGTTCATCTACCCAGCTCTCACAGCCACTATGTATATTAATATTTATGTTATAAGGCTTCATTAATAATTTGCTGTCGACATCGTAATGCAATTTTGCAGTACTCGTACATCGCATCCCAGTTCCCTCCATCAAGAATGGCGTTTACTTCGATATCACTCAGAGTATTTTTTCCAAAATGCATCCTTCTGATTTCCTTTAGCACCGGGCATATGCCTATAAAATGGCGCGTATCCTCTCTTTCATGCAGATTACGCAGAGTGCACAGTATTGAAACATCTCTTATATGGGGGATATAATTTAGAGGAAGAAGTTCGCCTCTAGCTCTAAATATCAACGAAATTTTGTTAATTGAGAAGCTGTTTTGAAAATATGTATTTTTCTCAAGAACGTGCTGCAATTTGATATATATTTGCCGATGTTGCGATGCTCTTGCTCTTTCCGCTGTAGATCGTACTTCCGCTAGTCTCATATCGCTTACTAGATTCGTAAGTGCACAGTTTGACTCTATTGTCCCATCCCAATTGAACCCGACGCCTATTCTGTTTGTTATCGTAATTAGGTCACCATAAAACGCTGTTTTGGTTGCATGGAGCAAAATTTTCTTGGGCAATCTGTCGTTATTCATGCTTACGATCTTCGCTAAATAAATGATATGAATCTTTAGTGTTTCCAAGAAGAGCGAGGTTAAGCCAGTTTACTGTGATAGCATGTAGTTTGGCGTATTTTCGGGAAGATGAAACATACGCTTTAGGAAATATCTCTGCAGTTTTTCTACCTCTTCATATTCCCTTGAGCCCCAAACTTGTGCACCATAAAATAAAATAGACAGCAGTTTCCAACTGCTTGAAATATATTGAATTTGGCGCTATGTGATATATTCTTATTACTGAAGCAGTTTTTCCACGTTGCACTTATAGCCCATTTGGCTTCTTTGAGCTTTTTCGCGAGGTGCGATTCCATGCTGAGGTTGCTTGATATACAAATACCTAGATATTTATACTCTTTGACTACCTCAATATCGTTCCCATTAAAAGTCCATCGTTCATCTCTAGCCAAACAAAACCGCTTTTTGAACGCCATGACCTTCGATTTCTCGAGGTTAACGGACAGCTTCCACTGTAGGCAATATCGTTCAAGATGCCGTATCATTTCTTGGAGATTCTTGGGTGACTCCGCCAACAGCACAATGTCGTCCGCATACAGAAGTCCTTTCAATACTTGTCCGAACGCTCTAGCGCCACCAGGCATATCCTCCAGGATATCGTCGACAAAAACGGCGAACGCATCGGGGCTCAGTTTACACCCTTGGCGCACACCGGCATTTGTACTGAATGATGTTGACATTTGCGAACCATTCCATATCAATGCATTTGTATTGTGATAAAGCTGTTCAAATACTTGCCCAAATTTTGCTGACATACCGGACCATACTTATAGAACTCAGCAGGGACCCCCTTTGCATTTATTCAGCGCGTTCCTGACTTCATCATCCGTTATAAATGCGTCCAATACTGCATGTGTTATGTTGGGTTTGGCAAACTGTATTGTGTTTTCGTTGTTTCCGCTTTGTAACAGCTGCATAAAATGGTGTTTGAGAGAATCCGCCCTAATTGTGTTGCCGATGGTGTGAGACTCCACTCCATTTATAGTCTTCGCAACTTTCCAGAAGTCTTTGGAATTGGTACAATTGCTCAGAATCTCCGCTTGCTGTAGATTAAATGTCCCTGAGGCATACGTCAGGATGATACATGTATGATGGAGCTACGACTAAGGTTAGATGCACAGCCGGTGAATCAGAAGAATTTCCGGTGAATGTCGGATTACACCAGGGCAGTGTATTGAGTCCGTTGCTCTTCAACATCATCATGTGATACTTATTAAAACGTATCTCCGGCGGCCTAGAAAAATATATCTTCTTTTTGCCGATGATATAGTCCTCAGTAGCCCAAACATCGTTGCCTTGCAAGCTGCACTTACAAAATGGTGTGACATTCTGGAGGAGCATGGACTGAGGTAAGTATAACAAAAACTGAGTTCTTATGCTGCCCATTCTCAGACCCAGATGCACCGATACCAGATATTTACGTCAAAGGAGAGCAGCTTAAGTCTTGTACCAAGTTCAAGTACCTTGGCTCAATGGTGAACAACGGAGCTACATGCGATGATGACATCAAACATCGCACAAAGGTTGGGTGGATGACGTGGCGAGAAAACTGTGGAGTTTTCTGCGATAAGAAAATGCCACTGAAGCTAAAGCGCAAGTTGTACAAAACGGTTGTACGTCCCGCACTCATGTATGGATCAGAATGCTGGACCATGTATGAAGGTTACGCGAAACAAATGACAGCGACTGAAATGAAAATGTTACGCATGTCAGTTGGTGTAACGAAAAGGGACGTACTACATCCGAGGCAGCTTGTCCATAGACCAACCAATCTCCGAAAAGCTCGAAGACCGACAAATGGATTGGTATTGCCATGTTCAACGGCGTCCGCCTGAGAACTCCGCAAAGAAAGCGATATCAATCCCCGCTTGAACAGATGGGGCGGTTTCCTAATCCATCTTCCTATTATACTCGCATTACTGTTTTCTTCAGTAGGGCGCACCGGTGAGGATGCTGCCATTCGATAGGACTTCTATCGTTGGCCTCCCATGCGATATTCCAATTCCGGTTAGCCTATCGATTTTCCCTAAATGAGCGACGTCAAATTATAACGCAGAAGGCAACTGCTCGTTCCGTACACCTTGTCGGCTTTCTTCCGTCATCAACGACAGTCGAGAGCTGTCCCCTCTCTTTCCAAAAACGCCCGTGAGCAACAAAGATAATGATCCCATATTGGGCATTTGTTAGCTAAATGGCTAAAGATACTCTCTCGAATAAAACTGTTACTATGGGTGTTTGTGTTATCTTTATGAACATGATTTTATAGCAGCCTGTTAATTTTTGAATTTTGTCGGGACTGTTAAAAATATGAATAATTGGAATTTGATAAAATCAAAGCTCTATTTACAAAGAAAGAATTCGAAAACTGACCCTGAATCGGGCCATGTCTTTTCTACAAGTAGTGAATCGTCAGAAAAGTTTCTCCTTTGTGCTTCAAATAATAAAAAAAAAGTCACGTAAAAATGCCTTTTCCTTCATAATAATATTTGGCCTGGCATCGCTTTCCGAACCAACAATTTGGCCCGCGGAAAAATTAAGTTGGACACCCCTGCATCTGCCCAAGAGGTGGTCAGTTCGTGAGATGGCAAGATGAGGTTGCTATCATCACGGGAAGTGCTCGCAGTACCTCTACGCGGTGGCCACTAGTAACTTCACCTCGGTGAAGGCCAAACTGTGAGGGCCGGTTGCTCTGGGGTTCCTCATTGGACTTGTCATGCCAGAGCCGGCGAATCTGTAACCTCAGAACCACTGCCATACATTCGTGCCAATGACTAGCTACATTTATTATATGTTTTTAGACTTGGCTCTAGAATGTTAGATTTGTCCTAAATCCCCGGGGTGTTAAGCGACCCGTGCCCATCGGGGGAAGATGTCCAGGGACGCAAATGGACATCTCTAACGGAGCAGCCGGATACAGGGCGACCTCCGGTGCTATCTAGCCTTACCATATCAAGCGAGGCTCTGGTATGGTGGACTCTCTTTTCCCTAGCTTCTCGTGGGAATCACATGAATAAAAACAACAAAAACAAAAACCATAAACCCAACTCCGATCCGACTGAGGCAGCCTCAGACGCGGATCAAGAGGCCTCAGATTTTGTTCCAGCGGAACATTATTTGTCGGATGTGGATTATCCACACCGACCTACACGGGATACTTCCTGCACGGAAGCCGTAGCGGGCTCTAGCGAGCGTACCGCAAATGAGGGGAAGCAGAAAGCTGGGCTTCCACCCAAATACTCTCCGGGTGGTCTTCGGGATCCTCTTCGTAGAGGACTTGGAGGGACTCTGTGTAGCAACTCAATAGCGGAACGTATTCGAACCTGGCATGTGTCGGATGAGCCCTCCTTATCTGATCACATGCACATACGCTTTGACATAAGCTTTGCGGTTGCTGCAGGAATCGAGCGAAGAGTTCCTCAAAACACTAACTGGCCGGGATATACCGAGTCGTTGGGGAAGCATCTGCAGCAAATCGACAAAAGAGTCACAGGGTGGTTGAGTCTAGAAAGATTCGTGGACGAAACCACCAGGGCAATTCTGTCCTATGAAGAAAACTGCCCCTTGCGGGCCTTCAAAGAAAATAAGTGTGTTCCGTGGTGGAATCAGGAGATAGCTAGCCTCAGGAAAAAAGTGAGGAAGCTGTTCAACAAGGCCAAGCGCAACGGGGACTGGGCTTTGTATAGATCCACTCTCACGGAGTACAACAAAAAGATTAGGGACGCTAAAAGACGAAGTTGGGCTAACTTTTGCGACAGCGTCAACAACACCACCAAAGCAGCTAGACTGCACAAAATTTTGGCAAAAAATGGTTGCAGCACTATCAACACTCTGAAGGGTGCAAATGGGGACATAACTAGGGATGCCGAAAGCACAGGCATGCTGCTTTTAGCAACCCATTTCCCCAGCTGCAGACTAGACTATAACGTGAATGATGGTCACAGTTGCATGAATCCGCCCAACAGAGCAAGCAGATCTGCCTGGGCAGCAGCAAAAGATATCTTCACGTATGGCAGGATTAGGTGGGCAATTGGGACGTTCGATCCCTTCAAGTCGCCCAGCATGGATGGCATCTTTCCGGCGCTCCTTCAAAGAGGCCAAAGCGAACTGATACCATTCATGGTTAGCATCTATAGAAGTAGCTATGTTTTGGGATATATTCCGACAGCCTGGAGATCAGTTAGGGTAGTCTCATTGAATTCAATGGTCGAATGAAATCTCGACTTGAACAGGATCAATGATCCAGTCAGTCGAATAGGGCTATTATGTAATTCATGTTGTTCCGCTTCAAGCTTCTGTGAAAGAGCATCATTGCAATAGCTACCTTTTCCTTCCTGAACAATGTGGAGGATTAGGGCGACGAGTCATAGAAGAATTTTTCAGATATGCTGAACATGTTCACACATTTCTGCGCCAATATAATGTTATGGTAATGCTGGTCCAGCACAGCAGAAGTAATTTGATTTCGCAGCTAATCACATCTAACGTCATTCATTCATTGAAAATTACTATCAAAATAAACTTCACCTGATCCAAAATCACTTCTCCTTTCTGATGCACCCTACACCAGACAAATCGTTTTCGTTACTTCCAGTGTGCAGGCGAAAACCGCGCTACTGACTGGAAGTCAACGACCAGCGACACACGTCCAACTGGATTGTGCCAAGTGCAGCGAGCATCTTGGAATGCACGCTGGAAAGTGAAAAGAAAACAAAAAGAACGTCACGGCGAAATGCGGCGAAAAAATAATAATTTGCCACAAATTTGGTACCATAAAAACAGACAGGACATGCAACAGGCAATAGTTTCGCTACAAATAGAACCCTCTGCAAATTGGCCATCTGTCCAGCCATTTTCCAATTGGATCCAGCGACAACTGAGAGAACTGTCACCACTTCCATGGCCATAAAAGTGTCATCTGTGCAAGGGAATTCTTGCCTGAAAATCGCTGCAAAATGAGACACCAACTAGAAACAAAAGGATAATTACTTGATGCAAGGCTGTCAGTCCATCGACGTTGGCCGTGTTTATGTCGGCGCCACTCTCCAGCAGTCGCACAACTTCGTCCTTGTCGCCGGCAATGCAGGCGGCCAGGAACACGCATCCCAACGAAAATTTAATTTTTCGGCCCCGTTCATTCTTCGGCACGCTGGGCTCCCGATTTGTGTCTGATTCCTCCCAGCGTCGCAGCTGCTCCGCTCGCTTCATAAGCGCCGAATTATTTCGCGTATCGAAATTCATGTTTGCTCGTTGCTCGTGTTTCTTATTTCACTGCACTGGATGACAGACAACAATTGGCAAAGACACTAAAGGGTTAAGGACCTTTTCGCACGATACACAATGCACTGAGAAAATGGGGCGCGCGCTATCACAGCAGCCCCCGGGGAACGTTCTTGCACAAACGTCAGTGGCCGTGTCGCGTCGTCGTTGCCTGGAAAATTTCACCTCGTCGGCGGCGGACGGCTGTTCTGTTCGCACGAATTGCACACGAAAAACACACACGGTGCAGAAAAGGGGAGCGCGGCGGGGCTGGTCTTGATCGCAAGGGGGCGGCTCGCGCGAGATGCATGAAACGAAACAACACGGTACACACGCACGACAACCGAACGAGCGACGGGAAAAATCGGCACACAGGAAAAAACACTCACGAAAACGCGAAAATTTCAACGCCAGCCGTTACACAACATTTTTCCCCTGGGAAAAGGCCTCTCGCGTGACAGGCAATTGAAGTTTTCACATGTCGTTCCCCCCGTATCGTCTTGAGGAATGTGTGGCTCGTGCGACGACGACGAGTGCGGCTGCTGCTGGCGCTCGCTGCCTACGAGCAGGTTCGAGATGGCGGCCGAAGATGTTGCACCGACGACGACGGTCACGAAAATTTCTTTTGCAAATGCACTTGCCAGACGTTTGGAAGTTTTCCGGAAAAACTCACTTTTCCGATTAAACGCCTTGCTGCAATGCGTTTTCCAGCAATTCCAAGAGTTTCTGCACGTTTTGACACTTTGCGCAATTTGACCACACGAGCCAGATGCAAATTTTGCACAACGAACACAATCTTCAATGGGAACACAAAAAATGCATTGGAGCCTTGAGCTAATCCCCGAAAGGATCACTAGGAGTTTCGTTGCAGTTTGGCGTGTGGACGGAGACTTCTTTTTCGCCACCCAGCCAGAGCTCCTTTCGAGCCAAACGTCGTCCGTAGCTTTCGTTGACGACGACGACGACGTCGCTTCGCTGCCGTACAAATAGCGAAACGACCGCGGACCCGCGAAATGAATTTCTCCAGACGGCGATTCACGTACAACTCACGCGACCGCACAAACGCACAAAATGTGCGGACGAAAACTGTTTCCACAAAACACACGCGACACAGTCGAATTCCACCAGAGTTTACCGCAAATTTTCACAACTCGACGGGCGATATATGCGACACGACGACGTCGTCCACAATCTCACGAAATTTCTCAAAATACTTTTGTGTGGACAGGAGAAAAAAATATGTTGGAAGTGTTTTTTAGGCCAGGGGAATGTTGGGGGGTGCTGGAACACGACAGGCTGGGAAACTGTCCGGAGAAATATGAACAAATGTCAAATTGGACGTATTTTGTTGGTGAATTGGTGTTGGTGAAAACATTTAACAAATTGGACGAAACATTTAAGTAAAATGGCAAAACTATGTATCGAATTAAACAAAAAAAAAGACTCAAGAGTGCACTATTTAATTTTAAAATTGTCCTGCTTCAAAATTGAATAAAATCTTTCGTGAAATACTAGAATGGCGCCCAAACTGTATGGCAAGCAATTCGTTCATTGTACAATTTCCGGCAGCTGATATCAAATGTCATTTGTCTTGTCATTTGGTTATTGGCTTCATTCCTTTATGACCTATCACTAAACTAGACGAAACATTCTAAAAACTGTTGAAAAATGCCTAAATTCTGAAAGATTTTGGCGATTTGTGGTTTGATTCTGTTTTGTGAGCATGCAAATTGGCGTAGTGACACAGCAATTGGACATCTTGGTGGGTATACTCTCCATAAAACGTGACGGTTTATTGACTAATTTTTGCCTTTGGTTTTTAGGTAAATATGTACACAATTTTCTTTATCCTTTGCTTGTTTGGCAATTTTTTGCAAAAAGTTTAATGATGTGCTAGACATTCATAGACGGGAAGAAATTGGAATAATGGAGGATTCAGGGCAGTGTTTTTGTTGCCGTATTTTTGTACATTATGCAGCGGACCAGGCGAAAACCACGGTCATTATCATATTGACCTAACCACTGCGAAACATACTTGCCAACCTGGTGAGTCTAGGCAAACGGTGTTCCGTAAAAACTCGGAGGTGTATTTTACACAAATATTGACGAATTCTGTAGTCCTTCCACCCATATATGTTGGAGTCGCGGCAAGTTGCACAAGATGGTTGAACTACTACTACTTTCGCTTGTTACACCGAGGATTGTGGCATAAGAATTGACAAATCAGCTGACCTAAGTGGTTTCAGAGAAGCGGGCGTTTCTCAATCAAAAAGAAAAACCAATTGGAACGGGTTTCACATCATACTTGTCGGTCAAGTTCATTGAGCTACCCACACCAATCAATGTGCATAAGTCCCAACGAAATATTAGGAACGTCATTGCGAAAGCAGCGACACTTTATATTCCTGCAGTACGTAATTTCCCTACTAGTGCCGCCAGATTAGTCGATGAACGAGATAACATCAGGCGCGCTCGCCCTAATGATCTCAGAATTCAGGAACTCAATTCCGAAATCAATCGACAAGTGAAAGAAGGCGAAAAGAAGGTGTCAGCAAACTATGGTCCACAGTCCGCGCCATATCCAATCCTAGAAAAAGAAAGGGCAATAATGCCATAAAATTTGGCCTCGAGAAAACCAGCGGCACGATTTCAGTATCTGCGGCGATGCCATTTCATTAATATTGGCCTGAAACGACCGAATCTGCAATCCTTTTTCGCAAAATCGTAACGGTTCTCCAGATATTCAATGTTGTTGTTGTTGTGGTGGTAGCGGTGCAGAAAGGCGTGAACCGCTGTGCATGTCTGTGGAAGTACTCTAGGTTTCTTCGTCGTTCTCGCCTATTGTCTCAAGCGACAAGAACGTAGCAGCTGCAATAGGGTTGTCCCATAGTGACTTAGGAGTGAGGTTAGTGGGTGCAGCGGGGCATCGGAACAGGTGGTCCACATCATGGGGCGCACCACCGCAGCTCGGACAATGTTCTGAATGTCCGGGTCTATTCGAGATAAGTATGAATTGAGGCGCGAGCAAAAACCCGACCTAAGCTGGGCTAGTGTCGCTCTTGTGGCTCTCGGGAGCCTAGTCTCCTCAGGTGATATAGGTGGTGGGGGCGCTGAAAGGACTCTATTCATACTTAATCTCTCTATTGACCGATTCACAACGGTTGTGTGAATATCTGCGATGGCCGCATGGTATGCTGTGTCATCAAATATATCGGGAGGTACCCGTTTGTATCCCTAAACGTCTCTCTCGAGGTCTTTGATTCCACTCCTGACATGTCGTGGAGGGGGAGTATTGTCCATGAGATGATGGTTTGGGTGATTCTCTCGATAGCAACCGACCAGATATTGTAAAGACAGGAGAAGATTATGATCACGTATTGGCAACATGCTGGTTTCTTGATGAAGATGATCCTGGGACGACATTAGTTGACAACCTGTAGCGATACGTAGAGCAGCGTTTTGGCATGTCTGGATTTTGTTCCAGTTTGTTTCACAAACGGTTTGTGACCACACCGGTGCTGCGTAGCTGGGAATTGCTCTACCTATCGCTTTGTAGGTGACCAACATAGTTTCTTTGTCCTTGCCCCAGGAACTCCCGGCTAGTGCCTTTAGGATGTTGTTTCTACTGTGCATTTTGTCGACTACGTCTTCGACATGATTTTTCGACTTCATCATGGTGTCTAGATAGACACTAAGGATTTTGGGGTTAATAACAGTAGGAACAACGTCGTCAGCATGCTTGCCAGTACGAATCCTAAGCTCCTCCGAAAATTCCTGCGTCCAGGTGGTAAGAAGTGTTGCAGTGCATTTTGACGGTGAAATGACGAGGTTGCGGATACTGAAAAACTCCACCAGTTTCTCAATATAGTCATTTAATCGAGCACACATGCCATTTAAATCATTCCCCGTGGTGAGTACGGTGCAATCGTCCGCATAGGAAATTAGTTCGATACCTTCCGGGGGTGTTGGAAGGCTCGACAGGTAAATGTTGAATAATGTAGGAGAGAGTACGCTACCTTGTGGAACTCCCTGCTTAATTTTCCTATGCTTTGAACAACTGCCACGAAACTCAGTATAGGATTGCCTCCCAGCTAGATAGTTGGCAATCCATCTAACCACACGGTAACAAATTTTGGGATAAAAGATAAAATTATTTATACCATTTTTAATATAATGTTATATATGCCAATTTTAGAATACATTTTTATAACCTTGAAAGTATAAAGTCAGTGTATACCAAAAATGGTATAAATTTTATCAAAGTTCTTATGAACTTTTCTTTTCGTTGCGTTTTATACCAAAACTCAGATAAATTTTATACAAAATGGTTTAGAAAGGCTCATCTATACTAAGTTCATATTTATTTTATTCTTGTCTACGATAAAATTTTGTGCGTGCTTTCGTTCAATGTATAATATAAATTACAAACTTCATTACTCATAGAGTCTGGTTGGTCTAGTAGGTAGAGCGTTGGTCTCCAAATCATAGGATCTCGGGATCGAATCCCACTGTAGGTAGGTAATTTATTATGCAATTTAGAGCGTAAAGAGGTTAATAAAATATAGAAGAGGTCAATGAGATATAAGATTTTAGAGTTACTAGGGGGCTTCGCCCCCTGCTCGCTACACTCACCAACCCGGCGTTCGCGCTCTGCGCGCTCGCGAATTTTTTTTTATTTTTTATTTTGCAATCAAGTGAAAAATCAACTAGGTTTCATACTTGTACTGACTATGACATGATAGGCTGAGAATCATGGGGTAAAATAGTTAGTATTCCTTGATTTATACCTGTTCTCTTATGATTTGTATAATCTGTCCTATAACCAGGATCTATCGATTCTTTATAATTTTTATACCAAATTCATATAAAACACTTCTAAATGATTTCCTATAAAAAATAAACCATTGGTATTGTTGGATTTACACTATAACTCCTATTAATTTTATCGTTTATAGAATAAATATAATTTATAAGATTGAAACTTATAAATTTAATACAAATTTTCCTATGGACCTATATAGATAAGAAAATTTATAAAATTTATACCAAATTTTTTTAGTGTGTGCCAACAGCGCTGAATGGATAACCGTGTCGAAGGCTTTCAACAGGTCAAGTGCCACTAGGACAGTTCTGTCACAGGGCGGTTTCTGGTTGAGGCCATTATGGATGTGATGGGTGATCAGATCCAGAGCTGTTGTAGTACTATGCATCTTCCTGAAGCCATGCTGGTGAAAAGCTAGCTCAGCATGTGATACAAGGGTGGGGTGGATGAGTGCTTCGAGCGTCTTTACAACGGGTGATAAAATCGTGATTGGACGGTAGGAATCGGCGAGTTTTGCGCTTTTACCGGGGAGTAATTCACCCTTTTTCCAAAATTCAGGGATGACAAGCGTGGATATCGACAAGTTGAAAGCCATCGTTAGGTATTCGATGGCCGGAAGATCTAGATGTTTCAGCATGGCCATTGTAATGCCATCCGGTCCAATGGCCTTAGAGTTTTTAGCGTTCTTGATCGCTGCTGAAACTTGGTCCGCAGTATAGGTGGGAATAATGTCAACTGTTCGGTTGCGTATCCTTCTTTTTATTTTGCAGTTGAGCGACTTTGTCTTGGGATGCTCAATAAATTGCTTATTGAACAAGCTCGCACAAAGTTTAGGATCTGCGGTGGTTTTCTTGCCGAATCTGATGGCTACACTACCTTTGTCTTTGGTTGGATGTGACAGGGGGCGGACCAAGTTTGCTGACACCTTTCGAGAGATCGCAGCTTTCGAGATGCTCGCTCCATTTTTCTTTCTTGTAGGTGTTGACTTGTAGATTTATTTCGGAGTTTAGCTCCTGAATTCTGGGGTCTGCCGGATTTGTGCGTCTTAAGTTGTCCCGTTCGTCGGCTAACCTTGCGGCAGTAGTTGGGAAATATGGCCGAACTTTGGGGATACGTCCTGCCGGAATGAAGCGAGCTGCCGCTTTGACAATGACGTTCCTTATTTTCTTTTCGGCTTTCCTGGTGTTTGTTGGAATAGGTAGTGCGGCGAACTTCGTCGTAGTGAACGTAGTGAAACCCTCCCAATTTGCCTTTTTGTGGTTGATAAACGTACGCTGTTCTGACGTCGTCAGTTCAGCTGGTTTATCAATTTTGATAAGTATGGGGAGGTGATCGGTGTGGTCCTACTGGCAACCATTGCATATTGCATTTTGCAATTGCAATTCAGCCTCTCCGGGGCGGACCACACCTGTTTGCTACAACAAACGGCCAAGAGTTGCCATGGCAAGAGCCTCGAAGGTCTCGATGCAGGAAGGTTGTGTATGTCTGTGTATATGTATGGACTCGTTATATCTAGGGACGCGGGAGCGTCCCGCACGCCAAAGAAAAAAGAAGAAATTTGAACAAATCAAAAGTGAAAAGCGACTAAGACTATGTTTACAGGACGGAACAAGTACGGGGTTTCGAACCTCTGTAGCTCCGACCCTGGTTCGTCCTGAGTGTTCAAATTCGGTATAGGTTGTCACTCGCGCCGTCTTACGAAGTGTAGAAAATTTCAAGAAGATACGATGGAAAACACCGGAGATATAATAGTTTGAAAATCGCATTTTTTCGAAAATCTTGTTCTCGTTGTTCTTGTTGTTCATTGACAGGGCTACAGCCTTACAGAGAGCATCTCGGGATTTGGTTTCTTTTCGCATTGATAGAGTCTGTCGTGAAGGTGTGTATAGGCTATCGTTTGCTCCGATCCGTGGAGTAGAAAAAAAGATACAGCGGAAAATGTAAAAAAAAACGCATAGAGTTCCTCGCTTAAATGATTCTCACCCTGGAGGTGGACTTGCCTTCCTAATACACTTGCTTCCTCCTTCCACCAATATACATAAGGCCGAACGGAACATTAGGAGCGTCATTGCCAAAGCTGCGGCACGGTTCATCCCTGCAGGGCGCATTCCAAAGGTTCGTCCAAACTTCCCAACAAGTGCCGCAAGGTTAGCCGATGAACGTGACAACATTAGGCGCGCTAACCCTGGTGACCCCAGAATTCGGGAGCTCAATATTCAAATACAGCGACAGGTTAAAGACTACATGAAGGCCAAATGGAACGAGCACCTCAATGACTGTAACCTTAATGAAGGTGCTAGTAAGTTATGGTCCACTGTCCGTGCCCTTTCGAACCCCACAAAAGATAAGGGCAATATAGCCATAACCTTCGGCAAAAAAGAAACAAGCAATCCTCTTCAGTGTGCGAGCCAGTTCAATAAACAATTTATTGAACATCCCAAGTCCGATGGCCTCAAGCGCAAAATCAGAAGACGGATTCGCAGCCGAATTGTTGACTCCGTACCAATTTATACTCCGGACCAGGTTAAAACAGTCATTGAGAATGCAAAAAACTCACCATAGTACACCATGCCATAGAACCATCATGGTGGCGATTGACCTATCAAAGGCGTTTGATAAGGTCAATCACTCCATGCTTCTGGCAAACCTCCTCAATATGCATGTTCCGACACAAGAGATAAGATGGATTGCCAACTATCTAGCTGGTAGGCAATCTTTCACCGAGTTTCGAGGCAGTCGTTTCAAACTCAGAAAGATCAAATTAGGTGTTCCTCAAGGTGGGGTTCTCTCTCCCACCTTGTTTAACATCTACATGGCCGGTCTCCCGACACCTCCGGAAGGCATTGAAGTTATTTCCTATGCCGATGACTGCACTGTACTCGCCACGGGAGCGGATAGGGATGTCATGCGCGAAGATATCAATAGATATTTAGCGCGACTAGAAGCCTTTTTTCATAGCAGAAACTTAACCATCTCAGCGTCCAAATCGTCTGCGACCTTCCTTACCACCTGGTCAGGTGATTGTCGGTGGCCGGTTGGGGTACGTATTGGCAACAAACCAGTTCCTACTGTTGCAAATCCAAAAATTCTCGGGCTTCACTTTGAGAAAATGATGATTTCAGCTCATCACGCGGAAGCGGTATGTGAAAAGATGCGCAGTAGGAACAAAATTCTTAAAGCACTGGCTGGTAGCACCTGGGGCAAAGATAAAGAGACTATGCTAGCCACTTACAAAGCGGTGGGTCGAGCAGCAGCTGATTTTGCGGCGCCAGTTTGGTCGCAAGGTCTCTGTAACACAAACTGGAACAAAATCCAAGTCTGCCAAAATGCTGCTCTACGCACAGCCACAGGATGCCTTCTGATGTCTGCCCAGGACCACCTACATCAGGAGACACATTTGATGCCAATACGTGACCACAATCGACTACTTACAAAACAATATTTAGTAGGTTGTTATTAAGAGGATCATCCTAATCGTAACCTTATGGACAAAATTCCCCCTCCACGCAACATCAAACGTGGCCTTCGTGACCTTGAGAGAGAGGTCCAGGGTTACAAAAGGGATCCTTTCGATGAAGATTCATACCGGGCTGCCATTGCAATGATTCACACTGAGGAAGTGAGTAGGTCTATTGCGAGTTTAGGTACGAACAGAGTCCTCTCAGCGCTCCCACCACCTATTTCGCTTGAGGAGATTAGGCTCCCGAGAGCCACCAGAGTGACTTTAGCCCAACTTCGGTCAGGCTTCTGCTCACGCCTCAATTCGTATCTATCTCGCATAAACCCAAATATACAAAACGTATGCCCAAATTGCGCTGGCACGCCACACGATGTAGCCCATTTGTTTCAATGCCCAGCTGCACCCACTAATCTCACCCCCCTCTCACTATGGGAAAACCCCATTGCAGCTGCCACGTTTTTGTCCCTGGAGATTACGGACGAAAACGACGACGAACTATAAATCGAATCCATATAGATACACAGCGGTTCACACCTTTCTGTACCGCTAAAAGAAGAAGAAGAAGATAGAGCTGCCTGTAGAAATATGCTGAGAGATAACCGCCAAAACGGGCGATGTGCCTGCACCGCAGGTCGAGCAACGCGAAACCATGGAGCGGTATAAAAAACGAGGCAAGGAAAAAGAAGAAGAAAAATAATTTCCACGGTCCCCAAAAAATAACTAAAGGGCCGTTCGTTCATACTATACAACAAGATGGACTCTACCGACTAGCAAAACAGACGAGTTGGAGCGACTATGTAGTGTGGTGTTATAGAGTTTTATAGGAAGTACCTACACACTTATTTTTATTTTAATTACATTTTCTATTTCGCAACCGAATACGTATTATATATGATACATGTACAAGTATTTCAAAATGTAATGAAAACGACGCATTTTCCGCCCCCAACAGCATATGGATGCAAAGCAAACTAATGTACTAATTGAAATTTTCCGAGAAAATTCCACCCCCGGAATGTGCGCAAGCAATGCCAAGTCAATCAATCGATGTACGATGATGCAAACACCATAAAATTAATATTAGCAATTCGCTAATTTTCATAGGCCTCCCCTCACGTTCCTTAGTTTTGTCTGATTGAATAATCACATTTGGCATAATATGGCTCGCAAAGCCTTGAAGGGGCGGAACCATATGATGTTACATAAACATCATTTGCGCTTTGTAATTTTTTTAAGTGCTCTAGTCTAGGTTCTAACTAATAAACGTTTTTTTCGAATCATACACATATGGGCATTTTTGTTAGTACGTGTTCTCTGGTAGATCTAGAATTAACTATAGTGTCATTTAGATTTGCTTAGTTTTCTAGATTGGATATTCTATCATATATGTATGTACATACATTTATATGTATTACATTGTAAACATATACTTTCATGTGAGCGCGGGATTCGTGGGGAAATTGAAAACACTATACGAAAATGTAATGAAAATTTCAATAGAAAATTAACCGTGAGACGAAAGTCGAGGGGGTAGGCCGTTACGGCATGTTGACTTTGAAAAACTTAACTGCGCTACGGTGACGAGTGACAATAAACCAATGGAACAAACATATTCGCTAGCCGCTAGATATATGCGGATAGAAATTCTGTGCCAAATGTATAGTACTCGCGAAGATCAAACAGTGCATACCTATATGGACCATAAGAGTGCTCTGTGATGTGATAATTGCAATAAAAACTGTATTCAGTGATTACCTAGTGAAAGCCATTAAATTTTCCAACATTCAACAAGTTTATAGTGCAAAAGACTAGAAGGAACTATAGAAAAAGGCAAAAAGGACACTTATTTACAAGGCACAGCTTCGGTCACTCGTGCAACATTGATTAATATATAAAATAGGAAAAAACATACAAACTTTTACAGATGTGCGTGTTGTGATAAAATTTTCAAAATGGTAAGAATGTCTTTTTCTTTGTTTTAATTTAATCAAAATTGATATCCAATTGCATCACCAATTTATTGTCATAATCTCAATCATATCGTTCAGAGGTCAATGCTGTTTGTTATCGGACGGTTGGTTGACCATGGAACGATGGAACGGTTCATAAATTTATTTACGCCCCCCATCATCATGTCCATTTATAGCATGAGAATTACATTTTCGAAACAATTCAAAAGTTAATTGTCCGAAAAACGTGAACGACCCTCTATTAAGTTTTAGCATAACGATCTCTGAATTGACTTTGTTCGTAAGATATCCGTTATGATTTGGGGGTTATTTAGGTTTTTTGAAAGTTCTCTGAGTTGCTTTTAAAGATTTTTTTTTTTGAAAATTTAAGGGTAGTTAGTTGACTAACACGCACAATCAGCCATTTTGTACAGTTTCTCCTTTTATACGGTTTCTATGCATTTAATGCGATTTCGTTGTGATTAAATTTTATTTATTGCTATATCATGTATCTTGTAGTTGCCAAAGAAGCATAATTGGAATATGCTTCACACTTAAGAGGGAGAGTGCTATATGCTGCTGAGGACCTATGTAAACATATATGTACTTCGAGATTGTTCAAAAAAATTGCTAAATCAACCATTTATCTTTCTCTAAATCTATTTTATACCAAAATCACGACCAGACGTGTTGAATCTGATCTCTAAAATTAATCTCCATTCCATCCATTCAAGAAATTCATCAACACAAAGAACCAACCTGCGACATGTACATTTTTATAATCCGAAAATCATCTGCTACTCACTATGTTTTGTGTTTTTATGCACTTCTTCATAATGATGAATTCTGATTCTCTGTCTTCTGTCTATTCAATCGTGTCAGGCAGATGTTCAGACAATATCCTTATTATTATTGTCGACACAGAATATCCATCTTTAATCGTTTTCGAGTACATCTGCCACTGTAACCGTAACATTCGGCACATGGTCTGACCTAAATTCTAAAAGCTGAGAGAACACATACATAAAAAATGAAAACATTTGAAGAAAAAAAGAAACCCTTAAGTGCCAGGTGCTCCTTGTCTCGACGTCGTCTCTTCTGACCTGTGCCTTGCCTCGATGTGCAATGCATCATACCGACATCATCATGCATTCATGGATTGGTGATAGAAATGATTGTTTTCGAAATTGAAGCGGATGTAGCACGTGTTCCACCTGATTGGTTAAATTGGAAATTGCATTGTGGTTGTAGTTGCTTGGTATCAGAAGTAATTTTTGTCTCGTGTTTCAGATCCCGGGGGTCGCATTTGCGGGTTTTATACGGTTAAAAATAGGAAAATACCAGTAAAAATAAAATTAATTAAAAAAAATAGAAAAATACAGGGAAGATGTTTGCGGAACATACGAAACCAGGGGCGGCGCATAAGGGCCTGCCGGGCCCGCGTGGTGGGGGCCCCACTAGATTTAGGGGCCCAAAAGCCACATGAAAGATTTCTCGAGTCATCAAATCAGCACGACTGCGAAAAACAACACTCCGACGTAGATATTTTTTTCAGACAAGAAGAGATACACCTTTCGAAGTCAAAACAAATGCTAAATTTATTGTTCCTCTTTCACCAGGTCCCTTAGATAAAAAAAAATTAATATTGTCCTAAGATCTTTGAAAGTTCATGAGACAATTCGTATCCTCAAATGGCTCTGTGGCTCACTTGGTTGAGTCGCACTCTACGATGCTAATGCTAGTAATCTAGAGGTCCGGAGATCGAATCTCGGTGTGGTCCAAAATATCCGTACATGTGCGGATAGGAAATATATAGTGCTAGCAACATTCATATACACTCTGAAATGGTATGCAATGTAACGTTGACTCGAAATTGCCTATAAACGACTGAGTTAACGCACCATGGTCCCACATGGGGCTATACGGTACTGAGAGGAAGAAGAAATGGCCTGGCTGCGCTATTTACTGTAACTGTAGCCGCGGTTTGTAATCCGACCCATCTTTTTCCTTGCCAAGTACCATATGGGCAAAAAGATTCTTTAGGTTTCTCTTCAAATAAACTATATTAACATATTTTTGGTGATACATAGTACCTTTTCTAAACTTTCGGACTAAATTCCAATCCACTTTGTCATGAACTGTCTAAACACGAACAAAATCGTTTGAGAGTAGTACTAAACTTAGTTCAAACTAGTTAGTACGCCCTGTATATGTCGTTGAAGACTTCTTCTTCCTTGCCTCGTTCTTTATACCGCTCCATGGTTTCGCGTTGCTCGACCTGCAGTGTAGGCACATCGCCCGTTTTGGCGATAATATCTCAGCATATGTCGTTGAAGACTAAAATATTTTATCTTCCTTGCGGTATACACAGGGTCATTAGGGCTGTGGTGCAGAGGCCACTCTTGGTTTGAAAGGAGTCTTGCCAAGATGGCTGCATTGAATTTAATATTTAGTACAAACGTTCTTAAAATTGAAGGATTTAAATTAGAGCACACTTACATTTAATGCTGAAACAAGGAATAGTGTCGAATTAATAGCGTGTCGCTTTATTCAATAGTCTAGCAAGTTACAAACTTATGGCGCCCTTACACGAAGCGTCCCAATCCATTTTTTTTTATTCTTCGTTTTGGCAAATTCATACATTTTCTTTGATTTTGACAGAACGAAAATTTAAAAAAAAATGGATTCAGATTGACCGTGTGTGTGCTGCATTAGGGTAGATAGGGCGCTCGTCTTCAAATCAGGTAATTTACTATGCTGAACTATCATCACCAATACCTGCGTGAGCGTTTTTATTTTGAAATAAAAAAACGCTTGATGAAATCATTAATTTAATATAAGAATGCAAAGATTCAAAGTTGCTCTTGGCAAAGTTATTTTAAGTACGACGTCCTTCATTTTAGTAGAAACACTGTAACGTCAAAATCATTTTCAAAAGAATTGCTTTAGGGTCAATCCACACTTTTTATACCCTTCGCTCATAGAGTGAAAGGGTATATTAACTTTGTCATGAAGTTTGTAACGCATTGAAGGAAGCATCTCCGACCATATAAAAAGTATACATATATGATCAGCATGATGAGTCGATTGGACGATGTCCATCTGTCTGTCTGTCTGTCTGTTGCAGCGCGTTTTTCTCGGCCACTATAAAAACTACGGAGCTGAAATTTGCACACGTGCTTATTATTGTTGCAGGCTGTTTTTATGTTTGAATCACCGAAATTGGATCACTGGGTCATGGGGCTGCCATACAAACCTAGTTCCCCACTTAAGTTCTTCTAGGAAAAACTTTTTTATTTTTGCACCAATTTCAACCAAATTTCACACAAAGGTATTTCTCTTGATGACACAAAACATATCTAAGAATGGATCAAATCGGATAATGGGGTCATGGGGCTTCCATACCAACCTAACTCCCCAAATTAGGTTCTTCTAAGAAACATTTTTTGCATCAATTTCACAAAACCTTGAATTAATGTGTCTTTGCCAAAGCAAGAAAAAAGTTCAAAACGAATGGAATCGTACTGTGGAGTCATGCTCCCGCAACCCCAATAAAATTTTCTGAGTAAATATTTTTAAGAGGGTGTTTTTTTAAGACTGATAGAACTTCAAATTAAAAAGAAGACACAAAATATTAACTTTTAATCAATTTTTTTCTTTTATTGGAATGATAAATGTCATACATTTAACATTTCAAAACGATTTCAGGCATATATGGCCACCGCGGCTGGTCTTGACGAAGCGCATTCTTGACGTCCAATTCTGGACCACTTTTTCGAGTACTTCTGGCTGATTGTCACCAATAAGGCGAACAATGTTGGCCTCCAAGGCGTCAATTGTTGCTGGTTTATCAGAATAAACCTGTGATTTAACGTAACCCCACAGGAAATAATCGAGAGGTGTTAAATCCTGGAAGGCCAATTGACAGGCCCATTTCTTGTAATCAACTTATCACCAAATTTTGATTTTAATGATGGTTAATTTTTTTGATGGTTTCTTCGACGTGTTGGTGTTAATGCATCATTTAGAGCAGTGGTTCCCAATCTTTTTCAGTCCGCGCCCCCCTTTGCGAAGTCTGCTGAGGCTGGCGCCACCGGAGAAAATTTTGGCCAAAAACCGAAAATAGGCATAATAAAATTTTTATTTCCGCCATTGTTCACTTCGTGGGGACTTTAATTATATATGTATTTGCGTTCTTCGGTTAATTGCTTTATTTTATTAAAAACTTCCTTATAATTTCTCAAAGCTGTAAAATACTGAGACATGATTTGCAAACATTTAAGCAACCACACACTAATTTTGGACAGAAGTCTAGACTTTTTTTTATTTTGGACTTGGTTGTTTTTGTTGTTGTAGCGATTCAAGAGATTTTCTTTTTCTCTCTTGAATCGAAGGGGGTTTTGGCAGCTCTTGGCCGTCTTTTTTTAACAACGGGTAGCTCCGGGACGATTTACATCGAACAACCGGCTGCCGTAGGACCATTTTTATGAACAACACAAACATCCATGGGTCACAGTGGGATTCGAACCCACGCACCGGCAACTCAGAGATAGACATCTCTGCCACTGAGCAACCGAATTGTCATAGTCCAATGCAGAGAATTGCCTGTTAACAATGCCAATACTCGTATGCAAACACGTTACCCACTTTTGCGTAGAAAAAGCACAATTGTTTCTTAGTGGAGCCCAAGTTTTGGAACATTTTGGACATTTTTGAAAAGCACTCAACGCAAGTTTGATTACCAAAAGCAAGTGGAAAATGTTTACTTAAAATCGTTTTTTGACAAAAAAAAAGTCATCATAACACAAAAAAAAATATTTTTGGCTTAATGATGAGATAAATAAAGCAGTGCTATTACTGGAGCTATGAGAGTCCGAAGGTGAAAGGTGCAATGTTGTGTTGCCTCTATAGCGATTCACGATTATTTTAAATGAAAGTTATTATTTTCGTGCTAAACCAATATATTTCGGGCTAAAGTGCCCATCATCAGGGTTTCTAAAATATACACAATAAATAAATAACTTACAAGTTGAGCAAAAGCCTCTTGCTGACATCCATGTAGACGAAAATTTCATCAAAAACGTCTCCGACACCGATGTTCCGAGAGAAATGCTAATTCTTCTCAGCATGGGACCGAAATTCGCGTTGCCAATAAAACGAGTTCCGACACTTGAGCTCGTGACTGATATTGAGTATATCATATCGATATATGCCGACGAACATATCCGAAAACAAATGCACTCGCAACTTACTTACACTATTACTCATCATATTAAAATGAAGAGAAAATTTAATCGCATCGAAAATTTTCTCTTAAAGGCAGCAAAAATAACATCGAAATTTCTTAAAGAGCATCCGGGGATTTATATCTCTACAAGTGATAAAGGCAACATTACCATCACTGCCAACAAAACGGAATATGATAATAAAATGGAATTTTTACTAAATGATTCCGACAAATTTGTTAAGTTAGATTCAGATCCTACAGCTTACCTGCAGAGAAAGAATAATCGTCTAATATCTACGTTAAACAACAAATGTCACCAATTTATTACTGAGAAACAAGCGAAAAATTTAAAAACATATGTAGCAGTTCCACCGCGTATATTTGGTCAATTAAAAATCCACAAAGGTGATCGAAAATTACGACCAATTGTTTCAACAGTAAACTCAGTGGCATATAAAACCTCCAAATTTCTTGCCAACATCTTAAGGAAGGCGTTTAAATTTTAAAATTTCGCTCTAAGAAACTCTAAACAATTTGTTAAACACGTTATCAAAAGAAAGATACCAACCAACCACAAACTCGTATCATTTGATGTAACAGATTGTTTTTCAAATATCTCAACAGACTTAGCTCTGCGTCTTATAGAGAGAGATTTTGATAGATGCGTCAGTCAACACACCGAAATCCCCAAGAAAGCATTTTTAAACCTATTAAAATTCTGCCTTATTGATTGCAATTACCTAAGCTACAAAGGCGATTTGTACTCAATGAAGTCTGGCTTATTTATGGGGTCAAGTCTGGCACCAATTTTAGTCGAACGAGTGCTGGATGATCTGGTGAAAGAAACTTTGTTTAAACTGGATTTCATACCACTGTTCTGGTATTCATATGTGGACGATCATATTACGGCCGTTCCAGAGGATAAAATACATAAAGTCCTCGATACACTGCATGAGTATGATCCGAATATTAAATTTTCGTATGAAAGCGAGAAAGATGGTAAACTTGATTATTTGGATCTAACATTACACCGCCACAATAATTGTCGTGTCATTACGAACTGGTTTCACAAACCGATTGCATCGAATAGGCGGCTGCTTAGCTATTATTCGAACCACCCGATGAAGATGAAGACTAATGTAGCTAAGTCATTTATTCGTACAGTTTTCAAAATCAGCCACCGAAAATTTTGGAATCAAAACTTGGTACGAATAAAGGAGATTCTCGCCAAAAATAACTATCCGATGGCATTAATTGAGAAAATGATTGGCGAAGTAAGACAAAGTCGGAATGCCAATAAGACTAGTTACGCCTTCTTGTCAGGAGAGGAAAGCTCAAAAGCTCAACCTGTTGACTCGGATAAAACGTTCGCATCTCTCGTCTATGTACCAAAACTAAGTGAGTCGATATCTCGCCGATGTAAATACTTTGTTCCGATGTTATTTGTTAACACTCATTCAGGACGAAAAAAATAAATGTTTTGGTAATTCTCGTCCAAGGATTAAAAAAAAACACACACACAAAGAAATCCTTCTCTGACATTTGTTTGGTAACGATTTTTAACTTGTCGTTAGAATAAAATAAACCTTCCATTAGAAAATGTTCTGCAAAAGGACATTTTGTAAAAAAATTTTGCAAGTTTGAGGAGATTTCCGTTCAACAGAAGTCATACAAGTTCTAGGGAAAATTTGAAGAAAGTAGTCATTCGAATAATAGGAATTTCGATTTTGTCAAATTCGTCGGTTTTAGCGGGAGAACGAAGGTGGCCATGTCAAAAGGACCTCAGAACTTCATTGTGGTTCGGTAGTTTGGTAGTAATTTAGTATTAAGGGGATTGAAGACATTTTTTGCGAACAAGTTTACTACCCTATCCTAGCATGGGGCTCTCTAGGTTCTCGTCCGCCACTGAAATGCTTATGCAGTTATTGGTAAAATATACATACATATGTAAATTCAATTTGAATCTATCACGGACACATGAATCACTCGGAAATATGCATATTTAGTGTATTTATCCATAATCTAGTGCTGTTTGCTAACTTTTCGTCACTTGTCGTTGAACTGGGAGAGGAAAGCTGATAGTGACTGATGATGATGCAGTGCTGCGGTTTCTGAATATCGCACATCGTATACTCACTGCAAAACATCCCAACTCATTTTGTTTTGGTATCTTTGTAGTATCCATAACGTTGTACTTACTACTGCTATATGGGTCCATCCACCATGGATGATGAAGTGATAAAGATGAGATGACCAGTTGCGACAACTATGACTTCATTTGTTTATTCTCATACATTTTGCAAACTGTTTCTGCAGAAATCCGTTTAGTTTCCAAACAAATATTGACCATGCATCGATGAAATTTAATTTTCTGTGCTACGTACGATGAAGTTGATGGGCCATAGTCGGAAAGTTAGTAGAATCCCAAAGCCTTGATTTTTTCCAAGAAGGCAATTTCTGTTAAACAACATTATCATGTTGCCATATTTGTTTGGTCGTTGTAGCGCGGTACAGTGGAACTGTCTATAAACGAACAAAGTTGGAAAAGTGGAGTGGAGTATCAGGTCTCGAACGTGTCTGGTACGATATCCAGTCCACTATCCATTTAAAATGCAACGTAGTGACTACATAAAACGCTAATTGACTTTGAAGAGAGAAGGTTAATTGTCAACATTTGTATAATAACATTCACCATTTATAAGAATAATTCATCATCATCATCAATGTGGCACGATGGCCCGACTGCGGGCCTTGGCCGCCTGAATCGTTGACCTCCAATTGTCGCGGTTACGTGACCTTGTCCTCCAGTTTCCGAAGCCCAGCAGCTGGTGGGCGTCTTCACCTACGGAGTTCTCCCAGCGAGCTCTCGGTCGTCCACGCAACCTCGCTGCGTCAATTCGTTGTGCGTTCATAACTTTCTTTGGCATGCGATTGTCGTCCATCCGTTGTACATGCCCCGCCCATTGCAGACGTTGAAGCTTCACGATTTTCGATAAGAATAATTCGATAGGGAAAAATATTTTTTTTAATATTTTTTTTTTTGAAACCTGTAAAGAAGTATTCCAACTGATTTATAGTTTGTAATCCACTTATGAATCCAGTATGTCGCAGGGACTACTTTTTTTTAATTATGTACACATAAGTATGTACGGCGTATACGGACACTCCACTCCCTATAACGAACAGCTTTTTTAACCGGACATGTTTTGAAGTTCCATTAAAATAATGCATACTTATTTTCGCGACTTAACCTGTGATAAGCGGACAGTGCACCAGTTCATCAATTCTGCCCTTTGCGCCATCAAGTCCATGTAATACATATTTCTGAATTATGGAGGCATTGCAATTTCTTGTCTAGATATTCAGAAATTCTGCCCAGTAATTCAGTACATAACAGATGGACACCTCCAATAAGCGAACAGAATTTTCGGTCCCGATGGTGTCCGGTTATGAGAGCGTACACTGTATACCTATGAATATTAATAAACAGTAAAACTTCGTTATAACGCTCTTCTGGGGTCTAAGCGCTATAACCGGGAAAACGCTATAGCCGGGAAGTCCAAGAAATATACTTCATAGACGCATACACCTTTTTAGGTGCCAAAATTTATTATTCGATTGATACATGGAATGAAATAGTAAGGAAATGGCAATCAATTGATTGCTGGTTTAAGAAAAAAACAGATATTTGTTTTTGTTTTAGTCTGGCAACAGACTTCAGTAATACTGAGGTTTTCAGTTTATTGAAAGATCCTTCATCTATGTCCATGCTATAGGCAAAAATTGTTCGAATCTTCTTTATTGCAACTAAGACTGCAAATGCTTTTGGCATGCTTGACGCCTTTTTCTTTTTCTCTTTGGTGTCGACGGATGCTGATGCAATAACGAGATCTTCAAATATACATACTTTCAATTGTTGTTATGTTTTTCCCTTTTCCAGGAAATTTGACCCTTATGTGAATTAACGGAACAACTTGTGCATCATGGTTTTGTTTGTGATTATCACATTGTAAAGATAGACAACGTGCTCAATGAATTTGTCTTTATGAATTATTTTAATAAAATAAGACTGGGAAAAGAGCGTTATAACCGGGAAATAGTAACGTTATAACGAATCGAAATTGCCTGTAATAAATGCTAATAGGACCGGGACCGAGAAAAAAGAGCGTTATAGCCGGGAAAGCGTTATATTCGGGAGCGTTATAACGAAGTTTTACTGTACATAGTACCATTCAGAGAAGCTCGACTGTATTATACGTATCGATACAAATATTGTAAATATAGTACATATGTATATGATTTATAATATGGTTCATTATGTATGAATGATGCATCATCCGGAGGCGGTGATCTAATAGGGCACGCGCATTATACATATATGTTTCTATACATATTTCCTTGCAAATGCATATATGTATATATGTTCGTATGAGGCTTTTCTGTGGACGAAATTATGTCACCCGGCACCAATCAACTCTACAGAGCAATCACAGTGATTGCTCACAGTCAATGTTCTTAGTTTTTAATGAATCCCCATTTGCTAAAGTAATTGAGTTAATACATTTTTCATAATTCCAGTCCAGTCTTGCTCCACTTCATAAATGTGTAGCATATTTGTAAAACATATGCCACATATGGTGAGAGATCACAGTGATTTGTTGTGAACATACAATTTAGTGTTTTGTTTTCATTCATAAAAGTGTTATTAGACAAGTTTTGTAACTTGTCTAATAAACCAATTAGTCCCGGCAACACAAAACAACACAGTTTTAAAAACTAAGTTACATTATCAAAAGTGCTATTATTTTAATATGTAATTTCGATGATTAAAATTATTAAAATACGTCCAATGATGCCGTCGAAAAATCAAAATTCGCTTCGAACATCCAGAGGCAAATTCGAGACGTGAGTATCACATTAAATTTATAGGTACAAAAGAACTACAGTACATTTAACGCATTTCGTCAATTTTAAATTTTGTTTCTACACTGAGCTTCAATGAAACCGGGCCACACGGTAGGCCGGACTCTAATCAAAACAGGCATTGTGTTTGTTGCGTGAGTTAACGGTACTTCAGATCAAAATCATAGTCATTTGAATTGCCATTAAATGCACTTTCTGTAGATATAACTTTCATAGTTGTAAGTCTCATACTTTTGGAGAAAATTGAATTTCAGTTCGAAAGTGGCGAGTGGCCCGATTTTTGTGAAGCCGAGCGTAGTTTTACTCATAAACAAAAGGAGATCGTACAGCAACAACGCAACGCAAATTTGTGTTGATTTCGTTGTTTATGTTTGTATTTTTGTTTAAAAAAATCTGTAAAAAGGTAGTGGTTTTTGTAGGTATGTACTTATATTTTCAGTATGTTGTGTATTGAATTTAATTTTTGTTTACATAATGTAGTTAGAGTTTTAAACTAAGTTATAAGACATTTTTCTAAAATAAAAAATTCTAGGTTAGACTATTTTCTAGAATATGAACATATTCCAGATCCCGTGAAATAAAAAAAAAATTAGCTATAGTTTTATATTTCGAAAATATGTACATATTAGGGATCTAAGCTGATTAATCGAATGTCCATGGGCGTAGCAAAAAGAGATATGGCGCTTACGGGCTTAGTACCTAACATTTTAGAAAAAATTTCCACTTACTGCCTGGTCTCATTTCGTTATCTTTGAAAGATTTCAGTCTATGGGTATCGGATATTCTGATACAGGAAAACTTGAGACTGTCATCTGCACAATGATGCCCAGACATTGCATTGCATTGCATTTTAAGGCATTGGTATCCGAAACTGAAATACCCACGTGTGAGTGTCATTAATTGATAACAACTGCGGCGTTTCGCCTAGACTGTTCACGCTGACATTTAGTGTTTTAACATTTGTCCAGCAATATTTTAGTAAATTACAATCTAAACTGACGGGAAACAGTAATTGTTGTAATAGATCTAAATTACATATCCTCGACCTCCTAGGAAAATTCTTGGCTACGATTATGATGTCGAAAAAAATGTTGGGTTGGCCCTCCCTCCCTGAATGAAATCCTGGCTACGCCCATGCGCATCTTAAAGTGTTTCATCTTAAAGTGACTTGTGGTGGGACACCTGAAAAACTTGTATATTGAGGGAAAGGGAACCGTTCGAGAACCCAATGCTAAATCACATTGTTAGTTTATGCACTTCCAAATAGAGTTGAGTCCTTAACACGAGTTTGGTCGCCGTGTATATGCGAGAAACATATTCTTCTAATTACCATTTGAGTCAACCTGTTAGGCCGCGTCATAAACCAAACGGAGCAAATAGATAAAAACCTATATTTAGAGGTACGGAAATTTCGTTTTTACGAAATAGATGCGAATTTCAGCGAAATTTGCTCATTTTTGCGAATTGATGCGAAATATTCAAATTTGTACTTTTTCCACGAAATGTTAATTTTTCTCCAAAAAAAACAATAGTGGAAGATAATTTTTTTGCTCAGATTGATTTTTTGTCAAAAGGTTCCCTTTAATAACAATTGAGAAATTTCCAAAAATGAAAGAGTTGCAGACGAGCACAATAGCTTGCCAAACACCGAGCAAGGTGTTTAGTCGGAGGTTGGATGAATGAACTTTGTTTCCTGCATCGGGTTTTTTTAAGGTAAAGTTTTTTTGTGGTTCGATGAGCCCCAAAATTGAAATTAACTGTGCATTAAAAAGCGAAACAGTACTCGCGGGTTCTGCCTCAGAAGTTTGTTTCTCTTTTTACCGTAACTTGTTTAGGGGCGTAGTCGACTTTGACGTAAGTATTGTCAAAAATATTCCTTGACAACTGAACTCGTAGTATCATTCAGTATAGGCTGGCTACTTCCTAGTCGATTTTATCGCTTATTACTATTAAAAATTTCTGAATGAAATTTAATCGTGGCTTTACAAGCAGGGCCGTGGAGAGAAAATCCGGGCCCTGGGGGCAATGATTCCGGGCCCACCTCTTCCATACGATAAAAAATTATGAATCGAAGAAAAATTTTTTTTTGACATATCGGTCCTTAAACAAATTGTACAATTGTACAATTATCTCTATAATCCAGCCTCCATTTAATCCGGAACACCTCATAATCCGGCGTCCACACTGAATCGGCTCAGTCTTAGTAATCCGGATGTTTTTTAATCTAATATAGTCCGGAAACAGTACGATAAATATTTGAAGAATGTTTGAAAGCGGCCTTCTGCGCATTCAGGTGCATTTTGATATTTAAGTTCTGAGGTAAAATTATGGGTTTTCAGAAAAATACGAATTATAGAAAAATAGAAATAATAAAAAATAACGATACGGGATAAACCACTTGCCAAAAAACTGATTCATTTGTGATGCATTTTTACATACTGAAGTTTGCAACGCACAGAAGGAGGCACTTCCTACTATATAAAGTATATTATTGATCAGTGTGACGAGATTTTTTTAGTGTACGCTGTGTATAACGAATGAAATCGGGCCATGGGGGTTGCCCCTGAAAATAAGGTTCTTCTAAGAAAAACTTTTTTCTTTATGAACCAATCTAAACCAAACTTCACCCAAATATGTTCCTAGTAATAGTAAAGACTCACTGTGGTAGAAATTGTTAACGCGAAAGAAGCTTAAGCTGCCCGTGATGAAAATAAGTTTATTGTTTTAATGGTCGTGCCCCTTACACAAGATACGCATAAAGCGAAACTGGTAGCCTGGTAATCTTCTAGCATTTAGTTCTCCCAAGAAAAAATATTGAAAAATTATTGATTCCCTTGTCCCAACAAAATTATTTTGAAAATTTCTATTCTATCGGTGAAGTAAGATTCCAACCTATATTCGAACTTTGATATGAAGAAAGCCTTGAAAATTTCGACATCATTCTCGATAGGATAGGATCATTCATAAATATTATTTTTAATTCGATTTGAAGGCTATACGGGTGAAATTGGCTCAAGTGTTCATTTTACAGATGAATAATAAAGGCTGTACTACACGCAAAATAGAAAGTGTATAATGCAATAAACTGGGCAAATTTACTTATTTTTTTTCTGGTTGAAGATTTTTCGAAGGAAACAGCTGTGGTCTATTCTGTACCTTAACCGTTACAAAGCTTTTAGCAAAACAAGGCGGATACAGTTCACAGTTCTAACAAATGCTTGGGGAGCTCAAATCTGTAATTTTTTAGCACACTCGCAGTGGCCCAGAATATTGGTCTTTACTCTATAAAATTGACTTTCGAAATGCGCAACGCTACGAATTTAAAGGATTTTTATTTCTTCCTATTTTACCTATTTCAAAAAACCTTAATTTTTTTGTTACCGAGTTGGCGAGTACTGGTAGATAGATAGATTTAAATTAAGATTCAACAATTTAAGTGATCAACATCTGTGTGCTGGTATCTTGAAAACAATTTTATAAGCAGCAGCAGTATGTACACAAAATCAAAATCGCTCGGAAAAGTCCTCCTTGAAAAAAATGACGCTGTACTCCTATTTTTACTTTAAACACAAATATTTCGAAAAACTGTACGCTACTGGATGAAGAAGTCGAAATTTCTTAATTGAAATTTAGTAACGAAACTATCATGTTGATTGAATATGCTGATTCGGGCCCTAGATCTCAAAACTCACAAATAGATTAGGGGCCCCAAGCCTAGTGCACAGTATGTTATGAATTGTTGTTAAAACGCTAAAAGCGGTACATATGTATGCAGGGTTCTTAGTTAAAGACATCAAAATAGCAATTTGTATGTAAAAAAAAAACACTAAAGCACAACTTTTGTGTCAAAATCCGGGCCCCCTATGAAATCCCGGGCCCGGTGGGAATCACCCCGTTCCTCCCCCCTCTCTACAGGCCTGTTTACAAGTCGTTTCATTGTGATTCTCTAGAATTTCTAGTTTAATAAATTTTAACAACAACAAAATGTACAAAATTATGTTTTTATGCGAATTTCAGCGAAATTTCTAATTTTCAAAATTATTTTATGCGAAATTCCTGTTTTTTATTTGCGAAATTTCCGTACCTCTATACCTATATTGAATAAGTTTCGGAATGCAATTGACTGTAATTTTACTAAAAAATTTAGAAAAATGCTCTAAATTCATCGCAAAAATCTTCGCTTAAGAAAAAGGTAATTTTATTTGGAAATATGTAAATAAAATTGGTTCAGAAATTTTTCTATTTTCCATAAGAGACGTAAATTCAAAAAGAGCTAATTCGAACATTACTTTGATTTTAAAACTCTTTCATGTGACTTTCATGACACTGAAATGTCTCAATGTTCGTTTCTCTGATTTTTGAAAAATTATAACGCACAAAAATTGGGTTACAAATATTTATCAAATATTTGTGAACTGTTTGTGGCGTTCATAATTAACCAGCAATCTTTATAATAATGTTCTATCCAACCGGTTTTCATGATAAAGATGATTTAAAGAATTCCGATACTCAAAATTGTTTTCACACTTAAGACAGCTTACGTAATCTGCGGCAAATTACTCAATTTGATCTGTCGAATTCGAACAATTTAAGGTGACCAGTAAGTGCAAGTATTGCATCCTTGATAAACATAGCATAAGGTGACCAGACTCCCGAAGACCCAATACCGTACACATTGCGGAACTCGGTTTTCAGTCAAACCCTCAATCATACTATTTAACCCCCACCCAAACTTGAAATTTTTACCTAATATATGGTGTGGAGTGCTCTAAACAAGTCTACCAAATTTCAAAAAAATTCCGCTCCGAGTTATGGACAATTTTTGATTAGAAAACACAAAAGTGCTATCTGAACAGCTGTGACTCCCGTAAGAGGACGGGTAAGACCTTGAAATTTGAAGGAAATGTGAGCGCCAAGTAGCTTTACAAACTGCAAGTGTGCCGATTCGTGAGTTATTGAAAATCAACGCTTGCCAGATGAAAGTGCAATTTTCTTGCTAAAACACCTTTGGAACAGTCAATACTGATCACAGATCTCACCGAGGAGTTTATGTAGTGATTTAGATTTCTTGTATGGCATTAGGAATGCTGTCCATTTACTAATGCTGTACGACAGGCCAAAATGCTGAATTTTAGCGCAGTGCCTCAAACCTTTTGTCGTTGATTCAACATGTTAAACCTTTGTTACATATGCCATTTGCAATTTCGTCATTATATTTTCCAATTTAAAATTTTAGCGACCATAAAAATCTTAAGAATTTATTTAATAATTTAATTGATAAAACTTAATCTAAATTAGAAAAGTGGCTCAAAATGTTTGGTGAATAGGCCCGTGAACCCGTTCGAAAACAATGAGTTTCATTGCCCAAAAATCATTAAAATTTCTCGATTGTTCGTGCCTTACCTTCCGAGATGCGCAACTCACAATCATTACAAAATCTGCGTCTAAAGTGATCAGTTATTTAGGCAAAATACTAAGCCGATCTATATTCGTTTGGGGTAATTTGAAGGTCTAAATTTCAATTACATCAGTAAAAGGATCATAAAATGCTGCTGCATGAAATTTTGAATTTCTGCTAGAGGCGAGACTAAATTTCCAACAAAGGTTGGAATTGAATAAATTTAATTGTTTTAAAATAAATAAATTCACACCGTTCCATGATACATGCCGATGTAGAGGACCAAGGGAGTTCCAAAAAAAATTGTTAATGCAAAATTAAAATTAACAGATTTTGCTAGAGTCTAACGTAATGTGACCAGGGACGTAGCCAGGGTTTTGTTTCGGGAGGGGTCCGACACTCGGTTTCAGAAATTTTGACATTATTAGAAATACAATTTTTTTTTCTAAATTGTGGAAACTAGTTTCGGCGTTGCCCCGTTACAGTGCATGCCTCCTGTCCGGCTGTTCCTGCGTCGAATCCAATTTTATCGCTTGACGAGCCTGGACGAGCACGATGGCAAGCATGCGTAGGTACTTAAAAGCCCCGCTATCATCAGAAGCAGACAGTGCCACGTCTACAGTCATAGGCCTCTCTGGTATCAGTACAAAGCAACAACCCTAGGGTTAGTTAAAGATTTCGTGATATATGACATTTTTCATTTCATAATGTTTACCGAAATTCTATTGCGCATTATGTATAAATTTACCTTACCTAAAAATTAAAGCATTACAAACAACAGTTAAGAACTATGGAAAGTATGCTTGGGCTCGCGTAACGACTCCATTCTTACAGGGAAAATATTTTATTTCAAGTTTTAGAGACACATGAAATTTGCCAAAGATTCCATTATGAAAGACTACTGCCAGGGCCGGATTTAGCCTGTATGGTGCTCTTGGGCTGTAGCCGCCCTCCGCCACTGATTCAAATTTCCTAGTTTATAATTTGCTCCATTCTATCTTTTGTAAGAAACTTCAATTTTACGAGAGCCGATTTTTGAAGGTGGCACTTTGACTTTTTTTGCGATTTCCGTTATATAATGCAATTAACCCGCTTTATTTTTTGTTTTTGATGAAAAACATATGTTAAAAAAAATCGAAAATGCAGCTTTCATTGGGCCTCTCCATATTGTTTCAATTTTCGTATGCGTCATCCTTTTGACAATTGAAACTTGGCATGTCTGCGCTATTGAAAACAGGAATTCAATCTAGACAGTGATTATGATTATGATTACCAATGTTGAATATGTCAAAATCGAGGAGGAATGGATGGAAAATTGCAACCCACTTAAGTCATGTCTTTACTTCCAACATTTTCATAAATAAATTGCTGTGTGTTAGAATTGTGAAGTAAAATTTATCGGCGTTAGGATGTCTACCACGTGAGAAAAGCGTGATTTATTTAATTCTTGAGCTATTGGATAAGTGGTAATTTAAAAATATAATAATTAACACTAGTATATTGCCGAATCTACTTTTACTCATACAATGTGTGCACTGTACTTGACTTGACTTTCCTAAGTATCGACATGACATTTTCTTTCAATCGGGGGGTATTAAGAGGCAAGTATGTAGTCGTTAAATCGAGAGCTCCCGGCCAAGTATTTGTGTATTATACAGTGAATGGTTCTTTCAAATTTTTAAGGCCGAGTCACATCACAATTTGAGGTGAAAGTGCAATTGGGCACCCTGGATTGAGACGAGTACACTTAGCTAGAGTAAATTGAAGGGAAGAAATTAGATTTTATTATGTCAGTTGCTCCTTAAGTTTTCAAAATGCATTTTCCTCACAATTTAAAACCAACAAAATTGTGGAAAAATTTGCTGCCCCGGTTTTTTCGTTTTTCAAATTGTTTATTATGTAGTCGTCCAGATGATACAATTCCTCTGACTGCAAGCTTACATAACTACTACAATCTAATTTCAACAGCATTCTAATTCTTGGAAGCACTTTGAGAAGTTAAGTTTCAAAGCCTATTGAAATAATTTTGGGAGGGGTCCGGACCCCCTGGACCCCTCTCCTGGCTACGTCCCTGTGACAACGCTGGAGCCAAACAAGGTTTGCAAGTGAAATAATTTTAGCAAGTTTTGCAAGTCGAGACGTGGCAACTTTAACACGTTTTGCAAACAGACCGAACTTTTATACATAGTAGTTTTTCAGTTATAATATCACAATCAGCTCTTTTAAACTGGCTCAAAAACTCATTTTTTTAAAGCTGTCACATACCAGCTTTCGAAAGAATGGACGGCTCATTTAAAAACGGTTTGAGATATTCCACTTTTTTCCCTACCGTCCTAAATATTGTTTAACAACCTTTTATATCACGGTACATATATCTAGGTATCAGATACAGCGTTAGATTTGCAACTTTTTGACCAAATAATTCTTGGTTTATGATGTGAATATGTACATATGTATGCAGCTGAGTCAATATTTTGTCCTCCTTGAAGGAACTCCTAAAATCAGGCTGGGAAAGCATTATTCACGAGCATCAGGATCGTTATTCATACACCCCCATTTTCACATTATATTTATATTTAGTAAATGAAAACGTCTACTGCCTGATCAAACAACATTCTGACTTTCCCTTTTCAGAAAATTCTTTGTTAAATAAATAACAGGCGCGACAATCCAACATTGAACTAAGGCCGCAGGATGTGTTAGTGACATCCTATTTCTAAGATCTTATCTGCTTTTTGTTATGTGAGGCATATATGATTCATGCCGAAAACGATGAGTCACATGTGTCTCATGAACATCATCATTATCACAAACTCTGCTATTCTTATATATTTTTCCAATGCACAAATCGTTTACGTATGTACATACCTGTAAGATTTGTGCATTGTGTTAAAAAGCTTTTTTGGTTTAATTTTCTAGGAACGCTAACAATCAGAATTTTATTCTTTTTGAACGAAACTTTTTTTTTAAATCCCCCTAAACAATGACCCATGTAATTAGTTCTTCGATATTATGCAGTCGCATATCGTCTCCATTATAATGCATTCCCATTATATTTTGTATTATTGTTCGGGCTCCGTGGTACATTATAGAGTACATACTCGCCGCATTACTAACCACAAAAATTCAAGGCCTATACATACGAAAGAACGAAAATCAATGAATGGATGAAAAAAAGAACGAAAAAAAAACTATACGCGATCTAGTCGCGTACAAACAACATACACACACGTACACACAACAAACACTCTTCTTTGCCTTCTTAGCTCATGCGTCCATAATTACTTCATGCTATGCATCAACATGATTACTGTCGAGAGATCCCATTCTTGGAAAAAAGCTGAAGACAAAATTCTTTACGACAAAAACAACAACACAAAAGAGGCCCCAGCGCCCAGGTCTATCTGCTCCATTGTACAATAAAATGCATCCACAACACTCAGCAGAATACAGAACAGACAGAGAATAAAGCAGGCAGAAAGGGTTCTTACTTAGTTCTTTGGCCGCCCCCATGCATATTGCATTCTTCCTCTAATGCTGCTTCTTTCTTACTTTTTTTTTTACAATTTTACGCCTGCAGTCTGTCCATCCATATCGTTTGTACTCCATTTGATGGTGGTCCTCGGCCTCCTCATCCACCTCTTGCAGTCTTCTTGAAATTTTGACTCATCCTCTCAACAAACTTTGCAATTTGCATACATCTTGAAGAGGAAGAGTCAACTGCGGATTCTGTGTACAGAGTTTATTATCTCAGACTGTACTTCGCTTCTTGGCAGCAGCACAGCATCATCAACCAAGTATAAACTCCACATATGCCTGCTGTGCAGAATATGTGTGCTGGTGCCTTGTGGAGTATGAGAGCCCCCATCGCGAGATTACAGTCGAATGTTCTGGTCGACGGCACTGGTCTGTGGAATTTCCATCATCACTAGACCGTGTTCGTATGGTGTCGGCTGCCTTTTTGTTTAGCAACAAAACATAATCGGTGTGAGGTCGTGAACAGAGCCCGCACGCAACACGCGCATATGGATGAGTGTGTGTGCGCGCAGTTGTGCGTAACAGCTGGCCCGTATAGTGACGACATCGTTGGGGCTGCATTTTGCTTTAATGCGTGTATGTGACGCAAGAAAAAGTGCGTGCGGGTTGCTTTTGGGCTGTGTTCAAAGCCATCTTTATACAAAGCCCGGAAGCAGAACACGTTCATATACTTAAGCGCCAAATCATAGGCCTGTTCAGATCGAAAATTTACATTGCGGTAAAGGCAAATCGGGTTGGGTCGCGAGAAACTTTACACGAAAAGTATTGGTTCCCGGTCGATTTTCGTCGCGAAAAGTGGAATGTGTCGTGAATTAAAGTGTCTAGAATGCAGTGAAAGAACAAAATCCCGACAAAAAGTGAATTTTCCACATGTTTTCGCGATTTTTATCAGAGCAGACACGGTTTTTTTACATGCGCTGTGCTTGTGTTAGTGCATCGTGCAACGTATATACGACATGTTCATAGGCTCGTTTTGTGTGCATGTATTGCTGCTTCCCGGCTTCTAGTGAAGGTGGCTTTGGCTGTGTTGGTTCCATACAGTACAGACAGTCAAACTTGCGAACTTTTGGACAACCCCATAGCAAGTCAAAATGTTTGAATTTCAAAACTAGGCATTAGGACTTAATGTTGGTTAAATGATTAAGTCCAATTTGTAATAATTCTTCATTTTACCACTGTATCTAGTGGTAAGGTCGTTTGTCGACCGACCCCACATTTTTCATTCCAATTGGCCGTTTTTGCACAATTGTGTTGGTGTATGGGTGAATTTATATATGGTCGTGTGGGTCGTGTGAATTCAAATTTTTTCGTCTATTGATGGTGATGGCGCCGCCATCGTGTTGTACACACTCCCATACACTACTTGGCTCGTGTATGATTTGTGCAATCGGCAAATAGAGCTCTGCGCTGTTGCCGACACAATCAGTAGTGCCGCTCTTTTCTTTAAATTTAAGTTTAAAGTAAATTTTACCAGCAAAAACAAATGAAAACCATGATTCGTTCCTCTGATGATTTTAGGTAAAATTTAGCAGCTTATCGAAATATGTAATTTTTGGTTGCACCATTTGATAAAATGAAACAAATTTTTATGAACACAGACATTTCAATAATTTGCCAAAATGTAGGTGAAAACGGACCGCGTTTTGATTGTTTAAAAATTAAATTATGTAAGTCCCACAATCGATATTGATGTTGCTTCTTCTGATCTAAAAATTTTCATCTCATCACTTCGTCACTTCAATGGCGACTTTACACATGCCCTGATTGTGAGCATCCTGGAATATTATGCGGATTGCGGGAAGCTCTTGTTAGCATGGCTTGCGGACACACAAGCAACAGACGCCAACACAAGTGCCACACCTAAAGCTACCCCCGTTTTGCAGAAAAGCTCAGAAAATCCCTTTTCATGTTATTAAAAAGCAGCACAGCACCTCAAGTCGTAAATTTTATTAGATTGCGAATTCACCATTAACTGAAGTCATTCAAAATGCAAGTACTGAATTACCACACAATCAAATTTCGATGTTGAATATCTTGAGAACGGGATTACGGATTCAAATGTTTCAGATTAGCATTAACATTTCACATGCCCCGAAGCAGGAATCCTAAAATATGACTTTTTTGGAAAATACACCATGCAAATTTAACGACTCCGCAGCATAGTCCATAATTCGGATGGACTGAATGCAAATGAATTCACAAAGTGATTTTTTCTGACAGAGATCAATTGAAATTTTCATTCAGTTTGTAAAAAAAAAAACAAACGATTTCCTAGATTTTTGAAAACGACACAATATCTATTTCTCCTCTTGCTTCGCCCACCGAATGGCCTACTTTTCAGGAGCTACCATTAACCATTCCGGCAGGTAGCTCGACAAGGAATTTGTGTGTTCAGGTGTCAGTGAACACAACAATTTGGTCAATCCGCAAATTTTCTCTAGAATACGCAAATCGGGCGTATGAAGGTTTTGTTTCCCACGAAGACTTTCCTTGGAAAGGTAGAATGGCATTTTTGCAGGGAATCGGATCCACATGGAACTGCTGGGGACATTGCTCATTTTTGCTGCTGGAATTTTCAACGTACGATTGGTCAAGAGAGAAGTTGATTACATCACTATTTCAAAACTGTTTAGTGCCCCAATTGCGGAAAATATGAATGAAATGAAAAAAAAATGAATGAATGAAAAATTAGTAAACGGCCATTTAAAAAAGTTGCGATGTTTAATGTGAAAATGCAAACAATGCCAATAAAAATTATTTGTTTGGACCACGTACGTATTGTCAGTTTTGGAATAAATGGGTTCCCTGTCCTCTTCTTTTTTTTTGTGAAAACTACAAGTCACATCCGTGCTTATCCAATATAGGATTAGATATGGATGATGTTAAATCCATGATAAATTTTAATTTTGTTTCGAGAAAGAGGGATATACAGTAAAAATAACTACGAGTATTAGGGAACTCCCATGTATGTTGTGAAGAACAAGAAACAAAATTAGTTACAACAAATATCATACAAGTGCACATTGGTGACGTTTTGCAAAACATTTCTTTTGTAAGACAATTTGTTGTTTTGCGGGAACCGCATCCAAGAAAACGGACGAATTTCAAAAACATATTTTTTTAATTTTCGCGAACGATTCACCTTTGGAAGCAACACATATTCAACACATAGACAATTTCAGCAGCTGACAGAAGGTTAGACACTTTCAATAATTTTTTCCTATTGAATTTTTGGTGAAAAACGAACGCACTACTGCGGAATTTCATTATGCTGGAACATTAATATTATACTTTATCTCTTTAAAAGGTGAAATGAAAAAAAAGACCTTAACAAATATATATATGTATATAGGGCACTGTGTACAAATATATGATTTTCCCTTTTGATTCAGGAAAAAAATAATATAGACAGTGGAATTAGGTAGGTAGCTCAATTTCAATCAATTAATAGTCCTGACACATCTAAACGAGTTTACGAACGAATGCAGTTTATGAGCTGAGAACGAGTTTATATGCGGTTTATAACGAGTTTACATGCCGTTTGGAGTTTATGAAAGCTCTCATAACCACGTTGAAAACCGCAATTCAGTGGAGCTTTCGATTTTAAACCTGCATTATAACCACCAAAAAGCTCTTTTATTCTCATAGTTAGCGTAGGATTATTCAAAAGTCTATGTATCTAATGTCTTCTTATGTCAAAGTTTGTCTGTCATTGTCTGGTGTTTGGCAAGAATTAATTACAAGCAATATACAAATTAAGGTAAATATATCAGTTCTTTCATAAGAATTGTATTATATTAAGTTCGGTTTCTACCTTATTTCCAGAAATTTGAAAACATGGATTACTTTTCGAGAAGATTTGTTAACGGACTTGTCCAGGAGAAAAAATAAAGATTTGTGAGCTACTTGCCCGAGGAGAGAAATAAATAAGAAGTATCGTTTCACGAATCAGTTGCTGATTCTAGCCAGACGCTGGATTTCTTCGCTTCATGGAAGCATTAAATACATACGTATTCATGTAGAAAAGTTTTAGAAGTGCAATGTGTGGGAAAAATAAATAAATGGTGTAAATTGACAAATTCTAATTATTTTTCAATATTTTACAATCGCACTCGTAAACGCCATGTACATACGATACATATGTACATATATTTTCAAAATGCCGAGGTTACTCTTGAGATTAACTCCCGACTGGCTTGAAATGCAGCTTTCGCGGATCAAATGCAAACTATAGCCAGAATATTACATGGGTTAATATAGTTATCTGCTAGCTCCAATAAAATAAATCTAGACCTATGCATTGTAGTGTAGACTCGCAGGCGATCTGATTTCTACTGAATTTTGAATATTTATTGGAAGTGTCACAAATCAAAAGCTCTATATGGGTTTACTTTGACATTCATAACCAGCATTCGCCTAGTGTGTCATGCTTATCGAGTTTATGAAGCTCAGAGCTTTAAGCGGTTTATGGAACGAGTTTATCGTCTAGTGTGTCAGGACTATAACTGACAATTTATCAATTTGTATGGAAAATGACAATGCCTGTGACTGACGACTGAATAGTCTGGATCGACCTTAAAAATCTTTTCTGAAGTTTCGTTATCCATAATATACAAATACGAAATGTGTACAAAAAATTGTAAGTCTGTGGGAATTTTTGTTCAAAATATGCTTTTTTGAAACAATATATTTTTTTCTGTAACAAAATGATTACCACTGTGTCGGGCTTATATATTTTCGTTGATTTACACTCTAATGCCCATTTATACAATTCATGAAAAGAAACTATCATTCCCCGCATAAAATAAATTTAAAAAAAAATACGCCAAAGACCGGCAACCCGATTTTCCTTTCATTCGTCGTCTCCAGCGCCATTCATACATTCAAATACACACTCGCGAATTTGTACGCGCCGCACCGCGAACACATCACACACAACTACGCTTCGTCGTAACTGCGCGTACGTTCGTTACACACTCAACGCTGATTGGTCCACCTGCATCGTAGTAGTAGTAATAATTCGCCCTCTTCACACAAAATCGATGCGCAGCGCATCCGTGTTGGTGGCTTCGTGTCCATTGTACGAACACACCAAACGCCCGAATCGTACATTCGTATGACGTCGTTTGCAATTCGGCCCCATCATCGTCATCAATATCCGCACAAAGTCGAATTTGTTCAGCGAGTGTACACAGCAACCTCGTTCGTTCGTTCGCTTCGTCGACCGAAGAAACGTTTGTCAAAAGAAAAAATCCCCAAAAAGAAGTGAAAAACATTTTTATCTATCCCGAAAAGAACAGTTTTGTGCGATCATAAATTTGCCGCGTGTGCAAACGGAAATTCTTCGCCAAATTATCGTGGAAAAATTCGCGTGATTGTGTTGATATCGCAAGGCGAAAATCGTCTCATCGTTTTTGTGTGGAAAAGCAACGTAGCGCAGCAGTTTTTTCGCTTGTGTGACGGATAAAAAGTTTCGAAAGTCAAAAAAAAAAGAGTGACCCAAGTCATCAACGTCTTTCGTATGGAAAATGGATCTGTAGATTGTGTGGTACAGGAAGAAGGAGTCGTTATCGTTGCTGTAGCCGAAAACCAAAGCCAAAGGTATGTTGTGTCCTCCCCAAGCATTTTTCAGAATTTTTTGAAAAATTCAGTTCACAAGAGTGGCTTTCGCCAGTTGCTCTTGAGATCCAAGCAAGGGGGCCACCACGGTCACAGTCTGCTGTGCTTGTGCTGTTTTTCCAACAACCAACGAACGAACGAACATGGCGGCCGCCAACACCATCCATGGCCGTCCCCGTCTCTATGATGATGGGAAAAATCGATAAAATGCGAGCACAGACTGTCGCGTATATGTGTGGATTTCATATGCTGCAATGAAAATTTATTTGTAAAAGGATCGGGAGAGGGGTCCCCGGGGGGAAGGAAGTTGGGCAGAAAATTCATTGACTCCTTGCGCGACGTGTGTGTGGTGACGAAGGACTTTTTTGCTGCTTGCAGCAGGATGCTGGCTGGCTGTATGTGAAGTGTGAAAGTGGAGTGTGCAATGCGTGTGGCAGTTGGCAGATGTTTTCGCCAATCCAGACTGGGAAGGGGACTAGCTTGGGTTCATTTTTTGTTTGTGACCCAAACTGTCTGGAAGACGAAAGACGATGCACCCAAAATTGCATAATTAGACGCGAAGCTCATTTGCAAATCAAAACATCGATCTGGTCGTGGTCCGCCATCATTGACGTCAGTGCGGACGTCAATGGAACTGGATTTTTTCGACAATTTAGGGGGACGTCGACCCTTGTTTTGGTACGAGGTGGAGATGAAATGGTCCCGGGAAATATGTGGCCAAATCTCCATAAATTCTTCGTATAAAATGGGGTCGTTGGTTGCAAGTTTCTTTGAACAAAGAAGTCGCTGTTTCCCTACCAGCAGCTAAAATTATGATTTCAGGGGGGAAGTTGAAGTCAACTGACTCTCATCTTTCATAAGAGTGGGTACAACGATTTCGCTGTGAATTCTCTGGGCTCTTGATTTCCAGGAGGTTCAACAGAGAGAAACGCACTCCCCTCTCATCAAAGGCCGTTTCAGTTTCTTGTTCAAATTGATCCTTCGAAAAGTTATATCTAAACTCAAGCGATTTATAGGAAGGAACGCGCAAAATCCCACCTCGAGCTGAAGTTCAGGCCGCCATGATTATCAGTTGGAAACAAAAGGGGAATGGAAGGTTTTCACTTGTTGGATCCAATTAAGGCAGCTCTAGAAAAAGGACCCACTTTTTTCTAGATAAGAGATAAAAAAAAGAAGCAACATACGTACCTTCAAAACGGGAGTCATGCTAGAAGCACAGGCCAAGCAACATACGTGACGCCATGATGTCGCATAGTGGGGCAAGGAAGAGAAATCATTTTTCTTTAGAAATGATTCGCACCCATTTCCATTCAATCTTGAAGTCAGAAGTACTATGCAGTATGCACAATGCCAGTTCTGCAAAGTGAGGAATGGGAAATTTTTGTTTATGCAATATGTTTCATTTGCTGGATCCAATTAAGGTAGTCCTAAAAAAGGAGTAACATACGTTCCGCGATAGAACTAACCATTATGCTCAGTAATAACCTTGGAAAAGGGAACATAACCACAGCACAGGACAAATCAGAGACGTGACGCCAAAGAGTAGTACAGTTGGGCAAGGAAGAAGGGGATTTTTTGTCTGAATATGATTCGCATCCATGTCGACTAAATCTTGGTGTAAAAAGCACTACGTGAACTAAAGAATTATCTGGAGAATTGACACTGATGAAGTTGTGCAAAGTGATGAGCTTTATTCAAATTTTCTTAACCGTTTTGACGACTTTTTTTCGTTTTGTTTTACAATTTGTTTGACCGTATGTGACAGTACAGCTCGTCAGCGCTTTAATTGTTGCTTGGCCTGCAGTAAATATAAATATACTAGTATCCGGGCCATTAATTTCTGCGCCAGAGCCCATATCGGACTTTGAACCGTCCGTGTAAAATATAATGGTACTTGGGTGAAGTGATCCAGTCCAGTCCTCCCTTTCTCACCTCACTGCGCTAAATGAGGGGTCAAAACGTAACGTTTTAACCAGATGGTCTGATGGCATATCTAGTAAGTTACTGCTAGTTATACATCCTGAACTGAGTTCAGTGGGGACGCCGCATCACATGCCTTGAGCTTGATGGCGGCTAATCTTGCCACAGCCTGAATATGTGGAGTGGTGGCAGAGATTCAGCAGAACCTCCGGGGCGGCGGTTGGGCTGGAAATGAAGGCTCCAAGAACAGCTAGACAGGCCAGCCTTTGAACTCTGTAAAGACTCAGCCGGCCGTCTGTGGTGGATGCCCTTTTCAATTACACAATCGCCATAGTCTTACGATTGTCTTGTAGATCTTCCCCGCACAGCTTCTGCTGATCCAGAAGCCCTTTACTGCTTTCTCTGTTACAAAACTAAGATGCTTTTTCCAGAGTACATTATTTCTTGTCAAGTGTGGGGAAGAGGGGGGGGGATAGTACCCCTCCTTGGGGGCAGCCACGAGTGGCTAGGGCAGAGAGGGTAGTCTTGTCTATACTGGTAAATATAATTGTAGACGAAAGCATACGCTGCACCCAAATGGATTGCTAAGAGCAGCATGCCCGTGATTTCGGCATCCCTTGTGATGTCCCCGTTTATTCCCTTCAGAGCGATGATAGAGCTGCAATCTAGCAGCTTTGGTGGTACTGTTGACGCTGTCGCAAAAGTTTGCCCAACTTCGTCTTCTAGCGTCTCTGATATTTATTATTGTATTGCGTGAGGGTGGAGTGATACATAACCCAGTCCCCGTTGTGCTTGGCCCTGTTTAACAACTGCCTCACCTTTTTCCTGAGGCGAGCAGATGCACTTGCTAGACAATGCTTGTCGACCGACTTTCTGGGACCTAATCCTTACTGTGGTGTAAGTTGGGCAACGACTAAGTCACTGGTTAGGGAATGGTCAAGCCATCAAAAACTCAAACAATGAAATACTCTCACTGGGTTGGGGCCATCTAAAGATCGATTTGATCAACAACAATGCATTGGTCTTGTCGATGACACGATCCAAGATAGAACTGCCTGTAAAAATAGGCTGAGACATTTCCGCCAAAAATTGCAATGAGCCTACACCACAGACCGAGCCACGCGACGCCATGAAGCGATATAAATAAGGAGGCAAGCAGAAAGAAGAGATCTAATTTGCACTTTTAGAATAAAAGATGCCAGCCGCCCTAATACACGAAGATTTGAGCCTATACTCGTTGGTTACCTCACGGCCAATCATTGGGTGAAGTATCATCATAAAAGGATGGGCCTGTCCACTGATACGGACAACCGGCTATGCCCGGACCTGGAGGATGTGGAGTCCAACAAACATCTACTTTGCGAATGCCCGGCGGTAGTTCGTTTGAATCGCCTACTTCTTGGAGAAACTACCGTTAGCTCCGCTTTCGTAAAAATCCTTTAGTCTCCATTAGGTTGGTAAAAAGTCTTTTGGATTAGTTGTCGAACAGACACAACAAACAACGGACGAAGTGGCAATACCACAGTTTTTGAGTGCTATAAATGAGGAGACTGTTAAATTTATTTTACCGTTATATCAAATTACCCAAATCGCCACAATTATTTCTAGGTAGGAGCTTATTGGTTTCATTATAACGGTAAAATTGTACCGTTTCTTATTGTATGTAACGGTAGTTTTACAGTTTTTCATTTTATATGACGGTACATTTTACCGTTATATTAAATTTCCCGAAAGCTTCTATTTAAGTCCAGGGACGAGGTGAGCGGTATCCTTTTCGTTTTAGGAAGTAGGCAATTGAATATAACGGTAAAATTTGTTAAATCGCAAGCCGCATTCACTTCTAGGAACAAGGTAATTCGACATAACTGTAAAACTTTTTTAAAATTTTGTCGGGATGAGTGACTTTTTTATACATTTCCACTTGAATTGCGATAGTCAATTTCTACTAGCTTAGAATATTATTTTATTCGTAACCAGCGTCTTGGGTCATACAACCAGACATCCATCCAGAGAACCTCATCTCCAGACAACACACCAATCGTCACACATTTCCAATTAACACTCATCGTGAATAATTCATTCAAAATCTCATCGTCTCATCGACATTCCATTCAGATCTTCAAATTACACACGACGCACACCACACCAACTCCCTCTTTCCATCAATCATTGCATCGGAGGTGGTCCAGCACAACAAAAAATCCGAAAGAATGTCAAAAAAAAAAGAGTCTCACTAGACTCAACATAGAGCTCTTTATCATATCATCAGCCCAACGAAGCCCACATCATCATCATCGTCATAGAGAGCAACAACAATTAGAAAAATATTTTGAATAAAAAAAACAGCCGAGCCTGATTCCCAAAGGAATTCCCAGAAATCTTTTAGCACCCTCATCCCTTTACAAAAAAAAAAACAGCCGGAGAGAGACTTTTCAAGTGCCACCTAATCCCTCGTATAGTGCAGCTGATGATTGCCAACATCCTTCTTCGTCGTCTCCTGTTTCTCTGAGAGTTCCTCTTCGTGGATCATTTATAAAAAAAAAATGAAAAATTAAACACAAAAAGAAGAAAAACGAACCCATTTATCGATTATATGGAATGGAATGCGACCAGAGCACGAAACGGACCAATGGATGTGCTGGCGGCTTTTGCTGGCCATTCGATTGATCTTCCAGAGTTCGACCGAGCTCTCAGGGTACATTTCTCGGAAGGATGATTCCTCTTGCCTCTCGAATTGCTTTTGTTGCCCTGTTGCGCATATAATAGAATCCGTGTGGCTCTGATGCTCGGACGGAATCCTATTGTATTGTAGATTCGTATGTTGCTATGTTTTTTTACGTGCACTCTTATCGGCGTCGGCATTGGTCTTTTTCTTGTGTATATGTTATTTTATTCTTCATGGCATTCTAATGGGATTTATGTCTGCTCCGCGATGCTGATGTCGTTTTGGTCGTTTTTCATGCACTTAGAAAAACCAATGAACGAACGACTCCGCGAGGTACATGTACTGACCGCCGATCTGCTGTTGCTGCTGCATAAACAACACAAAACACAATCATCTCACCTCACGTCCCTGAGATTTTTTTCGTTTTTTTGTAGATTTTTGTTGTGACCACTCGTTAAGAGTGTGGTTCGTTCATAAGAAAGGTCCATACCATAGCAGCAGGTCTTAACACTGCATTCCAACTCGAGCATCCCATGAGATTGGCCCTGTTTTTTTGTTCTTCTCGAACCTCTATGCATGATGGTGGGCCCTTCATTTATATATATTATTTCCATTGATGGCTTTTTTTGTATTTATTTCATGCACTCGCGCGAGGCGCACCGAACTACAGAGATCTGGTTCGACTGCATTCCATTCTAACTTTCTCACAGTCGTCGCAAAGCGGTTGCTTTTTTTTTTGCTGTACAGAACATATTGCTGCATCGCCGATAGAAGCACAAAGACGTAATGTCGATGGTGCGGCCAAAGACGCGGCAGTGAACCGGAGGCTTTTTTGTATTTTTGCCGGCCGGTGATGGAGGCAGGAAGAGGGACATTGCACAGAGACGTTAGAGACGAAGAATAGAATGCGGCTGCTCCGGTCTACAACCAACAGTCTTGTAAGAAGAACGCTCCCCGCATGCTTCTCGCCAAGGAATGGGTTTATGTTGCACTTAATGACGATAGCGATGACTGTGCACAGTGTGACGACCATATACCATGGTGGAGCGCAAAGAAGGGCTCTTTGAATGCATACGAATTCCTGACTGTTTGCTAGCTTGCTTGCTTGCATATCGTATCGTGGGCTCCATCATGATCCAAAGTCCATAAGTGCATGAGCACTGAGTGTTTCGTTGTGCAATGGTTACCGTCTCCCCCTTTGCGTCGTCCCTCGAATTCGGGGCTCTTTCTTGAGCTCATTGCATCAAGTACTATACACGAAGAAGTACAAGATTTTCTAAGCTAAGACTGTGGAACTTCTTTCGTATGGTTATGCTTATATGACCATGGGCCTTACATACAAATCGACAACGTGTGCCCTCCCCCGCACTTTGTCGTCGTCGTCGTCGTGGTCGTTCTTCGAAGACTCTTGCAAGTAACCCAGCCAACATTATGCTTAGGCAAACATGAAACATATATTTCATGGAAAAGCAAACGACACGACGACGACGACAGAAAAAAGAAGTTGCTAAACTGCATTCTCCGGCTCTGGATGGCTTTGCTTGCTTGCTTGCCTGCTGTTGAATGTTTTATGTTTGCAGCAGCCAGCACACAGAAATCGGTTCAAATGTTTGCAGGGACTATGTTATGCGGGGCACATGGTTCGCATGCACTCAAATCATGGGAAGAATGAACGAGAATGTAAAGAAAAAAATCTGCACATAAAAATCACACGAAGAAGTTGCTATAGTTGTGCTCGGTGGTGGTATGGCAAAATTCTTCGGGAGGTTTTTGTTATATGATGGTAAAACGATGCTGCTCTCAAATGCTGAAGAGTGTGTCGTGTTGAGAATGTTGTTGCGAAAATTGAACTCGATTGAGTGGAATTCGATGAGCGGGTCAAGAGGAAGGAGGTGGAGAGTGTAGCAAGCCAATGGACAAAGAAGTTCGTATTTGGTAACATAAATGGGATTGAGACAGTGTAATGCCTAAAAAAACGGGAAAGCTGGAACTTGAAGTAGCGTAATTAGAGTTAGGAGCGATCACTCTACCGCTACTCTATCATTGGGCTCTTTCTCTCTATCTCTCTGTATGCATTAATTGCACCCTATTCAGCCATCTCCTTGAGTTGATGTTGCTCTAAAATTCATGTCGTATTGCTCTACCAGTCAAATGTCTAGACCACAATAGCTCTAGTTATTTTATTATGCAACTCTAGCTGCTCATGCTCTAGCCAGACGACATGTAGAGACACGCGCTACTCTACCATTTCTCTCTCTACCTCTCTCTGTTTGCATTAATTGCACCCTATGCAGCCATCTCCTGAAGTTGATGCGACTCTACTAATGTTGCACTAAAATTCATGTCGTATTGCTCTACCAGTCAAATGTCTAGACCACGATAGCTGTAGTTATTCAACTAGGGAACTCTAGCTGCATAGCTCTAGCCAGACTACATATAGAGACACCTCGCTCTAGCTGTTATTATTTCTCTTTAGCGAATCCAGTCTACAGCCAAACGACGTTTAATAATTTTACCTGCTCTAGTAGTGTTACTCTAAAATTCTGATTCAATTGCTCTATCCAAAAGACATATTGAGACACGCGTTCTATCCGTATTTATTTTTCTTAAGCGAATCCACTCTATAACCAAAGTTCTCTTAGAGATTCATACGAGTGTTGCTCTAAAATTCTATTTGAATTGCTCTAGTCAAACGACTCGAAGAGACACCGCCCTCTAGCTATTTTTCTTTTTCTTTAGTGAATCCACTCTATGGCTCAAGGAGTGTGAGAGATTCCTGGTTTAGCTGCTCTACTATTCTTGCTCTAAAACTCTAATAGAATTGCTCTAGCAATCAAAAAGCTAGCCTGTATCTGTAACCTTAGTCAATAGAACAATATAACTGGCTGGCTGCATAACTCTAGCGAGACCACGCACAGCAACACCTCACTCTTGCTGCATTCGATAATGAGTCCACTCTAGTCATACGACTCTAGAGATTCTTTGCTCTAGTTGTACGCAAATCTGTAGAGCATCCACTCTAGGCATTTTTGTATAATTCAGATGCACTTCTACAGTCATACGCTCTGTTATTAGTTTGAACAGATGAGTAGAGTAAAGACTCTACAGAAGTCTAGACCCCAATCTAAATGCGTACGATACCATTCATACTTTTTAGAACTCGATTCATTGGGTATTTGGGACTGTCTAAATCAGCTCTAATCACGGCGAGATTCAATTTTAGAAGTTTCCAGTCGGCTAACATCATAGATTTGGCTCTAAAACGGATTGATTTTTCCGAAAAAAAAAAAACATTAGTTTCGGAAAATCGCTGATATGTCCCAAATATCCCAAAATTACTATCTTTCCCGGAACGCGCTCCTATTCATATGTTCTTGATCAAAACCAGCTTGAACCCCAACATTTCCGTTCGATTTTTCCATCTTTTACTTTAAATTACATTAATGCACCTTTGTGTGTGAAATCTGCTGAACCGATGTGCACCGCCAACACAAAGACCCCAGGTGAAATCATATCGTTATGGGGTCTCCGCGGCGTTTTCATTATTCTTCTAATTCCCCGTGGCTAAATGCATTTTCAATTGCAACGAGATACAACAAATTTGCACACTGCACAACAGTACGAACGGGAGGGATACAGTGTATTTTATGGAAAGCATTTTAGAAAGTTGGTCTCTGCTCTTCGACGCAACACATAAGGCTTGGGTTGTTGTTGGCCATTTTTTTATTATCTCGAATCACAAAACCCAACATACGCTTATCGTGTGTCGTTACACTCATTGCACGCAAACTTCCTGCCAAACATTAATACATATACTCATCATAGCGATAAAATGAAGTGATACCGAGTCCACTCATACTCATTTTAGCATTTAAAATAGTGAAAAACTGGTGGCTGAGGGCTGATTTTTGTTGGTTTGGAATTTTTCGGGGTTCTGGGAGTCTAAAACTGATTTTGCTTGTAAGAAAAATGTTTCGGAAATGTTTCAAAATGGACGGAAAAGACACTTGGTAGAACGCTGTAAAAATGAGTGGAAGAAATTTGAAAAAAAAAAAACCGACAGACCACCATATATAAAAAATTACCTAAGGCTCCCCTCACACGTGGATACTAAAGTCACGACGATCCAAAGGCTAACAGTTGACTGTTTTGTCACTTCCGAGTCACCTGACTCTTGGGTCCACGAGACTTCAGTATCGTCGTTTGCGTTAAGCCAAGGTGCGACTCACACAAATCGAAAAAAATGAACCTAAGGTTCTCCTCACACGTTGTTACTAAAGTCTTGATAACCCAAAGTCTAGGCGATTGTTTTAACACATCGAGTCACCTGCCTCTTAAGTTATCGAGACTCAAGTAATGCTATGTGAGGAGACCTAAGACGTAATTCACACAAGAGACCCTAAGGCACAACTCACACGAAGAGAATAACATTTCCACGAGTCCAAAGCCCTATCAGGGACATTCGTTTCCTGCTGTGAGTAGTAGCTCTCTACGTTACTATTTTCGCTGCATATTTGGACTCCGAAATTGTTCTAATTTGATTGTGTGTGTGAGTAAACCCAAGGCACAACTCTCACAAATCGAAAAAAAATTAACCTAAGGTTCTCCTCGCACGTTGTTACTAAAGTCTTGATGACCCAAAGTCTAGGCGATTGTTTTGTCACATCCAAGTCACCTGTCCCTTGGTTCGGCGAGATTCAATTATCGTTTTGTGTAAGAAGACCTAAGGCGCAATTCACACGGGAGACCCTAAGGCAGAAATCACACGGAGAGACTAACATTTCCGCGAGCCCAAAGCCCTGTCGGGGACATTTGTTTCCTTGCGTGCGTAGTACTGCTCTATGTTACTATTACACTGCATATTTGGACGCCGAAATTGTTCTAATTTGATTGGACTAAAAACTTCTTGACGCAATTACACATTTTCAATTTAGTTTTAATCGTATTGTGCGGGTAATTTACATTATAGGGAACCGAATCACTTCCACACAATTTTTCTTTTCTCTTCATATTTTCGGGGTACCTTTTAATTGCCTCGGCCATTTTTGTGGCTTATGGTCTTTTCTAATCTCTTTTTGTGTGTGCTTTATCGGATTGGATTAGAAGAGAAATATTTGTACATACGAATAAATATTCATCTCGAACTTACATCACCATCGAAATCATTTTTTTCTCTGTAAATCCCCCATAATTATATGTTTAAAGCCCTTGGCCTGCGAAGCTTATTATGATGAATTATCCAATTGGATGTGATGCCCATATTGCGGCGTACGACGCAATTGGACGCGGAAGAGTCATGGGAACCGACGATTTCTTTCCTGCAATTGTTCCTAATAATAATGATGGCTGCGTGCACTTGTTCCCATAATCTCACATAGGCCTCAACTCGAAACTATGTATGCAGCAAGTGAAGCCAATAATGGAATGCCAAAATCGATTTACTGGCGCTTACGACTGAGAAGTACAATTTTTCATGGTTCCGTTCATTTTTTTTTTATTTCTCACATTTGAAAAAAAAAAATAACTATGAAAAAACTCGCCTATGTGTGATTAGAAAATGGGAAAATCTCCCAAAGAATGCGTGAGAAGCAAAAAAAAAGACCCAGGCCGATCTCGGTATCGAATAACACACAGAAAGCACAGCACAGTCATGATGGGTTTATGCATAAACCTCTCTGGGTATCTGTGTATGGTGTGTGAAGAAAATTCGACTCTAGATTCCAAGAAATATGTGTGGGAATGGAAAATGCATTGAGAGTATACCGCGTTTGAAGATAAAGGAAAAATATATAAATCAGATACCCACATAGGAACGTTTGACTCTGTTCGGGCTATGGGAAAAGTCGAGCACCAGAGAGCCCGTGAGAGGATAACGGGGGTGTGTCGTGTTGAATAAGGGTTGTTGTTGTTGTTGTAGCGATTCAGGAGATTTTTTTTTCTCTTGAATCGAAGGGGGTCTTGGCAGCTCTTGGCCGTTTTTAGCAACGGGTAGCTCCGGGACGATTTACATCGAAGAACGGGCTGCCGTAGGAGCATTTTACGGACAACACAAACATCCATGGGTCACAGTGGGATTCGAACCCACGCACCGGCAACTCAGAGATAGACATCTCTGCCACTGAGCTACCGAATGCCCCTTGAATAAGGGTCAATCGCATACGCAGACATGAAATAAATGAATGGATCAGACTCTGGTTTTAAGAGTTTCGTGGGAAGGAATTCGAAAAATGTCGGGTTTAATCTCACGGTTTTTGAGCCGATCTCGGCTCTCTCACTTTTGGTCCAATTTCGGTGGTTATTCATAGTAGGTCAAATGAATGATCTAAACCTTCAAAAAACACAAAAACTGAATGGATCAAACTCTGGTTTTAAGATCGTTTTGGAAAGAAATTCGACAAATTTCGAGTCTGATCTCAGGGTTTTTGAGCCGATGTCGGCTGTCGCATTTCTGGTCCAATGCCGGTGGTTATTGATGGGAGGTCAAATGAATGATCTAAATCTTCAAAAACTCATTTTCTCACTCATTTCATAATCAGCATTTTGGAATTTAATTTACACTTTTAAATTAGGTGATTGCCTGTCGAGGAGATGATCACAAAGTGGGCAAACCTGTGTATTGTATCGACCCAGGCTAAAAATCGTTTAAATATACAAAGACAATCTAAATTCAACGTAACTGCAGTCACTAATTGTTTTATAAAATTTTGGACGGTGTTTTCAGTTTACAATAATTATTGTCTGTTAGAAATCGGTGGATTTTCTGTAGACATTGTCCCAGAGACAAATATCGTTGAACTTTGCCCGAATCTATACGTTGTCGATTTAAGTTCAATGAAAATGCTGTCACGAATTGTGTTATTAAATGTTCGCCGGTATTTGAATTTTTGGACGATATTTGCGTTTTTCAATTGTCTCTAAAAAGTCGCTGCATTAACTATAGACATTGTCTTAAAGACAAAAGTCTGTGGACTCTGTATATGAGCGTGAATCTACTTTTTCTACGGTCATAAGATTCTGTTAGAGCTTTGTTTTATTCATAGAATTGTATTTGCTGGCATAGTTCAGCATTGGATTTTTTTTTTGGAAATCTCCAAGTGCCTAAAAACGCTTTCCGGGGATTCTTCTTCTTCTTCTTTATGGAACGATAGCCCGACGTCGGGCCTTGGCCGCCTGGATTGAAGACCTCCAATTGTCGCGGTCACGCGAACTTGTCCTCCAGTTCCGAAAGCCTAGCATCTGGTGGGCGTCCTCACATACAGAATGCTCCCATCGGGCTCTCGGTCGTCCACGCAATCTGGCTCCGTCCACTCGTTGCGCCTTATTCACCTTTTTGGGCATGCGATCGTCGTTCATCCTTTGTACATGTCCCGCCCATTGCAGTAGCTGCAATTTCACAATCTTCGACACCTGTAGCTCATCATACAGCTGATACAACTCAAGGTTGTACCGGATGCGCCACTCACCTCGTTCACGAACGGCCCCGAAGATTCTTCGGAGAACCTTTCGCTCGAATGTGTCCATTAGGTGTTCAGAGTTTTGGGTTAGGGTCCATGCCTCGCAGCCATAGCATAGCACAGGTCGGATTAAGGTTGTAGTCCTTTTTTTTGGGTCTTCCGTGTGTCGTTGCGGTACAAAGAAGCAGCAGAACAGATTTAGAGAATGTCAAAACTTTTTTCGAGGAGTTTCGTCCAAATAACGGCCCCTCCGCTTCTTTCAAATTTCAGAATATAAGCCCCTGCTCAAAAAAAAATGTGGCCCGCCTCTGATCAGCTTTTAGGCCCTTTTCTTCTTTCAATTCTCTTCTCATCTTCTTCTAACCAACTTCAACACTGCGCACTATACTATACAATTTCCCTCTCACACTTGATGTGTTGTTATGCTAAAAGGCAGCAACACTATACTCGACCAACTAAACAAAATATCGTCACGATGACGATTTCTCAACAATTATAATGCTAAATATTATGAATATACCTCTCCACCACTTGCCAGATGGAGGCTGCCATATCCGCCGTGTATTTAGTATTGTTGTGTATTCAGAGCAAATTGTTGCTTCGACAAAACTGCTTGGTGTGCTTTTTTGCACAAATACTTCTTTTACTGAAATGAGCTCAGCACCAGAGGAGAGGCAAAACGGAATGGATGGTTGGATGGGTTGATGATGGCATGGATGGTGATGATGTAAATGCTGTATACTCTAGCTCTGCTCTGCACTCGGCAGAACCGAAACCGATTCAAGGCAAGTTGTTGTTTTCTAAGAAACTATACATACATTATACCACCGAGCGATGAGGAAAGAAACCCAAAAATAGTCGAGGTGAAACCTATACCCCCAACCAACCATCGTAACGCAGAATGACGATGATTTGCTCACGTTTCGAACGAGTGATTTTAACACTATTCGTGCGGATTGAGTTAAATTTGAAGAGGCACATTTTTATGATTTTTAGGTCGAATGTTGTCCAGAGGTTTTCTTGTGGATGACTTTGACGAGTAACCCGATTTAGTTGCTAATCCAGCAATGAGGTGGTAAGGATCACACGTTTAAACTTTTTCAATAAATAATGTTTTGGAGAGCATACCAATATATGCAGAAAATAAATTTGGGACGTTTCGGCTTTCATTGGAGTCACAGGTTTTCCTAATTTCTTAGCCGACTTAGTTGGTGAAAGTCTTTGTTCGACTAAGATCTGCCTTTCTCTCTGATATTTTTCGCTTCTGTGGCAGCTGGTTCTAATTACTGCAACTACTCGAACTTTAATTTGCTCGTCCAAAAACTGTCAAAATCGTTTTCAAGAGATTGATGACACCGGAACGGTTTTGGCAGTGCAAATTAAAGCTCCGATTGTTCCTTCGCATAGCAACAATTTCTGTTTTTGCAAACTTGTTCAATTAAATTTGTCTCTTTTACGACACCCTACATTAAAGTGGGTAATTAAACACGTCATCGCCGGAAATGTCTGTTGTATGTTGTTCTGCAAGAGAGACTCCCAAAATCTCCAAACATGTCGCAACAAAACAACAAGAAAATCGTGAGAAAACAACCACAACAACACGAAGGCCATCATTCAAAGTACGTACACATATCCAAAACACATTCAACACTCGAAAAAATTTGCATACAATATTCAGGTGTCTGAAATGAAGTCATAATCTCCATACTAATACCTGAGAATATTCATTTTGGTTTTGTGTTCACCTTGTTTGCCACCATGTTTTCTTATTGTCATGTTGATTTGAATTTAATTTAGTTTTGTTCGAATGTACGCATTTAGTAGGGCATTTCATGCGTGTCCTTTCGCGCGCTCTCTCTCTATTTCATTCTTTATTTCTGGTTCGCTCCGCTGGGTTTTGTTCTGCGGAACTGAATAAACTCAGCTCAAAACATTTTTTTTGTTGCTCTTCTTTTCTTCTTTCTTTTAATTGTTTGTCGTGAGAATATACCGAAAACAAGACAATTCCATGAATGAATTGAATCCACTTAAGAATTGCGTCGTATGACTTATTTTTTTTTTCAGGACACGTCCTTTTGTTACTTGATGGTTCCTTGTCTACATATACAACGAAGGAAGGGAAATGCTTTTCTATTTTCTTGGACTAGTGCGTTGTTTTCTCCTGTATTTCCTTTGTAACTGGTTCAAGGATGTGTTCCGATATCGGGCGAAAAATAGGGTGATTGAATTGTTGAAGTGAGGTCAGACTATTTTTGTTGTTGTGTGTACCTATCTATGTTCAGTTTTGACCTCCGGAATTTTTTGCGCAGCAATTTCGTTGTTTATTTTCCGCGGAATTATATTTGCAATGCGTCTTTTGATTGGACAATATCAATAAAAAAATTATTGTTGTGTTATCGAGCTCTTTTTTCTATGATCTACTTGCGAAAGATTGATATTGTCGCAGTGAGGACATTTTAAAGACGAAGAAAAAGTGCAATCAATTTTCTTTTTAGCACATCGATCAATACGATATGAAATCAATAAAATTTATTAAGAAATAAAATTAATTTTGGTTGGTTTTTTGTAAACAAGCGAGCACGCAGTTGATGCAGATCGTTTTTACAGCGTTTGAGTTTACGTACCGAAGCAACTCATGCACTTACAAAGCATTTGTAGCAGCCCTTTCGACACGCGCCGTTGCTTCAGTCAACATCAGGCGAGCATGCGCACCGTAAATGTCGGATTTCTGGTATAAAAGCTAGAAAACCAAAATTGACAAAAATGAGTCTTTCTTATAGCTAACATTAAAAAGAAACTATTTGCAATCTAATCTGTATGGATTTTTTGATTTTACCAAATTATTTTATCACATGACAATAAAAAAGACAGCCCTTTCGACACGCGCCGTTGCTTCAGTCAACATCAGGCGAGCATGATCACCGCAAACGTCGGATTTCTGACGTCAAAGCTAGAAAACGAAAATTGACAAAAAAGAGTCTTTCTCAGAGCCAACATTAAAAAGAAACTATTTCCAATCTAATCTGTATGGCTTTCTTGATTTTACAAAACTATTTTATCACATGATAATTGAAAATGTAGCCCTTTCAACATGCGCCATTGCTCCATTCGACATCAAGCGAACATGCTCAACGCAAATGTCGAATTTCTGACTTCAACGCTAAAAAACCTACATTGACGCAAAAGAGTCTTTCTTAGAACCAACATTAAAAAAATAATTATTTCAAATCTAATCTGATCGGCTTTCTGGATTTCTCTGAATTATTTTATCACACGACAATAAAAAATGCAATTTTATTGTTTCGTTGCAAATTTTCTTATCAATTTTCACTGCACAATAATTTATTATTATTGTGAAGGTGAAGTTGCATTCAATCATAACGCACACACAGCATGACCTCACAAATTTCAAAATGATTTCAGCTTTAAGGATTGATTTTTTCCCATTAATTACTATAGATATCATTCTGACAGACAGGTGTGACGAAAAAAACAACTTTAAAGACGTCAGCGTAAGCGTTGTTATCACTTCTGCGAACAATTATCTATATATTTAGTATTATCAGAGAAGAATGATAAGGGAAAAAAGAGCCTCTTTAAGTTCTCAAGTCTACAGACTAACTATACAGCTATAAAGCTCTTTGTCAATATGTGCAGTACAATAATTAAATAGATTGCAACTTGAGCCAATATTAAGATATTAACACACCGCTGCAATGTGTGACATCTTAATCTATTTGATTATATGCTATTTGTTTCACTTCTTCTAAAGATAAAAGCGTGTGGGACAAAAAAAGGGAGTAAAAATCCGAAAAAAAGGATCATAAAATATTCCAAGAAACGCTTATCTATGAGTGCCAATATACTTACTTGCAATCACGACTGACTTAATCTCCCCAAGTTCTGCAATCAACAATTATTTGAAATACATACCTATTTGCACTTGTCTAGCTTTGCGATTTTCATGTAGGACAACAACAGCCTTCTACTTTTTCAATAAATTTATTGAGCTATAAAATTGGCTAAAAGAAAGCATGTACTTGCACCTTCATGATTCAGACGCAATTGCAATATTCTTGGAACTCGGATATAATTCCGTTGTTGCTCAACCTTTTTTTTTGTGATAGGCTGTAAATATTTGTATTATTATTGATCTGTTTTATGTTTCGGCCAAGGCAATATTAAATTGGATGATCCGATAAAATGCAATATTATTGTCCCAGTGACCTGGATGATGACAATGGTGGCGGTGCACACAGATAACAATAATCTCTATAAAAGCCAGACGGGTGAAGGATTGCTGCAAATCGAGTTCAATGTCCTCCTTAGCTCCTAAATGATTTATCCGTGGATATAGACTGAGTTATCGCAAAGATTGATATAATCACATAGTTTAGTTGTAATTCCATCGATAATAAAGAACTGGTGCGGACAGTCCAACATCGGACTAAGGCCGCAGATATGTTATTGACATACATTTTTCCAAGATCTTAAATATTTTTTTGTTTGTCAGGTGTTGAGATCAACAGCACGCTCGGCATTATGATTTATCCCCCTCAATGAGTACTGGTTTAACATCTATCTGAGATCATAGTCCGTCACATGGGTCGTGACTTCGAAAAACGCTATAACTGAATTCGTTCACGGTGAGACTCGAACCTACGATGCTGTGCACCGAAGGTGTGCTCACTCACTAACTATACTACATCAGCCAGAGCACGCGAGTTTCAGTCCCACTGATTCCAGCCATATGTTGATGGTCAATCTTCCTCAATATTTTTAACGACTGATGTACCGTTATATTAAGAAAGTATATAACGGTACATTTTGTTTTGTTTAGAGAGTTTGGAGGGGAATCTTGCATGGATACTCTACGCCTGTAGTACTCGCAGACTTATAGTAAGATTCTTACTGACTACCCCCAAAGCACCTGCTGTGGGTTCCTGTGGAATTACCTTTCGGTCTTATTTCGCAGGGACGGCTGTGTTTAATTAACCATATCCACCGTTTGCTGCGACTTACACCTGGCTTGCTCCTTACGGAACTCCTTGTGAATTTTACAGACCGCTCTGCTGACTGCTTCCCAGTTCTCGTTGGATTGCAACATTAAACCTACCAAGTTGCCGGGAACAACATAAGTTGCCCAGATCCAACGCGAGTCGGCCCCGAGTCGTTGCAAACCGTGGGCAGTTGAAAAGGACGTGTCTCGCGTCTTTCATTACTCTCTTCCAGCTGGGACACTGACGAATCGTCAAGTTTGAAACGAAGTACTATCGTAAGATATTGGGTAAGGTACTGATTCCAATTTCGCTATACCGGGTATTAAGGTACGTTGTGCTCGACGCGGCCGCATGACAGGGACTCGCTCATTCCATATAAAAACTCGTTTCTCTCTCATTTTAAAAACGAGTTTTTATATTGAATGAGCGAGTCGCTGTCGTGCAGTCGTGTCGAGGAAAATGTACCATTAGAGTGTGTATCCATCGACCAGTCGAAGCTTCATCCCATCTGAAGTGCCAGTTTCTCAGAGACTCCAGTCTCTCGAGACCTCTCCTAACTACCGGATAGTCAAGTTAGTCTCGTCCACGAGTAACTTCATTGGCATCATTCCAGCTGCGAAGTAGTGTGATACGCACAGTATACTCTTAGTGCGCACCTTCTATAAACCGATTTAATGGAATTAGCATAACAGGCATACTGTAGGGCACCGGCAATAAAAGTCTTCTACTGGCCATATGAACCGCAATATTTGGTATAATTCTCGATAGAGACGGTGTTACGGTCGCTACCTTCTCGCATACTTATTACAAGTGCTCCCCGAAACTCGATGATATGGAGTCAATCATAACACCCAAGAACCGGGTATTAGACTGTGTATCCATCGACCAGTCGAGCGAAGCTTCATCCCATCTGAACTGCCACTTTCTCAGGGACTTCGGTCTCTCGAGACCTCTCCTAACTACCGAATAGTCAATACTTCCACGAGTTAGTCTCGTGGCGACGCTTACAATAATATGAATGTTACAACCCTAGACAATAAAAGAGTTGTAGTGGCCCTAGGATCCCCTATATTTAGCATAATTCTAGATAGAGACGGTGTTACGGTCGCTGCCTTCTCGCATACTTATTACAAGTGCTCCCCGAAACTCGATATGGAGTCAATCATAACACCCAAGAACCTAACGGGAGACTTAGATGTTATGACTGTTCTACTAATTATGATTTTGTGGGGGAGGGAGCTTCCCTTTTATGCTCCGCGAGTTCAAGTCCCACTGATTTTCGAGCCCTAGTTTGATGGTTGCTATCGCTTCACTAGCGGACAGTTCGACAATCCCCGGGTCCTTGGCAATAGTGTCCACCGCAATGTCATCCGCGAATCCAACCACTGTCATTCCCTTAGACAGGCAGAGTTTTACAATTGAGTTGTACATTATATTCCACAGAAAAGGACCAAGCACGGATCCCTGTAGAACTCCCGCGGTTACCGTGTACTCCTTTCCTTATTGTAGTTTGCGACACGAGAGGTACCGGCAAGATAATCGGGCACACCCATATTCTGCAACGCGGCGTAGATGCACCCCCAGTTCGTCGAGTTAAATGCGTTTCTCACATCCAACAAGACCTTACCACAACATACGCCTTTGCGGAGAGAGTCGGTTGCTAAGTTTGTTACTAGTGTGACAGCGTCTACTGTTGAACTTGCTCTTGAAAGCCATACTATCGGATAGTTTTCCTCCTTCTTGGACTACCGTATAACGGTACATTGGAAGTTCCTAACACCTAGTTTTCGCGCCAGGCACGCTTCGTTGAGTAAAAAAAGGCGGCATTTCACTGTTGAAACAATGTTGTTACGTTGGAAAAATACGCAAACTAATGAAAAATTTATTTGAATTTGATGAAATTATAACGGTAAATTATTCTATTTGAAAGAACGTTGTATAGCTAGCTCTTGCGATTTTTTAAATAAAAAAAATTCCGTGAAATCGGGAAGAATTTTAAAAAGGAGAATTTCGTCTTCGTTGTTGCAGTTCTACTAAAAAAAATGCTATCCGAAATCTATGCTATGAAACGTTGTTTTAAAATTGTTAAAAAAAAAAAACAAAGAACCTTTATACCCTTGTCCATGGGCGTGCGTGTGTCTGTATTTATCGAAGATGCATTCTCTCTTCACTTTGCTTTCCTTCCCGAAACAACGCATAAGCTAAACTTGACAACCAAATTACCATTATTTTTCCCCTTTCTCTATCATTTGCATGGGCGTCACATTCTTTTTTAATATGGGGGGCAGACTTACTTTTGGGTGTACATATATCATTAAATTTTCAGAAAACTCATTATTTCTCAGTATTTATAGTAGATAATCTCGCAGCAAGATTTTAACACTCATACTTGGTACGAAAATTCCATTTAAATTTTCGCATTCAATTCCTCCGCGACATTAGAAAATGTCGACGCCTTTGGTGTGTGAATTTGAGAATGTAAAGGTGATACATACTTTTCAGTCATCAGTCGCAGTCATTTTCTGACAGATTTTCATTCAATCAATTTTGTTTCTCCAGCCTAATAATGCAACGATACAACTGGGGACATCCATTGATATGACCATCTTTGTAGAGGTCTCAGTCGAAACGTGGTAATACCAATTCATGCGACAGTCAATCGAGCTTTCTTCCAGTGATTGGTTGGGATTAACCCTCTGATTGTCAACACTGCAAAACGGAAAATCATTACCATGCACATTATTTGAGTAACCAATAACTGAGCTTTGTCTGCCATTTTTTAAATTCCAATGCAGTCAATGCGGTTTTGAAGTTTTATTTCACACTCGAGACGCTTGAAATTCGACCTTCACGACCGACAATAAATGTTTTTATTCTAATTACATATTATTGGCGCTGACTAATCGCACATTCTTTCGTCAATAATGCAACATCCCACGGCAAGTCAGTTTTTTTTATTTCTACATTTTCTCATACTGTCAATTGCTACTAAACTGATCGGAGAGGAATTTTTCTTTGAATTTATTCATATGTTTATTATTAATATAGAAAAAGACACGTTCTTGGCTGGCCATTGAGAAGCTTTTTTCTTCATTCGATCACTTTGTATGGCTAAGTGTAGCGTAACGTCTTGCACTTTGCACTCTCGATCGCATCCAGAAAATATGGTGAAGCTTCTAAAGTGCTCATTTGTTCTGAGGATTGATTCACAATGACGGCAACAAACATCCATATGCTGTGTGGCTTTCACAGAAAAAATTAAGCTAATGTCGTTATGTAGGTGGGAAACGATCAGTGATCGCTTTGTCGCTGCATCATGCTAGAATGGCCAGGGCTCGTCAACCTTCTCCTCCGTCTTCTTCTGCTTCTCAGAGTATCGAATAAATTAGTATAAGAAATTTCTTGGCATTTATGCGTATTTTGTTCGCTAAGGGGGAGATATTCTCTTTCAATTTTTATAATTGCTTTACTTGTCGGAAAGGTCATTTATCATCATCAGCGGAGTAAGGTATAGGTTTACTGTGTGTGGGCTGATTGTGGAGGAGAAAAACACGAAGAAGCTTACCTCAGTTTATATCGTAACTATAGCCTATTCTGATGATATAGTGTTGTTCTGCACTTTCAGATTCAATTTATGATCTTGCTGATCGATAGTTAATTGTAGTGTGTATGTAGAAAAATAAGAAATAACATTGCACTTCCTGGAATGGTTGTGAATGCATTTAATTATGCATACATTATGCCAGAGGTGGTTGGGTTTGCAATACATATAGAAATTGTAGTCTGACGACCTTTGAGTCACAGAGTTATGAATGTTATGTGGTTGATCTTTGAATGACAGCGGATCGTCATAATCTTTGAATACATATTTTTATGATTTCTAGAGTCCAAAGGTCGATATAGATCGCCAAGTTTTCTTCTGTTGTTTATGCAGACACACTCAATGGATGTGATGCGGAAAGCACCAAGAATTACCAACTAAATAGAATGGCCATCAAGCTGTCAACTCATTCAAACTGATTTATTTGTTCTGAAAAAGCGGGGGTCCCTACCTGTCAAGCGTTATTCTAAAGTTATTACGAAGTAAAGTGAGGAAAAATTGTGACTGAAGGATCCGTAGGAAATGTATCTATACAGGGTGTCCCGCAGCTGGTTAGCCATAGACATAGACCATCCTCTACACACAGGATGTTTTAGGAAAAATGTCACCAAAATTATTTCTCTAGCTTTTACCGTTACGGAGTAATCGCATTTTTTGTTGTGATTCTTGTCAAAAAACACGACTTCTTATATGCCGTTCGAAAGCTTAGGAAATGGGTCTACTTTGCAGATTTGCCACTTCAATGTACCGTTACGAAATTCGGGTTTAATTTTGACATTAAAAGTTGAAATTTAAATATCTGCAAAATTCAAAACATCGTATCTCGAAGATACGAAACTCTTCGCATCGTTCGATATGTCCTCTTATTGGAAATTTTGTGTACTTTCAGAAGAATATGATAAACATCGATTTGGGTAAACTGGAAGCTAGAAAATAGGAGTTTTTCGAAAAAAAAGTCGTGTTTTTTTTACAAGAATCATAAAAAATGCGATTACTCCGTAACGGTAAAAGCTAGAGTTATGATTTTAGTGACATTTTTCCTAAAACATCCTGTAGAGTCTGCCATAGGTCTATGGCTAACCAGCTTCGGGACACCCTATATAATACAATAAATTGTCATATCGCAGTTTCAGTGCGAAACAAAACTAGACAAAACTGCCAGATCCAGTCTTATACGAAAAATTGGAGCATTAGTCGCTTCTATAGGCCTCTCCTTTAGTTCTTTACTCAATGGGATAGGATATATGTATAGCTGATGATGGTATATACAATTTGAAATACGGCTTCTATGAAACGTAAACTGAGTTTGGTCATGATTCGGTCCACGCCTTTGTCAATGGTTAGGTTTTGATTTCCATTCAAATTTGGCAGGACATGTTCTGTAAAGGAATGTCAGGTATACGATTTTAATGGAAAGTTTGGTTATGCTCTTCTGTTCGCATCCAGATGATAGCAGAAGAGTGTGAATAGTGGTGATACAACGGCAAAACTCGGGTCATCAAACTAAACTATGGCTGTCATCCCAGTAAATTGGGCTCTGTTGGTTAGTCAAAGTCAAGGAAGTAGGGTAAAAAATGTGATTAGGGGCCTCATTTGTATTCAGTTGTACTTACTTTTACTCATTTGATTTTTTAAAGAACATTGCAGTGGCGTAAATATTATAGGGGGTTAGCGTAATTTAAGATTAGTTAGTGTTGATTTGCACGTGCAATTAAAGGGATTCAAAAATCATAACTAATTAATATATACCGAATTATATAATTAATTAAAAATAAGAGTTGCGCATAGTCGTGAATAATAGTTAAATTCATACTCAAACGCCACTATCACCAGGCAAAAGGGTCGAGCTATCTCCTCAATGGACTATAGTAGCTCCTGATGAGTAGGTCCATCGGGTGACGAAACCCGAATTGCAGCCTTAATTGGTGAACATTTTAAAGGGAACCATATGGTACGTAGAATATTAATATGATGCCAATGGCTTCCCAAATTCCCTCTTCCAAAAAATTTCCACGTCACTGCGTGTGAGAATAAGATAGCAAATGGTCACACGAATTTAGGCTTTTGATCCATGTCGCATAACGCATTTTAGAAAATAAATTCTCTTCTTAAAATTTCGATATCGCTTTTGTTATCATAACTAGATGACAGCCAAGCCCCCTTTTCAAAATTTAATTACGCAATAATCCCTATCATAATACATATAGTACACATTCGTCAGATCAGAATCAATTGACTAAAATTCCATTGAGAAACTACACATACGTATGCATAGTGCATACTACGAAAAATTACAACAAAAAACCAAGGTCTACATACAACAAATTGTTGTTGTTTACTCAATAATGCATTTTTTTTTTCTCAATAAAATAATCTTAATCTCAAGTCGCACCGAATAGATATACGCAGATATAAGGTGTGTTTTTTTGGTTATCCCGTGCAGGTTTGGGTAACGAAACTCCATATAAAAAAAATGACAGCTGACGCACCTGTCATTTTTTTTATATGGAGTTTCGTTACCCAAACCTGCACGGGATAACCAAAAAAACACACCTATAGTTGTGTTATTTTCTGTGATACCTATCTTGAGATATTGTTCGGTACACGTAAACAGGAAAGACAATTTTAGTTTTTTCTTCGTTTTGTGAATGGTAACGCCTGGTACGTTAAAGAATACCCTTTAAGCGCCCAAGAGACACATGAGCGGAAAACGTGTGATCCACGACACGCAGGAAGTAGAGAAATTTGATCGACCCATAGGTCTCTGGAGGAAAGATCAAGAGGGCCACGCAAGGGAAAGAAGAGACGAGAGGGGTCTTAGAATTAACGTAAACCTTTTTCCTTTTTCAATTTTTTCTTCAATGAAACGGAACGGAAGTTGGGATATAGTGTAATGATTACAACGTGCCACATCGTATTGTTGTTTTCGGATTTTCCAAACACGTGCAATTTATTGTTCGACATAAATGTGTGTACTACACTGAGTACAGCTGACGATAGCTATGGATTAGGAGGATTTCTAGGTACATCATCATATGTGTGTGTAGTTTTATCATTCTTATGAATGAAAAAGCATGTAGACATATTGAGGATTGAATGACTCAACAGCAGGGTTCAGGCTTCTTAGAATTTAGACGATTAGGCCATGCGCTAATTTTAGCCAGAGCCATAATTAAGTTGGAAGGTCAAGTGAAATAAGAGGCGTTATCGCCTGATTTTATGATGATTGGCATTGGCATAATTTATATTAAGGATTTTTTGCTTCAGGTGAATTGAATCATGGAATGTTTGAAAGGAAGATTCTACGTAATAAATGGAAATACAAAGCCAGCAAAATGTTAAAACAACATTTTGCAGATTAAGACTCTCTGTTGGCGGGACAAGGCTTATGTCTTATACAGTTTCAAGCAATTTGTTGGAATTTAAGGACAATAGGGAGTTTTACCCAGTCGTACAAATTACGAATTTCTAAAGGAAATATTCGCATGTGTATCGTACATAGTAAATGTACCATCATTGTGTATGTAGTATGTACCAAGTAAGCGTAGGTTCTTTTACGTACTTTAACCAGTCTATAGTCGGGTGAGATCGCGGTTGTCAGTTGAAAATTGTCGTATCCTTTTTTTTTGTGTACGGTACACTCGTGATTTCATATAGTGAATTACGAAGACGTAAAGTATAGTGTGTACGACTTACTAAAATTCTCTATTTATAGAAAAAATGAACACATAACGTGAAAAGCCGAAAAGGACGATTCGTCCATTAATTCGATCGCTGGTCTCTGTGACCTGACTGGTGTGTCTGAATAAATAGTATACGAAAAAAATGTATGTTGTGTCTGTATCGATCCTAACACTACCTCAAGATGATTCTCCAGAGGGGTTCATCTTTCAAAATCAGTGGGTTATAAACAGCCACTGAACAAACCCTCAGTCCAATGCCTGGCTTCTTTTAGAATGCATGCTACAAGTCACGTCTACTTTTCATGAAAACCGATTGAAAAATAATCTGCTGCCTACGGACTTCTTTTGATGCATTTTTTCTTCAGGCCCTATACAAGACACGATAAATGGAATGGAACAATCACTAAAAAAAATTTAATTACCATTGCGTGACATCTACAGCGTGTATAGAGTGAAAGCGTTGTCACAATTTTAACGACTACTGCATGAAAACAACATTAAGCGCAGCTAGCTTCCTCTATTTCCGGACGTGCATTAATAGTGCGACGGAAATGGATGTCACGACAAAATAGAAATACTCCAGAACTATGTATAGCTATAAGTTGATGTTAATGCCACATGGAGATTAGGAAGGCATTCTTGTATAAACGACAAGAGTGGTAAATACGTTACAAATAGGTTATAGAACAGTCCGAACCAAAATCATACTAAAATCTAGGAATATGTTTTTTAGTTTTAAATGAACTTAGAAAAAAATGGCAGTCCGATTACCATTTAAGGAAGCTGCGGTCTTTTAAAATTGGCCCATACGTTGAGTAAAGTGACCAGATGGCTGTGGTAAAAAAGGTGGGCGCAATATGCCTTTCTCCTGCACTTGCGGATGCAATTCAGCAAAACGCATCGATTTTTGGGTGATTGATTACACTGTATTCAAGGTAGAATTTTACATCGAAAACTCGTTGAATTTTACACCTTTTTTCTCGCAAAATAAACAGTAAACGTTTATTTTTAAACAAAATTTCTGGTAAACCCACAAAATAGTGTAATATTACACAGATTTTTTAATATTACTTTATTTTGGTGTAATTTTACACCACATTTGGTGTGAAGATGTGTCGTTACTTTATTTTTGTGTAACTTTACAAAAAAATTACACCTACATTTGTGTAAAACTGAGTGTGTTACAATACTTTTGTGCATTATTGCATTTTCCTGTATCTCACAAGTGCCTTGCTTTTTTGCTCTTGAACCGAAGGGGGTGTGGCAGATCTCCAGGACGATTTACATCGAAGAACCTGCCGTAAATATTATTAATTGGATGTAAATTTACATATTTGCCGGTGTAAATTTACATTTTTCCTAGTGCAAATTTGGTTATTTCTGATTTAAATTTACATAAGTCTAAGAGTAAGTTTACTTATTTATGTGGGTAAATTTACTTATTACCGTTTGTGGATTTACACCAATTTTGTAGTAAATATTTACACCGTAAAGCGTAAAATTACTCTCGTTCATATCGGCGTGTAAATTTACTACTATAATAGAAGGAAAAAAAGTTTCCTCCTATTATTGGAGTAAATTTTTTTCGAGTGTAGTTTTGCTGATCAACAAAGCAAAAGGTGCCTAAATGGATGGTACCCAGCAGTTTTATTGGTTAACTTTACAGTAAAACTGTTCAGAAAGTAGGAGCAACTTATGGGACACTCTGTTTTCTTAAACCACAAATCTCGGCAGAACACTTAGCCTGAAAATGAATTGCTGTGGAGACCACCATTACTTTTTCCTCTTTCCCTCAGATTATGAATTCCGTAATATCACGATTCTGGGAAAATTGTAAAGTTAAATATTTTTGACCGCGTTGACCTCAACGTTTCACCTACATAGCCACATCTTTTGTGCTCCCCATTTTCTTCATTTGTGCATCCAGAAGCTACAACCGCTCAAAAAAACCAACCAAGAACAAAATAAAACACAAAGGTGATACAAAATGCAAACGCGCCCCGATGAATAGCATGTTACGGGGCACATTTTGCTGAAATGTACGAAGTCTTGGGATGTGTCGGTATTCCTGTTACGGTGACTAGGAATGGATTACAAACCTGTAACCGTTACTACCAGTTCCTGAAAAATAAAAATACCGGTTCCCGGGTACTCGTGATCATAATACACAAGCAGGAAAATTTTATCTTAATATTCACACCTTGTATAAATCGCCACCTTACTATAACCATAACTACGATTTCACATCCAAACAAATCCCGCCTACATTGGTTCTAACCAAAACCACATCTAAGTCCTCATACCAGTAGCCACACGTACTAACTTACTATAACCATTGGCCACACGTACTCACTTACTTTAACCATAGAATGACAAATAAACTGCGATTTTTCGTTCAAAAACATCACCCCTACAATCTATACCAACCAAAACTAATTCGACCCCCAAGATACAATACGCCTTTTAAACATTACACACAACGTATGTACATAATGTTCATTCTTTCCAAACACAGCCAAAAACTCCGACTTCAGTTACTGTCCCATATGGACTTGTACTCATTTGCTGTATCGGTATAGGCATAGGATCTGCTACAGTCACTGGTTAGAGACTTGTACTCATTTGCTGTATAGATATCGGTATAGGATCTGCTACAGTCACTGGTAAACCCTTGTACTCATTTGCTGTATCGGTATAGGCATAGGATCTGCTTCAGTCACTGGTTAGAGACTTGTACTCATTTGCTGTATAGATATCGGTATAGGATCTGCTACAGTCACTGGTAGACCCTTTTACTCATTTGCTGTATCGGTATAGGCATAGGATCTGCTACAGTCACTGGTAGACCCTTGTACTCATTTGCTGTATCGGTATAGGCATAGGATCTGCTTCAGTCACTGATAGAGACTTGTACTCATTTACTATATCGGTTCCTAGGATCTATTTCAGTCACCGGTAGAGACTTGTACTCATTTGCTGTGTCGGTGTGTGTATGATCTGTTTCAGTCATCGATAGAGACTTGTACTAAGGCTTGAAATATAATACCGGCAGCAATGCATGGCTGACAAATATGCTGAACAGCAAAAATGCTGAACAGCATATAAAATGCACTGTGCTTGACATTTCGCGCTGCTGCTGTTGCGGCGTCTATTCTATTTCCAGCCTACTGTTCTGTATCGGATGCTAGGGTCGGTTTCAAGTAAACTAGAGAGACTGGTAATCATTTGCGGTACCAAGGCACTGCCAGTTGGGGAATTTGGAATTTGCAAAACTTGAAGTGTGGCAGGTCAGGTGGCTGAAAAATGTTGTGCAAATTAACGAGGATTGTTAGGAATGGTGTGGTCCTTTGAATATCAAAAAAATTGGCTGTGGTTTTGCTAAAGAGGTTCGGCGAAGGCAAGGCATTTTGTTGTCGTGAATAATGGAGTTGCTAAAGCACTAGGGAAGAACTGGATGCATCTTTGTGCTGATGTCAATATCTCAAATGATGTTGAGACTAGGTCAGGTGTTAACCAAGATTGTCGTAGCAAAGAGTAGGGTCTGGGGACAGGAAAAGAGAGGAAAATCATACTCGTGGGCGGAGCATGCATATTTCTCATTCAGGCACATTACGCACGTCGCACGAGCATATGGACCGCAGTGGACAGCAGAACGGTACAGAGAGGAGAGGAAAATGGTACTCGAAGCATGCACATTTCTGTTGCGGGTTATGAGTTCTCATTCAGGCACACTACCACTACGCACGTCGCAAGAGCATATGAACCGCAGTACCGCAGCGGACAGTGGTGCACCGGTCCAGAGAACAGTCGGTGTGTAAGGACACCACGGGTATAGAGGTTTAGAGGGGAATTGTTTCAACGCTGAGGGGACAAAACGTGTGATTACTTCATTTCATGTTCATATTCTCTCTCCGATGTGTGCGGTGGGCGCTTCACTTGTATGCATGTAGATTAGCTAACACAGAAGGTGCATGCATACATGCAGCGAAACGTGTGTGAGATATGGGCACGTTGACAAAGGTAATCGGAAGACACGTGTCGTGTACATTAGTAAAAGTTAATCTTAGGAGCTATACCGATACTCAGGAACCGGTACTTACCAGTAACTGTATTCGCTATAAAGGTTACTCAAAAGTACCGATATTGCCCATCCCTAACGAAGTCCTAGCTGTTTGCTTTAAAACTGGTACAACCTTTCAAAGATGTGATCCAAGAATAGAAAGCGCAAACGAGGTCAAATTTTCATGGGTTCGATGAACAAAAATAAATCGCAAAGAGGAACTAAGCACAAACATGGTCAATTTTTAGAAATGAAGGCCGTAGTACAGAACAAGATAATCTCACTTTCCATTTTGGGTGTCACTAATATAAAAATTCGAACAAACTAACAAATTTTTTTGGATAAAATGTAAGTACAAATCAACCAATTAGGAAGACTCAGAATACGAAATAAAACCATCTAGAGAGAAAAAATACAAATGCAAAACATAATAAAAGTGCTTTAAAAAAGACAAACATGTTGGACACGCATTTTTTAGCTCCCTTGTCTAAAAGGTGTGTTACGAGAATGTCGATTTTTAATGCATTGTTAGGAATATATATCTGTAAAATATCTGTTGTTGTTCTTGATGGCCAAAATTCAGGGCAATCTGAACAAAATTACATTCTTCAAAAGCTCTTCGATCACTAGCTTATATGTATGTACATAAAGCTGGCCCGGCGAACTTCGTATCGCTCCATGGATCATTGTGAATTTTTGTTGGCATATTTCAATAGCTATTGTGTTATTTTGGGGTAAAGACGAATATGATTGGACAAATTTATTGAAATCAACATATTCGCTAAGGAGATATAGGCATGTGTATGTTCCTTCAAAATTTGCTCGATTTGATTTTTTTCGCAGCTATTAGATAGAGACCAATCCAATCCGGTGGTGTCAATTTACCAAATTAGACTAAACCGTTCTAAAATGGCGGCCAAAGGATCAGAAAACAGCTGCGTTGAAAATTTTTCCCATTGTAATTTTTTTTTTTAGTAGAGAGCAATGCCGCATAGCCAATATACCGGCTTCGGCTTATGTGTTCTGGAGATAAATGCAAATTATGTGAAAAAGAACTCTTGTCTTCATAAATTTGATCATTGTGAATTTTGCTAACTTTTCAATACTTATTATGGTATTCTAAGTGGAGTCCAATCCGGTTTTAATATGCAATTTTGTTCAGGAGATATAGGCAAATGTATTTGAAAAAGAACTGTTTTTAATATTTATTCTATGTGAATTTTTGGCATATTTCAACAGTTATTCTGAATGTACACTAATTCGCTGCAATCAGTTGACTGAAATCTGGCAATTCGTTCAAGGAATACACAAAGAAATATACGAAAAACAAATCTTTATCATCTCGTGAATGTGTGAATTGTTCGTGTGTTTCAATATTATTCTGATATTCGAGGAGAGGACCAATTCAGGCAGGAAAATATTCCAAAAATTCCCTAAGACGTTCAAGAAATATAAACAAACACATGCGATACTATACTATTTCGGCCGGAGCCTTATGTAGACCCATCCGGTGGGATCAACTTACTGAAATCCTGTAATTCGTTCAGAACAGAAATGAAAAAGAATTGTCTTCATAATTGAGCCCATTGTGAATTTTTCATATGTCTCAATAGCTGTCCTGTTACTTTGTGTAGAGACCAGTCCTGTGGAGCTGCTGTGTTAAAAAAAATAGAAAAAAAAACATTGTGAATGTTTGCTCATTGTGAATTTTCGTGTGTTTGAAAAAAGTTGTTCTGCCATTCCGGCCAAAGTCTAATCCAACAAACCCAAAATCATGGAAATCTGTCTAACCGTTCTTGAATTATAAACCGTGTAACTAACACGAATTTCTTTTATATACATAGAGATAATGGGTGAGGTTATAAAACACAACGTTCGCGCAACGTTACCTTTAATTTCAAATTAACCGGCCGTTACGGATCAGAAACTTCTCCCTACAAACAGATCCCCTAAGCGCTTAGGGTAAAGGTAACGTTGCGCGAACGTTGTGTTTTATAACCTCACCCAATATAAAATATAGAATAAATGGCGCTAATCAAACCAAAGAGTATATAAACTGCAAAAATGCAAGTGCAATTTAAAAAAATACAATTTTATCAGATCTGGGCTGGGGGAAATCCCTGTGTCAGGAACATGATATAATTTTGCATTTTGAAACATTCTAGATTTCTAGAACGTTCTCAAATATTTTCGATTTTTTTTTCTTCTAGGAAATTCAAGAGTTTTCAATACAAATTTTTTAAACATTGTTTTAGACTAAATTACTTGTTGCAATAGAGCTCACTCTTTCGATATGTTTTCATCTCTAGGTTTATTTTTGACGCACCTTTCGACGATTTCATCTGCAATGTCTTTTCTTGCTAAGGCATTTCCGATTCTTTATGGCAATTGCATATTCTATTCCAAAAATATAAATAGGTATGGTTTTTGGTCTAAAAATACATTAAGGAGTGGAGACAAACAGAAACAACAAGATTTTGTTTACAAACATTTGTCTTGTATTTCTGAATAATGTGTAGATGCGATTCATTCACAAATACATTGGATAATGGGCAGCACTGTGTAGTTGTACTCATGATTTATACAATGTATCATACAAAAGTAGTTCAAGCTTCATGTGTGCGAATATTGTTGCCTATACTGTAGGACAACATCTCCAGCTTTGATGTTCTTGTGCTAAATACAGAATTTAGAACATTCAGTTTGTTTTGCATACGTTTATTTGGTGTGGAGGTTATTTCTTGATTAAAAGATAGCCCAGGCGTCACTGTGTCGCGTATGATTCATACCGGTCCGGAAATCAACAATTTAATTAAAAATAAAGAAAAAGAACATTTCGTTCTGCGTGACGCCGTTCTTGTAAATAAATGTACATACATAAATATGTAAAATAAATGAATGAAGTGAAGGCGTCGCAAAGCCGGATAGAGTTAAGAAAAATAAGATTGGCAAAACAATAACACGCCTAATTGTATACATACCAGTATTTGCTAGCTAATACATATGTATGTAGTTCTACAGAGAATGAATGGTGTTGCGTTCATAACATGCAGAAGTGCGAGACAAGCGCTACAAATAATTTAATAATTTTGATTGGCCTAAAATTCTAAGGGTATGGGCCCTCAGTTTTAACTTCTCAGATTAATGACTACAGTAATACATTGACTTCTTTTGTACCATATACAGCAGACTAGCGCTAACTTGAACATCAAAAACTCTAATTATATACGACAACAAATTGTGAAAATAACTGGTTCGGCCTATAATTTTTCATGTAATCGCGAGTCTACTGGCACTGGTCTGGTCTTTCTTTTACTATTTCCCTTAAATAAATTACTGACAAGCGGATTTCAATAAATTTACTAGAATTGACTTAAATGTAGTAAAAGGTGTTTAGTGATAGCTATGTGCGAGTATAGTAAGTCTCGGTATTGTCATTTTCCTGTGTTCATTTTAGTTCTAAGTTCTTTAAGGACTTGAAAATAGCAAATACGGTACAAAAATAGTATTTCTGCTGAAAAAAAAACAACGAAGGACTCGTCTTTTGCGCTGCCTGTCTCTTTCCTTCGAGCCACGCTAGCCTATGGGTTGGAGTCTCATGTTGATACCCATATTGTCATGTTACTGTATAAGAAGGCAAACCGTGGTTGTAGCTCCAATTTTAACTTATTTTAGTTATGGACTCAAATTTGCAATAACACATTTTATGAATTCACGGAAACAAGTAGCGATCGTTTTATTCGACAAAGCAAGAAGCTCTTCTATTCGATATTGGTTCGAGTCTCGCATGTTGACGCCCATATTGTCAAAATAATCCAATAACCCTCAATCAATACGAATTCCAGGCATATTCGAGAAACTGTTCTTCAGTTTACTCCCTGAACATTCCACAGATATCGGCATTCTTCTGGTCTGAACGCACCCATGTTGTGTTTATGTTGTTCTCGTTGTTGTTGTTGTTATTATGAATAAAGGCACTTCCCCGCAGTCCTCACAATCAGTTCAGGTTATTCTTAGAAATATTTATGAATGCCGCATCGCGTCTGTATTGTGTACAATGTACATACATACATACTTGCGATCGTGACTGAACGCACGAAATCGACCATTCAATTTTTTTTTTCTCATACTCGGTATTTTTGTTCGTTCCAACCTAATCTTTCGGGAAATTATTTTATTTTAATATTTTTCAATAATATAATAAAATTCTTATCTTTTTGCGCTCGTTCGTGCAGAGTACTAGAGATATGGCAAAATCTGTTTTCGTTTCAGAGAATATTATCGAAACGTTTGGTATGGTAGTTGTTCTATCCGTATCTGTATGTTTCTCGATGGATTTTTATCGTGCTGTTGTCAACAACAACACAATATAGCAACAACACAACACATACCAGAGCCGCCATTATTACCACCACCACCTCTTCTCTTTTAAGATGTTTTACTTGGACTATTGAATTGAGTGCTGCATTCGTAAACCAAACCTCGTCGCTCGTCCGTATTATGTAGTTAGTTGTGTGGGAAAAGTGAAAGAGTAAAGAGCTATGTAGAACGCGAGAGAATTTTAAACGCAACTAAGATACCAAAAAACATAAAACTATAATTTTGTTGTGATATAACATTTTCGTTATTGACTTTTCGTGAATTTTATTTAATAGTTTTCACGTGACTCCTTGAATCTCATTTTTTGTTTTTGTGGTCCAGTGAACGAAATAGTTTTACGCGAAACAAGCACAACCTCCTCAGTTGCGTAGAACACACTATACACATAGTCCAAAGACAGTACCCACCTATCCTTAGTATTATTATTTTAAGCAGTGAACTCTGTGAGTGATATTTTGATAGCAGCTAGTGCCGTCGCTAAATCTGTGATATTTGTTTTAAGGTAAATAGAAAAATTTTGATTTTTGATTTTGTTCTTTTCAAATCGGGGCGCCACGTTTCAGCAGTAACTCTGAAGGTCGCTGATTACAAATTATCTTCTGGTAAAAGTCTCTCTTTTGGACACATTGGTTCTCTGAATTTGCAAGCCATTTTTAAATTAATTTTTAATGATTTATTATTGCTCAAATGAGTGTGTGCGGGACCGTTTTGTTCTCTTTTCTTTACATGCGATAAGAAGCATTATAGCAATAAATCTTTACTGCATTCAGTGCAGTATCTTTTGCCCTCAAAGTCCAAAAGTTTCATTGAGCCGCCGCCATTGTCCCCGATATTTGTTCGTTTCATGGGAACAAAGTCTGAAAAACACTGTCCGGACCTTTGCCATTCAGACCGAGATAATGAGCTAATGATTGGAATACCAGGCACAAAGACTGGTTTCGATGAAAATATTTACTCCTGCAATGTTTGTCTATTTTGTAGCAGGCGTTGAGTTTTAGCAGCTGAAAATTCAGGTCTGCCAAAATCCTGCTCTACTCACCGCAACAGGTTGCCTCCTGTTGTCTACCCAGGATCACTTACATCAGGAGACACAATTGATGCCAATACGTGACCACAATCTCTTACTCTCAAAACAGTATCTTGTTGGTTGCTATCGTGAGGGCCATCCCAACCACAATCTTATGAACCGAATTCCTCCACCACGACATGCCGGGCGTGGTTTACGAGACCTTGAGAGAGAGGTCCAGCGATACAAGAGGGACCCTTACTGTGAAGAGACATAACGAGCCGCCATCGCAGCGATTCACACTGAAGAAGTGAGTCGGTCTATTGCGAGTTTAGGTGCGAAGAGAGTCCTCTCAGTGCGCCCACCACAAATCTCGCCTGAGGAGATTAGGCTCCCGAGAGCCACCTCGCGCCTCAATTCATATCTTTTTTCGCATAAACCCGGACATCCAAAACATCTGTCCAAACTGCGCTGCCTCTCCTCATGATGTGGGTCATTGGTTTCAATGCCCAGCTGCGCCCACTGATCTTACGCCTCTATCACTGTGGGAAAACTCAAACGCAGCAGCTATGTTTTTGTCCCTTGACATCACGGACGAAAAATATCGACGAACCTCGAGTCCACATGGTTTCACACCTTTCTGCACCGCTACAAGAAGAAGAAGCAATTGAAACACCACTGATTACGGTGTGCATACTTAAAAGACGCATCTTCAAGACAATTCTAATTTCGATGTTTTTTTTGTCAGCTGTCCCCTATTCAATATTATCCTTTTTGCCGGTATAATATTTGTGCACAATCTCTTCGTTTTGAAGGACTGAGCTGCATTTTTTGAAAATTCTATGTTTTTAGAAATCAGCATAGTCGATCGATGTCTTTTATTCTTTGCCGAAAAAGTACCGTTATGTTTACACTAAACTGTGACAAAAAACTGCATTAATATTTGATATTTCCTTAGCACCGGTAATTTGTTCAGTTCAGTTTTTTTTGCAAATTCTATGTTTTTAGAAAATGACATAGTTTTCGATGTTTTCGTTTTATTATCTGCCGAAAAAGTACCGTTATGTTTACACTACTTTCGCAGCACAAAACTGCGAGATACAAGCTCCATGCGTGGCTCATTTAATTGAGTACTACCGATGCGATGTTTTTTGTTGGTTCTATGTTAGTTTAGCCTTCGATTTAATAATATTTGTACCCTGTTCACTATCTTAAGCCGGCGCTTCCTCTGATAACTTGGATGTTGTTTTCAGTCTAATCAATACCGGTAAAGTCATCAACATGTCAATCAATAGAATTGATCGTTATCTATTTGACGATAAACAATCTAAATATGTACTCAGTGACAACAGCAATACACAGGATTGCATTTTCTGCATTATTAATCCCCCGGAAATGATAAAATATAAATTTTAAGTCCATTCAGTTGATCCTTTCTCTCTACCCTTCTCGCTCTTCGCACAATATTCGTTGTCGTATCAAAATGCGACAAATTTATTAATCCATTGCGCTTAAATTTTTTGGAAAATAGCACGCTAGACAATCGGTCTAAATTCAGGTACCGTATTGTTGATTTTATCAAAGGAATGAAAAAAATAAAATTATCTCGAAAAGATTGTGTTTTATCAAGTCTTTTAAAATGATCTGTACTGTTCATAGGGTACCAGTCTGTTTTCTGCTCCGTGGCCGTTCGGTCCGGCACCGTCCGGTAGTTTTGAAATTTTCATCAGAAAAAAATGAGGGATCCGTACTCTGTATTTCAGAAAATGATAATAAATGATAAAAACCATAGAAATCTGTGTGACAAGAAACGTTCGTCATGTCGACGACGACGACCGGGTGGACGCTATACCCCTCAAGGGATAACGGTAATTTTAGCCTAGAAGAAGGTATTTTGTCTATGAATTTGCGAAGCGCGGGTTCGAATCCCGCTATCAACATGGATGCTTGTGTGGTGTCTTTAAAAAAAAAATTCTACATTAGCCAATTTTTCGATTTGAATTATCCCGAAGCTATATTATTACGAAGGCCACAAAAGCTTCTTTGATTCAAGAGAAGACAAAAATCTCGAACATTGCTACTGCAACAGCGACTATTGCATTTTTATTGACCGAAAGTTATCTCTGATTAAATTGCAAAATGCAGCCATTGTCACCTCATCCCGCTGTTGATGAGCTATCTCACTTGTTTTCAATTTAAAACGCCACCATTTCTTTCGAAAATTAAATCAAAGGTTTTCGATGTACCGTTATATAACGGCAAAAAATATGCTCGACAGTTTCCCAAATTTACATCGCGAAAAATTAATGAAAAAACTAGGCTTTTGCTCAGACTATTTTTTAAAGGACGCGTACGTTATTTTGTATTAAAATTTTTTTTTTGGGAGACCGTCGAGTCTATTTTTTACCGTTATTTAACGGTGCACTGGAAAACTTACTGATTTTATTTTCCAACACAGTTGCTGCAATTGTTTGTGTAAAATATTTTGCAATTCAATGAAATTGATTGATTTTGATAAGATTAACAAAATTATATATAAAGAGGCGCCATTCTATAATTAAATTAAAATTTGTAGGCGCTATTAATACGTTACAGAGGTTAGTATTTTTTTTGCTATGTTTATTGTTGACCAGAAAAATCTTGCTTGAATAGCTGTTTCGATGTTGTTTTTTTAATAAGGAGTGGGACGATTTTCAGTTACATTTTAACTGCTGAACATGGTCTAGCTAGGGTGGATGAAGGCAATTTCGATTTCAACGCCACAAATTTTCACTATGTTTTCCCAACAATCAACAACAGCTGTTGTGAAGCCAAAAATTTTTCCATCCACGCCCATTTGCTTGTTGCACTCTTTGCTCTACAATCATTTTCATAATTTTCTTTATTTATTCCGGATGGGGCAAACAATAAATTTGATTCATTTGCTTGTTCTTTTCGCCATAATATCACGTTCCACATTTTTTCCAATTAATTATACACACACACATGACTCGCGGATGGCCTTTGTTTATGTGTTGCTTGTTTGCGCCGCATTTAAAGGCCATAGCCACAGTGCAACTTTGTGTGTGTGGGTGGGGCTGAATGCAAACATTGTTATCATTTAATTGGCTTGTTTTTAATAATATGAATTCCAACATGTCGTCATGACTCAATTACGCACGTCAGTTGGTTGCTTTCCATTAGAATCGATCATGAAATAAATATAAAAAAATTTGTTAAGCCTATTCACGATAAGAATCAATTTATATCGATGGGGGGTTGGATAAAACGACATTTCGAAGTACCTGAATTGAACAGTCTTGATTCTAATTTGATCTTCAACGCCAGCCTCGGAGCCCTTCCAAAACTTTTAAGGGAAACCTTTCAGTTCTGATGGGATTTTCTCTAATTTTTCTTGTTTCAAGTTAGTTTTAATATTTAAAATTTGTCTATCAATTTGATTTCTAATTTTTCTCCCTTTTTTTGTCTATTTGCAGAAATCTTACATCACTCAAACACTTCATTCAACGCACGTTGAACGTTATCCTTTCGCTAATCTGTCCGAGTCCTTTTTGTCAATTGACGCGTCGCAATCATCGTCATTATCGACAGAGCAGCAACAATTTGAACTCCAACAATATGCTTACACACGAATTGCCCCGTTTGGAAATCTATCGCGATGTCACCGACAATAAAACGGCGGACACTTCGCCAACAATAGTGTTCAAGGAGAGCATCATGTCCGTGCCGCCAGCCTCACTGCTCAACGGCGAATGTGAACGCCTGAAAACGTTTGAAGGACGCTGGCCCCTGGCATGGATGGATATGCATTTATTGGCGCAAACGGGCATGTATTATCTCGGCACCGAGGATACGGTCAAATGTAATTTTTGTGGTGTCGAGATCGGTCGTTGGGAAGAAACAGATCATCCGGTCACGGAACATATGCGTTGGTCGCCCAATTGTCCGTTGATGCGTCGTCGTCGTACAGCCAACATTCCATTGGACGAAGCCGCCCTGGATAGAATATTACCGCCTGCCACCTATGATGTGTGTGGCGGAACTGAAGTTTTGGACATTCGTCCACAAGTGATTGTCGAAGATGTCATCACGGCCGGTCGTCAATATCCCGATCATCCGGAATATGCCATTGAAACAGCACGTCTTCGCTCCTTTGCCGAATGGCCACGTACGATGAAACAAAAACCGAAACAACTCGCCGAAGCCGGTTTCTTCTACACAGGCGTTGGTGATCGAGTGAAATGTTTCAGTTGTGGTGGCGGACTTAAGGATTGGGACGAATCGGACGATCCGTGGGAACAGCATGCATTGTGGCTCGGCAATTGTCACTTCCTGAAATTGGTGAAAACACAAAAATTCATTGATGCCGTTAAAGATAAATTCAATTCGGCCAAGGAGGCGGAGCTACGATCCGAAGGCACAAACACACAAGCCACCAATACAACCGAATCGAGTACAATCACCAGTGACGATGAAGCAGCTAAAGACGACGAATCGACAACGGAACAATGCCAGAAAACATGCCTGGCATCCGATCGCACTCGTAACAATCACAGCGAGAAAAAATCGATTCCGGATGAGAAAATTTGTAAAATATGCTACGTCAACGAATACAGCACGGCGTTTTTGCCGTGCGGTCATGTTGTGGCGTGCGTGAAATGTGCATCGTCCGTAACAAAGTGTCCAATGTGTCGTCAACCTTTTTCGAATGTTATGCGCGTGTATTTTTCTTAGACAATTGGTTCGATTTGATATCTAAACGACAAAATAATGATCATCATCCCCAATGTCGCCGACCCCACTACCACCACCACTATCATCATCCACAACAACAACAACGCCCCGAACATGTACGTCGAAGATGCAGTTTAAAACGGACTTTTGTAAAATTAGTAACGCTACTTTTAGTGCTTTGTATCATAATAATTACGAAAGAATTAAGTATATGTAATAGATCTAGACATTTTTCAATTGAATTTTGCATTAGGATGTAGCGCCCGTACTTGATTGATACACTCCCTCACTTCCACTTGATAACACCAATCACTCACTCCATATTTTTTGTATGATAATAATTTTTATGGAACCTTTAGAAGAAGAAGAGCCTCGCAATGAATTCGTAGCGAAGCGATGGAGATATGTTACAGGGAGTCTACAAATATGGAAAATGGTCAAGTGCGGGCGCTGAAAAATGTAATAATAAAATGAATATATTTCTTTTGTGTAGAAACAATAGTATTACAGAATTAAAAAATATTTATTATACATGTTTTGGGATATAATCTGAAAAAATAATACACTGACATTTAATTTGCAAAAAAAAACTGATCGTGTTTTTATTTCGAGAGAAAGAAATTTGGAGATTTATGTTTCAGAGAGGATATTTGGAGTTGCTTGTTATTTTCAGACATTAGAGGTGAATATACGGGGAGACGTTCCTTTCTTTTAATGTGTGGATAAAGATATTAGAGGGATCCAACACATATTGGTCTTATGAGAGGGATTCCCCACTATTCTACATTCCAATCGGGAATTACTGCATCGCAATCCTCAATTATTCTGGAGAGCATTCTATCAGAAAGCTCAAACGTGTTCATGTACGAGGGGAAATTGGAAATTATTGGAGGTGAATAAGCATTTTCACCACAAAGAATTTATAGTGTTCCAAACAACTTGATTTGTAGGGAAGAAATTATTCCTTAGATGTTCGTTTCACAGTCTATGGGCTCCAACTCTTTGTTTCGAATAGCACGGTATGGAAAACGACAGTGTCGTAATCTTTTCAAAATATGTACTTACATAATTTATTGCAGTCGAAGTTAAAACCGCGTCGTCATACTGTTGAGAAATGATTTTCCTTATAACGGTTCATTCTAATTGTCTAATTCAACAGTTGTGTAGCTACCTTTTGTTCTATGGCTAAATAGGACACCCAACTCCACCTTAGGGTAACAGTCAAATAGTGTGGAATATACATAAAAAAAGATGCAGTTTAAGGGGATGCCCTTTTCGTGGCTCGTTTGTTGCTGATTGGAAGAGAGTAGATATTTCATTTCGGATTTTGTGTAAAGGTGGTTTCCTTAACTATCGTCGCGATTTTATTTTTCATTCCGTGAAATGTCTGCTGCTTTTGATTCCTGATCACGAATCCGAATTAAGTGCGCTGTGAAACGAACAAAGTGGTATAAGAATAGTACATATACGTTTAGAAAAAGTAAGTGAACTGTTTTATGTGAATTGATAATTAATTTGAAATTTTTCACAGTTAAACATTGTTTTCGATAGCGAGGATTCAAGCAGAGTGTTCCTTCTTTGTTTCAAACGCAACTTCTGCTTTTGATTTGCACTCCCGCAGGTGCCGGACCTCCATCTTTTTCAGGCGGATAACTTTCCATCCCTTTGAGCGCGATCAAACGGAAAGCAGAAAATCATCACGAAATTTAACTCTGGTCATCAGCAGCCATCAGGAGAGTACTGCACGATTACAACTTACCAGGGGGATTCGCCAAATTATTATTATTAGGTAAGTTCAATAAATTTAATACTCTTAGGGCCGATTTCCCGTACATCTTATCGGCTGGTTACTCGGCAACATTATGAAGCATTTCCAGGTCAACTAAATAACTCTCCGAAACAAATAGATAAATTTCCAAAACAACAAAATACCTTCCCGAATCAATTAAATGCGGTTCCAGATCAACAAAATAAATTTCAGGATCAAAAAAATAAATTTCCAAATCCACACAACACTTTTCCGGATTAAATAAATAATACAAATTAAATGAGCTTCTAAATGAAAAAAATAAATAACCAAAACAGAAAAATAAATTTCCAAATAAAAAAAAAAATGTTCAAATCAAAAAAATAAATGTACAATTCAAATCAATAAATGACCAAATCAGAAAAATAAATTTACAAATCAAATAAATAAATTTACAAATCGAGAAAATTAATTTTCACGCCAAAAAAGTAAATCAAATCAAACTGATAATATTCTCGTAATAAGAAAAATTATATTAGATTGATGACACCCCAAGTTACACAGGGTGTCCTAGACCCCAAAGATAACCCGGTAACAGGTGATAACCGCATTATTATCAGTGGCGGCCCGTGCCTCCTTGCACAGGATGGGCACATTCACGGAATAAAAATCTTTTGGAAACACCTAAAATTAACGACTTTCCACGTAAAGTTCGCATTGTATTAAATGGAACCATAAATTTACGCTTCAATTTCACAGTTTTGCAACCATTTTTTAGATCAAGATATTATTTTTTAATTTAGGATCATTTTGTTTTTAAATGCAGTGTCCTAGTATATAATTATTAGACTATCAAATAGATTTTCGGGGAATGCGAATTAATGTTGTGCGCCTTTAGCATTTTCAATGTAAATGTACATAGTCTAAAACAAATCAAAAGTGCTAAAAGTGCACAACAATAATGTTCATGTTCCCGAAAGTTTATTTTACATTCTAATACATAATACAATGAACACTTCAAAATTATTAATCTAATAATCATCATTACACAAGAAATCCTCCCGTGAAACATGTTTTCCTACATAGCATTGAGCCATCGTTGGTTTTTTATTCATTTTGGCCAGCTCATGGTAGCCCCGAAAATTGTACTTAATTGTCTAGGGGCCATTTTTTCGTACATTTTATAGGCTGGTTAGTCTTATTGCCTAGAGAAGACACAAACAATATTTAGAAAGCTTTTCCATTGTACTGAATGACATTTTTGTTTATTTTGCATAGTTATGTTATCTTTTGCTTATTTACGCTGTTGCATGAAACCGTGCAATGATTTTTTTTTCTAAGATGATGGTGTAACCAAGCAAAATATGGCAGAACTATGCAAAATAAACAAAAATTTCATTCAATAGAATGGAAAAGCTTTCTAAATATTGTGTGTGTCTTCTCTAGGCAATAAGACTAACCAGCCTATAAAATGTACGAAAAAATGGCCCTACGTCATCATCATTCTCATTTTTATTACACTGATTCCATTCGAGCTGCTATAGGCCGGCCGACCTTGTCGGTGTTGAATTCGATGCCACCGCTTCCAAAAGTTTTATAAACTTCGAATGATTTGTTTTTGTAATTTGGTCACCGGCGCAAGTGGCCCACTGTGAACTGGATGCCTCGTCTTTATGTCGATGGTAAGTAGATTTTCAACAATACCTAAAGGTTTGAATATGCGAGTTGATTATTGCATACACATAGGCAGTTTCGATTTTGATCAAACAAAAAAAGCCTAAATGCAGCCTAATTTGTTGATTAAGACAAACACCGGAAATGTTTTTGTGTAGTGGCTCCCAAACAGTAATTGATAGATTCGCGAGAGACTTGGTAGTGATGGTAAAAAACTATTAATATGAATGATGTTCACCTAATAGTCAAAGGTAAAATTTTGTTGTACATTTCTACTGATGTTAAAAGATGTGAATATACAATAAGTGTATTTATTTATAGGGCGGGCCGTGCCCACCTTGCCCACTATGACGAGCCGCCACTGATTATTATATTATTTTAAAAAATCAGTCGTGTTTTTTTTACAGTTATTTGTAATTAAATAAAAATCGAAAAAAAGGCAGATCTTGCTGTCATTTTGCATCCACTGTAACTGCAAATCTTAATATTTTTCAAATTTTGCAACAGTAACAAAATGCTCTATTACCTACACTCCAACACAAAAAAAAACTTTTGTTTGGAGAGAAATATGACCTTCTTTGTGGAATTGATCTCTTGTAAAAAAAAATCAACCGAGTCCTTCCGGCAAGTAATTTTAAAAATTGGCGCATAGTCTCTAGTTTTCACAACGGTATGAAGTTTGCTTCATTATTCCCGATTGGATTCAGAATATTTTTTCAAAGACCTCAAACCATGGTGTTGAGTCCGAACAATTACTACAAAATTACTTTTAGCTTTAAAAAATTTGTCCTTCACTCGGACTCTGCTCATTCGGACTGGTTTGTCGGTGTGATGCAGTTCAGTTCAGTAGCGATGCGGCTGTGGCATTCCCCCACTCGTACATGCGTGTATGTGTATGTAAATAGAACAGTGGTGGTGCGGCGATGACACATGATTTTTTTACCCAAAAACTGCAAAACTTAAAATATCAAAAGACCTCTGGAGGTCTGTACAGTTCAATTTTGAATGCGAACTTTACAGACCTCCATATAGGTCTTTTGAAATTTTCAGTGTTGCAATTTTTGGATAAAAAGGCCATGGTTTCAGGTCGCTGAAAAAATATTCTGACCCCAATCGGGAATAATTAAGCAAACGTCACACGCACACCGTTATGAAAACTAGAGACTATGACAAACATTTTATTTTTATCGAATAAAACGTTTTCAATTTTCACCTCCAGCGTTCTTTATTTGGGTTGTACTATCTAAACAGTTCGTGGGATAATTGATGGCATAATTGCTGCGATAAGTAACAAGGACATTCTTTTTTTGTTCGCCAAGGTTAATCCCGAATAATGCGGCAATATCGGTCTCTGCGCCGCAAAGCTGTTTTTGGTCTCTGCTCTGCTTAGGGTACAGACTCTCTCGCATTTTTCCCGTGATTATTTGCTCGAATTTATTACCCTGAACTACCACCCACCCTTTAGAGATGGCAAATAACGTCTAAGGAAACCATTTCTATCGTCCTATTAAGAAAAATAACAGGCGCGACAGTCCAACGTTGGACTAAGGCCGCAGATGTGTTAGTGTGATATCCAATTTCCAAGTTTTTAAATGCTTTCTTGTTGAGGTGTTGAGATCAACAGCAGGGTTATTTAGCCCCATAAATGGGTACTCGTTTAACATCTAAGTGAGATCATAATCCGTCACATGGGTCGTGACCTCGAAAAACACCATAAATTGAATTCGCCTACGGTGTGTCCTGACCCATGAGTCTGTGCACCGAAGGCGCGCGCACTAACCACTACACCAGCCGGACTACAGACTCCTATTCCAAATAAAAATAACAGGCGCGACAATCCAGCATCGGACTAAGGCCGCAGGATGTGTTAGTGACATCCTATTTCCAAGATCTTATCTGCTTTTTGTTGAGGTAATGAGATCAGCATCACGCTCAGCAGTGTTATTTATCCCCATAAATGGGTACTCGTTTAACATCTGAGTGAGATCATAGTCCGTCACAAGCTCGTGAGTTCGAAAAACACCATGGAACACGGTGAGATTCGAACTCATGAGCCTGTGCACCGAAGGTGCGCGCACTAACCGCTAGACCAGCCAGACTATTCCAAATGCGTGTAATAAAATCCTTACTTTTTGGCAATTTCACAATCAACTTCGTTCTACTTCAGAAATCCGTCGATATCTCCGCAATTCTTTGGTGATTCGCCAGAAATCCTCTTCTCCGATTAGACCAATCCTTTGCGACACGATTGAGGTGTCGTCGGACTAGCCACAAAATTGCCTAAGGGGTCATCGGACCTTCTTCTCCGATCAGCGCACAGGGTGGTCAGAGATAACCGTCCGCCTGGATGTATGATGGTTTCTGGATTAAATTAAATTAAACTGACATCTGATATAATACAAATTTAGTTTTTGATAATGCCTCCCAAACGACAATCTATCGGTCGATCAGCATCGAGTATTTCTTTCATTTACCATCTTGGAATCAGTAATTAATGAATTTCGAGATAACGCACGCTAATAATAACACTCACAATATTTTTGAAGGGCAAGTGCAGTCTCATGAGCCAGTTAGGCGGTTGAGGTTGTCGTTGCTAGTAGCATATAAGAATCTTGCTGGAAGTTGCAGTGGAGTTCAGATGTGGATTTGTCTAAATATCAGTTTCGTCTGAGTTTAAAAGGTCACAGAAAATATTTTAGCTGAATAGAGGTTCAAAATGCGATTGGTATGCGTGCATCTTTGTTTAAAATTGAGCTAAAAAAACCAAATTCATTTTGGAGAATGTTGCTTAAACAGGAAATTCCATTCGTTTTCGTTAGTTTAAGCGATCTTCTAATGGGTGTTTTGTCAAAATTCCCTTGTTGAAAATGAGATCGTGTAGGCCCCCTCCAAACACAAGAAATTTGGGAAACGTTGCGCCACTGGATGCAACTCTTAGAGGGGATCCACACTACTGACTGGATTTACTAAAACCACTAAATTAATCGAGTCGAAACGCGCCTACTAGATTAAATCGTATGGCATTAAATTCAAAATACATCGTAGAATGTACTTGCATTATTCAAATTGCAGTACAATATGGTACAACTGGTAACTAAATCTAGGATTTAGTAAATCTTGTCGATAGTCTGAATCTCCTTTTATCCTTGAAATAGCAATGGTTACAATGAGTACTTCAATTCAATTCAATGATGATGAGTCTAAGGAAATGGGCTTCTGAGACGTTCATTGGAAAATCCTAGATTTAGTTAAAACTTGTACCACATTGTACTGCAATTTGAATAATGCAAGTACATTCTACGATAAATTTTTAATTTAATGACATACGATTTGATTTAGTAGGCGGGGTTCGACCACCGCCGTCTATATATTAAGGCCTCAATGTAGACTCGTAAACGTCAAATCCGCAGATTAAATTGCATTGCATTGTTGTTGCTTCTAATGACATTGTTGTTCTTCTTCTTGTAGCGGTGCAGAAAGGTGTGTAACCGATGACATTGTTGTTGTTCGCACGTGTCCGACGAACAATTTAAGCAGGATCCATGACGTCATCGTACAGCTGAGTTGCGCCCTTGATATATCTAGAAGGCGTTGGTTCTACTCTCTTCTTCTTCCTTGCCTCGTTCTTTATACCGCTCCTTGCCTCGTTCTTTATACCGCTCCGTGCTATGTTATGGCTGCGAAACATGGACCCTCACCCAAGTCTAAGAAAATTGGCTCGACCAATTCGAACGAAAGGTCCTTCGGCGAATTTTCGGGGCCGTTCGCGAGCGATATCAATGGCGTATCCGATACAACCATGAGTTGTATCAATTGTACGATGAGCTGCAAGTAACGAAAATCGTGAACGGATGGACGATAATCGCATGCCAAAGAAAGTGATGAACGCACAACGAATTGACGGAGCGAGGTTGCGTGGACGACCGAGAGCTCGCTGGGAGAACTCCGTAGGTGAAGACGCCCACCAGCTGCTGGGCTTCCGAAACTGGAGGTCACGTAACCGCGACAATTGGAGGTCAACGATTCAGGCGGCCAAGGCTCGACGTCGGGCTATCGTGCCACATTGATGATGATGAATTAGACCCAAACATAAAAAAAAGAGGAATGTAATGATGCCAAATTGTTGCACGCCATACCCTCTATACGCACACTAATTTGAGCGTCAGGCTTGTTCTGCTATCCGTTCTCATAGGGAGAACTTTTGTGTTTCCGATATTTTCCGCTATATGTTCGCTATATGGCGAATGGTCAGATAAGTGTCGCTAGTCTCGATAAGAAGAGCAAGAAAATTCTTCTTGTGAGGGTTGATAGCGTAATGTTCCATGCATTTCTTCAAATTACAACTTGCAATTTTTTCTTTCCCAATTTCGGGGTCTAGGGGGGCCTTTTGCCCCCTTAGCCCCTCCGGGGATTGCGCTTTTGGGGTGCACCAGATTGTTTCGTGGATGTTACGTTTTGGCTACGGCTAGGACTTAGGACGGACACGTTCATTCGAAAATTGTTCAGCCAAAAACTACTTCCATTATAACGTCTGCCATGTTCGGAATTAACATTCCATCGATGTCCTAAAAAAGGTTATTTTATAATTCTTGTTTTTAACGTTATGTCTTATGTTACTGCTTACCTTTGTATGCGTTTACGAGTAGGTATACTACATATAATACAGTATCCCATTTCGTTTAGTTCATTTCACAAAACACAGAGAATATGCATTCACTTCACTTTTCTTGTTTAAAAAATGATTAATTAACAATTTTTACACCGCGGAAACCACCAAGCTCGACATACTATCACCAGACAATTCGCCATAATTTCACCATAACACCATACATGATCAGCACAGTAATTCCAACTCCATTGTCTCCACTTGTAAACGATGACTCATTTCTAGAATAAATTATTTTGTACATATTTTCCAGGTCATTTGCTTCTTCATCTTCCAAGATTTGTGTGTAGGCTTCTTGTTGAGACTTCTGGGGACAATAAACCGAATTGTTGAGATACTCGGACAATGTAAGTTCTGTAGACAATAATTGGAACCAAATCAATATATTAATTCTGGACACCAACTACTACTTGTATTCATCGTGTCTCGTTAGTGAATAAAATAAGTCTGAGATAGAACCAAGAAGCAGGCAGGTGGCGATCCGTCCATCTAGCTCTGCATTGTGTTCGCGAATGTGACGAAATGTTAACATGTATTCATGTTTAATTTTGGATATTCCCCCCTATAAGTTGTGCGGTTGTATGCTGATCATCAAAAAAAAACGTTGGCAAACTTTCACATTGAACATGAGTTGTCTCCAATATCTGCACCTCAATATAGTGAGTGAGTGAATCTATATCGCGGGCTCCAAAGAAAATACAAATTCTTCCCCGAACTGCCCATAGTGCCCACTCTCCAAGCAATTAGCAGTCAGTACTACTAGACGAGCGTGTAAAGTACGCACTTTTCAAGACTGAGATAGAGATCGGATTTAGCATATTTATGCAAAAATTCTATTGCGTGAATAGTGCACAAAGTTTGTTTTCATAAAGCAATATTGAATCGTTTTTTATGTATTTTTGAAAATTTTCCGTACATCGTTCAGTGTCCAAACATATTTCACGGAACTTTATCAGTATACTCAACAAATCGACAAAGATAAAACGAAGTTGGCATATAGTTATCATGAAAATTACTTGCGATAAGTAACGAGTACTTCAGATAAAAAGCCACCAACTTAAATCAGAATAGCCAGTTCAGTATTCTACAAACATCGGCACAAAGCTGGAAGCGGAAAAGGCTGAATGATCTTGGATGTAACGAACATATAGACTTGTACTAGGTAAGTGACACACATTTATTTAAGATGTAAGAAAAGATTGTCCATATATGCATAATGTCAAATCTTGGAAATATTTGTATTGTCTGTATACTCGTATAAAAGTAGTATTTAGAATTTTGATAAACGTGATACGCTTCGCCACATGGATTTTTTTCGTAAGTATATTTAATTTGAAGAATTTTGTCCAAAAAACGTTTTTAAGTCGTATTATGCAAATGCTGAGTGAATCAATGTGTATATTCGCAAATCATGATTGTAAAGTGATGATAACGATAAGTCCGTAATGAATGAAGAATGCGATAGTGATAGTGAGTGTTTTTGCGAGTTGACAACCATAATATCGATTGCCAATGATATTCAACAATACCTACATATACTTATTGACTAATACAGTGGAAATCACCAAAGACCGAACCATACATGAATCATCAATTGCCAGGACGAAAAATGGTATAAATAGAGAGTTTTAGTAAGACGTACAAACTATCGTCTACGTCTTTAAATTCAGTAGATAAATTCGCTGTTGCACACGCACGGCATAATCATAGACTCGAATTTATGGATTTCTTTGGATCTTAATGAATTTTCATTCTGGCAAATGAGCTCATTCACAGGCAGATTTTGACGGAGCGAAAATGTGCGGACTTAAACTGTGATGTCAAGTGTATTCTTGATTTTGACATTATACAGGGTGTCCGGAAACTGCCGCATAAACGCACCGGATTGTGATTTCCAGCAAAAAAGTTGTAAGGAACATACCCTTTAGCTGCCACAGACATTTGAAGATTTTTGAAAAAATAATTTTATTGCACGACTTAAAGCTCAATAGCTCCAAAGCTAGACCAGGTAGAATAGTGAAATAAGATGATTATTACAGCCAACAAATTTACCTAAAAAATGAATCTAACCGCACTAAAATCGGATAAGAGGTTTGGTTTTTACAGAGCTTCAAAGTAAAATTTGTGTGATTTGACCCAAAAACAATCTATTTTTGAATCAAAATTTTCTCCAACTACTGCCAAGGAGAGGTGCTTGTACGATTCTTTCAAAAATTGGCGCATAGTCTGTTACACTTTTCTCTGCGGTCCTTGATGATCCCGATTGGGAGGGCGGGTGTGTTTCGGACCGGGGACGATACGTCGGAACTCTCCGGCTAACTGATCCCGCGGAGACGGGCGTGGGCGCCACGCGTTTCAACGAATTCCGACGAGCCAACACGAAACGCGAAGAAGTTGACCCAGGGTGATGAAGGATATCGCCCCAATCCAAAACACACACATACGACACAGATACCGCGCCCGGACTGCACCACTAGACCAGTGCACCTGTAAGTTAAGTGTCTCCCACCAAACACAATATCCCTCGTCACGGCCTGTTTCGACCATTCGTGCAGCCTGCATCGACACTTCGTGTTCCGTCTGCTCCGTATATCCGCTATATCCTTGTCAATTGACGCCTTGCCTCGTATGCCTTTCAAGTTGTCCTCCCAGCTCGTAGCTAGCCTTCCTTCTTCCTTCCAATCGGGTTCAGTCTTTTGATCGGCCCGTAATGACAGTCCGCAAAATGGTGACAATCTCGCGCTTAATACGTCATCCGCTGAAGATCTCCGATCTCTCACCAAAAGTGTCACCACTCGCAATCCATTCGACTCGCTCAGTCTCTGGGGAAGAAAAAAGAGTGACTCCACAATTTCGGACCCCTTTTATCTCCTCGGTTGGAAGCCGCCATTGCCGTGATTCCGCCATTACTTGCGGCTGAGGTGAGAACTAGACGGTACATGGGATACTTATCAGAACTCCCGCGCACAGAAAGTCGCCTCCATCTTTCCGTTTGGGTTCGTGTCAATACTTGGCATAAAGGGCAACATTATACTATAGTTGAATTCATTTATAACTTTTCGTGCAGGTTGTTGTCTTTGTTCAATAAATTGAGCAACAATAGCGACGTTTTTTTCGCATCGAGGGTAAATCTGACTCGAAAAAAACGATCGCGGGTAACATCCCGGTTAAGACCAAACAGCTGACATTTGACAGTTTTTGTGCATCTTTTACTCGCTTTCGTCGGCTTATTTTCTAGATGTGGTGGATTTTGTCACAAAAGATGATTATTTCTTTGCAAAATCTTTTCTCGTGATTAGAAAAACTCTCACATTTGGTTTGAAAAAACAAATTCCTTCATATTTCCCCTATGCGTCCGCCATCTACATTTGAGGTCTATCCCGTGTAGGGTAGTTGCACGGGTTAACTTTACCTGGGTAAGTGTCATTTTTTTTATATGAAGTTCTACCCAAACCTGCACGGGATAAACTCAATAAAACGTACCTAATATAAGTGCTGTCGTTGAATTGGTTTAAATCTGTGAGCTTTCAGTGAGTTATAATAGTACAATATTGTTGTTATGCATATATGTACATTGAATATGAAAAGCAATAGCTCGGTGGGAGCGGGTGACAAGTCTTACGAAAATATCTTTCTTACATCATTTTATTCTAGCTCTATTATTTCTAACAGTTTTATTTTTTTCAAAAATGTTTAAATGCCTGTGGCAGCTAAAGGGTTAAGAATTAGGGGTATGTTCCTTACAACTTTTTTGCTGGAAATCACATGAGGAATCACAATCCGGTGCTTTTATGCGGCAGTTTCCGGACACCCTGTATAAATTATCTCTCTGGTTCCTTTTAATCCCTATAGTTGGTTGGTTGGTAAAGGTGCCCAATTAGCACGAAAAGTGCTGTTTTGAGACCACATAACTCCGTTTCACAACTGCAAACGTTGCGGATTGTCGGGAATACGCAGCCTGGCTGCATGGTCTCCTATTAGCCAATGTCCAATAATTACTGCTGTAATTCTAGCAATATCTTTATGCGGTCTGGTCAGGATCTCGGATGTTCTTTTCCGGTCATAGGATGGCCATAGTTTCCGTGATATTACAAAAGTTTTAGGGTTCCGCCAATTACGATTAGCACTCGCGAGATAATGAGAGGAGATTTTTCTTCTGACAGCTGTCATCGGAATGTCCACGCGCTTCGCATGAGAGCTGTGCAGAGTTGTTTTGCCCTAGTTTGGCCAATTCATCTGCAACCTCATTTCCCTGTATGTTCCTGTGTCCCGGCACCCAAAAGTAGGGTGACGTGTGCCTTCCTCCAAGATTGTTCAGTGTTTCTCTACAGGATTTATACGAGCTGGGAGAATATTCCCACGGATTTCAATGCCATGATGACTATCGGAACACATGGCTATGTTGTTGTTGTCTTGTATGTTCCCGAGTTCGTGACATGCTTTCATGATTGCAAACAATTCTGCCAGGAAAATGCTGACATGATTAGGCAGACGGTAAGATTCAGAGATATTGAGTGTGCCACAGAAGACTCCTGCACCCACACCAGTGTCCATTTTGGATCCATCTGTAAAAAGGGAGAGATCGTATTCTCCCGTTAAATCACATCCCATCCATTGGCTTCTGGTGGGAAATCTGACATCTAAGTTATTACCGAAACTTAGTGTAGTCACGGCATAGTCCGTTGTAGCCTCGATCGTATCTTGTGGCAGTTTGTTGAGAATATCAGAGTGGCCATATGGCTTGGCAATCCAACCCGACTCTTTGAGCCTGATTGCACTACATGCCGCTAGTTCTTTGATAAAAAGGTTGATCGGCAGAAGATGTAAGATTACATTCAACGACATGTTCGCAAACCCCCTGTAATGCCAAGACATGCCGATCTTTGCACCCTGCCTAATTTCGTTAAACGTGCAAACGCACCCAGGGAAGTGCATACTAAGCAGAAATTCTAGAGACTCATCCGTAGATTGCGTCCAGGTTCAATCTTCTCTCTTTATTAATGACGGACATGAATGTGCTTTTGTTAGGACTTTACTTATCCTTACTGAATCCTTGACGTGATCCAAAGAGTGGCTTTCTTATAGATTTTCAAGCAGTCCTTGTAAGTCCTTTTTACCCCTAGGGCATTGACTACGCCTCTTTTCCGCCTCTGTCTGCCATCGCCATTAGCTGGTCCCACGATTTGCTTATAAATTTTCCCTCTGCCTCAACGGATCTTCTTCATGTATTTTTGGGTCTTCCCAGATGACGCCTTGCATCGGTTCCCTGAGGATTCCAATCTAGAGCCTGTCTTGCAATATTTTTTAGCTCTTTTCGAAGTGTTTGATCTATCCACTGTCACTTCCGCCTTTTGATGTCGATGCCTATCCTATTATGGCGAGTAATTTGGAGGAGGTCGTCGTTAGAGATTACCTCATGTCAGCGAATTTGTCACCTTCGTTCCACTTGGAAGGTGACCAGTAATATTACAACCAAACTACAAACTTTCGTGAATCAGTGCCTCCGACGCATCCTACAAATTCGCTGGCCATATAAAAGTACGGATTTTACATTGCTTTCGAAGATCCGGAGTTTGGTATATCTGGAGATGTTTTTGTTTTGCCAGAGAGGAGTCAAACTGGAAAATACTGCTCGAGCTTTATTTATGCGCAACTTTACATCAGCATCAGCCCCACCATCCGCTGCTACTACGCTCCCATAAGGTAAGTAAAGTTCTCAACTTTTTCTATCGGCTGTCCGGAGATAGAAAAGTTTCTTTGCCTTTCTGATGTCAAGCTATTAGGTATTTAGTCTTAGCGGCATTAGTTTTTAAAGCAGCACTTCGACTTTCACGATGCAAAGCATCCGTCATTTGAGACAATTTCCACCTGATAACCTTACTTTTATGGTCGCCTAGAGCGTCGCAGATTACGTCGCTGATGGCAATAAGGAACGGTATTGGTGATAAAATACAGCCTTGTCTAACTCCATTATTCACCTAGCACTAGACAATTCGCCCTTGTGCAAAACGTGACATTGGGCTTCGTTAGAGGACTCCTTTATAATAGCAATATAAGTTTCTCTGGTATGCCTCTCCTACGTAAGGCTGTCCAGATATAAGCCCGGTCAACGCTGTCAAACGCCTTCTCGAAGTACAAGAATAGTAGATGTAACGATGATCTTCATTTTGCGGATTGTTCAATTGTAATTCAGAGGGTGTTGATATGATCGCTACATAAAAAAACCCTCACGGAAATCAGCTTGTTCGTTGTTCAAAGTGCGGTCGATCGTTTTCTTGATCCGGTTCAAGATTATTTTGGCCATCAGTTTAGAGACTGCAGGGAGGAGACAGATTCCACGCCAATTATTACAATCCTTGAGACTTCCTTTTTTGGGGATTTTAATAATGACGCCCTTCTTCCATTCTTGAGAGAGAGAGAGTCTCGGTTGTCCAACACTCTTGGTTCAGGGGAAGAAGAATATCCGCTGTAGCGTTGATGCCCGCTTTCAAAAATTCCATCGGGATACCGTCTGCTCCCGGGGCCTTGCCAGCTTCCAATGATTGTAGGGTCTTGGTTATTTCCACCTTGGATGACTTACTGCCTCCGGTGGAGATGGGCTTGAAAGATTAAAGTTGTTATTAAGAACTTCCATGAAATGCTCTCTCTCTCTCTCTCTCTCTCTCTCTCTCTCTCGGAAATACGGAAATTTTGGACCACGCCGAGATTCGATCTCCGGATCTCTAGATTACTAGCATCGTAGAGTGCGACTCAACCAAGTGAGACACAGAGCGTGCCATTATACCTTCAATATGGTGAAATTTGCCGGTTGCACTACCCGCCATATACCCCCAAACTATGGCGGAGCCACCGCTGTGCTTTGTTTGCGAATGGATATTTTTCGTTTTTAACACGTTAACTATACTTTCTCTGCCACACAATCGGCTTACCGTCGCTACCAAAGATGTTAAATTTACTTTCATTTGTAAATAGCACCTAAACCCTAAAGGTCCATCTAGATTGATCGCCAAATGGTTGCGCGTCCAAAAACTGGCATCACGAACAACCATTTGGTTGCTACTTAGCATCTACACTAGTAACCAAATGGAGACAGAAAATGACATAACCAAAATTTCACTATGGTGATTTTTTTCAATTTAATTATCAAAATCGGACTCGGAATTATTGCACGGCCATTCAAGAATTATTCAATTTCACATAAAAGAACGAACAAAAGTTGCAAAATTCTTACTTTGAATTTGACAAGCGGTTGTCAAATCGGTTGGTTGAGTTGCCATATTGAATATCAAAACTGGACGCACACCCGAATGGCGATCAGTTTGGATGCAATGACAACGGCCATTTGGTTGCACGCGATACCATTTGGCGATCAATCTAGATGGACCTTAATGTTAGAAAGTAAAAATTAGCATCATCATCAATGTGGCACGATAGTCCGACGTCGGGCCTTGGCCGCCTGAATCGTTGACCTCCAATTGTCGCGGTTACGTGACCTTGCCCTCCAGTTTCGGAAGCCCAGCAGCTGGTGGGCGTCTTCACCTATGGAGTTCTCCCAGCGAGCTCTCGGTCGTCCACGCAACCTCGCCCCGTCAATTCGTTGTGCGTTCATCACTTTCTTTGCCATGCGATTATCGTCCATCCGTTGTACATGCCTCGCCTATTGCAGACGTTGAAGCTTTACGATTTTCGATACTTCCAGCTCATCGTACAATTGATAAAACTCATGGTTGTACCGGATACGCCATTGGTCTCGCTCGCGAACGGCCCCGAAAATTCGCCGAAGGACCTTTCGTTCGAATCGGTCTAGCAAAATTTCGGATGCTTGGGTAAGGGTCCATGTTTCGCAGCCATAACATAGCACGATCATGATCGCATGATCGTTTCGTACAAGCGGAGCTTCGTGTTCCTGTGCACAAGTTTCGAATTGTTTATAGGGAGGACCGAGAAATATGTCTTATTGGCTAGTTGTATCAGTCGCTTAATTTCGTCGGTTTCGTTGACGTCCTTTGAATAAGTTACAACCCAGATAGTTGAAGTTGTCTACATACTCGATATGATGATATGATGTGATGCTTGCTGGCGTCCTTGTTTTCGATTGCATCATGGCCTTTGTTTTGCTTTCGTTGATATGTAGTCCAACTTCCTTTGCGGCGTTATTGAGGTTATGCAGAAGGCTCTCTGCATCACCCAACATTCGAGACATGATGTTGATATCGTCGGCGTACGCTACTAATTGAGTCGACTTGATGAGTAGCGTTCCGCTGCTGTCCGTATTCATGGCTCGAATTACATACTCCAAAGCTAGGTTGAAGAGCGTCGGCGCTAGCCCGTCGCCCTGCTTGAGTCCAGTACGAGTTTCAAATAGGTCAGTGAGTCGGTTCTGCACTTTGACCTGCGAGACGGTATTAGTCATCGTCATCCATGTGAGTCGCACTACCTTTGCCGGTATACCAAAACTCAGCATAACGTTGTACAGTACACTTCGATCGATACTGTCGTATTAGCATATTTACTGGAATACCTTTTGCCAAAAATGCATGTCCTTATTAACGTATTTATTAGGAAACTCCAACCGATTTTTTTTTTGTTAGCTGCGGTAATATTCGTCTTCTTCCGAACTACTCGTCCGTTGAATCCTTGCCGTCTGAGACTCCTCCTTACGGTTTGAGGGTGTACGTCAATATTTAGTTGATTTTTGACCATTGCTGTAAATTGTGGGACACTTAGATGAGGGTTTTTTTTAATCTAACGGCCTAAAAAGGCTGACTCTCGCTGTAAACGCCCTTATATTACCTGCTTTTTGCTTATTTATTATCCTTTTGTCTCTGGAAAACCGGTGAATAATGTGTTGCACTGTTCCGCGGCTTTTCTGTACCAATAGGGCTATCTCCCTCTGAGATTTCCCTTCCTAATGGTATTTTACTATCAATCGGCAGATTTCTATACCTGTCTGTCGACTCATCCTTAGTATTTGAATGAAAATACACGACTAAAGGAAAATCTATTAAATCAATCAAAAAATTGCAATTCCGGAAAGTTTTTACCGTTAAAATAACAAATTCAATTAAGTGGCTCACTTTCATTGTGACATTTCATTCTGCACTGGTTTGATTTTTAACGGTTTCTACAACTGTGCATGGAATCAAACAATGATAAATTCATACACACTGTATGTATAGTAGATAACTTGATTTAGTTATACTAACGCTTCATCCTTTCTCATTTCAGAACACAACATCAAAATGAAAACCGTTTTCAGTCCACAACGATTTTTTCGACGAGATCGTCTACTCTCACGACAAACATCCATTCCACGCCTGCCGAACTGTCCCGATCCCAAATATCGATACGAAGAGGAACGCCTCCGCACTTTTGACGATCGTTGGCGAGTAGATTTCATAGACTACAGCCTGCTGGCCAGGACAGGAATGTACTTCATTGGACTTCGAGATTGCGTCACATGTCACTTTTGCACGGTATCAATCAGTGAGTGGCAACCAGACGATGATCCTGTGGGCGAACATTTAAAGTACTCTCCCAATTGTCCACTTCTGCATCGTGATACAACACAAAATGTACCGTTGGACGAAGATGCTCTGAATCGCATCCTGCCACCTCGCAGCCCGGACGAATGTGGTGTCGTGGGTGCAAACGGGGAGCCCATGTCGTTGGAGTCAATAGCCACTGCCACTCATGTGACTGCAGCCTTTCCAGAATATGCTTCGGTCGAGGCACGACGGACTACATACAGGGAATGGCCTAGAATTATGCTATCCCGTGTACCGGATTTGGTTGATGCCGGCTTCTTTTATACAGGACGTGGTGATCATGTCCAGTGTTTCAATTGTGGTGTAACCGTAAAGGATTGGGAAGAGGACGATGATCCGTGGGTACAACATGCCGTGTGGCAACGTGAATGCAAATATTTGGCGTTGTTGCGTGATAGGAAATTTATTGATGAGAGTATCGCTCAGTATGAGGAGAAACAAAGGACAACAGGGCCAAGGCGACGAACTGAGTCGGATAGTACAATGGGTTTTGATCGACAAGTGTCGGTGGCTTCGTCCGTGGGCGATGGAGCCGATGCGAGCTATATTTGCAAGCTGTGCTTTTTGGAGGAGCGCAATACAGTATTTTTGCCGTGCGGTCATGTGGTGGCGTGTGCCAAGTGTGCAATGTCGGTGGACAAGTGTCCGGTTTGTCGGGTGCGATATACGGATATTGTGCGGTTGTATTTTGCTTGATTTTTGTTATTGTTGGAATTATGTATGTAAATATTCAAAAATGTGTCATAAATGTTTTTTATGTAAATATAATTAATTTTAAAATATACTTCATTCTACATCCAGACTTTTTTTTATACTCAGAAAAGCAGTTCGCTCGAAAGAAAAACTCACGATTTCAGATTCTGACCCTATAGCCAGGATCGAGATGGCTTCAAAAAACTAAGATTATACCCCCAAAGTGAGGGGTACCCTGTCGAAACCATAAAAGGCAACCAAGGAATTGAAACTTGCATAACGGTAGCTGCCCGTAACTGTTAAATATCCTCCCTTGAGTTGAAGCTGCAGTGCAGGTGTAGGTCCTAGCGCTGCTGAAACGGATGATATTAGATACGCGCGCTTACTCATAGATATAATTAAACGACCATACCGCAATGGCTATACCTTAATGTCACGTCTGCGTATAAGGTAATAAGGAAGCGACCAGATCTCTTCACTACACGAGCGACAATTTAATGAACATCTGAAATCTGGCAGACTCACATTTAAAAGTAAAAAGATTCATAAAGGAACTGTAAACGCGTCGTACCAATGTATACTGCGGGCAAGGCTAATAAATATTGCTAAGAAGAAGACCCTCGGACCAGATGACATTTTTTCGATAGCCTTACTTAGAAGCGAGGAGGTGAAGGTGAGGGGATCGTTACAGCTAGGACTCTTTCATAAAGGAAGGACAGTCAACATCCCATAAATGTCGATATAGCGGAAAAGTCCATGAAGTACCTGAAACCTAGAGTCTGCTATCTACTAGCGTTTTTTTCGTCAGACCTTTACTCCCCGTTTGATCCTTCTTAGTTTAGATTTCCCATTTCTAAACTCTGTGCTGGATTGACGTCCGGCAAGGTCCATTAAACTGTATGCGACGGTGTGGATGAGTTATGGAGGTCTGTCAGAAGGAGCGAATGATTCACCAAACGCTTTCGACATATCCAAAGCCACTAGGATGGTACGCTTAAACAACTTGGGCTGGTTGATTCCATTAAAGACCTTAGATAGGATTCGGTCTAATGCAGTGGTGGTGCTGTGCATTTTCCTAAAGCCGTGTTGGTGATTAGCGAGTTGTATGTGCCTCGCAAGTGTATCAGCGATTCTAGTATCTTTGCCACAGGTAATAAAAGCGTGATCGGGCGGTAGGATTCTCCTAAGGAGTGTTGTTTGCCAGGCTTGAGTAAAGGAATGATGCGGCCTCTTTTCCAAATCTCTGGTATGATGAATGTTTGGAGTGAAAGGTTCATCGTAGCAGCGATATACTTTAAGGCCGGTATGTCGAGGTATTTGAGCATTATCATTGTTATACCGTCCGGACCAAGCGCTTTTGAATTTTTTATCGTTTTTAATGACATTGGCAACTTCAGTGATGGTGTTTTGAAGATATGCATCTACCTTGGTGTTACGGATGGCTCGTGTAAATTTGGGCTTGAGTCATCCTTGGGTGAGTGCTCGACGAACTGTTTGTTAAACAGATTGGCGCATTTCTTGTCGTCGCTCACGGTAGAATTGCCAAACTTGATAGCGACCCTCCCTTGAGTGTTTTAGTGGGGTTTGATAAGTTTCTAATGGTGCTCCATATTTTGTTCACACCTGTGGTGGTATTCAGGTTTAGTAGGTGTGAGTGCCATATACCTCCTGTGGTCATTGACCTGTTTGACGATGATATTGTTAAGGTTACCAATGCGTGGATCACTGGGGTCTGCACTTCTTAGCTGATCCCTCGTTTTAGCTAATTTAGCCGCGGATGTTGGAAAATTAGGTTTTAGGCTGGGAATGCGGCCGGCTGGAATGAATCTATTTTCTGCTGTGAGAATTATCCGTCTAAGTTGTTTTTCGGCCACTTTTCTTGTCGGGATGGACAAGTTTCGACGGCATATCCAGCGTTAGTATAATTGGAAGGTGATCAGAGTACATCGTGAGAATTGGCTCCCATGTGATGTCGTTGATAAGTCCAGGGCTAGCGATGGAAATATCTGGTGAGCTTGTCCAAGATCCAGCGATGCGAGTCGGTTTGTCTTCGTTTATTGGACAGAAATCTGATGCGTCCAGCTGATCGGCGATGATGTTACCTCTGGTGTCGTTGTGGAGGTTAGAGTGCCAAAGACTATGATGTGCGTTGAAATCACCAAGCAGAAGACGATACTGGCCGTTTAGTAGAGGGTTAATATTGGCTTTGTAATTAGCGGGACAACTGGAGACGGGTGGAATGTAAATGTTGAAGATTTCAAAGTCAATATTGCCCGATTTGACGGTTATCGCTTGTTGTTCCATGGTGTTGTCGGCGGAAGTGATGTCAACGATGCTGTACGGTAGATTGTTGTGAATGAGGAAAGCCAAACCTCCTCCAGCATTGCTTTCTCGGTCTTGTCTGATGACGTTATAGTTCTCGTAAGAGCTGAGCGAATGGTTGGAGTTTAGTTTGGTTCTTTGTACCGCTGCAATCTGTATATGGTGTCTGTCCATGAAATCAGTAAGTTCGACGATTTTATGTTGGAGTCCATTACAGTTTAGTTGGACGATTTTGGTGTTGGTGTAGTTTACATCGATGGTACGTGGAGCTGGGGTCAAATTAGGCGTAGGTTGAACTGTGCGTACAGGGTTTGCCGGTGTGGAAGGTGTTGATAGTTGGGAACCTTGGTGGGGCGGCTGCTGGTTGGATGAAGAGCGTCGCCCACGATTTCTGCATCGACTCGCTGTGTAGGTTGGACTTCGTTGATTGTAATGGGCAAGTCCTGAGCAGTTCTTTAGGTGAACCCATTCTCCACAGCATGTACATCCGACCGACGTTTGAACATTGATCCAAATCCTGTTACCGCACACAGAGCACATCCATGGACCTGGATTTGATTCAATGCCGGCACGTATTAGTAGTGTTCGGAGCAGCTGGGCCGGCCAGGACTGCTCCCCGAGGGAAAAAATGGTGTTGAATGAATGACACGAAGCTTCCATCCCCTTCTTTGCCATGCTGAAGCATGGGTCGTTCCGGTTCGTAGACCCGGTCGCAGTAGGAACGTTGGAGTAGTTAACATCGATGGTACGTGGAGCTGGGATCAAATTACAGTAGAACCTCGATTATCCGAGGTGGACGGGGTTGGACCCCCCTCGGATAATCGGTTTCCTCGGATAATCGAAATAAAGAAATAATTTACACATCTGATGGGAAATAAATGTACATATACATATAGCGTACATGTATAGATATAAAAGTGGTATTTTGTTAATAATTGTTGTTTTGGGGTATTTGCTCGCATCTGGGCTACGTAATTGCGCCATTTTTTTATAGTTAGAATATCTGAAGAAGTTTCTGAGCAGTCTCTAGAGTCTAGAGCTTCAAATCCTGATTCGTGCATGACCTCTTGATCGCTGTCATTGAATTTTCCCCGACAATTCTTTCTAAAATTTCGTCATCCCCGACAATATTTTCTTCGTCACTGTTTAAGACCCAATGTTCGACATTTTCTTTAAACCGGGTATTTGATTCGCAATCTAATACACGTCAATAGGAGCTCCTTCTACGTCTTCATTTTATTTTTCGAGGATTTTATTCCACGATTTTTCAAAGGTTGAACACTGTACTATGGCTTTCCAAGCTTCAGCACAACAATAAACTACATTTTTAAATTTAAAATTTTTTAAAAGTTCTTGTATGTTCTCACCTTGTACAATATAAATATATGGCGATCATTTCCCCACTTGTACACTGAAAAGCATTATTTCAAGCAAAGACTTTTATTGTAACAAGAAGATACATACATCTTTAATCAGGAAAAATTATTCCTTGGCTGTTTTTTTGTTGTATTTTGTTTTTTTTTTTTTTTTAGCAAATTACTTTTTCAGTGTAGCCGACTCCGGGGTGCTTGTGCGGCCACTTGCGAAAGGAAGGTGTGCATATAAACCCGTTGCAATTTTTGTTACATTTTCCGTATATAGGTACATATGCGTTCATATTTAAGTTTTCTTATCAAAATAATATTCATGCGTGCATTGTATTTTAACTTTTACGCTTTTAACTCGGTTAATTCAAAATGGTTAGGCAATGTTAAAGCATCGGTTAATTGAAAGATATCCGATCTTAATTTAACCTCGGTTAATCGGTCCTCGGATAATCGGGGTTCTACTGTAGGTGTAGGTTGAACTGTGCGTACAGGGTTTGCCGGTGTGGAAGGTGTTGATAGTTGGGAACCTTGGTAGGGCGGCTGCTGGTGGGATGAACCACGATTTCTGCATCGACCCGCTGTGTAGGTTGGAGCTCGTTGATTGTAATGGGTAAGTCCTGAGCAGTTCTTTAGGTGAACCCATTCTCCACAGCATGTACATTCGACCGTCGTTTGAACATTGGTCCAAATCCTGTTACCGCACACAGAGCACATCCATGGACCTGGATTTGATTCAATGCCGGCACGTATTAGTAGTGTGCGGAGCAGCTTGGCCGGCCAAGACTGCTCCCCAAGGGAAAAAATGGTGTTGAATGAATGACACGTAGTTTCCATCCCCTTCTTGGGTCGAAGGGGGTCGTTGCGACTCTTGCCCATGCCGAAGCATGGGTCGTTCCGGTTCGTAGACCCGGTCGCAGTAGGAACGCTTTCTTGGTCGTGTCTCCCGCTGTAGAAGTTGGTTTCCGTTGTTTATGATGGGTAAAGGAGGTATTACACTATCAAATAAAGTTTGACCAATGACGCAAAAAGTTTGTCCCACTAGTGTAATAGCAAAATAAATGACCAAAAATGTGTTTGACCAAAAATGAATGACAATCGTGGTCATTCATTTCTGGTCAAACATATGACCTTAGTGTAATAACAAAACACAGCCTTGGTCAAATTTATTTTGCAGTTTTTGGTCATACGGTCATTCAAAACTTACGAGTTTTTGGTGTGACCCATGGTGGTCAAACGAAATGATTCGATTGGGTGCAGTAAATGATCAATATAAAAAATAGCGACAATTTATACTTTTGTGCAAACTGTGGGATATTCGAAAATTCAAAACTTAAATTAATCCGTTACAACGAAGATAATGTTTTTGGTAAGCTCTCGGTAATAGCTTCGACTGGAACAATCTGCGTGTTCAGGACACAACTCTAGTGGCGATCTCATCTCTACCAAAAAAATGTTGGTAGACGTACGCCGTTTCATGGATTTGGTATTATGTTCACAAGAACCAGCTTTCTTTTTTGTAATCTTTTATTATAATTGCCCGACGTTTCGCCTATGCGGCATCTTCAGGGTACTATTTCTAATTGATATTTGTATGTTTGGCTTATAATTTAGGACGTACACGAGACATTAATATCATAGTTTTTTGTATAATTTATTTGTAAATATCACAGTGTTAAAGTAACTAAAGTTTGGTTATATCTCAGTGTATAAGTGTAGATACGCTGGTTCTTGTGAACATAATACCAAATCCATACAACCCACACCAGTGAATATAATTACACTCAGAAGCACGCCGAATCATTTTCTCGAATTTTTCTGGTTGTAAAAGTTTTTTTTCTCAACAACGTGGAACCTCTTGGCCATAGTGTCAACAATAAATTAAATTGCAAATTATAATTAGTAATAAACGATTCATAAATGAATTTATCTTTTTTTCTGGTGGAAACACAGTACATATTTCCCATTAAAAAATGTAGAAAAAATTTAAAGAAGGGCGAAAAATATTGATTTATTTGTAAATTTGGTTTTACCTTTAGGCAACTGTTAGATATTGTATCTTTACTACTAGATATTGGCAATAAATCGGAGATATGAAACTATCGCTGTCGCTTTTAAAGTCACGATAAAAACGTTCCCGTTCAGGGTGGCAGTTTGATTTTGTACATGGCCGAACGGACTCACAATAAATGACTTCAAACTAGTGGCGATCCTACATAAGGTTTTGGGGGTTCCCACCTCTCAGAAACACGCACCGCAACTTCAAAAGCACAATGTCCAAGTTTCGAGCCCGGCATACGAGTAATCTGTAGCAACTTAACTGACAGTTTCTTCTGTTTCTTCTTTCACAAAAACTATCATGTATTTACTTTCAGAATTTTATTATGAACCAAGGCTGATCATTGGACAGAGATTGATTGTAGGGACTCTCAGGTGAGAAGTAGGACAACTGAAACTTATCTCCGGTGTTTCTCAATTTTTCCAGTAGCTTGAGATCCGCAGTCAATTTTGAATTTGTCTTTCCACAATTTTAGATGATTAGTGACTAAAAGATTATATTTTTTTTAGAAACAAAAGAAGACCATATTATTCAAGCTACAAACGAGAATGCGGAGAACATTTTTTGAAGGTTCAAAAATCTGATGGTCCCTTTAACTCTCACGATAATTTCCCAGTGTTCTTTAGTATAAACTCAGTGATTTGGATGCACTGAGTAGTTATAAAATATGAGCACCGTCAACCTTATTCCTAAATCCCTTTCGAAATATTTTCTTGAGTACTCCCCTGCATGAAACACACAGAAAATTTGTAAAAAGAGGTAGCTGCTACTCAAATTTTTCTAAGTTCTCCTTACACCCCTTTTTGATTCTAACATTCTTTTCATTCTCCCTGTCTTCTTAAATTTGAAAGAGCATTTTAAATAGCAAGAGGCAAGATTACGCCTTCAAGCAAAATTAAACTGATTTTTTTTACAGAACAAACATTTATTCAACTAAACATCTTTGCAAATTCGATAAAGAAATGAAACAATGCACAATAACCACTCTAAATACATATTGGAGCTAAGTTAGCTTTGGTCATTTTTTTCTGAAACGGTCATACTAGTGTGATAGGTAAATTTGCATCGGTCAAACAACTGACTTGAAACCTGACTGACTACGTCATTGGCCAAACCAATTGGTCATTTGTTTGTCCCATAGTGTAATAGGTCTCGAAAAACACTTTTGGTCATTGCAAAAGTTGGACAAATTTTGTGTGACCCACTGGACAAACTTTATTTGATAGTGTAATACCACCTTTAGTCTCGAGCAGTTCGTTAGGTGAACCCATTCTCCGCAGCATTTACATTTAACCGACGATTGAACTTTGATCCAAATCCTGTTACCGCAGACTGAGCAAATCCGTGGACCTGGATTCGATTGGATGCCGGCACGTAGTAGTAGTGTGAGAAGCAGCTAGGCCAGCCAAGACTGCTCCCCGAGAGAAAAAACGATATGAATGTGACGACATAGTTTTCTTTCCCTTCTTGCGTTGAAGGGGGTCGTTGTGACTCTTGGCCATGCCGATGTCGGGTGTACGAACCGGAACGACCCATGTTCCGGTTCGTAGACCCGGTCCCAGTAGGAACATCATGTTGTTGCGATTCAAGAGATTTTTTTTTCTCTTGGATCGAAGGAGGTCATGGCAGCTCTTGGCCGTTTTAACAACGGGTAGCTCCGGAACGATTTACATCAAAGAACCGGCTGCGGTAGGAGCATTTTTATGGACAACACAAACATCCATGGGCCACAGCGGGATTCGAACCCACGCACCGGCAACTCAGAGATAGAGTGACATCTCTGCCACTGAGCCACCGAATGCCCGGTGAAACATCATTTCCCGCACTAGTGTTGGTGGTATACCAAATTGCTGCATTATGTTATACAGTACACTAAGATTGATGCTCTCGCATGCTTGCTTAAAGTCGACAAATTAGTACACGTCGATGTTATATTCCCAGCACTTTTCAAGTAACAGCTACACAGTAAAGAGTTGTTAATTTGTTCAGCGAGATTATTTCGATCGTCCGCCCCGACTGCATTTCCGATTTTCTTCTAATGCGTTGCCCCCATAAACTTTTCTTCTCTGAATTTTTTTTTTATATTTGTGGTGTTTTGCCTAAAAATCTTGAAAAGCTCCTCGAGAAAATTCATCTAGAAATTCGGCAAAATACTCTCGCATCCTGCTACAGATTGCCGTATTGTCAGCCGGCAGCATTCTTACGAATAAAACGATTTTGGATTTCTCTGTTTTTTCTTTTTAGTGTTATTCTCGACAAGTTCAATTTTACTCTCATTAAAAACATCCTTAAATACTTAAAACTCATTTCAACGAGAGGTAAAAGTAGAAGTTACTACGCGATTAGAAAAAAAAATAAAATAAAATTTCAATCCATGAAATCAGTAATTATTGAGAAGCGGCCATATCCTAGAGAAGGATACATTGACGTTATGTCCGCAAATAAATAAGAGCAAAAAAATGACATCGACAAAATCGGAAGAAATATGCCCAGGTGAAGATTAGGTGAATGTGAATAAATGCGGAAAATGTTTGATCGTGAGCTTCCTTCCGTATATCGGTTGCTCACAACCGACTCCACGACAAACGATCCTTTCAATTATTAACAACTAAAACATTGCGGTTGCCTTGCGCCGAATCTTCCGCACTCTTATCGTCGTCCGTTTTGCTCTGCACTTGACTATTGGCGGGTTCCTGTCCACGAATTCGAATATTGTGCTCCTCTTTGAAACGATTCAACTCCACTCCCTTTTTCGTCAACTGTTCCGTGGCCAGAGCGATAGTTTTGTCCAACTGTTCTTTGTTGTCCACCAGTTGCGGCAGGATGTCTTTCACTGTGCGCTCGACCAGCACGCCACCGATCAGACGAAAGCATTTTCGATTCTCGTCCACTGCTTTGAGGGTTTCAATCACAGATCTACGAATAGAAAAGGAGTTTAGTTTGGAAATTTATACTCGCGGCATGCAGATTTGAGGTTATTGTCGATCACTACTGCTGGGGGATACCCACTTGTGTTCCTTGAGGTCCATCTCGAGCGTACTGAGATTGTTGGCCAGATTGCGTTGAGCGTTGCGCAAAGATTGAAATTCGGCGAAGATTTTTTCATTTTGTTTCTGTTGTTTCGCTGCGTCTGTTGACATTTTTGTGGAAAATTTTCGAACAGATGCTCTCGAGCACTATACACACGGCTTGCAAATTTGATTGACCGAATTGTAAAATTAGAAGACGGCCGCGGGCGGATGACAAATGCTAGTTGACAGTCGGAATGTCAGATTTGACATAAGTGTGTTGGGGGTGCCAGAAATGGGCGGACGGAGTACAGTGTGTGTTGCGAAAAGACACAGAAGGTATCATTTCAATAGTTTCTCATGTAATTTGGTGATAATTGTGGGTTTTTCTCAACGTTCTGGAATCCTCAAAATGCCTATTCAAAATAGGATGCTAGCATTCGTCTGTGCAAGAGCTATATTTTTCGTTTTTAATTTAAAAAATCATCTCGCACCCCATCCGTATAACAAACAGATTACAAGTACTCATCAGGCAATGCTGCCGCAACGACAGCTGTCATTAGTGCCAAATCAATTGCTCTGCTGTCATCGGGGGTCGTGTTTCTCGTGCGTTTTTCTTGTTCCTGCCTTTGATTATTTCAAATTACCCGAAAAACATGATCAAATCAATCACAGACTTTATCAACTACTGGTATTTCCGCTATCTAATGGTCACCGAGCTGTACATGGTCGAGAAATGGGAACGAGTGACAATCCGTGAGTAGTGTATGACTTCGCCATCATCGACACCACCCTTCAACAAAATTGCTTTCTACTTTCAGACGTTCTGTTCTTGGTGATATTTTTACTTTTCTGGTATTTCAACTATTCAGTGTTGCTCTCATTGACCGGTCGGGTCTTGGGCGTGACACCAATCTCGTCTGTTTTGCATGCAGCCGCGACCACAACTAAATTCACGGCAGCAGCGTAGAAGAATGCAAGAGGCGCGTTTTTTTGATTCCTCCCCTGATTTTCCAAGCACTGTCATTTGGATTTTCCATTATTTTTTTTTATTAGCTTTAGTGCAATTTTTTGTGCAAGCTTTAGATTCTTGTATGTAAGACGATTAGTTTTTAAGTCCGTTTGTAAATATATTATCTGTCGTGGCGCATCGCGAAATTGGGCTTGTGATATTGCACCGCAAGTGTACCCCACGATATGAATCATTTCGCATTGATAGCGTGACGCGATTATCATTTTGTACTGTACACGATCTGCTATGATAAAAGAAGCTATAAAAATACATAAACCAATTTATGCACAGGTTGAGTACAATAATTGACTAAGATTGCGATTGTGGCTTAATTTGGAATGTTTGCGAATTTCTGTTCCAGCGATAACATCTGATAACTGCGATGAGTGGATTGTGTGTAACCTTCATACAATTTTCGAGGAGTCTTTATCATGTTTTTCGTTTCGACGTATCGAGATAACGACTTATTGAGTAATGAGGAAACACTAAGACGTCTGATTCATCGGAGAAGTTTGTTTAGAATGTAGTGGGTGCATCCCATTCTTGGAACTTCTGGTCAATACTGATAAAATAAATGGCGCGATAGTCCTACATATTGAAACTATGCCGCAGATGTGTTAGTGACATCCAATTTACAAAAACTCAGATTTTTTGTAAAGGTCTTGAGGTCAACATGCTATTGCTCTGCATCTACATAACATCTTATTGGTACCATAATAATAATAAGTAGTGGAGCAGTGGTGGGCGCTGTCTCCTAAGACGTATATGGTGCCATATATGGTCCTTTAATTTAGAAGGTAACCAGCTTAATAAAGGCCAGGAGATCCGTCAGAGAGGAGCTCCTAATCATCCTAGAGCTTAGTAAATCACGCCCTGGGAGCTGCTGGACCTGGCGATCGCCGGGCATTCACATAATAAATGAATGGAGGTTTCATCTTTCTCCAGGCAAAGGCGACATAAGGTCTCCCTTGATAGACCAATTTGATGAAGATGAAATGACCCGTAAGAAAGCCTATAAATAGTCGTCTTATTTTAGCGGTGCAGAAAGGTGTGAAACCGCTGTGCATCTATGTGGATTCAAGTTATGGTTCGTCGATGCTTTCGTCCGTGATGTAAAGAGACAAAAACATAGCTGCTGCGATAGGGTTTTCCCACAGTGAGATAGGGGTTAAGTCAGTGGGCGCAGCTGGGCATTGAAACAAGTGACCCACATCATGTGGAGCGCCAGCGCAGTTTGGACAGTTGTTTTGAATGTCCGGGTTAATGCGAGAAAGGTACGAATTGAGGCGTGAACAAAAGCCCGACCGAAGTTGAGCTAATGTCACTCTGGTGGCTCTCGGGAGCCTAATCTCCTCAGGCGAAATGGGTGGAGAGCGCACTGAGAGGACTCTATTCGCATCTAATCTCGCAATAGACCGACTCACTTCTGCAGTGTGAATCTCAGCGATGGCAGCTCGGTATGCATCATCGTCGTAAGGGTCCCCCTTGTATCCCTGGACCTCTCTCTCTAGGTCTCGCAAATCACGCCTGACATGTCGTGGTGGAGGAATTCGGTCCATGAGACTGTTGTTGGGATGATTCTCACGGTAGCACCCAACAAGATATTGTTTGGACAGTAGGAGATTGTGGTCACGTATTGGCATCAATTTTGTCTCTTGATGTAAGTGATCCTGGGCAGACATCAAGAGGCAACCTGTGGCTGTGCGTAGAGCAGCATTTTGGATTGAAGCATTGAATTTTGGACCAGTTTGTATCTCATAGACTATGTGACCAAACAGGGGCTGCATAATCAGCGGCTGCTCAATCCACCGCTTTGTATGTGACTAGCATGGTTTCTTTATCCTTGCCCCAGGTGCTACCAGCTAGTGCTTTTAGGATTTTATTCCTACTGCGCATATTTTCGCAAACGGATGCTGCGTGATGAGCTGACGTCATCATGCTCTCTAAATGGAGCCCGAGAATTTTAGGATTAGCAACAGTAGGAATTGGATTGTTGCCAATACGTACATCAACCTTCCACCGACCAGGTGGTAAGTAATGTCGCAGAAGATTTAGACGCGGAGATGGTGAGGTTTCGGCTTTGGAAGAAAGCCTGTAATCGTCCGAGATAGCGATTAATTTGGAGGCGCATTTCATCCTTATCCTCCTATGTGGCGAGCACGGTGCAATCGTCTGCGTAGGAAATCACCTCGATTCCTTCCGGTGGTGTAGGAAGGCCGGACATGTAGATGTTGAACAGAGTGGGGGAGAGTACCCCACCCTGTGGAACTCCTAATTTGATTTTTCTCAGCTTAGAACGTTTGCCACGAAACTCAGTGAAGGAATGCCGACCAGCTAGATAGTTGGCAAACCAACGGATCTCTTGAGCAGGGATATGTATATTCAGTGAGTTCGCGAGAAGCATCGAGTGATTGACATTGTCAAATGCACTCGTTAGGTCAATTGCCACAAGAATCGTTCTGTGGCAAGGACGTCTGTGGTTTAGCCCATTGCGTGATGAGCTGACGTCATCATGTTCTCTAAATGGAGCCCGAGAATTTTAGGATTTGCAACAGTAGGAATTGGATTGCTGCCAATACGTACATCAACCTCCCACCGACCAGGTGGTAAGAAATGTCGCAGAAGATTTAGACGCGGAGATGGTGAGGTTTCGGCTTTGGAAGAAAGCCTGTAATCGTCCGAGATAGCGATTAATTTGGAGGCGCATTTCATCCTTATCCTCCCCGGTGGCGAGTACGGTGCAATCGTCTGCGTAGGAAATCACCTCGATTCCTTCCGGTGGTGTAGGAAGGCCGGACATGTAGATGTTGAACAGAGTGGGGGAGAGTACCCCACCCTGTGGAACTCCTAATTTGATTTTCCTAAGCTTAGAACGTTTGCCACGAAACTCAGTGAAGGAATGCCGACCAGCTAGATAGTTTGCAATCCAACGGATCTCTTGAGCAGGGATATGCATATTCAGTAAGTTAGCGAGAAGTATCGAGTGATTGACATTGTCAAAAGCACTCGTTAGGTCAATTGCCACAAGAATCGTTCTGTGGCAAGGACGTCTGTGGTTTAGCCCATTACGGATGCGTGTAGTGATCGCATCGGGGGCTGTGGTGGTACTATGCATTTTCCTGAAGCCGTGCTGGTGAGGTTCTAGCTTAGCATGCTTAACAAGAGTGGGGTGAATAAGGGCCTCTAGCGTCTTTGCGACAGGTGAAAGTATTGTTATGGGTCGGTAGGATTCACCGAGACCAGCGCTTTTACCCGGTTTGAGACAGGGGACAATCCGTCCTGTTTTCCAGATTTCAGGGATGGCAAGCGTGGACATCGACAAGTTAAAGGCTGCCGTGAGATACTCAATGGCTGGAAGGTCGAGATGTTTTAACATGGCCATCGAAATGCCATCGGGTCCGAGGGCCTTTGAATTTTTAGCATTCTCAATGACTTTTTTAACCTGGTCCGCAGTATACGATGGTATAGTGTCAACATTTCTACTGCGAATCCGTCTTCTAATTTTACGCTTTAAGCCATCGGACTTGGGATGTTCAATAAATTGCTTATTGAACAGGCTTGCGCACTGAAGGGGTTCGCTGGTGCTCTTATGGCCAAATTTGATGGCATTGTTGCCCTTTCCTTTCCTAGGATTGGATAGGGCGCGGAAAGTAGACCATAGTTTACTGACACCTTCATTGAGGTTGCAGTCATTGAGGTGCTCGTTCCATTTCGCCTTCCGATAGTCTTTTACTTATCGATTGATTTCGGAGTTAAGCTCCTGAATTCTGGGATCACCTGGGTGAGCGCGTCTGATGTTATCTCGTTCATCGGCTAATCTGGCGGCACTGGTAGGGAAATTAGGTCGAACTTTCGGGATACGTCCAGCAGGAATATAACGTGCCGCTGCTTTGGCAATGACGTTCCTAATATTTCGTTCGGCCTTATAAACGCTAGTTGGTGTAGGTAGCTCGATGAACTTCGCCGACGTGTATGCTTTGAAACCCTCCCAATCGGCTTTCTTGTGATTGACAAACGTTCGCTTCTCAGACTTAGTCAGGTTTGCTGGTTTGTCAATTCTTATTATTATTGGGAGGTGATCGGACGAGAGAGCAGTATGCGTCTCCCATCGAGTAGCACTGATTAGGCTGGCACTTACAATAGTTAAGTCAGGAGAGCTACTGCAAGTGCCTGTGACTCGGGTCGGCGAGTCTTCATTGAGTGGACAGAAATCTGAGGCGTCTAGAGATTCGGCAATAGTTATACCCCTGGCATCGTTGTTGAGGTCAGAATGCCAGAGCTCATGGTGCGCGTTAAAGTCACCAAGAATGATCCTGTGCTCTCCAGATAGGAGAGGACCAATATCGAAACGATAGCCAGAAGGGCAAATAGAGTGTGGTGGAACATATACATTAAAAATTTCGATATTAGTACTCCCTGATGAAACTGAGATGGCTTGCATTTCCGCCGTAACGTCGACATCTACATCTAATACACAGTAATGTACGGACTTGTGTATTAGGAAGGCAAGTCCACCTCCAGGGTGAGAATCATTCCTGGCGGCTGGTCTATCTTTGCGCAGTATAACGTAATTGCCATGGACGCTAAGAGACGAGTTCAAATGGAGCAATGTCTCCTGGATGGCAGAAATCAGAATTCTGCTTACACTCATGAAGTGAGTGATCTCGGTAAATTTTTGGTGAATGCCGTTGCAATTAAACTGCAATAAGGACAGTGGAGTGAAAACCGCTGGAGGAGGAGCAGGGGTTAAACTAGGTCTAGCATTCCTGATCATATTGTTTGGGGGTGCTGGGGGCTGAGGAGGAGGTGGAGGGCTAGGAGCAGCCCGTGGTCGCCCTGAGTTAATGCATCCCGGTGCAACATATGATGTGGAGTGCTGACGAACCCTTCTCAAGCCAGAACACCTGAGATGTACCCACTCCAAGCAGCAATTACACTGCACTGACCTGGCATTCGAACCAATTCGTTGGCCGCAAACACTACAAAACCATACCTCTGGGCCTGGATTTGTTTCAATGCCGGCGCGGATTAATAAAATTGAGAGCAGCCGCGCCGAGATGTAATGCTTCCAATATGACGAAAAAGCACATAACTCGAATCCACACATATACACAGACAAACACAACCTTCTTGCATCGAACCTTCAAGGCTCTTGCCAGGGAGGTATATTGGTAACTTTTGGCCGTTTCCACGAAGAAAACGGGTGTGGTCCGCCCCGTAGAGGCCGTTTCCGTAGGACCACTATAAATAGTCATAACATAACTCAGTTCTGCGCAGACATTTAATATTGGAGTAGCCGAAGAGGCAAACAAGCTCTTTTGTAACTCTTAGGCCAGGGTGCGTCGGTCGTCCAGTAGCTTAACCTCTGGCCTTTGATCAGTTACCGATCACGCCTCTGGGAGCTATCCAGCTAATTTCACAGAGGGGCTCAGAACCGATGAGTAGAGAGGATGAACCCCTCTCTTGCTAGTTCGTCCGCGTATTCATTTCCCTCAACGCCTGTGTGACCCGGAACCCAATAGATTGAGACAGAGTTACGGATGGAGAGGTCCTGAAGGAGGTCAAGGCAAACTTGTGTGAAGATAACGCCTTATTTGCAAATGACGATATGTGCACCACCGAGACCCTGTCCCAGGATCTCCCTGGCATTGATTCCAATGGCATGAAGACGCTTGGTCGATATCCCGGTATTCGGTCAAAAGACTCCAGCACCTACACCGTGATCGGTCTTAGAGCCATCCGTGAACCAAGTGATGCTTCTAGGGTGAATGCACGGGTTGCCATTAGCCCATTCCGCCCGATATGGGATGTGAAGGGCGAACTTCCTGCCGTAGCGCAGTTACGTGATCTTATAATCTGAAAAAAAGGCATATTGATAGTGTAGGAACCTACCTGTTGCAGTATACGCATATGTCCATCATCACTGATAACGAGTTTCAGACGATAACTGGATTTTTAGAGCGATTAGGGCTACAGTTTCCCGTATGAAGTCATTCCCCATATAGCTTCCATGGCTAGGGTGGAGGTAGTACTAGATATAAGCACCAGTGATGCTAAGACAAGCAAGTCGTTGGAGCTTATTACAGGCCCTGATGGTGTTGCGCTGCAGTGTTTTTGGACACCACTGGAAAAGCACGTAATTCATTATGGATCGTACTAGTGTACTGTTCAACCATTCCGTCGTTTTGGGCGAAAGGCCCAGGTCTTGCCATAGAAGATCCGGCAAGTCCACATGACACGCGTGGCCTTACTAAGAACATTTTCCAAGTGGCTATTCCTGTTTGATCTACCTTCCAGTGTGATGCCAAGGCATTTGACCTCTTTGGAGTAGCCAAAAGGCACCCTCCTTAAGTAGATTGGCTCGAGTGTAGGAGCAAGTTTCCTTGTGAATGGTGCTAGGACTGTTTTGTGTGGTTTGGTACTGAGCCCTGTTGTTGTGTGCACAACAACAGGGCTCAGTACCAGTACTGCTGACTATCGTTAGGACCGTATGGTCATTAAATCCATAATAACGGACTCGAATTTACCCCTGAGCACAATAGTGATATCGTCATCGTAGCCAATGGCGAAGAAACCCTGTAGAGGTGTCAGTACGCCGCCTTGAGGGCATCCCTTAATAGCGTTGATGTTGAGAGTATGACCCCTAAGCGAAGAGTGAATCTCCTTACCTTTCAGCTTTTAGCACGGTGTCAATCTACCTAAAACGAGGGCACTCCTCTCATTTCGAGTGTTCTGGCAATGGCTTCGTAGCCAGTATTATCAAAGGCACCCTTGATTTCTAAGAAGGCGCACAAAGCGATCTCTTTTTCATCTAAAGATTTTTCAATAGTAGTGATGAGCTTGTGAAGCACCGTCATCATCGACTTGCTTTTTACATAGGCAAATTAAGTGTGATATAAAGGTTTATTCCTCAACATCAACCCCCTGATGTGTAGGTTAACTAAACGCTCCATAATTTTGAGAAGTTAGACTGATGGGCTTGTAGGACTTTAGTAGGTCCTCAGATTTGTTACTTTGCTTAGGGATGAAAGTTACATTAACTTTTTTCCAAGCAAGCGACAGGATGATACCCAGGCAGTTTTAAAGGAGAGCAAGAAATACTCCATCAGTCCCCGCGGCCTTTAATGGATCAAAGTATTGAATAGCCCACTTTACTTTGTATTTGTTTAAGATTACCCCAGAGAGACTCACTAATCTTCTAGCCGGCAGTCCTGTATAATTTGGGATGTGCACTGGCCAATTGTCTGAAGAGTACTACTTATGAATCGTGGTATTCAACTCTTGCTCGTATATTGAATAGTGATAACTTTTCATCCATTGTCATCGTTGCTCAATCTCCCTCCCATTCAATGGTGTCCCGAATCAGACTTCCCGGTCTCTTCCGTTTCTGCGTCGCAACTTTACGGCTTAACCTCAGGCACACTGTGCAAAATTTTCAGATAATTTTTAATACCTGAATGAGTATAAATTTCGTTTATACAGATTTTCATATAAAACTCCATAAATATAAGAGAATAGAAGTGTTTTAAACCAAACACAAATAAATTTTAAACGTTTTCTAAATAAATGCGATAGCTTAAACGACGACCAGCACAAAATGAGTACTGGCAAGGTTTAAAAAAGGATTCTAAACGTCAAAGTTGATTAATTTTAATATGTAATGTTTTAATTTTAAAATACTGCCGAATTAAATCAACTCGAAAATCAGATTAGGATCCAAGACGGAATCAAATCGTAGATAGTGCGGATGTCGTTTATACTATTTCTGTATTTATTGCATATTTTAGGCGAATACATCTAGATTTTGTCGAAACCATTTCTTTGTAGAGTAGCAGAATTGTGGAATTTGAAGTGGGCCATTCAGTAGTTGATATTCTGATCGCGTTGTGCAATGTCCATACTTTTTTAAGTGAATGTTAAACTTTAGTAATACCTTCCGTAATTTTCATCAGCCTTAATTTTAAAACATTTTTGGTGAAAGTGATAATCAGCTACTTCAGTTTCAGAGGTGAGTACACAACTACATAATCCTCAAACTAGCATTGCTAGTTAGGATGTCTTTAAAAATATCTTCAAAATGATGAAACAACACAAAATATTCTTGATTGCAGATATTTATTGAAATCGATTTTTTTTTCTCCAATCTATAGTATGGGAACGTGATCAAATCATAGTGGCCCAAGCAGGCTGTGACTTGAAACCCTATCTCGTAATCAGTCTCCAAGAGACATAATGGTAATCCTGCATCCTGCAATAATATTTTAATCATGGCTATATATTTTTTTTATTTTGTTAGAGACAGACGAACGTCATCGATCATCATCCAGGGCAGTCCGATCCAAAAGCGTTCATCGTTCCCCGAAATTACTTTTATAAACTTAGTGTGTTCTTCAAAATATTTTTCATTCAAAAACATACTAAATACACATTAAAAATTATTTAGAACAAACGAACCCATTGTACTGCGGGCCTCAGATAAAATTAATACCTAAGAAATTATAAAAAATAATATAAATTCGTTATAAATTTTATAAGCCAGAGAATAGAATTTTATATGGATGCATTATAATTTCTATCAGAAAAATTAACTGAATTAATATATCAATGGTTTAAGATTTAAACAAATCCAAATAAAATTTTATAACCGCGAGATTTATTGATTGTATACAAAATATTTATGGACTTATATGTATACGAAAATTAAGTTCGGTTTACTCCAAAATTTTACACAGTGCATGCATCTTTGTTCCGTATCACAAATCAATACAATTCGCAACGCTTCCAATCGCCTTTTAGATGCCATTTTTACCAATATTGATAAGTCTTCGATTCATCTATCCGAACCCTCTTCTTATGTGCGAGTCGATTGCCATCATACATTCGATAAAGCGGGCTATATTAGTACTCTTAACTTGTGGCTTTCTCCAATTAACTAGTAATATTTACTGGAGCATCCTGAATGTGACTCAGCTGTGATAACTTTTATTGCAATATTATATCCGATCTCATCTCTGAATTTGTTCCCTTTTCCATTCCTATGTCCCACAAAGGTCAATGACTTTTTGATAATAAATTTTGGGCATTTAATATCCTCCTGTCAACATGGTTTCCAAAAACAGCGCTCGACCACGATGGACTAACTCGAGATCACACAATTGTTTCCAAAATGTTTGATCGCCACCAGGATTGGATATTCACGCAATTTAAACGGATTTCTCGAAGGCATTTGACACGATATGTTTTCACAGACTTCATAGCTTTAGACATTCCTATTGCACTGGTTAAACGGATTGATTCTTCCCAACTAACAATTTTGCTCTAATAACAGTCTACAAGACTCTTATAAGAGCCAACATCAAGACATCAACTCTTGAAATTTAACTCTTGAAGAGTACTATAAGAATCTTATAAGAGTCTTATAAGTATTAAATGAACCACTTTACAAGAGTTAAATTGATCTTATAGCTAAACTTCAACTCTGTTTATAAGAATTACACATGTCTTATAAGAAGAATTTAAGGCTTCTTATCAGAGTAAGAGTCTACTCTTGTAAGAGTCTCATAAAGGGTTACAAGCTCTCATTATAAGTGAAGCTAGAAAGAGTGAATGTGATATTGAAACATACACTGTCTTTGTTTGTCAAATGTAAATATACGACCTTACGAGAACTTCTGTTTTCGTGTGTTATTATTTCGACAACTTAGGCAACATTTTTGAATGAGGGATATATTAACTTGTCAAACGATGATTTTCCCACAAATATGAGTCAACATTTTAATGCGATCAAAATTTTATCGTTGAATATAACTATTTTGCTTCGAAAAATGACAAAGCCCTCTGAAAATATTCTATTTTTAATTTTTTTATAAGATTTTCTGGAAATATAATTATAATCTAACGATGATATCTTGTATAAAACTTAATTGAATAACATTCGTCAGTTTAAAAAATCACAATCCTTTCAATTTGGTATATGCAATGACACATAATCACTCATAAATTCAAATTTAATTTTCCCCTAATGCAATTTTGTCTGAAAAAAAGATGGCATCTATCCATTAAATCTTCATACAAAGCCAGAACTCTGATAACAGGAGGGCGGCTCTTTTTACTATAACTAAATTCTTCATATTAGTCTAAATCTCTTATTTCAAGAGGATGGCTCTTTTTATAATAACTGAAGTCTCACTATGAGAATTAAGCTCTATTCAATAAAATTAAACTCTCCTTATGAAACTTAAAGTCTCACAATAAGGATTCTATTCTCCATAAGAGAGCATAAGTTTCAGTATGAGCGTAAATTTGACGTTTATTTATTATTTCTGTGCGTCGCATAAGTGTGTGTTCCAGCGGAGAAGGATTCGGTGGCAGGTAATTCTTATAGCATTTTTAGTGTTTTTCCAGTGAATTTTGTTACGCTCATTGAGTCGACTATATTATTCCGTCTATTTTCTTCGTCGAAAAAAAGTTGCTATATATAATCCGGGTCGGTTATGCTGCGTTAAATTTCTTGTGTGATTATAGTGACAGATTGCTTAGCTTCTATCAATCGTGCACTCACAACACTCTTCTTATAGGTGTTCTTATAAAAGTATTGTAATAAGATGTTAAAGACTAAAGCATTTATAAAGTTTTCATTATAAGACTCATAAGAATAAACCTCTTGTAAGAACATTTTTATAAGAGTTTAAGTCCTGAAGAGTTAAACTCTCACTACAAAGACTCTATGAGAGTCCAAGGCAACAAAATATGAACTTGTAACAAGAATACGACTCTCCAAGTGTAATAATCTTATAATAAATGTACTTAAAGAGTTTATTTGAAACTTGCTACTAGATCTACATTATAAGAGTTGTAAGAGCCTTACTAGAGTCTTATGAGTGCTTATTCCACTTCCCAAGAGCCAAGCTCTCAAGAGTTTGTTAGTTGGGTTTCTTACCTTCCAGGCTGCACCGGACAAGTTTGTTTTCATAGTTGCAACAGCCAACATCCAGTATCCCTCAAGAATTTATTTTAGGTCCTCTGTATTTCACTTTTTTTTTAATAAATGACCTACGTCGTGTCCTAGAATGCCGTAGCCTCTTGATTTTTGTTGATGACTATCCGGTTTCATCTACATTACTGTATTACTGATTGTCTACAAATACAATCTGCACTTAATTCACTTTCGTCCTGGTGCCACCTAAACGGCCTAAACTTCTCTAAATGCTTTTAAATGATATTTTCTGTTAAGCCTCCTTCTCCATTGCTTTTTTTTTCGTTGATCGCGCGCAGCTTTATGCCTGATGTAGGCTCGATGAACCGCACAGGTGAGGCGTTTAACGCGATCGGTTGGCTATTCCCTATTTCAGGAATGTATTGCCATCGTACTTTGTTTAGGTTTAGTCGTAGATTTTATTGCTTTTTGATGTACTTTTTTGGTTTGGCAAATATAGACGGTGGTCTAGTAACATCTACGGTATGGTGTATGTGTGTGGTTGTAGCTTCTCCGAACAATCTGGGATTGTTCAGCGTGGACTCTGATGTTTGTACGCAAGGGTGTGCGTGTTCCGAAAAACGGATTCCAATCCAGGAACGTTAAAAATATGCCAATTTGCACAACGTAGTTGACAAAAAAAAAAAAGAAAACCGGACGCGAAATTCGGTGGATCTATGTTGGGGTATAAAATACAGCAAAGTCTTATTTATCAACTGGAGAGACATGAGTTACGAACACTATAAGTAAACCAAAAACACATATTCCCAAAGCTCAGCATCTACCCGTTAAACTTTGGCGGGTTAAACAAGAAGAGTTTATCACGGTTGGTGTCATGCTATAATTTGATTTTTAGATCATTGATAGCAGAAGCTAGTTCAACCCATTTTTGAGGACCAGAATCCCTGAGAAAGTCTATGAGAGTTTTATCACTATATCTAATCAGTAACGGAATGCGCGCGCGTAGGCTAAAGTATCTCGGACATTTCATAATGATGTGTTCATTATTCTGAATTTCATTACAATGATTACACAATGCGGAGTCTACTTTCATAATCATGGCCAAGTATTCCTTATTATAGGTATGATTGGTTATTATCCTATTTACTATTTTAATGACTTTAGGGTTTGTTCTCTTAAAAAGCCTATCTTTAAACCAACTTGTGCTTGTTACCGAAGGGTGTAATTCATAGAAGAATGCACCCTTGTCCAGTGAAGTCGTGTCATATTGTTCTTGCCATAAGTCGAATAACTTTTCTTTAATATTTCTTAATACGGTTTCTAAGGACGTTGGAGGAATGAAGGGAGAGCCTGAGGTTCTCGCTTCCTTAGCCATTGTGTCTACACATTCATTGTTTGTAATTCCAACGTGAGCAGGTATCCAAATTATTATAACTCTTTCAAAATGAGTATTCACCCACGACTTAATTTGGTGACCCAACTCCGATGTGTTATCCTTATCCTTTAGGATTTCGCACGGTTAAAACTACTATTTTCTTTTTGTTGTCTTCAACCGCATGTTTGATTGCAACTAGGATTGCAGACAATTCAGCGTTAACAACAGAGGTGTCTGCCGGTAGTTGGAATTTACCATACTCCCCCGAACTGTCGTCAATAAACGCGGCGCCAACCCCCTCTCTATCCTTTGAAGCGTCTGTATATAGGGATGTATCTTCCCGGTCAATTACCGTACCAGTAAGGGAACTCAGTGAAGATAGGGTTAAATAATTCTCGTTAGTTATCCTGTTGTCGGGGTCCTTAGGGAATACTCTTAGTTTGTACGTTGGAACGGTATCTGTGATGGTTGATAGACTACTTAGGTCTACAGAAAAAAGATTCCATACTGTGGCGTAACTAGAGTTAATGTTGTGGAGAATGTCGTTGGTGTGCCACTTGTCGGCAAAATCCTTGTCCACCGTAATGCGTTTGGCCATTTCTTTGGCCGTAAGCCACCAACTTCTAAATTTGGGAGGAAGTTCATTGGCCAACGCGTATAGATTGTGGATTGGTGTCGAGGGAGCGGCTCCCAGACTCCTTCTGAGAAAGGGATTAAAATATGTGGTAATATCTCTTACCATTCCGTTGAGCATGTTGGCGTTAGTCGTACGGGCGTATTCGATCATCGGCCGAACATGGGTTCTAAATACAGCTAGTGCCTCCTTAGGGTGAAGGCCTTCCGTCTTGCTGTTAATTAAATTGAATGTGGTGGCGTTGAACCTGTTTTTTCTCATAGTATCAGTGTAATGAGTTCTTACGGATAGGTTCCATGTGATATGGACTCCCAGGTATTTCAATTCCCTTGAGTTGATAATATTGGTATTCCCAACCTTGATCGAATGATTGTTAAAATTGGCCTTGGAGAATGTGAAGAACTTTGTTTTCTCCATATTCAGGACTAAGTTGAGAGCAGTAATCTGTTCCACAAATTTTAATGAATATTCTTCAAGTCTTAATTTCGCTTCCTCCAAGGATTTACCTTAGTAGAAGTAGAAAATCGTCTGCAAATTGGACAATGGTGCAGTTTGAGTTCGATAGCATATGTTGTTTATTTGTAAGAATATTGAAGAGGGTGGGGCTAAGGCAGCTACCCCGAGGGAGACCGTTGTTTACCTCCAGTGAAATATCATCAAGGAAGAGTTTACGGTTATTCAGGAATGTATTGGACCATTTAATGATATCCGGTGGGACACCCATTCTACTCATAATGTCTATCAAGGTGCCTCTGTCAACGTGATCATGAGCTGCCTGCAGATCAAAACAGGCACAGACCGAAACCATTTTATTTGTTTTATTAACGTTTATTTCGTTAATGAGGTCATTTATGCAGTGACTGGTTGATCTTCCCTGTCTGAATGCATAACAGTGTGAGTTTAATATGTTGAATTCAACCAGGTATGTCCTAAGTCGGACCAGAATCATTCTATTGAGTAATTTTAATGACACGCATAGGAGTGATATCGGTCTAAAGTTTTCGATTGAACTTAGGACTTTGTCTTTTTTAGGGATGGGGGCAACTCGTATCTCTCTGCATTTAGTCGGAATTTCTCCCTTTAGCCATCAATCATTCATTATTTCCAGAAGGGTAGTTTTATTGTCGTCACTTAGTGCTTTAATGTGTTTGTACGATATTAAATCCAGGTCCGGAGTGGAAGATGAACTACGGTCTTTTAAGGCAGATTCGAATTCCTACGATGAAAAGGAGGCGGAGACAAATGGAATGTCTAAGTAGGAATTATTGGTCTCAGCCCGTGGTCTGTCATGGATCTTGAATTTTTCGAGGATTTCTATTTTTTCTCGGTCTTCCAGTTGCCGAAATCGATGGATTTGAATAACATTTTTTGGACGTTTTTGAATAATAGGTGAATTTCATTCGGATCATTTGAATTGTTGATTCTGTTGATAGTACTTTTCCAGGATAATTTTTTTGCTCTTTTTACCGCCACTTTCCAATTTTATGAGCTGCATGCTGCATGCATTCTGTGAGGAACTATTCCTACGGAATTTGCGGGAACATTGTTTGTAGGTTTGAAAAAGGGCTGCTAGGTTTTCATTCCACCATGTTTTAGGGGTGTACGATTTTTTTTTAGCTTTGAAAGTTGCGTCTTTGATGGAACCTTGCATTGCCTTGGTAAAGTCTTCGACATTGTTATAGAATTTGGTGTTTTTGATGTTTTTCATAAAAATGGATTGGTTAATGATTTTTGTTTTTACATTAATATGTCCTTCTACATTAAATATATTGGGGATGTGATGTGACGCGAAGATTTTTATATCGTACAAATGCCAATTAGTAATTAAGTCAACTCGATTTGATAGAGTTAAGTCTAGAACTGAGGCTCCACCACTGTTCGTAATGAACGTTGATGAGCCATTGCATATGCCGAGACTGTGGTCGTTGATAAGTGTGTGAAGGTCATTATCACGACAATTGTTATAGCGACTACCCTATGCTATGTTGTGCGCATTAAAGTCACCTCCTACTATTACATTATTTCCCAGACGGTTGCAAAAATGGTTAAACATGTAGTTGAGTTCATTCCTGATCTCATTCTCCTCATTTCCGTTTCTTGCACAAGGGATATATATATTAATAAAAATATAGGTTTGAGGGAGGTTTTTAGTTTTAACAACTAGATGGTTCAAAAAACTATTGAATTTGATTTGTTTGCATCTGATTTTTTTATTTATTAGAGTTGCAACACCCCCATGTCCATCATTTCGGTTACCGTAGTACCCGAAGTAGTTGGTGAAGTAAGGAAAGTATTCCGGTCTTAATTTTGTTTCCTGAATTAGCGCGACATCAATGAGTTGGTTGTGGCATAATGTCTCGAAATTGTCCTTATTTTTGCCTCCCAGGCCTTCTCCATTGTTTTTCTTCTACACTTATGATATACACCAGGAAACAAAAATTTTGAATCAAAGTTTTCCTTCTGCAAAAATTTAAACTTCAAATTTTTGTACGGTTCTAGGATGCTTGCTGATCTTTCCAAAATTGATTACGAGCCGGATTGAAACCTGAACATGCCTCAGCCACCCAGAAGAGTTTTAACGAATAGGAAGTTTATATGCTGAATATGTAATAACCGTTACCTCATATTGCCTCTGGTGTTATACTTTCCTTAATTAACCAACAAGCTTAAGCTGACTTTACTCAAATGCTATCTTGCGTTGTTTACGAATTTCGTAAAAGGATTTGTAGAGCGCAGTGTCCAGTAATATCCAAATACAAAACCACGTTTGTTTTTACCGACAAATTTTAACGTTTTAAAAATTCTTTTTGCAATTTATCTGATGTACTCCATCAAATACCCCCCTTTAACTGCATCTACGATGTCTATTGAACGCACTCACAATAGCAGCTGATTCAAATGTTGTCAAACACGTGCGCCCCAAGAACTGTCAAAATAGTCTGGAAAAGGTGTGTGTTTACGTTTAAAATTCCGCTACAAGTTTATATGCAAAAATGACGGAAAAATCACTTCTTCTCTGTGCTAATTTCACGAATAACATAACAGCAAACGGTAAGAATTCAAATTCTTCAACAATCATAAATTTCCATTGAAGCTAATCCGACATAAAAATTGCAGACGACAACGATGCCTACAGCACACTTCTACGCACCGACAAATGGATTGAATTTTTCCAGAGTCCGAAAACTATGGAAATTCTGGCTGATCACTTGGCCGGTCGTCAGTGCATGCAATACAGCAAGGACGAACAATTGGAGGTGGCCGTTGTATGTCTGATGACTTTTGTACAGAGTAACTTCACGGGCGCCGAGGTGGAGTATCATGGCTACGTGATTGCCATAAACAATAAACTTAGTGTGGAGGATATAAGACGGGATTTGCCCGTTGACGGGGAGGACTTCAATGTGAATATAAAGCAGTCTGAGCTGTTGTCGTACAGCAAGAAAATTTTGGAGAATTTGGAGAAGATCTATGAGAATGATTTGGTAAGTTTTCGATGGACACCATGTAGGGTTGTATGAATAGGGAAACTGATTTTCTGGCGTGGCGAAATAAGAGGCGAGTAAAAGTACTGGGAAAAAGAAACCTCTTCTGAGCCTTGGGCGAATTTGATTACCTGTGCCTGGGTTAGACATTCTGACTCTTTTCTGGAGTCAAGGAGAAAGGAGAAGAAGACGAATTTGATCATCTATGTGTGCCAAGGGATGAGTAGCAGCGTAAGAGAAAGGACCCCACGAGATAAAATGACGGATACAACCATAAAATAAGGTGACCAGATTCCCGGAGGCCCAATGCTGTACACATACTTGCGGAACTCGGATTTCAGGCAAATCCCCAGCCATACTCATACATACATACCTCATTTTGGCCGAGATTTCTTTAGCTGATAGTGGCTTTCGATGTTATTTCATTGCGGAGTGGAGTCCGTGGATAACATCCACAGCGGTGGAAGCCACCCAACCTTCTGGTTGCAATATTTCTGGAGAAGAGTATGCGTTTTGTGATAGAAAAAAAAAAATGAAATCGTATCTTTCGCCGGCTTTAACTTTAGAACTTTGTTAGCTAAAGCCTTGAAATTTTCACCAAATATGGACCAAGGGATGTTGTACAAGTCTACCAAATTTCAAAATTCCGCTCAAGAATTTCCAATTTGTGGACAATTATCGATTAAAAAACACAAAAGTGAGATATGGGCAACTTCCCAGCACAGATATAGTTATGACCAGCGCCCGCTCTAAGGGGGACAAGCCGGGCGGTCGCCCTGTCGGCATTTGATCAGCACTTCATACAAATAAAACTACAAGATATCTGAAAATGAAACTTTATAATTTCCAGGATTAAATCAACGAAGAAAGCTGATATCAACGTGTTAGACTCAGTGTTGTAGGGTGGTGTGTACTTTTCCAAGCTCAAATTCAGCCCTAAGCGTTGCACTTTTCAGATATTTACGTCAACATTCATTTACCAATAGACATCATTGATTGGATCCAGGTTAAAAGCAGCTGTTATGCCGATAATTTTGTGTTTTAAAGTTCAGAATTTTTTTTCGTAAGCCAAACAAAGCACCCGAAGGAAACCACTATGCTATTATGTTATTGTCCTGTATAGCCTTAACTAATCCCAAAGAAACTCAGCCCAGCAAACTAGATAAATTTTCAAGAAACGGGAGTTTGAGCTGGCATGTTTCGTTATCTTTCAGTTTCATCTCATTCAGAAGAAACCCGTAAAATGACCAATGATAAGGTGCTACGGACTGAGTTTTGCTCAGACTTGGATTTCTTAGACCATAAGAATGTATTGCCTTGTGAATTATTCCAGTAATGCAGTATTTCGTAGGCAGAATATATTCTTCCACTAACGAACTAGTAGTAGCACAGCCCAGACCGGAGATTAATCTACCGAAAAATGTAATAACCGAATTTCGTCTAATGTGGCTATCTGACAAAAAAGTACAGATCGAAAACACCGCTTCTTTCTTGTGCTAAATCTTTCTGACGGTATTCCTAAGGACACCAGAACCAACATGTCCTCTAAATTTTTTGATTGGATGTTTAATGTTGTAAACCCCTCGGAAATTTTTTGGAGAATTTCATCCTAAATTAGTGTTCTGAGTCTGCAACTGAAAAATAATGATCCTTTTCTAGAAAAAGTTTTTTTTTCAAACATGAAAAATTTCTCCTGATACATTTGTACTAATTAGCAGACGATAAGCATCAAGAAATCAATCAGAGCTTTGGACTTCCACTCATGAGCGTAGCCAGGATTCCGTTAAGAAGTGGAGGAGGGAAGGAGGACAATACTGAATAAGTCTTAAGTTGCCAATCACAAAAATAGCGACAGCAAAAGTGTTAGAAATTTTAAGAAAATACAATTGAGAATGACCTTTTTCACCTTTAACCGTAAACGGTAACTGAACGTTTTACTCCTGATTACCTTCACCTCGGAAGGATAAAAGGATATTAAATGATGATACGTGGACGTCGGTTTCGGCCTGAAAATACGAGCATACATTTTGTCTTCGTGATTACAGTCGTATTTAGAGCGTTGCAAATCCTGCCTAATGAAATTAAGTCAATGCATCCCTAAAATCATTGCAAAACAAACAAAAAATTCTTATATGCGGCAAATTGATGTCTTGCCCGGAGTGGCATAAGTGCTAAAGCGGGCGCTGCGCTGGCCTTCAGGAAATGTGCGCCAAGTAGCTCTACAAGTGTGCAAAATTTCAGAAATTCCATTCGATTCCCGAGTTATTGAAAATGAACGATCGAAGTGTTATTATCTCGCAAAATATCATTCGTTCATGTATAAAACTTTACACCTTGAATCGCATTTTTCGATGGCTGTAACTTCTGGACCTTGAAACTGTCACGAAATGTGTTCGGTGCTATTCAAGTTTTCTAAATTTCAAAATTTTTCCCCTACGAATTTCCAAGTGATAAACAATTTTCAATTAGAAACCTCAAAATTGCAATTTGTGCATCCGTAATTTCCGAACGCAGATAGGTATAATCGTTTATTTTGGAGGAAATGTGAGCGCCAAGAAGAACAGGTATCAAACCTTACACCTTAAAAGCAGACAAGACTGATCACAGGCGTCACCGAGGATCTTTTTATCTAGTGAATTATACTTTATTGTGTGGCATGGGAAATGCTGTACATTTTGCTGTACATCTCGCAATGCTGTACGGCAGGTCAAAATGCTGTACTGTACAGCAAAATGCTGTACGTCTGGTCAGCTTACCATAAAAGGCGAGTTTTTCAGTCCTTTCAATTATGATGTGGAAGCATGTGTACAGGAACACGAACCGATTATCCGGCTTGCTTTATGTGTCAGTCTCCATAAGGTGCTTTAGGGATTGGGGCCGTTCGCGAGCAAGAATAAGAACGCCTCTGACAAAACCACGAGTTGTTTCAACTGTACGATGAACTGAAAGTATTGAAAATCGTGAAGCTGCAACAATTGTACCCATTGCGTGCGCAAGAAATGGACAATAATTCGAATGCCGAAGAAGGTGGGGAGTGCACAGCGAGTAGACGAACGAAAGTTGCGTGGACGACCGAGAACTCGCTGTGAGTATTCAGGGGGTGATGGCGCCCAACGGTTTCTGGGCTTTCGAAACTGAAGAACAATTGGAGTTTTAACGATTCAGACGATCAAGGCTCGTCGTCAGGTTATCGTGCCATATCGATGATGATGTAGGACAACCTTCGTCGGGAGCTAATCGAGCGTACATAATACCCAAAGAAAAGAAAGATGAAAGGCATGGTAGGTCAAACCTGTGAACGATGATCTAGACACCATGATGAAGTCGAGAAATCACGTCAAAGACGTAGTCGACAAAATGCACCGTAGAAACAACGTCCTGAAAGCACTGGCCATGAGCTGCTGGGCAAGGACAAGGAAACTATATTGGTCACCTACAAAGCAATTCCCAGCTATGCAGCACCGGTGTGGTCACAAACTGGAATAAGATTCAGACTTGCCAGAACGCTGCTTAGTGTATCGCTACAGGTTGTCACCTTATGTCGTCCCAGGATCATCTTCAACCAGAAACCAGTGCGTGATCACAATTTCCTCCTGTCTTTACAATATCTGGTCGGTTGCTATCGAGAGGACCACCCAAACCATAATCTCATCGACAATACGGTATGTCAGGAGTCGGATCAGAGATCTTGAGAGAGACGTCCAGATATACAAACTGGTAGCTCCTGATATATTTGATGACACAGCGTACCATGCCGCCATCGCAGATATTTACACAACCGTTGTGAATCGATCAATGGATGTTTTCATCACCTTTACAAATTATGCAAAATGCATAAGGTCGCGCCGAATTCGCGTTGAGAGAAGGATCCTAGCAGCTGAAGACGAGATTACCATGACAAATTCCATTCCATCTGTGAATTACAACTGCCACTTACAACTAGAGCAGCATCGGGATGGAGCGAAAGGAGGCACCGTGTGGAGAACCTCTCTAAAATTCGTGCAGTTTATTGAAATTATAATAAACTACGGATTTTGTAGTTGCCGGGATCGAAAATTATAATTTCAATAAACTGCACGAATATAAGCTTCCATTACTCCAACCGTATGGATAACACAGCACCACCGAGGGACAAGATATGGAGAGGCCCTTCTGCCAAATTGTTGGGCCAATTCTTGCCATACTTGCTGGCTTGTGTGCGTATTGCCATAGTAGTTGTAAATACGCAGTGCAGCCGGTATGCATGGTCGCGAAGGGGCACGAAGAAGGCGCCAAAAATTTGAATATTGTTATTTTTTGTGGTTTAATTTTCCTGGCGATAGGCGCTTGGTTGTTGTTTCGTATGGAATTGTTGTTCCAATACATTTTGAATATGAGTAATCTGTCGGCGGTTTGGTTGGAATGAGGCTTATGTTGAAATTTAGATATACAATTTTTCTTGCAAAGATCCATATATTTCACACACGAGAACACTTTTAATCTTAATGATAGTGGCGTTGAAAAGGGGGATCCGCGTTTTATTATGATAAATTAAGTCATGTGAAATATTTGGAAATTGGTCAGGAAACCTTTTATTTGTTTCCATTAATGTAGGAAAGAAGAAATGGACTTCACACCTCCCTCTTCCTTTCAAGAACTGTATATTTTTCATCGAAGATGTTTCGAATATTACAGCACCTCTACAAACGGGCTTGGGACCGTCTTTGGCGGAATTAAGGTGTTTGCTTCTTATCTTTGTTTTTAGGCCGTTATTTATGTAGGTATGGATATGTTGGCACCATTGAATAAAAAACTAAAGGAAAGGCCCGTAGAAGCGACTAATGGTTCAATTTTTCATATCAGACTGGATCTGACAGGTAGGGAACATTCGTCTTTTTCACTTTTGTGTCGCACTGAAACTGTGATATGACTATTACATTTTATAGATACACTTCCTGACTTCCTCCAGCAACAATCTTTCTTACAATAACACATGACAGATAGGGAACACCGCTTTTTAAAATCGGACCATGCAGTTTGTATGGGATGACAGCTGATTTACCTTTCCGTTTAGCTGTCTATTCCATGGTTGGCACGCTCTGTGCCTGACCTGGTTGGATCGCACTCTACGATGCTAGTAATCTAGAGGTCCGGAGATCGGTTGTTACTCGAAACTGGAAAATTTTAACTGATATGAGATGTACTCGTTTAGATCATTGATTTAAATTCCCAATCTCCGATAAAAACTAAAAAAGTCGGCTTTTTTCAAACGTTCGGGACACCCTGTTATCTTCTTCCTACCAACTTCTAAAGTATTTGTGCCAAAGACTGTAACCATTCTGCACATTCCTACCTAATTTCATGACAATCGGTTGAGCCGTTCGCGAGTTATTTTGTGAACAGACGGACGGACAAAATCGATTTCATACGGGTTTTTAGAAAGTTTTTTTTTAAAAACCCTAAAAAAAAACAAAATTCAAGACAAACATTTTAACTGGCCCCCGTTACAAAAACTAAAAGTTGCCACGCCTATGCTCGAATAACAGAACATTATTCAGCCTGTCAAATAGATTGTTTGTTTACATCGACGCAAGGTAAAGAAAACTCGTGTGTGCTTGTTTAAAGCTAAAGAATTTATTTTAACGCGCGTGTAAAAGAACTGTATTTATTCCGACGGGGACTTTTCACCATCTAGTTATAGAAATAAAAGTGATTACCTGTGGAAAGATACTCCATGGCGATTGAATCTCTTCAGATTCCAGCATCCACTCACTGTACACTTCATTTCGCAACGGAAAGTGTATCGCGCACGAGAAACAGCACTTGCACTATGATTGTTTACAAAGCACCACAGGAACACATTATGCAGGATACGTTATCGATAAAAAATTTCACGGTATAGTTAAAGGACACTTCAAAAATCCAATCCGCGTTAAAAAAACGTAAGCCGACTGCAAAGACAATTGACGTTTGGGTGACAATAGTCTTCAGTGGGCGGAGCAAATTGACACGCCGAGGTAGACTACAAGGAGGTGTAGGTATGGTAAGGGGAATCAGTCCGGGGACCATACACGTACGCTCACGTACAATATATCGGCCGTTCCATGTCTGTATTTCGGTGCACAGCACCGATACACCCGACAATGAACGTTGAACGTGACACACCGAGTTTTCCGCTTGTAAGCAAACTGGCGAAACAAAAATCTCGCCTGGTTTTTCTTCTCAAGTGCCGACGATGGGATATCACACCACGATTCATCGATGACAAAACTAATCGCATTTATATTAACACCAAATGTAAGTCAGCACTATCTTATGTACATACAGCTCTTATACATTTAAAACACGAGATATTAAAAGCCGAAATAGCCGACTGCAATTTTACAATCAAACACCTGCTAGCACAATGCTCGACTGACATTCTTAACTCTCCGGTATATAAACAACTGCTTAGTCAGAACAATCAACATCTACATCGAAAATTCATGGATCTTCAAATTGCTCAACGACCAATTGAGAATATACATGTAGACGAGACATTTATTAAGAATGTATCTGACACTGAGATTCCGAGAGCAATGATGATTCTACTCAGCCTGGGACCAAAATTTGCTCTACCGATTAAAAAAATACCAACACTTGATTTGATCGCTGACATAGAGTACATTATCTCCCGCTTCGCTGATGAGAATATCAAAAAAGCAATGCGCGCTCATCTAACATATACGATGACACATCATATAAAATCTAAGAGAAAGTCAAATCGTATTGAGAAATTTCTAATTTCAGCAGCAAAAACAACCGCTCATTTTCTGAAGATGCACCCAGAAATTTATGTCTCTAATAGCGACAAAGGGAACATAACCATCATTGCCAACATCAATGAATATCACGATAAAATGGATGAATTTCTCAATGATGATAATACTTTCCAGATATTACAAAATGATCCAACATTATCGCTGCAACGAAAGAACAATCGGCTTATTAGTACACTACACAATAAGCACAGAAATTACATCACTGAAAAACAAGCATCTAGCTTAAAAACGTACACAGCTATACCACCACGTATTTTTGGACACATGAAAATCCACAAACCCGAAAGACCTTTGAGACCGATTGTTTCTACCATCAATACGGCAGCGTACAAAACTTCAAAGTTCTTAGCGAATATACTACGCAAGGCTTTTAAATCCAATTTTGCCATTAAGAATTCTACACAATTTGTTAAAAAAATTATCAAACGAACGATTCCAAACGACCATAAAATGATTTCGTTTGATGTGACTAATTGTTTTACAAACATCCCGACGAATTTGGCACTTAAGATCATTGAACGAGATTTTGACCGATGTGTTAGTGAGCACACAAAAATTCCAAAGAAGGAATTCATGAATTTATTACGATTCTGTCTAATAGACTGTAACTATTTTTGTTATAAAAATCGTTTCATGTCTATGAAATCTGGCCTTTTCATGGGATCCAGTCTAGCGCCCATTCTTGTTGAACGCGTTTTAGAAGACCTGATCAATGAAGCCCTACTAAAGATCGATTTTATTCCATTATTTTGGAACTCATACGTAGATGACCACATCACCGCAATACCTGAGGACAAAATACCAGCTATGTTAGAGGCACTACATGCTTATCATCCGAACATTCGCTTTACATACGAGGTCGAAAATGATGGAAAACTTGATTATCTTGATATTAGTCTATATCGTACTGAAAATTGCAAGATAATCACAAATTGGTACTATAAGCCAATTGCGTCGAATCGATTGCTAAATTTCTATTCTAACCATCCAATCAAAATGAAAACCAATACGGTAAAATCATTCATCCGAAAGGTTTTCAGGATAAGCCACAAATTATTCTGGAATGATAACTTGATAAGGATTCATAATATCTTGCGAAAAAACAACTATCCAACCAAGATGATTAATAGATTGGTGAATGAAGTCAGAAATAGTAGAAACACTTCCAATTCAACAAGCTATGCGTTCCTGTCCTTTGAAGGCAACACGACTACGGCAGAAAATACGGAGAATACCACCACTCAACACTATTCGTCTCTCACATACATTCCAGGGCTTAGCAGTTCCATCTCCAGATCTTGCAAATATTTCATACCGGATTTAAAACTAGCAATGCGTCCTCATCAAAAAAACGGAGAAATGTTTGCAAACTTGAAAGATAAAATCCCGAAAGAAGATAAGTCCGGGGTCGTATATAAAATCGACTGTGAAATGTGTGATAGAACGTACATCGGAGAAACTATCCAGAAATTAGGTACTCGTATCAGTCAACACCAAAATGATACGAAAAAAACGCTCAACAATAATTTATCTGCTCTTGCAAAGCACGCGATACTTAACCAGCATACATTTAACTTCGCTGATGCCCAAATTTTAAGAAATGAGCGCAATAAGGGCAAACTTCAAATCCACGAAGTTAACCAAATCATCAAATATGAGGAAAAAACGTGCAATGAAAAGAGCGATAAAAAACACTATTCTAGCACATACATTAACTTAATTAAAAATAATTTACTTTGAAATCTATTTATTTATTTATTATGTAAGTGTAAATGTACCTTTATTTCTGCAATCCAACACCTGTGATATTTTTACATCTGTATCCAATAATATGTACATATATGTATATCTGTTTGACATCATGAAAAATCTGTGATATTTATGTCAATTTGACAACCATTGTTGTAAACGTAATTTTTTGTGTTTTGCGCGTTTTTTACAATTTTTGTTTTATGGTGTAATCATTCCGTGATAGTTAGGTAAAAATTACTTTTCGGTCATTTAACAATACATCATTATAATTTGTTAATGTTTTTAGATTACGATCCTGATGATGGGCGAAGCCCGAAATATATTGATTATATGAAACATTAACCCTCATTTTTAATTTTTCGTGGATCAATTGGAGGCAACACAACACCAGCACCTCTCTAAAATGTCGAGAAGACGGAACTATGCGAACGTAAAAGGAAATGATGGGGAATGAAGGACGCCAGAAGACGAGCTGAAACACTGGATAGTTTCGTCATGCGAGGCAAAGTTTCACGAAGTGGCAGGAGCAGCTGCTCAATGTGGGTTTCAAATTCGCTCTTCAAGGCACTACACTGCCTGTTAAGGACATCATGGTCGACTTAGAGATTGGTATTCAATTCGAGGAGCTTGGCACCAAGGAAGCAATACGGAAAGTAGTGGAAGCTGTTATCACGAGCCAACACTCGACGACATCGAATATCGGAATGACAAACGACTAGGACAGGGAACTGAGCCACAGTGCAAAATAGTCTTTTTATCTTTGTGTGCTGTGGTCGTTTTGTGGAAACGGAAGAGATTATGATTCTGCTATGTTTGAAAAACTGAATTCAGGAGGTTATTTCGAACTTCAAAAGTCTTCAGAAAGTATTGAAAGATTGTACTTCCATCATTGCCGAATTCTGCCCTGTCGTCGTGGGAAAAGAGCCCGCTGAAAGTCCCTAAGCTCGGAAACGAGTTTAGGGAAATCGTCGCACCTACCAATTCCCTGAGACAAAACATTGCGAATGTCTGCTTCAAAGTTTCAATAGTCTAGCTGTTCTACAAGGAGTCTTTTAAACAGGGACGATCTCATCCAAAAGCTGGACACAGTATCCTTCGTCGTATCCCGGTTAAGGAGACTCTATTTAATCTGCGCTGGCAAAGAGATGGGGAACTTACCGTAACCACGTGTAACAGTTTCGAGACCGTTTACGCATACAGGTGTGGACTATTGTGGACCGTTCACCATACGCGATAGAACAGGACGCGGAACTAGAAGTCACAAGGGAAACATCGCCGTTTTCATTTGCCTTGCTATGAAAGCGATACATATTGAATTGGTAAATGATATGAGCACCGCAGCCTTTCTAGCAGCTTTGAGGCGTTTTATCGGTCGAAGAGGTCTTTGCAGTCACATATACAGCGACTGCGGGACTAATTTTGTTGGCGCTGAAAAGGAATTGAGAGCCGTCGCTAACAATAATAAAGCATCTCTACGCGACCAACTGGTATCAGATGGTATTTCCTGGCACTTCAACCCCCCCGCGTCACCTCATTTTGGAGGTCTGTTGTTGTTGTTGTAGAGATTTTTTTTTCTCTCTTGAATCGAAGGGGGTCTTGGCAGCTCTTGGCCGTTTTTTTTTTAGCAACGGGTAGCTCCGGGACGATTTACATCGAAGAACCGGCTGCCGTAGGAGCATTTTATGGACAACACAAACATCCATGGGTCACAGTGGGATTCGAACCCACGCACCGGCAACTCAGGGATAGACATCTCTGCCTCTGAGCTACCGAATGCCCTGGAGGTCTGTGGGAGGCTGGGGTGAAATCCATAAAATCGCACCTCAAACGCCTTCTTGGAAATGTGAACCTTACATACGAGGAGTTTTTAACACAGCGTTAATTGACATAGAAGCCTGTTTGAATTCGCGTCCATTATGCTGGATTCTGGCACATCCAGTTCACCATGCAACGAAGGAGAATGGAGAGCTGCTGTTCCCCACCTGAAAATCCTCAAGAGCAAGAGATTCATCGAAAACCGACACATACACAGCGGACCATCCCGTTCCATTGCATGATCAACCAACTATGCACCATCCCGCTGGAGGAGTTCGAACAGGGAGAAGCGTATGTCATCGAAACAGGCTTCGGGAACAGATAGGACTAACGGGTAATATCGAGCCTTATCAAGAAGAAACGACGAGAATTGAGGAAGAAAACCTGAGAACGCTAAAACGCAACGAGGAGGAGACGCGAAAAATAAGGGTAACTCACTCAAGGGTATCAAGACAGCTGCAGAAGATAATGAGAAGTAACGGTTTCTCACCTTTTTGTACATCTAAAAGAAGAGGAAAGTTATGAAGGACGTGGATCTGGACATGGTTTCGATAGGCAGACACCACCAACTGGGTAAAAAATTAGACTCAACTAAGGACGAGAAGGAGAAACACGAGGAAAGCGGAGTTTACAAGGTCTCTCTGCCAGATTGGAATAAGTCGTAGATTGGACAGACGAAGCGACTGGTGGCAGTCAAGTGGAATGAAAGAGGAACAAAAAAAGAACCCGTGACGCTAATGTTGCTGCTAGCGAGGCAGGACACAAGGTTAGATGGGACGACGTAGAAATAGAGGAGCCGATCGACGAAAAATCGATGCTTCTGAAAGTTTGGCAATTCCACACCACACCGGCAACATACAATCAAAGATGCTGAGGAAACTGGCTAAAGCTTCTCCTCTCCTTTAAAAAGTTGCGATAAGTAAATGTGAAATTTAAGGTTGGTGGTTTATGTAGCAAGCCTACAAGCGCTGCATTTTCCATTCAGGTTGCTCCTTCATGCGAGTCGCATTGCTGACTAGTTACATAGGTTAGCAATGCGACTCTTGCTTCTTCTAAGCTCGATCTATGTGGAGCCACTTACCTTAAAGTTTTTAGACACTAGCTTCCCGCAAATTTCTCCTCACCGAGGAAGCACTGCAACATATGTCGACCGTCGACATTCGATGCGATCCGGATTGGCTCGCAGACAAGGATAATCCAGACTTCTGGAGACAATGCACGACAGCTGAAATAAGAGCAATGGCCGCAGCATTTACAAATTGTATTCTCCACCATTGTGAAGTGCTTCCGAATTTCAGGAGTTTTTATAACGCTGATAGTCGTTGAACCCTTTAAAGCGGGGGCTTAAGAGTGGAGCAGCCGGCAAACGGATTTGCGGATTTTTGCGCTTCGATACTGTACATTTGAATACTAAAGGAACATAACTTGTGGGGAAGATGTGTGCCGTCTGGATCGTCTGGTCCGGTGATTCGATCCGGCAGCTTTCCGAGCTGTCTTACTTCAGGGTTTTATGGAGGGATCAATCCAACCAAGCAATCGCAGAACAAATAAATGTGTTTCTATGGAAAAAATGCCTAAAACCGGCGACGCCTTAGTCACCGAGTCTAAAATGTCGGAACCAACTAGAATCGTATTTGCGGAATCAATTTTCACTCCGAAATTCAATTTTACGTGTTTTCCCTCTCAACAGGAACTCAATTGGTGGAATATGCGTGCAACATGCATTCATCAACAGATCATGGACGAACTATGCAACTCCCTCTACCAGAAATTCCACAAATACGCTCACTGGTTCGGCGAAAATCTCACATCGCTCAACAGCAAAGAACTGGAGGCACTTTTAATGATAGAAATCAGCCAAGGATATGTACTCTTCCATCACGTGCAGGATTGTGACAATTGGATCGAACGTGCATGCAAACATTTGAACGTTGAACTGAAAGTTGAAGGTGAGTTCGATCGATCAACAGACTATAACGGTAAACCTAACTGTAACTGTATTCCGATTAGGTCTTCTGGGCGTTCGTACAAAATTCCAACAAAATCCACTACCTCAATTGTGTTTGCGAGTCGAGCGTGGTAAACTCGAAACCGACGATCTCCCCGCTCCCGATCAGACTAACGGTAAAACGGAATTGCCAATGTTGTTGAAACTGGACGATGAAGTACGTTTGGAACGGATACGATTCACCAATCCGGAAGATAATGAAGTCATGACACTGCCAAGTGTTTTACAGTGTCTGGTTCTGGCAAAATTGTAAGTAAAGTCATTTCTGGGTCCGTTTGGATTTTTTTACAGATCTTCTTTTGCAGAAAATACCTGTTAAGATCTCAACCCAGCGATCGTCTCACTGACGAAGAAGTCGAGCCCTACGTCAATGCACTGCTCTATCAAATACACGGTCCCTTTTCCGTGCGCCTGGCCACCTTTTTGCTGAACTTTAAACGCGAAGCGAGTAGCAGCCGAACGGTCGAGCGTGGCATGAAACAGTGTGAGGAAATTCTGAAATTGATACGAAATGGCGAAAAATATGCAACGGATGAACGACTTTCATATTTCTTCGCATCCATGCTACCACCGGTTTGGGAAGTTCAAAAACAATGGGGAGATCTCACGCTGTGCCTGGGCCTGGTGAAAACGGCACTCGATTCCTACTTGGAAATTAAATCATGGGACGAAGTGATTTTGTGCTATCAGCGGTTGGAATTGCGCCACAAGGCGGCCGAAGTGATCAAGCAGGAACTTGATAAGAAGGCGACACCATTGCTGTGGTGTCAACTGGGCGACTGTACGGACGATGTTACGTGCTACGAGAGGGCGTGGAATTGCAGTAATCAGAGGAGTAGTCGAGCGCAACGACATTGGGGCAATTATTACTATCTGAAGAAGAACTATGAAGATGCCATTCCTCATTTTGAGAAATCGTTGGAAATGAATCCGCTTCAGGAATTGACCTTACTTCGATTGGGCTTTGCCGCCATTCAGATGGAAAAATGGGAATTGGCCGCGCAGACTTATATTCGTTACACACATTTGGAACAGCGCGGCTTCGAGTCGTGGAATAATTTGGCCAAGGCGTTGATCAAATTGGGAGACAAAGTGCGCGCTCATAAAATCCTCACGGAAGCACTCAAGTGCAATCACAGTAACTGGAAGGTGTGGGAGAATTTCCTCATAGTCAGCGTCGATACAAGCAATTTCGAGGATGCCATTAATGCCTATCAACGTTTGATGGATTTGAAAGAGAAATATGTGGACATTGAAATTTTGGATATTATCGTGAAAGCGATTGCCAAGGATGCGCCCGATGCCAAGGGTCAACCGAGCGGACGGCTGAAGAAGAAAATGAACAATTTGTTGGGGCATTTATGCGTGCAGAATGGCAACAATCCGGCAATGTGGGAGCTGGCCTCGCTGCTGGCCGAAAATGATTTGTCACGAACGCAGAAATTGCAAAAAGCGTATCGAGCGTATTTGCAGTCGAATAAGTCGTGGGTTCAGTCGAAGGAGTTGCGCATTAAAGTGTTGACCGTGTGCTATGAAATTTGCATAAGTAGTTTGGGTATAATTGAGGGAGCCGATTCGGTGACGTTTATGGAGAAATCGACGGCGTTGTCGCATTTGTCGTCGGCCCGCTTGACCACGAAGGCAACGATGAAGGCTATCGAGAATTTGGGCGAAACGTATATTGAGGATTGGAATGATTGTTTGCGGGCATTCCAACAGTTGCAACCGCTTTTGGACATGATAGAGGAACAAATTGAAAAGTATAAATGAAAGTTTCTGCTGCGCACGAAATGGTTGCAGAGCTGATGAATGAGTCGGAAGTGAGGTTGCAATTATTTTTGTTTATGATTTTTTTTAGTTGTTATTTTAAATTGAAAGTACCGTGGCGTATTTTCTTGTATAATATATTTTTTAAAAATTTATCAGTTTTGTTTTATTTTCGTAAAATTTGATGCCAAATTTCATAAGATCGTCCAACGAAATTGCTATCGAAAGGTTCCGAGTGCCAGACATAAAAGTGCGATTATCTCGTTTAACCGTACACATCAAATTGCGTCTTTGGACAGCTGTAACTTCCTAACGACTATAGCTAGGCCTAGGACTTTAAACTTTCATTTAATATGGCCATTGCCGAAAATATGTATATCTAAGAAAACATTTTTGCAAAGCACATTGACGAATTTACTTATAAATTAGAAATAAGAAATAATTACCGTTATATTTCCATATTTAGATGTGTAAAATGCTACCTCTATTCCCCTATTCTGAATAACGGGACTTAACAAATACAATTACATACCGCATATCGAGTTAAAATTTAAAGAAATCACAGCGGAGTTCATAGTCCTCACTTAAGGAATAAGTATATATAAGGGAATGTCTATTCGCGCAAAACGTAACTCATAAAGGCATTGCCGTATTAACGACTATGAATCACAAAATTAATAAGGAATCCCTTAAAGGTTCCCTTAAGTATAAGTGAGCACTATGAATTCCTCCGTAAATGCCGTTTAAACTATTCTATATATGAAAATTTATACATTAGTGTCGTTTTTCACGCAGCAAATTATATTTGTTTGTATAAAAAAAACTTTGAAGGAATAAAGAAGTTATTTTAATCAAATCTATAACGGTTCAAAGTAAAGGGTTTTCCAATAGGGACGCTTGATCTTTGAAATGAAAAAAAAATACATGTAGGAGAGATATTTGCGAATTTTTTTTTTTATTTGAAAGGTCCATCGACCCCATTACATATGGAATATGGCATCATTCAAATGACCGCCACGGCTTCGGTTGGTGGCGCGCACACGAAAGGTCCAATTTTCGATGACTCTGGCGCACAAATCGGGCTGTATTTGATCGATGGCGTGGCGTATGTTAACTTTGAGGGCATCGGTGGTTTGCGGTTTGTTGGCATAGACCTGCGACTTAAGAAAACCCCACAAGAAAAAGTCCAGCGGGGTCAAATCGCACGATCTCGGTGGCCAGTTCACGTCGCCTCCGCGCGAGATGACCATGCCCGTAAATTGCTCGTGCAGAACATCCATCGTAGCGTGTGCTGTGTGGCACGTAGCGCCGTCCTGTTGAAACCACATGTTGTGCAGATCCATATTCTCGATTTCAGGCCAAAAGAAGTTGGTTATCATCGACCGGTATACAGCCCGATTTGTGCGCCAGAGTCATCGAAAATTGGACCTTTCGTGTGCGCGCCACCAACCGAAGCCGTGGCGGTCATTTGAATGATGTCATATTCCATATGTAATGGGGTCGATGGACCTTTCAAATAAAAAAAAAATTCGCAAATATCTCTCCTACATGTATTTTTTTTTTCATTTCAAAGATCAAGCGTCCCTATTGGAAAACCCTTTATTTAATTAATAATAGAAAGAGCATAATTCCATTTTTGCTAATATAGGAACGGGCCGTGGACTGAATGGTTTCTCCTAACCGATTCGTTTGGGAGTCGGATTGTAGCGCTAAAATGAAAGGTATAGTTCTGGCCTCACTCGTGTCTACCTTTTTACTCCACGTGGTGAGTCCTTATTTTTTTGTGGTGTAGAAACAAGTGAAAAAGTTTTTGGGATGGAAGTGACAGGGGAGGTTTGATTCGCGCCGACAGGACAACGTCATGCAACTAAAAAAAGAAGAAAGGAAAAAGCTAAGTTGCTGTGCTTTTGTTTGTGATGTGTGTTTTAGATAATAATGTACGGCCATTAAATTTAGAGAAATTCCCCTGTCGTCCGTCCTAGATGCGTTAGCGAAATGAGGTGATTCACTTCATCCCGAATTTCGCGTGGGAGGCACTCCAAATTTGTTGTGGCACAAGAGCGCCTCATGATAGGGTTTCCTTTAAATTTTGATTTCACGGACGTAGACGTCTGGGGCCCACCGCCATCTTGGCTCCAGAGCGCTTAAAATGGCGACTGGACTGACTGTCCCTCTTTTTCTTAATAGTTAACATTTTTTGCATTTCCGCACGTAGGCACAAGAATCCCGTATTAATATGTATGGACAGGGAGAATGAGGCGGCAAAAACACACGCCCTCCTCCGAGTCTGAGCGTAGCAGCCACCCAAGCAACAATTCGTTTGGTTTAATGAAGCACTTCACACTGTAGCATTCATATAGTACCACGAAATTCATTTATCGTGTGACATCACTTAAAGTAATATTTTGATCCGATAAAACATCCTTAAAGTATTTTCCGGAAAGCTTCTATCATCATCATCATTATGGAATAAATTTAAAGATGGTGGTGTAAAACTTCGATAAAACTGTCTCTAAACGTTAACCTAAAAACGTACTCCTTTAAATACTCCACTCTTGTGTTTATTGGATGATACAGCACACTCATGCAATGGTCTCTCTAAGTTAACTCACACACATGCATTATATTCTTCTATAGCACAGTCAGTGTCATTTTTATAGTGTGACATTCGTATGGTCATCCAATAAATTGTTCTGCGTAGTTTTATAGAAGGATGGACTTTGTGATTTTTTAAAGAATTGACACTTATGAAGTGCTCTGGAATACCACGTTTCTTGAATTGAATTCACTGAAATATTGCATGAAACCAACATTTCCTCACTCCTTGTTAACTTATGAATCAATTAATATAATCTCAGCGCAGAAAATGTCTGCATTTTATAGATGAATGTGTGGATTTATTCAACTTCAACTGATTGACATATAAAGAAGAAGGTGCAATGGAGAAGAGTCGATAAAGAAGTGTTGAGCACTTGTACTTGTAGTGTTTACGAGCAATGTTAACTATATGTGAGGTTGGCCGAGTGGTTAGGGCATCGGACTGGCGTACGACAGTCGCTGGTTCGACGCTGGCTGGGGGAATTATTTTTTTTTTCTTTTTTTCACGAGAAAATGACAGAAAATGATGACATAACACATGATGTATGTCTTTTTCAAAGCTTAGTTCAGTGCTACAATAAGGTGCAATTGGATCAAAAAACGGCGCTAAACGCCATTATTGGACTATTATTCAGAGTTTATACCCTGTAAAGTGCCCCTATTATCGTTAGAAGAAAATATTCTATGAAATATTATAGGGATGAAATTGTTACTTAGGAGGAGACCTACAAGGAAACCAAATAACACGTTTTACACTATATACAAAGCTTAGGACCGAACATAACATAGCGAACCCATGGATTTTTGTTTTGTCAAAATCCCATTAGGTTTGTGTATGGGTTCATTTGACTGAACGAAAATCATCTTCCCTCGTCATCACTGAAAAGAACGTTTTTCACTTATGGGTGGTCTAGGTGGTCTAGGGTTACACACACACATTTTGACGGACTTTCTTTCTGTCAAATGAGGCGGATTTGGATTTTGAAGGATTTGTTCCATTGCAGCCGCTTGATATTATGAAGAGACGCCGAAACTGTTTTTTTCTGTGTTTCAGTGAATTTATTATGTTTCACTGACAACAAAATGCCGCCCCTAAGATGTTTTTTTTATTTTGAATAGGTTCATAGGGTACATTTTATCAGATAGGATATTATTTTATTAAAATTTTAATCTCACCCACAAATACATAGTCGGTTCCAAAGAAGGTCAAAGAGAGATAAAAAATAAATTATTTTACTAGATAAGAATCGCTACTGTAATTTGGGTTCGTTTACCTCCGGTATTAGTTGTGCTAAATCGTTGGGTTGTTGTGCTAGAACTAAATATTCTGCCGAGGAAATACTGCATTACTGGAATAATTTTCAAAGTAATCTAAGGTAAGGACTACTTACGTCCTTAGGGTCTAAGAGCTTCTTCTTCTTTTAGCGGTGCAGAAAGGTGTGCAACCGCTGTGCATCTATGTGGATTCGAGTTATGGTTCGTCGATGCTTTCGTCCGTTATGTCAAGGGACAAAAACATAGCTGCTGCGATAGGGTTTTCCCACAGTGAGATAGGGGTTAAGTCAGTGGGCGCAGCTGGGCATTGAAACAAGTGACCCACATCGTGTGGAGCGCCAGCGCAGTTTGGACAGATGTTTTGAATGTCCGGGTTAATGCGAGAAAGGTACGAATTGAGGCGTGAACAAAAGCCCGACCGAAGTTGAGCTAATGTCACTCTGGTGGCTCTCGGGAGCCTAATCTCCTCAGGCGAAATGGGTGGAGGGCGCACTGAGAGGACTCTGTTCGCACCTAATCTCGCAATAGACCGACTCACTTCTGCAGTGTGAATCTCAGCGATGGCAGCTCGGTATGCATCATCGTCGTAAGGGTCCCTCTTGTATCCCTGGACCTCTCTCTCTAGGTCTCGCAAATCACGCCTGACATGTCGTGGTGGAGGAATTCGGTCCATGAGACTGTTGTTGGGATGATTCTCACGGTAGCAACCAACAAGATATTGTTTGGACAGTAGGAGATTGTGGTCACGTATTGGCATCAATTTTGTCTCTTGATGTAAGTGATCCTGGGCAGACATCAAGAGGCAACCTGTGGCTGTGCGTAGAGCAGCATTTTGGCAGACCTGAATTTTGGTCCAGTTTGTATCACATAAACTATGTGACCAAACTGGGGCTGCATAATCAGCAACTGCTCGACCCACCGCTTTGTATGTGACTAGCATGGTTTCTTTATCCTTGCCCCAGGTGCTACCAGCTAGTGCTTTTAGGATTTTATTCCTACTGCGCATCTTTTCACAAACGGATGCTGCGTGATGAGCTGACGTCATCATGTTCTCTAAATGGAGCCCGAGAATTTTAGGATTTGCAACAGTAGGAATTGGATTGTTGCCAATACGTACATCAACCTCCCACCTACAATCCACCGACCAGGTGGTAAGAAATATCGCAGAAGATTTAGACGCGGAGATGGTGAGGTTTCGGCTTTGGAAGAAAGCCTGTAATCGTCCGAGATAGCGATTAATTTGGAGGCGCATTTCATCCTTATCCTCCCCGGTGGCGAGTACGGTGCAATCGTCTGCGTAGGAAATCACCTCGATTCCTTCCGGTGGTGTAGGAAGGCCGGACATGTAGATGTTGAACAGAGTGGGGGAGAGTACCCCTCCCTGTGGAACACCTAATTTGATTTTCCTAAGCTTAGAACGTTTGCCACGAAACTCAGTGAAGGAATGCCGACCAGCTAGATAGTTTGCAATCCAACGAATCTCTTGAGCAGGGATATGCATATTCAGTAAGTTAGCGAGAAGCATCGAGTGATTGACATTCTCAAAAGCACTCGTTAGGTCAATTGCCACAAGAATCGTTCTGTGGCAAGGACGTCTGTGGTTTAGCCCATTACGGATGCGTGTAGTGATCGCATCGAGGGCTGTGGTGGTACTATGCATTTTCCTGAAGCCGTGCTGGTGAGGTTCTAGCTTAGCATGCTTAACAAGAGTGGGGTGAATAAGGGCCTCTAGCGTCTTTGCGACAGGTGAAAGTATTGTTATGGGTCGGTAGGATTCACCGAGACCAGCGCTTTTACCCGGTTTGAGACAGGGGACAATCCGTCCTGTTTTCCAGATTTCAGGGATGGCAAGCGTGGACATCGACAAGTTAAAGGCTGCCGTGAGATACTCAATGGCTGGAAGGTCGAGATGTTTCAACATGGCCATCGAAATGCCATCGGGTCCGAGGGCCTTTGAATTTTTAGCATTCTCAATGACTTTTTTAACCTGGTCCGCAGTATACGATGGTATAGTGTCAACATTTCTGCTGCGAATCCGTCTTCTAATTTTACGCTTTAAGCCATCGGACTTGGGATGTTCAATAAATTGCTTATTGAACAGGCTTGCGCACTGAAGGGGTTCGCTGGTGCTCTTATGGCCAAATTTTATGGCATTATTGCCCTTTCCTTTCCTAGGATTGGATAGGGCGCGGACAGTAGACCATAGTTTACTGACACCTTCATTGAGGTTGCAGTCATTTAGGTGCTCGTTCCATTTCGCCTTCCGATAGTCTTTTACTTGTCGGTTGATTTCGGAGTTAAGCTCCTGAATTCTGGGATCACCTGGGTGAGCGCGTCTGATGTTATCTCGTTCCTCGGCTAATCTGGCGGCACTGGTAGGGAAATTAGGTCGAACTTTCGGGATACGTCCAGCAGGAATAAAACGTGCCGCTGCTTTGGCAATGACGTTCCTAATATTTCTTTCGGCCTTATGAACGTTAGTTGGTGTGGGTAGCTCGATGAACTTCGCCGACGAGTATGCTTTGAAACCCTCCCAATCGGCTTTCTTGTGATTGACAAACGTTCGCTTCTCAGACTTAGTCAGGTTTGCTGGTTTGTCAACTCTTATTATGATTGGGAGGTGATCGGACGAGAGAGCAGTGTGCGTCTCCCATCGAGTAGCACTGATTAGGCTGGCACTTACAATAGTTAAGTCAGGAGAGCTACTGCAAGTGCCTGTGACTCGAGTCGGCGAGTCTTCATTGAGTGGACAGAAATCTGAGGCGTCTAGAGATTCGGCAATAGCTATACCCCTGGCATCGTTGTTGAGGTCAGAATGCCAGAGCTCATGGTGCGCGTTAAAGTCACCAAGAATGATCCTGTGCTCTCCAGATAGGAGAGGACCAATATCGAAACGATAGCCAGAAGGGCAACTAGAGTGTGGTGGAACATATACATTAAAAATTTCGATATTAGTACTCCCTGATGAAACTGAGATGGCTTGCATTTCCGCCGTACCGTCGACATCTACATCTAATACACAGTAATGTACGGACTTGTGTATTAGGAAGGCAAGTCCACCTCCAGGGTGAGAATCATTCCTGGCGGCTGGTCTATCTTTGCGCAGTATAACGTAATTGCCATGGACGCTAAGAGACGAGTTCGAATGGAGCAAAGTCTCCTGGATAGCAGAAATCAGAATTCTGTTTACACTCATGAAGTGAGTGATCTCGGTGATTTTTTGGTGAATGCCGTTGCAGTTAAACTGCAATAAGGACAGTGGAGTGAAAACCGCTGGAGGAGGAGCAGGGGTTAAACTAGGCCTAGCATTCCTGATCATATTGTTTGGGGGTGCTGGGGGCTGAGGAGGAGGTGGAGGGCTAGGAGCAGCCCTTGGTCGCCCTGTATTTATGCATCCCGGTGCAACATATGCTGTGGAGTGCTGACCAACCCTTCTCAGGCCAGAACACCTGAGATGTACCCATTCCAAGCAACAATTACACTGCACTGACCTGGCATTCGTACCGATTCGTTGGCCGCAAACACTACAAAACCATACCTCTGGGCCTGGATTTGTTTCAATGCCGGCGCGAATTAATAAAATTGAGAGCAGCCGCGCCGAGATGTAATGCTCCCAATATGACGAAAAAACACATAACTCGAATCCACACATATACACAGACAAACACAACCTTCCTGCATCGAACCTTCAGGGCTCTTGCCAGGTAGGTATATTGGAAACTTTTGGCCGTTTCCATGTAGAAAACGGGTGTAGTCCGCCCCGTAGAGGCAGTTTCCGTAGGACCAGGGTCTAAGAGCTGTCAGTTTGAGGAGGAAACAACTCATGGTGTGATGTGCTACTGAGTGAAATAACTGCAATTTAACTTCTGGAAATGTGCCCCTACTGAGATGGAACTATAGTCTATGCCAAGCTTGACTCTGCACAAATCAAACATTTTACGGTGAAAGTTCATCTAAGGATTCGGTTTCTTAAAAATTATTCAGTTTTGCTGAGGGTTTTTAGGATTATTTAAGGCTATAACACAATGTCTTCCTTCGGTTGCTTTGCTAGTATCGTGTTCCTATAAGAAAAAAACTCGTGAAAAAAAGCCCCAATCTAGGTATCTAGCTTTTCGAACGAGTATCCAATACCAATTCAAACATATGCATCTCTTAGCATACTCTCTCTACGAAAATTCTCGTGCGAAAATGATGTAATTCCATTTATTTTAGTGTGAGCGTTGAATCAAAATTCGATTTTCAGGCAAACCTTCAATCATACTATCTCCCCCCGCCTTTCACGCCGATTTAGAGAAAGCATAATATAATACGAGGCTACAGACATGATGCATGTCATAAAAAGTGGTATCTTCGATATTCTGGGAAATATGTGATGTACCTTGGCAAAACAAGGTTCTATTGATACTAAAGGAGCCCTAAAGTTCTCAATATCCTCATTGATAAAAATCATCAGCGTATGAAGAACAAATGTTTTTTTATGTATGTTTTAACACGCAGCAAGCAAGGGCATAGCGTAGCCAGGATCTCGTTTAGAAGGGGCAAGACCAAAATCTATTCAACACCATGAACCCAGAATTCTCTTAACGGATAGGGGTAAGTATGTTTTGTAAGTATGATTTCCCCGTCAGTTTCAATTGGGGGTCCAATTTTGTTAGAAAAAATGTTACAAATTGTAAAACCATATTTTAAGAAAGGACAATTGAGAATGACTCTCTTTGCAGGTGTTGGTAAAACAGCCCTCGTCGTACCTACTTATTTAAACGCTTCATTTTGTTTTCTTTTTTTCGTTGGGCAAAGAATTATAAAGCGGTGGGCGGTTTTCTAGGCACATCTATAGAGTGGAGTCCCAGAAGAACCTCCAGAGCGATGGAAGGGTAGCCTATCCCGGTCATATTTTTACCTAATAAGGACAGTGCGGTTCTCTATGCAAATTTGCATAGAGCGATCAGAAAACACAGAAGAGCGGATAGTTAGGGACCTTGGAATTTTTGAGTGCCAAGTAGCTCTCCAAACTATAAGTGTGCCAATTCGAAAAAAATGCGATGACATTTATTTTATGCGGTCCGGAACCACTCAGCTTCAGTTAATGTGGTCCCGAGAAGCCAATAGGTTGGACACCAATGCTCTAAGCCCGAAATGTATGGACGATTTGTACATTTCACACCGCATACTTATGGTTATGGAGACCGAGTTCTAATCGTGCGAATAGCACGATAAGTGCATACCCTATTACCACCGCCGTCTATATATTAAGGCCGCAATGTAGACTCGTAAACGTCAAATCCGCAGTTGAAATTGCATTGCATTGTTGTTGCCTCTTATGACATTGTTGTTGTTTGCCCGTGTTCGACGAACAATTCAATACGGATCCATGACGTCATTGTACAGCTGAGTTGCGGCTATGATATATCTAGATGGCGTTGCTATTACCCATGTACAAACCTAGAATGCGCGTAATTCAATTTAATTTTTTTTAAGGGGGGAAGGGGTAGATGGGTCGAACCTCGAACATCTTTAATATCTTATAACGGCATCCAGCAGCTATCATTTTCTAAACATTTGAAGTTTTTCGCGATATTCTATCAAAAGATTTGGCGGAGTATTGTTTTGTAGGGGATGTACTTTCCAACAACTTCAAGCATATGTATGTCATAATTAGGCATTGATGATGATTATAGGTCGCTAGCGATATTCTGTCGAACAATTTGGCCGAATTAAACTATCATGGAGGGGTCATTTGTATATGGTAGGTAGGGAAACCCTTGTTCCAATTTAGCCCATTTTCAATACCATCCAATCAAAACAATCATCTGACCAAAAATTCAAACCGCTAGCTTCATTATTTCGGGAGTTATCGTGCGAATTGATACACAGACGGACGTGGCTTATCCGAATCAGGGACCGACTCTGATCATTTATACTTTGCCATACATCCGGTGGCTCCTTTGTGGTGTTACATACATATATTTTACAATCGGCAGCGCCAGCGATGTTCAAATATCATACTATTACCTTGGAATCTTATCCCTTCTAGAATCTTACTCTGAAACACATAACTATATACCCCTGCACCAGTGGCGTAGATAGCTATTCGGAGAGGGAGGGGATCATTTTACAAGATTACTTATATTTTTACGGTTATCAAATTTTGAATATCAGAATAATTTCTGCATTTATTACACTTCAAATTAGTAGTGATTTTGTGCAATTCTTTTTTTTTAAATAGAGAGCCATTTTCGCATACGAAAAAAACTGCGCCCTGAAAATATTGAAATCTCCGCAAAAATTGTGAGACTACTGGATAATTTGGCTTTTTACTGCGGTGATAAATCCACAGTATTCCAATTTTCGTAAAAAATTTAATTTTGATTTTGATTGCGTTAGATCTGTGGTTCTCAAACTTTTTGGAGTCACGGAACACTTAGCATCGCTGCTTTTCTTCACGGAACACCCCAAAACAGGAATTAAAATAAGTTTATAGTTATATGTCCACAAAAGGAATTTTTAAAGACGAGAGCTGGTTGGGGCCAGTATATGTGGATAAAGTACAGCTTCTGTGTTTTTAAATCGAAATTTTCCGATAACTATCGGAACTTCGTGAGTAGATATTTCTAAAATTTGCAAACTTGTAGGGCACTGCAGCATTATAGGTATTTGTTAAAAACTTCGAGGCCCTAGCTATCAGCCAATTGTTTGTAAAGGATTCGAAAAATGTCAATAGAACTAAACATTTGGACTGTTGAACATTCGTTAAAAAAAAACCGTAGAAAAGTTCTGATTTTCTAAAGTGGTTTTTAACACAAATGTAATCCTTTCATTTATTTGCGCCATAATTTACATCTCAGAAGCCTCGGCTCAAGTACTGTAGACATTTTTTATTATCTGGTACACTCAACTTTTTTTCCAATTTATATAGAAGAAAGTTGTAAAAGAAAATCAGTCAAGTCACTGATGCTGTTCAAATTTGTTGTTGAGTTGATTTTTGAAACAGTGTAGCACATCAAGCTTCGGAATTTTAAAACTTACAAACATTTTTTCGTGTGGATTGTATACTTTTTGTACTCTCTACATTATTTTCTATTTAGGATATTTTCGCGGAACCCCTGAGAAATCTTCATGGAACCCTAGGGTACCGCAGAACTCAGTTTGTTTGTTTGTTAATTTGTCTTCGAATTACTACCTGTATAAGACTATATTTGAGAATTATTTGTATTAAATTGAATAAAATTGCGAACAATTAGAGAAGGTTAAAACTTGCTTTGCCCTGCCATATACGTTAAAACCTTTCGTCAAATTTTAACTTAAAACAAGGAAAAAGTGTTGATAAAATCAATCAATAAAGGATGCGAAAATTGGCGGCGTTTTCTTTTCATCGCATTAGCGATTTTGTTTTATATACCTTAAGTAACAATGAAAAATGCGTGGCCGGAAGGGGGGATTGATTCCCTTGATCCCCCCCTTATCTACGCCTCTGCCCTGCACTTGCCCATTTGCAGTCGTCGATGTTGCCCTGTTGAATGTTGTTCTCATTTAAAGCTTAATTTCTCTTTGTTAGATTTGTACCAGATTAATAAAAAAAGTAATTGTGCTCCTAAACAAGGTTGCCGTTTTCAGATTTCTAAGTGTAACATTTTTCTAATAAAATTGTAACATTTTTAGGTTGAGTGTAACAAATTTCAAGATCTTGTTGTTAATGAACAATTTTAGCAATAAATGTGCGCAAGTCAGAATTGAATGATTGCTTCACAAATAGCAGAGAGTTATAAATTAAAATAAAGGAGTTTGAAAATGTCTGACTTTTCCCGAAAATTGATCTGTTCTGTTTCATAAACATTTTTGACGAAGTTGCTTAAGCTTGAACCCACTATTTCATAACAGATTTAAACAAAAACTATTGGTTACAAATCTCACAATTAATAATGACACTACTCGGCACAGAAGCTTAGTTTCCGAATAGACTGAAGGGGCAGATCATTTATTAATGTTTGCGCAAAACGCGATGCTCACTTCAGTATCATCAGACAACGCTTGATGCAATATAATCGAACTTAAGTAATATTACATGATCAAACTAAAGGATATAATGAACCGAAATATATGCAGTAACATTACTAAGCTATATACTTACTCCGTTCAGAAAACAACTTCGATATTGCGTTTTGTACTCTAAAAAAAAAAACATAAATTTTGTATGCAGATACGCGGGTCAGTGAGTTGATTGAAGCCAAATACAACAGCACGTGCAACTCGCGCCAACTTATGATGTGCTACAAAATGGAGCAAAAAATCCGGCAGCTAGCAAAAAAAAATGAAGTGTTTCTGGTAAAAAAATTCAAATTTAATAAATTTGAATTAAACTATCACGTTCCCATTTAAATGCTACTTTAATTAAAACAGAAATTTCGTGCCCTTACATTCCAAATATTGTCGAAAATTTGGGCTACCGTAAATTTGTTGTTTAAATTTGCGTCAAGGTAAAATTCAATTCTTTTACTGAACTAACTCCAAGGCTTGGTGCAGTTTGCTGCTATAATTGAATGGTGAACACTGATTCTGAATCAACAAGGGACCAACAAAAACGGGCGCTTAATACAGGGGTGGCAAAATCAAAACCTGACCTGGGCCAAATGTCAGGATTGAGTGGGCCGCAGGATAAAAATACCTATAGATTTTTTTTTGAAATTACAATCTGAGCCACTAAGGATCTCGGGATTATATCCTCTAGAAAAATAATATTCATAAAATGCTCTTCAAGCAAATTTAGAAACTTTTGACAAGAAATTAAACGCTGAAATTTTGTGGATCGATCAATAACCGCAATTTGCAAATTAATTTACTCAGAAATAAATACTCCAGAAATATCATTGAGAGTCAAAATTATTCGGCGGACAGTAATAAGTCTCGAACGAAAATGTCGAGTACCTGGAAAATGTGAACACGAGTTATAATCCAGCTATGGTAGAGAGAAAACAATTTCACGGTGTGCTTTATATTTTTCTGCACAAAAGTACTTTAGACAACATCAGCTTCCTAGAACAAAGGGTAGGATTGTTAAATACATAATTTGTAAGCCATTAAATTTACGAGTTTCATGAAATTTCTTAGACTTTATTTCAACACATTTTTTTTTCAAACTTTTCCATTTCCCATTGTGTAGGCTGCTACATACTGTGCTTTTCCGATCTGGTCGCGGGCATCACAAAACAGCATGTGGCCCGCGGACCACAAATTGGATACTCCTACCTGAATAGATGGCTGATGCTCAAATAATAATAATTTGTTTTGCAGAATAGTTGTTCATGTCACTTATTGTAGAAAAATATTAAAATATAGTTGGTCCCTCTACTCTTGCTGATTGTAACAAAATTGGTCGGGGTGTAACATTGTAACAAGAAATCGAAAATTGTAACAAAATGTTACAATTGTAACACAAGTGGCAACGCTGCTCCTAAACCCTGTCACGGGGCGATCGCAACACCCTAAAGTCGGCCCTGTACTTAGCCTACTGGTAAATGCTTTTCGAAAATTTTTGCTCGTGTCTGGGTTGTTTTAGACTCGAAAAGCCATAAATTTCTTAAATTCTTTGTGAAATTGGTTACTCATTTAGCTTCAGACTCAGTGGGATCATATTTCATCGCATGAGTTTCGTATTAGGAAACCATTATTGTCATGAAATATTACAAAAATAAATTTGTTAGAGGAATTCTAGTCATATTAGATCAAACAGGCCGGGAAGGACATATTATGGGTGTTCTTATGATTCAATTAAAGCATAAGAGGGAAAATAGCTATATTTGAAGTAAAAAGAACTATTACTTTGCTATAAGCTAATTTATCAAATTTCCAATAAAAGATGAATTTAAGAGATCTTTTATCTATTTATTTATTTATTGAATTATGTTTTTCGATGAAACGAAACGAACCAACGACTCTGTTTAATTTTATCACAAAAAAATTTTGACAATAATGCACTTGATTGTTTTTCATTTTAGATAACCTTTGTTTTACTTAATTAATTGTCATGATATTTTGGTTACAAATGCAGAACGTAAAAGTGATGCAATAACGATTTTTGAGAAAAAAAAATCACTTAGCTACTTTTACCTCTAGGCATTCGATATAAGAAATCATTTTTTGGTGTGTTTATGCGATATTTTCCGGACACCCAGTAGGTATAACAAAAAGTTATAGGGTCATCGTACTAAACAAATTTGTATAAATTCATATTTTGGAAGCATCATTTATACATAGTGCAGTCAAAATATCCCAATTGAGGCCTCCAAATAGAAAAAAAAACAGAGTAAGGCTAATTTTTGTTGTTTTTGAATCAGTGGGTTCCCAGGAATCCACAACTGATTTTGCTAAAAATATTTTGATCGGAAAGGTCCCAAAAAGGACAAAAAAGGATACTCTTTAATCCTTGACCGGAGGTCGGCATGCGGGGCATCAGATCAAAGGGGACGTCGAGTACATTACATATCCGGTGTTTGTTTCCTGTTTCAAGGATCCTCAAAGGAATAAATCGAGCTTAAATGGAAAATTTTCGAGTTTCCCGTGTATCTTTCCAAAGCCATAACTACGAGAATAATTCCAGTTGTCCCTACTTTTATCACTTTTCAGAAGCTATAATAAAGGAGATTCTACCATTAAATTTGCTTTGAGGGTCTTTGGAACAAGTAACAAATGCCGGATATGGAATGTACTTGACATCCTCTTTGATATGACACCCCACATGCCCACGTTCGACTAAGGTGAGCAATTAGTGTCCTTTTATGTCCTTTTTCAGAGCTTTCCGATCAACTTTTTTCTTAGCAAATTTAATGGTAGAATCTTCAGCTATTATAGATTCTGGAAAGTGATAAAAGTAAGTAAGTAAGTAAGAAACTCGAAAATTTTCCATTTAAGCTCGATTTATTCCGTTGAGGGTCCTTGAAACAAGAAAAAAACACCGGATATGTAATGTACTCGACGTCCCCTTTGATATGATACCCCGCATGGCCACCTCCGGTCAAGGATTAAAGAGTATCCTTTTTTGTCCTTTTTGGGACCTTTCTGATCAATTTTTTTTTTAGCAAAATCAGTTCTAGATTCCTGGGAGCCCACTGATTGAAAAACAATTAAAATTAGCCTTACTCTCTTTTTTTCTATTTGAAATGCTAATATGACTGCACTAACATGCGCACTAAATATTCCTCACTTGGGGTTGAATAACTAATCTATCTTCTACGAAATAATATCTACATACATAGAATGGTAATAGGAAACGAGTTAGCTTGGCAGATTCCCAGTTTGGCTAGAAGCGCTTATACAAAGTGCAAAACACTCTAGACTCCACCAAAGTGATAATAATGTAAAAAAAAAATTGGTAATAAATTTGCATTTTATTTAGATATTATTACCAAATACGAGTATGACGGTGAGCATACTTTATAAATTAACTGCATTGATAAATTAACTTATCTCTGCTAAAATTTAGGAATTTAGGCGGATTCTATACTATACACTATTCATCCTTATTTTTGTTAATTGCCATAAATATCTATTCCTCTCATTCATCAAACTGAATTATGCGTAAACGCTACTTACAATCAGATTGATGATTTGATTATGAATTTCACCTTGGCAGACCTCCCATATGGTTTTCTTATCAGCTGTGAATGATAAGATTGTTATGAAATGTTGTAGCCAAAGCTCTTCGATGTTTTCGTTTCGAGTAGAAATCAGCTTGTTGCTATTTCAGAAAGCTTCAGCTGAGAAAAAGATTCTTTCAAGTTGCCGGGTATTTTACTTATACTCGTATGAAGCATGAACCGCCTTCAACGCCTACGGAACACTACACGAATCTATATAGCCCATATAGCCGGTGGGGCTCCCCATTTGGCTTCCCATCGCGACCGCTCTCATGGTTCTTGCTCCCATCTGCCTTTATCAACCATTTCGAATGACGCAATTGAACTTTGTGTCAAATGAGAGGTGACCATGTGAGGAAGCTCCTCCAATCCATAGACAAGCTATTTAGTTAGTTCGCCAGTATCGTCTTCATCTTAAGCAAGTGGGTTTCCCGTGGAGTCAGAGCGACAATAATACGAGTAAATTGCAGAGTTGTAAGTTTGTGTCTGTCTACCCTCTACAACCTGTTGTGCACTCCCATAAATTAGCAAGCTTGCAATATCGATTTAGCCGGTGCTATCGCATATAGTGAAATCTCGGAAAGTACTCACTCGATTGGAAGTGCTAAGTAAGTGTAGAGTGCTTGTAGAATTGTGGCAAAGTATGTGAATCTATTAATTCACACAACATTAGTGTGTTCTGTGACGAAGAGATAACTATTCTGATCTGAACTTGCTCTTAACACTGTAACGATGAGGTTGGAACCAGTACGGCAAGTTATGGCTTGGCGCTCCATTCTGGGTGCATCGACAAGAGTTCCTCAACGACCGCAACGACAGCATTCCACAGATGTGAAACCATTGGTTGCATACACGACCATAGAAAAGCCGGAGCCATCATATGCAGCAGAACCAGAAGTTAAACCTAGAAAATCTGTAGAGTTCAAGTATATTCCACCGGTTGGTGCGGGCGAAGAACAAAGTCAGGTATGTAATTATGACTACATATCCACCTTTTTGTGGAAATGCATTCTATTTAGTTTCTGGAAAAAAAAGATATATCCGCTCAAAACAATTAATTACATGCATGTACTCGTATACTCGTATATTTTATATAATGACCCAGCATATTTATGCAGTAAAAGTAAACACTGCTGCAATTGGCAAGTAGAAAATCTTTTGCATGGTCATACATTCCAGTGGCGGACGCAGTGCTTCTATCGTATGAATGGATTGGGGTAATATCATTTCCATAGTAAATTGGTTGATAGTGTGCTGTAGTTAAGTGGATTTTATCGCTAATACAGATACGGTGAAATCTGAAATAATTCTAATGATAGATTGAACCTTATCAGTTAGATTGATTTTCTTTCAAAAAACTCGAAAATAATGAGTATTTCTATTTTTCATTTAAAATTTTCTGGAATGGGCAATGGGGTAGGTCAAGTTAGAGATGATAAGAAACATTTCTAATTGAAATGGTCTGGTTTGTTTTTTAGGCTTGTTCTGCTATCCGTTCTCATAGGGGGAACTTTTGTATTTCCGATATTTTCCGCTATGTGTCCGCTATATGGCGGACGGTAAGATAAGTGTCGCTAGTGTCGATAAAAAGAATAAGAAAATTCTTCTTACGAGAGCTGATAGCGTAATGTTCCGTTTTTTATTTATTCAACAAATTTAAAGGAATTTTATGCAGATAAAATTGCATGTACCTACTGTGTAAAAAATAGCTAAAGCTAAATATTAAATATTGTATCATACGATATTGTATCATAGTCATAGTAGTCTGGCTGGTCTAGCGGTTAGTGCGCGCACCTTCGGTGCACAGGGTCATGAGTTCGAATCTCACTGTGTTCCATGGTGTTTTTCGAACTCACGAGCTTGTGACGGACTATGATCTCACTCAGATGTTAAACGAGTACCCATTTATGGGGATAAATAACACTGCTGAGCGTGATGCTGATCTCATTACCTCAACAAAAGCAGATAAGATCTTGGAAATAGGATGTCTCTAATACATCCTGCGGCCTTAGTCGAATGCTGGATTGTCGCGCCTGTTATTTTTTTTTTATCATACGAGCTGAATTGAAACCAAAAAAAGTTTTTATTATTATAAAAGTAAAAAAATATATGATTACTCAACAATAATGAATTTAGAATTTAGAATTTTGTTTTTTTTTTTGCTTTAGGTGAAATCATCCCCGTTACTAGATACTTTTGGAAGACATCATACATATCTGAGGATATCACTTACAGAGAGATGCAATCTTCGATGTAAGGAAAAAATATTTTTATTTTGATGTTTATTTACGATACAATAATTTGATTGTCCTCTAGGTAAATACTGCATGCCCGCCGAAGGGGTTCCACTAACGCCCAAATCAAAACTGTTAACACCCGAAGAAATATTCTCAATCGCTAGACTTTTCGTCCAGGAAGGTGTACGAAAAATTCGCTTGACAGGCGGCGAGCCAACTGTACGAAAGGATATTGTGGAAATAATAGGTGAGTTTTCTTGCTTAATGCCATTTGAAGGCATTAGTCTAAACCAGATAGTTTAATATAATTTCTCGGTCAAGTTCATAACTTTGTTCCAAATTAATCTAAATTACCTCAATTTGATGTACGACTGAAACGACTACATTTGTCGTCATATGCATTTTGACATCTCCTACTTTCCAGATTAACTAGATCGAGTATCGGTAAAACTTTTATAAAGAAATTAAAGTAAAAACAATAAATATGCTTAATATTTTCCCGGTCCTTGCTATAAAGGTCCATCCAGACTGATCGCCAAATGGTTGCACGTGCAACAAACTGGCAGTTTTCATTGCATCCAAACTACGTTTTGAAACTAACAGTTCAGTGGATCGCAAAAAAATGTGCACGGAGGTTTTTGTTGAGTTTTCATATCTAATGTGGCATTTGTGTGTTTGAGATTGCGGAAATATCGACGAATTTCCGAAGTAGTACGAAGTTGATTGTGAAATTGCTGTGGCCACCATCCAGGCTGTACGCAATCACCTTGCATTCAATTTATTGGAGTTACACTGTATTTGATTCAGTGACAACTAAATATTTCCATTAAATTCAAATGTTGTCGATTAAAACTTGATTGCAACAGGTGACTCTCATAAAAAATGGAATTTTGATTTACCGCCACTTCATTTAAGATTTTCAAAATATTTTCGGTCTTTAAACCTTCTCAAGCGTAAGACGGATTAAACAAGAAAAGAATCATCCAAATCAGTCCAGCGGGTTTCGAGCTTATGCGTGACAAAGAAATCACGTTCTATTTTTATATATAAGATAAGAAGAAGAAGATTATGACTGTACAACGCAACAGGCACAATCAGGAACAGCAAATGGTGGTTTTGTGGATAAAATTCAAAGTTTTCAGCTTAGCACATCAATGGGCAATATTTCTCAATATTTTAGCCATAGAGTAGGAATAGAGTTGGAACTCCATACAAAATTAAAATCGGCTGATAAACATTTTACCTTTGAGTGTGTACTGTAAGTAACGTGTACATACAGGAAGATACTGAATAATCGAAGCCTTCCCCTTAGCATCATTTAAATCCATAAGAATGAATAGACTAACTAGCTTAACGATTCGATCTCTTTCTTAAATGTAAAAAAAAATCTCCTCCTAAATAGTCCACCTCCACTCTCCCGCTACAGGCACACAAATTGACCGTTTTCAGTACTGGGCCGAGATGGGTGGAGTCTCCATCTAAAACTGGAAATGCCCCGTGAACAAGCACTTCATATTTGTTTATTGAGGATGAAGATTATATTCGTTACATTAACGTATTATAGAAAATTATGTAAAAAACACAAACTATCAACATTTTTCGTCTCCAAGTGGATCTTCACGCAAGTGAACATAAAAAAAAGCATGCAAAATGACGTATTGTTCACGAAATGGTCGTGTCAATTTTCGTCTACATTAGAGTTGCCGTGTAATATTATTTTCCTGACCACAAATGGATTGTCTTCAACACATAACATCAAATCATACTATTTTACGTACAATCAAACGATTATCGACAATTTAAGAACGCTTTTCTATATAACAACCACTCTAAATAATAAAATAATAATCTCAATTGAAATTTTTAAGATTATGCATACTACGCTATTGTACATAACGAAATGGTAACACCGAGCATCCATTGTTTTTAAACGAAAATGGCACCGGGGCGGGGTTTGTGTCATTTTCGTTTCGTTTTCGGTGTTACCATTTTGGTATGTACAATAGCGTAGTGCGAAAATTGTTAAAAATGTTAATTGAAAAGTTTTATTTAGAGAGGTAGTTATATAGAAAAACATTCTTAAATTGTGAATCGATTTATTGTACGTAAAGAAGTATGATTTGATGTTATGTGTTGACGATAATCCATTTGCGGTCAGGAAATTGATATTACACGGCAACTCTAAATGTCGACGAAAATTTACACACTAATGCAATTCATTGAAAAAGTTAACGCACACGACTGCAATTAATGTTTTCGGCCACGCATACACTTAAAAGTAAAACTTTATGACTCTCTGGTAAACAAAAATTAGCTATAGCTGTCTTTCTCAATACAATGGGCAGTTTAATGGAAATTCTATTCGTCTCATATTATTTATTTGTAGTGGTTTCCCTCTGGCAAAATTATTTTGTTCTAAGTTCCTTATCTATGTATATCTGATCTGTGTTTTAGCGTCCGACGATTTGTCTAATGGACTTTAAAAAGTTTCAGGACTAATTCAATAATTTTCTGAACGCATAGGCTTATCTAGCTTTTAAAGAGAATTTGTGCTGACTTCGGAAAATGTCTCCTTGTCTACAATATTTTACGTATTATGTATTTCGGCAAATTGTGTTTTTCTATGGTTTGAGAAATAATTCTTGTAAATCATTATTCTAAATTTGATAAAATAGTTTTAGCCAGAAAACGGCCGAAAAAAAATCAATTTCGGCTAAACAGCCTAGTTTCGGCTAAATTGGCAACACTGTAACCTTATAAACTGAAAAAAATCGTATATTGCGAATTGTTTAAGCAACCTTAGGGTTGCTGCTTTGTACTGATACCATGGCTCACGAGCCCTTCGATAATAATTGTACAGGAAAGAGGGTTTTGGCGGTATAGACGTGGAACTGTCTGCCCCTGATATTATAGCTTGGCAATTAGGTATTCATGCGTACTATTTTAAACACCTCCCAGCCTCGTAAAGCGATAAAATTTAGACTCGACACAGGAAAAGTGGAAGGAGGCATGTGCTGGAATAGGGCAAAGCAACGTTTCAATGTCAATATTTCTGAAACCGAGCGTCGACCCCCTCCCAAAACAAAATCCTGCTCTATAGCATGAAAGTCCTAAAGAAAACAAGACAAATATTGAGCATATTGGTTTAATCTTACCCGACATTTCCAAATCCTGATAAATCTGCGCTGATCATAACGGATTTAAAGATATGCAGTAATTCAAAGCGAATTGGCGGATTTGCCCATTTGCCGCTAGAAAGCTGTTGACATTTTGCCGCCCCTAGCAAGCTCTACGAGAATATTGCTGAAAGGACGTAACCAGAATCAAGGCGTTTAGCTTTTTCATCATTTCCCACTAAATCAAGTTGTCCAACAATGAACGAAACGCTATTGGTATTTTGTGTCAAAAATTAATACTGTAGGACGAGTTTCTTGAATTGTCCTTAATTTATTCTCAACTTTCCCTTTGTACCTTATTAGCTGAGTGCTTTCCACATCGTGGATCCTGAGCGTTCTTCAATCTTTATTGATATCTGATATTGATATTGATTCTGATAAGAAGAATAATAAGAAGAAAAAGCGAAACAATGAGTGCATTCAGCGAACGAAAATTGTAGCAGGAAAGTGCTCTTCCAATTATTAGATTCTCATTCCGCATGAGTGCTTTTCAGCGGAGAAAGAGGTTGGTTGGGAGTAATTCTTGTAGCATTTCCAGTGAATTTCGTTCGCTGAATGCAGCCAATTGTTCCTTGGTTCGAGCGTCGGTTTGTTTGAAAGACATGTTCTTCTTCACAGTGTCCCGCTTTTATTGATTTTTATCGATTTTTCGTCTTTTCGATTTCAAATACTTTCCTATAACCGTCACTTCTAAAATACAGCAAATTCGTGCTCAGTTTTTTTTCTGTTAAACAAAATATAAAAATAGAAAATGCGCGGAATTAATAAAAAATATCTCCATCAAGTGACAATTTTAGTGAGAAATTTTCAAACATAACGGTAATTTTTTTTTGCCTGATTTTGAGGGTAATTGGATTTTTTTGATTTCTTGCAATATTTTACAGTATCGTTATTTATAACTTTCGTGACATCCAATATACATAATTATTTAGTCATGAACTAATTATACGGTAATAAAATTTGGACCATAGCTATGGACTTTAGAAACTAGCCACTGTAATTAGTCTTAGGAAATTATCCAAAAAATGTAAAAAACCATTGTGAATAGTTTTTACACTTGTTCACAACAAAAACAAAAATACACACGTTTTTATGTCATCATTTTTCATAATTCCTAATTATAACGAAAGACCGGGTTCATTCCGGTTCTTCCGCTACTGTCACCAATTCGGCCGTTTTCCGGACCAGACCGAAGACCACCCCGGTGAAATTGGAGTCATGGAAACGGTAATTTCGGCTCGATTCACTACAGTGTACCTATACTAAATGGCCACGGGAGAACGGGGCTCACTCCAGATCAAAGGACTTAAAATCAATTTACTGGGAGTGAAAACTTCACGAAAACTGTAAAAAATTCTTGGAGCATCAATTTATGTAAGCATACTGCGCATTTCAACACCTTTTTCGGCACCCCTGAACAGTGGGACAAGTGCTTTTACTCCCGTTCCCGTACAAATTTACGATTATAATAATATTATCTTAAGGTGGCAGTGCGATTAATTGAACAATCAAAGCTCATTTCTGTTGAGAAAGCATATTTTCTGTGGAGAAAGCTCATTTTCTCTAGCGAATTCGGTAGTGGATGGAACTTAAAAAAATGAGCTTTCTTAGAAATGAGCTTTGGTTCAATTAATCGCACTGTATATGGCCACCTTTATACCATGATTGCATTAAAAAAAAATGAAAACCAATTTTTTAAATATTTTTCAGAACGACTTAAACAAATTCCAAAATTAGAAAGTGTTGGCATTACAACGAATGCAATCATGCTAAGTCGCCTGCTTGTACCAATGCAACGAGCCGGTCTCGATGCTATCAATATCAGTTTGGACACACTGAAAGCGAGCAAATATGAACAGATCACACGACGAAAAGGTTGGGAACGTGTGATCGCCGGTATCGATTTGGCCATTCAGTTGGGCTATAAGCCCAAAGTGAATTGTGTTCTAATGAAGAATTTCAATGAAGAGGAAATCTGTGATTTTGTCGAATTCACCAAGGATCGTAACGTGGATATTCGTTTTATCGAATATATGCCATTTAGTGGGAATAAATGGCAAACAGAGAAAATGGTTTCGTTTAAGTAAGTACTGAAAATGAGGTTGAATGAGGTTTTGTTAATTAATTAAGATTTGCTTTCATTACAGAGACATGTTAACTGCTATTAGGAGAAATTGGCCCGATTTTGAAGCTCTTCCCAACGGACCGAATGATACGTCCAAGGCGTATAAAGTTCCGGGCTTTAGGGGCCAAGTCGGATTTATCACTTCAATGACAGAGCATTTTTGTGGAACGTGCAATCGATTAAGGATTACGGCTGATGGGAATTTAAAGGTTAACTCACTATTTTAGCACTGGTGACAAAAGACTAAATGTTACAATTTTGCAGGTGTGTCTATTCGGCAATAAGGAAATATCCTTGCGAGATGCTATACGTAGTGGTTGCTCCGAAGATGACCTGATCGCGTTGATCTCAAGTGCCGTGAAGCGAAAAAAGAAGCAACATGCAGGTATGATAATGGCACTATTGGGATTGGCGAAATGAAATTTAAAATATTTTAACGATAAATGGGCTTACTAATTTATCTCAAATTTATCCAAAAAATTGCAATATGATACCATGTGATATTAATTTGTATTATATTTACTTGTAGGAATGCTGAATTTATCACAAATGGAAAATCGACCGATGATTCTCATCGGAGGATAGACTTTTATAAAAATAAAATTTTCTAGAAAATTAAAAAAATAATAATTTTGGAATTTAGTAAAAAATGAATGAAACAGAATTGTAAGGTTAGTTTAATCTAAAAAAAATAAATTTAATTTAATACACATTTCCATCAAGGCTAAAAATGTGATAATACATACGAACATTCACATGGATCGTATTCGTTTCATATTGTTTGTTTAAATGTGGATGTTTTCTTGCTTCTGTGAAAATATTCTCATTTGTTTTCATATCATTTCGTTTGACTATAATTGTTGTTTTCCTTATATGCGAAGTAAAGAATTTTTTTTTCTTTGATTTCAGAACTACCGTCACAAACGATCCGAAACACTTCCATGATTTCAACAAATTATCCAATTTTCCCGACAATGTTTAATGTCAACTATAAATCTGCGGCTCAACATCAAATTCGTTACTTCCACAACTCCGCCAATTGGCAAAACAAAAATCTAACTCACGTCGATAGCCAGGGCAAGGCCAAAATGGTAGATGTCTCAGCAAAAAACACCACTCAACGAATGGCTCGAGCTCAAGCCATCATCCATGTCGGATCGGAAATTACACGACTCATTCATGCAAATAATATGGCCAAAGGAGATGTCCTGTCGATTGCACAACTGGCAGGAATTATGGGAGCGAAGAAGACATCCGAACTCATACCGTTGTGTCATAATATTTTTCTATCATCCGTCGACGTGCAGGCTGAACTCGATACTAAAAATGAGTGTGTAATCGTCCTGGCCACTGTACAGTGTCAGGGTAAGACTGGCGTGGAAATGGAAGCACTAACGGCTGTGAGTATAGCGGCGCTGACTGTCTATGATATGTGCAAGGCTGTTTCGCATGACATAGTTATTCGTGATATTATGCTAATGGAGAAAACGGGCGGTAAAACAAAATTTAAACGAGTGCAGGACGAGGCATATACACTGAAATATGATAAGGAGCCGATTGATTTAAAGGAACCATTCTATCCGTTGCATCATTAGAAATAGATTTGAATTGTGCTAGTTGTAAGGTTCGCGTAAATATTGTTAACTTAGCGTTAACTTATAATCACAAAGTGCATAGAATAAGGTAAGAGGATAAAAAACGCAATATTTTTATACTTACTTGTATGTTTTGTCATGAACAAATATATTTTTTAACATCAAAATGTTACTCATCTAAGTACAAAATTTTTTCCCGTTTTTGTAATTTTAGCTAGTTTTTGTGTTCTTCCATTTCGCAACATACAAAAACAAACAACAATTACAGGGAGAGAGACTATGAAGTTGCATCACGTATTTTTCCCAATCCTGAAAAACAAGCAAGTATTTCAACCTTTCGAACAAATAGAATTTTCGAAAATCCTTCAGCTTATTCACACATCATTGGTAGCTGAATTGGACGAAAATGAAAAGGAGTATTCACAAGAGGGGCAATTTATTCTGTATCCCGTGCAGTTTATTGTGTATCCTGTGAACTCCATATACAAAAATGACAACTTAGCCGGCTATTTTTCCCCACCCTACAGAATAAAGTCCTTGTGTCGATAAGGTGTCCCGCATTGCGTGGTAAATACTGAATATTGAAATGATTGATAGGACCGTTTGTTTGAGAAAAAAATCGTTATTGTAATATAGTGTTTTTTTTTGTGAGAGTCGACGACAATCAAAACCTTAAATGTAAAATTAAAATGGACCATTCGATTAATCCATAAATAAAAAATTTTACTTTCGTTTGTATAGGTAAAGCTTGTTAAAATGTCACATAAACTGACTTCCTCGCGATTTGAAATGTTAACGTTACTGCCAATATACAGGAATACGACAATCAAAGGAATTCATCAATGATAGTACCAGCAGCAAGACCTTAGCAGAGCAGTAGGAAATATGTAGGGCACTTACCTTTCTACGAGTACTACGACTACGAAAAATAGCGTGAAAAAATCTAAACTTTAGCAGGATTGAATAGTTCCTTTAATAGGTGCAGACATGAAATGTTACAAAACGACAGTCATACAGACCTTAAGCTATGTGTTTGTGAATAATTGTTCTATGTATCAGAGAGAATCTACAATAAACCGAAGAAATTTTAAAACATGGGTTGTGCTACCCTAAAAAAAATGCAATAAATAGGTCAAAATAAAGAGACGCATGTGTCACGCGAGCCGAACTTTGCCGACCATTTTGCTAGAGACTGGTAAAAGGTTAAGATAGCGCGTATACCAACCTTAAAAACGCGATCCAAAGTAGTAAAAACCAAAAATTCAAACATCATAAGTCTATGATGGGCCGGGATTCGGGTGGTAATGTCCAAAATAAGTAGACAGAGAACATCTCAAATTACACGGCCTGGACAAATCGACAATATCATCAAGACGCCTTTTCTGCACCAAGCCATTGATGTGAACCAATATGAGAATTTATCTTATAAATCATAGATATTGTTCTTCTAATTGAAACATATCTCTTTCAAAAATCACAAACCTTTGAGGCATGGGTGTCCATGTCCATCCTTTTGGTTTTTCGGGGCAACATTGACCGAAGACGATTGGTTCGGGCCCGCATGAATAAAACTGAAATAAAAAAACTAAAATCGATTATTTTCACTTAACATTAGGGAAGTGACTTGGCAATATTTTTTATGCTCACCGCAAATATTTCGGTGACTATGAAATAATTATTGGTCCAGTATACAGGGCGTCCCATTTATGGTGGAGGATATCTTAATGGCTCATTTGGGGAAAATTAAAGTACAACGGGACCAGGGTTGCCGTTTCCAAATTTTTAAGTGTAACATTTTCTTCATAAATTTATAACATTTCTAGGTTCAGTGTAACACATTTTAAGGATAGTCGTATCACTGAAATTGATTGTAATAAATGTGACCAAAACCTAAGCGGCTGGTGAGCAGTCACGTTAGTACTCTCTTTTTTGCTTTTTGTTTCAAATCAAGAACATTTTTTCATCAATTTTATAATTTATCATTGGCACTAAATATTTTTGTCATGTGGTTATTTACAAAAGGATTATATTCAGTTTTTTCCGCGACCAGGGAAAGGTGAGGATTGCAACCTAAAAAGGTATATTGTTCCATAGTCCACTAACCAGGCTCTAGTCATTTTCGACCTTCCCTTTACTAGTAGGCTGAAGCCTAGGGCGGCAGATTTTAAGAGGACAGCAAATTTAAATAAACAATAGACAGCTGCTAAATTTTACACAGATTCTTGTTGTTTGAAGGAGTCTTCTGTTTTTTTTTGTCAGTTCGACACAATGCGTTCAAAAACTATAATTAGAAACTGGTCCAGAAGAACGTAAATTTTTTTTTTAATTTTTTTAGCTAGAAATTAACATAAAATTATTTCTTGGGGTATTTAAAAGGATCAAAAACCACTGTTAACAAACTCTGCGTGCACTGCAATTCACCTATTTTCAAAATTTAACGTTTTTAAATAAAAAATTTTTTTTTTCGAATGCTGAATAAAATAAAAATTTAAATTTTAAAATTCAGCAATAGAGGATCCGATAAACAAAAAAAAAACAGTCATACTGAAATTTAAACTGTTGAGTTTCAAGGAGATTTTCAAGCGCAAAAACCGCAAAGCTTCAGGGTAAGGAAATGCATTTTTTGTTCTTTTGGTACGTTTAATACTGATTTCACCCATTTCTACACTCTATGAAATTTTTACTCTTATAATAGAAGGAAACTTTGTTTCCTTCTATTATAATAGTGAAATTACTCTGCAATCTAAATTTGCAAATCAAGTGTAATTTTACATAAACAATGTGTAAAAAAGTACTCCAAAATATTAGCAAATTTACACCGTGCTATGTGTATAAACACTCCGTAATAATAGGAATATAATGCGGTTTCACTCTTTTTTCGTTGCGGCGAACATTTACAAATAGTACAGTTATCAATAAAACTATTTAAGGATATATAAAATATAAACAAGTATCGGTCGAGTTTTGCTGATCAGTTTTTCGTCTACATGGGAGGTTGCAATATGGTCTTTTTTGTGCCATCTGTACACTTGTTCTTCTTCTCAGTACCTTAACTCAGCCGTTTATAGGCAATTTCGAGTCAACGTTACATTGCATAGGTATCATTTCGGAGTGCAATGTTGCACGCACTAAATATTTCCTATCCGCACATGTACGAAAATTTTGGACCACGCCGAGATTCGATCTCGGGACTTGTCACCTGTAGATTGTAGATTAGCATCGTAGAGTGCGACTGAAGCAAGTGAGCCACAGAGCGTGTACACATGAGTTATGAATGCAGAGAATTTTTGGAAAAATGTGTTACACTGTGCTAAGTACAGCCGATTGAAGTATGACAACTCCAGTTGTCATACTTCAATCGGCTATCGGCAATCGGCTCATCACGCTACAAAAAATGAGTAAAACTTCAACTGCACGTTGTGAAAATACACCACAAATCCGAATTAAACACATAAACGTTGTAAAAATGCACCAGAAAATCTGAATTATACAGAAGTGTAGCGTAAAAATACATTTCACACCGATTTTTGTGTAATTTTCTTATTTTACACAGAAATTGTTGAAAAATGCACTCTGTATGTGATTATAAGCGGGAAAAAGTGTAAAATTACCGCATTTTCAGCGGAAATTTAAATTCACTTTTTAGAGTGTTTGCCAGTTCTCGAAGTACAGTTGTAACATTTTTGTCAGAATTTTCAAATATAAATCAATTTTGAGATTTTTCTAAAACTTTGAAGCGATTTTTGCTATCTGAAGTCAAAGAAAGAAATAAACGGTGAAGTTTCATGAAGATAAAAGCTAGGGAGGTCAAACGTTTTAATAAAAAAAAAACCTTATACCAATTGATTGTTATTATTCTCAAACAAATCGCACATGCACACCATTATAGATAAGACAAATAAAGTCGTTTATCACGCTTCAATAAAACAAAAAAAAAATTAATTGTTTCCGTACAGATGGAATAACAGTTCAATAAAGTAAAAGCAGTCTTTTGAAAATTGGATGATCAATCACACAAATCAAAAAAATGAATCCGATGGTCCTGGTCCCATACAATCGAAAATAATAATGTAACAATATACGTACCAAATTGAGAAGTATGTTAATAGATATAACCGTCACCACAAAAAATATAAAAACTTCGGATAGGCCTAAAATGTTACATCTGCCCCTTAATAATAAATAACAGGCGCGACAATCCAGCATTGGACTAAGGCCGCAGGATGTGTTAGTGACATCCTATTTCCAAGATCTTATCTGCTTTTTGTTGAGGTAATGAGATCAGCATCACGCTCAGCAGTGTTATTTATCCCCACAAATGGGTACTCGTTTAACATCTGAGTGAGATCATAGTCCGTCACAAGCTCGTGAGTTCGAAAAACACCATGATCCACGGTGAGATTCAAACTCATGACCCTGTGCACCGAAGGTGCGCGAATTATATAATTATATATTATAATATAATTATATTTAATTATGTATTTAAATTCAATAATAATAAAAAATTGATGATTTTATTTTAATTAAATCTTTTCTTTATTAAATGACTTTTAAAACTCGGATACAATTTTATATTTTTATGTAATACTAATATATAGATAACTTGATTTAATAAATAAAGTAAATAAAGTACATATATTACTCCTCCTCGGTTTATTTAAGATTCACCTGAATCTTTTACATATAATACAAGAAATGTTTTTATTTATATATTGTACAATTATTGTTTTTTTTATTTTACAATATATATCATTTATTTGTTCAAATTGATAATATAATAATTTTTAATATCATAAAAGTATACAACTATTTTTTTTTATTATGCAATATGAAGAGAATAGCAAATTGACTATTTTTTTTTTATTTTTATTTTTTTTTATAACTGTAACATTATCGAATAATTAATTGTTAGTTTCATACTTATATGGTCGTTTGATATTCACTGGATGGACATTATTAAGTTTTTTAATTTTAAATCTTGTTTCTTCCTTGTGTCTCAAGTGTTTGTAATTTTTTATAGGTCCCTCTTGTCTATATTCACTGTAATGCTCTCTATTTTCATTGAGTTTAAAGTTTATTTTTTTTTTATTTTTCTTTACTAACTTATTAAGTATATTTTCATCTATTTCCTCCTTTGCTTTTCGAGGAGTGGTCCTAATAGTTATATGGAACCTATCGTTATAGTTCCCTATCACAACCTGCATTTTTCCTTCTACAGTTAAACTATTATCATCTAATCCAGTAATTTTTTCTAAAATTGTTGAGTGTAATCTCTCAACATCAGAGTTTCCAGTATGGCTATTAGGTTTAGTATAATGAACTTGTATGTTATGCTCATTAAGAAGAGCTTTAATTTGTTCTGTTTTAAATTCATTGTCTGCTATAATCATTTTTGGTTTACCAAATTTCGCAAATTGTTCCAATGAAATTGTCTTTTTCGTTAACCAAGTCTTATCATTTATTGAATACACCGCAGCAAATTTAGTCAATTTATCGATGGTAGTAATAAATGCTCTCTTTTGCAAATAAAATATGTCCAAATGGATAATTTCATTTTTTTTTAGTAGGAGTATAAGTTAAATGATAAATTGGTTTTATAGGGTTTCTATCATACTTAATTTCCTTGCATTTTTCACAATTATTTATGACAAGTTGAATATGATCTTGTAATTTTGGAAAATAAATCAAATTTTTTAATGAATAATATGTTTCGTTGATACCACTATGCATAGAATTTTCAGTATGATATAATGCAATTTTATTATGTATCTCCTCCTCTGTTTCAATCTCAGTTGCCCTCATTGAGCATTTTATAAATCTAACAGATTTATTTTGGGAAAATAATTGTATAATAATTTGTTGTACTTTATTATATTCTCTATCACTTACTTCTGAATATATCCCAATTAATCCTTTATTAATAAATTTTAGTAATGTATTTTTTATTTTATCTTCTCCTTCTAAAGGATTTACAGATATTATTTTTCTACCATGTAAATACTGCATTTCATCAACAATATTATGAGTTAGTATTATTTGAGTTCTATAACTATTTACAACTCCTTCTTTTATTCGAATGTGATCTAACAGTTGTTCATCAGTCGAGTGAACAGTATTTGTCAAGTTCATGTTTGATTCACTATCATTATTTTTATTAATTTTATCGGACTCTTCTATTCTACTGAGGAAATCAGCAACCCTATTCTCCTTTCCTTGTACATATTCAATTTCGAAGTTATACTCCTGAAGTTTTAAGATCCACCTCTGATTACGTTGATTGAATTCTTTACCTTTATATTTATCAGTCATGTATTTTATAGGTAAGTGATCAGTAACAATTTTAAATTTATTTCCATATAAATATGGACGAAAGTAATTAACCGAATAGACAATTGCTAAAAATTCTTTGTCAGTTACACTGTATTTTTGCTCATGATCATTTAGAGTTCTCGAAACGAAACAAATAGGATGCTGATCTTGTGATAAAACAGCCCCTATCGCAAATTGACTAGCAACTGTTGTTACAACAAAGGGTTTATCATAGTCTGGAAATTTTAATATAGGATGGGATATTATTAAGGTCTTGAGTTTTTCAAATGCAGATATATATTGCGGATCATTAACATTAATTGTTTTATCTTTCTTTAAATATTTTATCATAGGGTATGCTATTTTAGCATAATCTCTTATAAATTTTCGGTAGAACCCTGTCATACCTAAGAAACCCTTTAGTTGCCGTTCTGTTTTAGGCAAAGTTAAATTTTCAATGTCTTTAATTTTGTTTGGATTTTGTTTTATTCCATCTTTTGTTAATACATGACCTAAAAATTCAGTATCATGTTTCATAAAGCTACACTTATCAAATTGTATTTTAAGGTTGTGTTCGTTTAAAAATTTTATCTAAAGATGAAATGTGTTCTTCTAAACTTGTCGAAAAAATTAAAATGTCGTCCAAATATACAACACATATTTTATTAATGTAATCTCTCAAAATATCGTTCATTAACCTTTGAAAAGTTGCCGGAGCGTTTTTAAGACCAAACGGCATTCTCACATATTCGTAAAGTCCAGCAGGAGTTACAAATGCTGTTTTTTCAATATCTTTTTCGGCTACCAATATTTGATGATAACCCTTAGCAAGATCTACTGTACTAAAATACTGTGCTTTACCTAATTTATCTAATATACTTTCAATATTAGGAAGCGGATACTTATCATCGATTGTTACCATATTCAATCTTCTATAGTCGACTACAATTCTGTATTTTTGTTTCCCTGAATTATCCTTCTTTTTAGGAACCACAATAATGGGTGAACTATATCTACTGCAACTCTTTCTAATAATTCCCTGTTTTTCCATTTCCTGCATTTGCCTGCGAACCTCCATTTCATGTTTTGGTGGATATCTATATAATCTAGAATTGATTTGTTCATCTGTTTTGGTTTTAATTTCATGAACAATTGTGTTGGTATTAGTCAGTTGATCTCCTTCTTTGTAAATTAATTTATTAAATTTCCTTAATAATTTTTCAATAGCATCTTTTTCAATTGAATTTAAATGTTGAGTTTGAATATCGGAAATATTACTAGTTTCAAGAACACTTACATCTGCTAGTAATTTATTTAAAAATGGTAATTTAATACCGTTCAGTAAAATCAACTCCTGATTGTGTATGTCAATTAATTCAACATTCTTTTCTACCCAATCCATTCCTAATAAAAAATCATAAGGCTTATCTAATTTAAGTTTAGTCCACCTCATCCTTGCATTATCCGGTTGACTGAATTGTTTGGGACACTTAGTTTTGACTTGTTCTGTCTTAGTATCAACTAAACCGTTAATTGTATTTATACTAATTGGTTTTTCATTAATTTTTTCGTAAACACAGGAAGAAACAGTATTCGAATTTAAAAGACTTATTGTAGATCCGGTATCAACTAATCCAATATAATTATATTGATTAAATGTCAAAGCTATACAAATTTTGCTATTTTCCGAGGCTAGTTTATAAAAAACGCATGATCTTCAATTTGATTAACATTATGACAAGTTAAATTATTTGTATCCATAGGCTCAATACTTTGACCTTCTGTACTATCTTTTATTGGTTTCTTAAAATAATTATTGTTTTTATATGAAAATTGTTGCGAACGAATTGGCTGATGTTGCCTATATTGTACACTTTGAATTTGATTAGGTTGATTGTATTGTTGAGTAGTACGATTATATTGATAAACGTTCTCTTTTGAATTAATTTTTTTTATATTAGAATGATATGGCCTATAATTTTTTAAATTAAATTCATCCTGTCCAATGTATTTATGTAATATTGCCCTGATTTCTGACAAAGTATATACATTCCTAATTTCAGCTGCTAAACAACCAGCTACTAACTCTTTAATTTTAACTATCAAAACACTATTTAAACATGTCGCCATTTGATGAGGATTTTCATTGTACATCGAAAATTCCACAATATTGTTGATGATATCTTGAACATTATCTAATAATTTTTTTATTGTAAATACCTTTAAATTTTCTATGTTTTTCATGATAATGGTCTGGTCTGCCATGGGACGATAGTGTATTTTCAAAAGTTCCTTACACTTCTCCCATGTCCTGGCTTCATTGTTGATCGAGAGAAAATTTTTCGCTTCGCCGATGATTTTCTGGTTGAAAATTACCTTGAAGGCTTCTCCCGCTAAATCGCCATATTCTTTTAAAATTTCTTCCACCGTTGAAATGAATGAGGGTAATGTGCCCTTCTCACCTTTAAACGCTTCAATGTATTGAATTCTTCTTTGCACTTTTGCTGCAAAACTTTCTTCGCTATTCTGCCGATGCAAAATTTCCGTCAAGGCTACCAAACATTGTTCGATAGGAGTAGCCATTCTCCCGCAATCGAAAATTTGGTTTCTTGAGATTTTTCTATTGATTCGGTCCAGACTTCTTTTTTTTTTAATTTATATGTTTTGTTGTCGTGTAAATGAAGTGGAAAGGGTCAGCTCGTTTCTTCGGGTGTGATAAATTGTATTTCACTACCCTTCGTCTAATTTCCACTTTTATTCACTTCACTTATCGTAACACCGACTGCGCCAATTATATAATTATATATTATAATATAATTATATTTAATTATGTATTTAAATTCAATAATAATAAAAAATTGATGATTTTATTTTAATTAAATCTTTTCTTTATTAAATGACTTTTAAAACTCGGATACAATTTTATATTTTTATGTAATACTAATATATAGATAACTTGATTTAATAAATAAAGTAAATAAAGTACATATATTACTCGCGCACTAACCGCTAGACCAGCCAGACTACACATCTGCCCCCTTACATTGAATTTTATCCGGTAATAAAGTTTTAAGAACACTCAGGACCTACGTAACGAAAAGCTCGAAGCTCATGCGAACATTATAATTTGCACAATTTGATTTGGAATGCGTCCCTTCACCACTATACATTCTTGTGGAAATCGATAGAGGCGGCATAATGTAAGTAGCCTAAGGGTGGCAAATAAGTAAATCTGCCCCTGACCAGTAATTGAGTTAATGACAATCTATAGTATGCTGCCCAATAATAAACTAAGGCTTGAGGAGTGTTTCGACTTGACCAATAACGTGATTGTACTACAATTTTTTCTAAAATTTTACAATCTACCACACAACCGAACCGAAATATACCACTATTTGAAATTTTCGGAGATATGGCGTATTTTTTTTGTGTTTTTCAAAGATTAGAGAGTTTTAGCAAGTCGCAAAACGGTTGTGGTGTACGAGTCGGTATTATAACGTATTGAAATAGGTTATGATAAAGTTATGAATTGTAATTTCATCGAGTTCATCTGGCTTAAATTAAGCAAAACACATCTTTCACGGTATCCTAGGATCAAAGAAATATTTCAATTTATATTTTAACGTTCTTAGCAATTTTACGGCTCTCTAATAGAGAGTTTTAGCTTATCGTTTGAAATAAAACGACATAATTTGATATTCCATATAAAAATTCGCTTGCTTACCGTATACGAAACAATACATCTTAATTTTGCATGTCCCAAGTAGGCATGGGTGTATTTCCGTATATTTAATGCTCTGGAAGCAGTCGAAATTGGCGAAATAATTTGTCGTTTTTTTACACCTATGCCTACTTAGAACATGCATAATTAAGATATGTACATATGTATGTATATGTATCTATATTGTTTTGTATACGGTAAGCAAGCGAATTTTTATATGGAATGTCAAATTATGTCGTTTTATTTCAAACGATGTCCTACAACTGTCTATTAACTATAATTATAATTATAATAATACTACAATTAGTTAACCGAAGCTTGTTTTCGAGTTCAGCAATCACTTTAGAATGAACTCTAAAAAAGGCGGTTTTTACAAATTTATATTCTCAGGTGTCAAAAAACGTTGAAATGGAGGTTCGATCGCTGGATGCGGAATATTCTTATACAGGGTTATTGGTTAAGACGACCTATTCCCTGCAACACGTTATAGGTTATAATAGGGTCAAAATGCAACAAAATGAGGCCATAAATGTTAGGCCGATTTTCAATGGTCACTGAGATATATGTATTTTTAGGTTTTTTTGAAATAACCTAGAATTTTGCCATTTAAAGTAAGAATTAAAAAATACTACTAAGGTAATGGGCTTAAACATATTTTTGAATTTTAGTCAACACTATAGCAGACATTTCTTAATCATTTAAAATTTCAAAAACCCATCACAATTCGAAATTTTTAATTTTAAATAAAAAAAAACTTCTTAAATTTTTTTAAAGATATTTTTTAATGTAGTATTACTAAAAAAAATTATATGACATGGAGTCTGCAGACCACTGGAAAAACTTACGCGTGTTGTCAGCTTTCCAAAAAGGTGTCAATGTCAATACAAATATTTGAAATAATTGAAATACCTAGCTGCAACTTGTTCGGGGACCATCATTTCGTTTGAAAAAAAAAATGAAATAAAGCAGTACATTATACGTACTCGTACGATGCATTTTGAATTTAATGACATTTATTTCATTTTTTATCAAACGAAATGATGGTCCCCGAACAAGTTGCAGCTAGCTATTTCAATTATTTCAAATATTTGTATTGACATTGACATTTTTTGGAAAGCTGACAACACGCGTATGTTTTTCCAGTGGTCTGCAGACTCCATGTCATATAATTTTTTTTAGTAATACTACATTAAAAAATATCTTTAAAAAAATTTAAGAAAACATTTTTTTATTTAAAATTAAAACTATCGAATTTTGAGGGGTTTTTGAAATTTTAAATGATTAAGAAATGTCTGCTATAGTGTTGTCTAAAATCCAAAAATAAGTTTAAGCCCATTACCTTAGTAGTTTTTTTTAATTCTTACTTTAAATGGAAAAATTCTAGGTTATCTCAAAAAACCTAAAAATTCATATATCTCAGTGACCATTGAAAATCGGCCTAACATTTATGGCCTCATTTTGTTGAATTTTGACCCTATTATAACGTGTTGCAGGGAATAGGTCGACTTAACCAATAACCCTGTATACACAGACAAACACAATTCGCAGCCGGAATGTTGACAACATACCATCTTTTACAGCGGACCAGGTTAAAAAAGTCATCGAGAATGCTAAAAACTCCAAGGCCCTCGGACCAGATGGCATTTCGATGACCATGTTGAAACATCTCGACCTTCCAGCCATTGAGTATCTCACGGCCGCCTTTAACTTGTCGATGTCCACGCTTGCCATCCCTGAAATCTGGAAAACAGGTCGAATTGTTCCCTGTCTCAAGCCAGGGAAGAGCGCAAATCTCGGGGAATCCTACCGCCCCATTACGATACTTTCTCCTGTCGCAAAGACGCTAGAGGCCCTTATTCACCCCACTCTTGTTGCACATGCGAAGCTAGAACCTCACCAGCATGGCTTCAGGAAGATGCATAGTACCACCACTGCCCTCGATGCGATCACTACACGCATTCGTGATGGGCTAAATCAACGCAGTCGTTGTCACAGAACTATTCTGGTGGCAATAGACCTATCAAGTGCATTCGATAAGGTCAATCATTCAATGCTCCTAGCAAACCTGTTGAATATGCATCTTCCTGCACAAGAGATCCGTTGGATTGCCAATTATCTAGCTGGTCGGCACTCCTTCACCGAGTTTCGAGGCAAACGTAAGCTTAGGAAAATCAAATTAGGTGTTCCACAGGGAGGGGTACTCTCCCCCACTCTGTTCAACATCTACATGTCCGGCCTTCCCACACCACCTGAAGGAATCGAGGTGATTTCCTATGCTGACGATTGCACCGTACTCGCCACAGGGAATGATAAGGATGAAATGCGCCTCCGAATTAATCGCTATCTAGGACGATTACAGGCATTTTTCCAAAGCCGAAACCTCACCATCTCTGCGTCCAAATCTTCTGCGACTTATCTAACCACTTGGTGGGAGGACATCAGATGGGAGATGGATATACGTATTGGCAACAATTCTGTTCCTACTGTTAAAAACCCCAAAATTCTCGGGCTTCACCTAGAGAACATGATGACGTCTGCGAATCTTGCAGCTTCAGTCTGTGAAAAAATGCGCAGTAGGAACAACATCCTAAAAGCTCTAGCTGGTAGCACCTGGGGCAAAGATAAAGAAACCATGCTAGCTACTTATAAAGCGGTGGGTCGAGCGGCCGCTGATTATGCAGCCCCAGTTTGGACACATAGTCTATGTGACACAAACTGGTCCAAAGTTCAGGTCTGCCAAAATGCCGCTCTACGCATCGCGACAGGTTGCCTTCTGATGTCTGCCCAGGATCACTTACATCAGGAGACAAAATTGATGCCAATACGTGATCACAATCTCCTACTCTCTAAACAGTATCTTGTTGGTTGCTACCGTGAGGATCATCCCAATAATCATCTCATGGACCGAATTCCTCCACCACGACATGTCAGGCGTGGTTTACGAGACCTTGAGAGAGAGGTTCAGGGATACAAACGGGACCCTTACGATGAAGTTGCATACCGAGCCGCCATTGCAGCGATCCACACTGAAGACGTGAATCGGTCTATCGCGAGTTTAGGTGCGAATAGAGTCCTCTCAGAGCGCCCACCACCAATTTCGCCTGAGGAGATTAGGCTCCCGAGAGCCACCAGAGTAACACTAGCTCAACTTCGGTCGGGCTTTTGTTCACGCCTTAATTCGTACCTTTCTCGCATAAACCCGGACATCCAAAACATCTGTCCAAACTGCAATGGCACTCCTCATGATGTGGGCCATTTGTTTCAATGCCCCGCTGCGCCCACTGATCTTACCCCTATATCACTGTGGGAAAACCCTATCGCAGCAGCTATGTTTTTGTCCTTAGACCTCACGGACACAAACATTGACGAACCATAAATCGTGCCCACATAGATGCACAGAGGTTACACACCTTTCTGCACCGCTACAAGAAGAAGAATAACCCTGTATAAATCACAATAATTCTAAATCGAAATTAAAGCAAAGTTCCTTCCGAGTCATACAGTATCCAAATGAATGGGAGATGCATGCGGAGCATCTTCCAATCATTTGGATACTGTTTGACTCGGATGGAATTTTCAGTATATGCAATAGCAGATTTGGTCAGGTATTTCCTTACGAAACGGTTAGTGATATGATGCTGACTAATTGCAAGGAAAAATATATTTATAAATTTTGTGTGTGTATTTATTTAGGTATTTGGACTGTTATTCCTCAGATAAATATGATTGTGTTAATCCAAATGTTTCGTTTTCGTCAAGGCCGGATTTCCCATATGGGCAACCTGGGCAACTGCCGGGGGGGCAGATTCTGAAGGGCGGCAAAATTTTGAAACTTTCCATTAGCTAGAAATGCATTAAAAGATGCAAAACAAAATTGTATTTGTTTTTAAATTTATTCTAGTTAGGTGTATTAGACCATTCGCACCCTCACCTCAAATTGTATTGTGACTGCGCCTTCAAAACTTGGCACTTATCCTTTACACAAAATTTTCTAGTAGCATTTACTCTGATTGGCCTATTGGTGGCGTAGTTCGATTACACTGGAAGTAGAAAGCACTCTCTGTTATGATATCCGCATGACTATAATATGTACATGTATTTGATCGGATCAAGTCATGCTTCTGTCCTACTTAAAAAATGTCAGACAAAGGCTGAAACAGCATTTGACAGACCCAATCGATCATTGCCATAGTATACAAAAGTTTCCTTTTTTGGAAGAATATTATTAAAAACTTGCTTTCGTACTAGACTAATCTCCTGGTAAGGGATCCATTACACAGTCATATTTCTACTATCATAATGTATGTCATATCCTTAAGCGTAAGCCTACTCAATTCATTCGGTTTAAATTTTCCCACATGCGGTAAACTTAATTAAGTAGGCTTAAGCAAATGACATACATATGATGATTGAAATATGACTGTGTTATGGAGCCCTTAGATTGATCAATTACAGACGGTTAATAATAGCAAGCAAAACGAGCACACATTCTTTTTTTCTATGACTACTTTCCACTGTTGAACATATCATATAAAATCAGCAAGACGTAGCACTTTTTAGGCAGCGAATGACTTTTGTTGAAGAACATCATGCTTGTATTTTCGGATTGTTTTGTTATTTTTTTTACCGAAAAAAAATACCTTAAAATTGAGCCCAGATTTTTCTGCATAATAAGCATCATAAGCCGCAAAAATGGGATTAGATTATTCGAAAGCCTCAGATGTGGTCATAAGGTACCTTGAAAACCCACCATAAGCTTTCCCAAAGTTGGAGTTTTTGACGAAAAACAAAACGGGATAACCCTTTTCGGTATAAATATGACGATAATAGCAAATTTTATTTTTTGGTGGCATTTGTTCATTCATTTCAAAATGAAAGAAATATGCTATTTAATTTCAAGCTTTTCCAATGGCGGAGGGCGGCAACTTGGCTACTGCCCAGGGGCGCCATAATGGCTAAATCCGGTCTTGGTTTTCATTGCTTCTGACACCCCCTTGAAATATAATTGATTCAGATTATCGATTCAAGACTAAAGAGCACCACAGACCTATCGATTTCTTGGTCAATCAATTGAGCAATCGATTGTGTGCACACAATAGTTTCTTCGCAAAATTAACAATATTTGTAGCCTTTACTCAGGGTTTCGTCACTCTATGGACGTATTTATTAGGATAGCCACCAATATCCTTGTAGCCTGCTTGATATTCCGTGTCTGTTTCCAGCAATAGAGAGTTTTAGCAAGCCGCAAAAATGCTAAAAACGTCAAATATAAATTTAACCTTCCGGCGGGCGCAATACTAATCCTAACACGATCGGGCGCAATGCATCTGACAGATTAAGTGCAGAAAATAGGATGAAACTAAGTTTCTGTATATTCTACACTCTTATTTATTGTTACATTGTCTTTATGAAACAGTTCTACGAAATTTTAGTAACAAAAACTGGCTCACAAAGTTTGATACCCTTCACATTTTTAATTTTCTAAGAATATTCCGCTTTCAATCGCTTCAATATTTAAAAAACCTCCAACAACTCGACCGCTTAAAAATTGTGAGCTTATTTTACTAAAAACACACTATTGAACGATTTGGTGAGCCTAAAAGTCAACACAACGTTATTACGCAATGTGAAGAGTATAACAAGTGGAAATTTTCATAGAAAAAGAGAAAATAACACAATCGGGCGCAATACATCTGAGAGATTATTTCACCCCGTCCCACCCCTCAGACATATGGTAGATAGAAACCGAAAACTGCTTTGGATAGTTGATCGATAAAGATTAAGCTACTGTGAGTTTCAGATCTCTCCCTTTTCATATCGCTGAATGCCGCAACAAAAACTGGTCACTTCATCTGTCAGATGCATTGCGCCCGCCCGAAGGTTAAATACATATTTCTTTGTCGGCGTATTCTAGGGTACCGTGAAAGATGACAACTCATAACTTTAGCATAACCTATTTCAATACGTATAATGCCGACTCGTACACCACAACCGTTTTACGACTTGCTAAAACTCTCTAATATCAACACTTTAAAACAGTTAATTTGCAAGGTGACGTCGTTGTCAAAAATTTAAAATTCCACAAAAAAATTTTACACTAAAAAATTCACGACAATTGTGGATTTAGATGACACCCGCTGGACCCCTATAAAAGATTTAGTGATTCGCTCTGATCAATTGTTTACAGTGGCGGTTCGTGCCATTGGAAATAGGTAAGTCAAAAAATTTCCCATCTCAAGAAGGCTCATTAAGAAAAAGTATTTCTTCTTTTAATATTTTTCAATAAAAACTCAAATATACAGTGACGGAATGTGTGGAAATTACTCGAGAATCCCATGATCTACACATCATTTAAGAATCTAAGAAGCGACACAGACCCTCCGATCGATTGGCCAGATTTTTTGATTGTATGGGACCAAGACCATCGGATTCAATTTTTTGATTTGACGTGTGGAACGTATTGCCATGCAATTTTCCGTACAGTTGCTGATTTTTTGACATAAACCTGTGGTCGTTCTTCATGCTGTGGTTGTGTCGGTCATTCTTCATCAAAAGTAGCAATAGATGTCCATCCATCGCCAAAAATGGTATAATTTTCGCTAAATTGTGTTGTGTCTTGTGGACCTTGAGGCTGTCAATTTAATATTGCCCGATAAATTGCCTTGTGTGTGTGTTGTACGGGCGGCAGATAGATTGAACAATCGCTAGGTATGTGACGTCTATACAGTGACTGAATGTATGGAAAGTACTCGAGAATCCCATGAGCTACACATAATTTAAACTTCTAAGAATATTTTTTACTATCTTTGATTCCCCGATATTGTTTTGCTAGCTACCCAAATCTACACAGAACGCATGAACATGTTACACAGTAGTATATCACGACTTTGTAAATTTGGCCCTAACTCCAAGACTCTTTATTCAGCGATTCAGCCCATGTTCTGCTCATTTTACCCAATCGAAAATATTATTCAGCTACTATTCGGAGATAATCCAGGACTCAAATCAGGATAACACCGAAAGTGTAACAATTCGCATAAAGATGTCGACGAATAGTTCAGAATCTCACTGCCATAATATCCTGGCGCTTGAAGCGGTAAGTTTTTTTTAAAGTCCTAACGTGTCTTTGAATTGATTGAATAAAATCGTTTGAAATAAGAAAACATGTTAGACTTCGTGTAAAACTGTCAAAGGGTTTCCATATCTGACAGAAGAAATTTCCATGTAAATGTTTCGTAAGCTGTTGTTTTTTTTTTTTGAACTGAGCAGTAGATTATAATTGACGATTTGATGCTGTTTTAGTACTCTTTAGGAATACGCTACTGATAGTCAAACAATTTACATCAATGGTGTTTAATTGAAAAAAGTAATGCACTAATTCCTTGATAGTTCAATATGCAGGTGGAAAAACCTAGTACCTATAGGAGATTGCAAAATGTTGTGGAGATTTTTTTTTTGTTACTTATGATTTTTTGCGTGCTGAACACGAATCCGGAACTTTCCATCAAAATTTCCTTGCAGAACAAGGTCAAAATCGCGAAAAACCACTTGATTCGCGGAATTTTCGGGTTTTTCGCTTATAATTGTGACAGTGAAATGAATAATTTAAATAAAAGAAACAGGAAGAAAACAATTCTCCGCCACATTTTGCAATCTTGAATCACGCAATGACTAGAGTATCAGGGTTACTATCCCTTAACTTTGGTCACTTTTGGTATTCTATATATTTGAAATGTTTTTGTTTTCTGTGATTTCATATCCTCTTCACATTATTTTCTTATAATTCAATTCACCCCATGTAATTGCATGTTTTTAATAATAATAAAACTCGTATCAATTCTCAAATCGAACAACGATTTGATTATCCTTGCTTGAAAAACATTTCCAATTAGTCGACCCTTCAGGTAAACCTACTCTTCATTTATAAGCTCCAACAATTCAGATAATTGAAAGTCTGAATGTGTATTGAAGTTCACTTTTGATGAGTTTTAAACATTCGGAGAGAGAAAAAAGGATCAAATTCAATCGTGTTTTTATGTTGCCCGATAAAAATTAATCCAATTACGAATGGAATTTGCTTGCGCGCTTTACATTGTTCATGTATCATTAACCCCATTGTTCGCGCTGACTTATTTATTGACACATGAACTTCCCGTGTACACGTTATTTTTTTTTCAAGTTGATATAAAGCGATTTTCGAAGGATTTCAAGCTGGGTCCTTTTGTGGAATGCCACACGCACCGGTGTAGGTGCTAGTGATGAGCTCTTTGCGACTCTTGTCGCCCGGAGCTTGATTGCTCGCTTTTTTTGACTCGATGTGAAAATGCTCATTCGCAATTTATTCATGAAAACGATTTGTCAGGACCATTGACAACAATATTGGGACAAAAAAACAAGTCATCCCTATACATAGCTCTATACATTCGCTCCACTTTATAGAGTCCTGGATACAGTGTAACATGACACCTTCTCTTGTGTGAAATGAGAAAACGAAAACATACACCGTCCACGAGTTTCATTATGTCCGTGTCCTGTGTTCGGGTCCTTTTGATACCGCAATCCCGGACGTAGAGTGTATGTTTTCACTGCATTGCGTTTCACGCCCAATCTAAATTTAATTGTAATTTGAAGTGTCGTGCCGACTGACAGAGGAGTTGGTGGTGGTGGATGGCCGATGGACAATGGTATTCGCATACTTTTCGGGTAAACGTTGTTGCTTCCTTGTTTGTTCTCAGGTGTGGCTGTCATTCATTGAGCTGCCCACAAACAGGCCGCCTGGACAAGGTGATTACGAGAGACAATTTACCCGTAATAGGTATCCTGTGGTGCTATTAAAGCACAGGGATGTTCATAGGTATCCAAGTGGATTGTATATGCACATATAATTTATGTACATATAGGAATGGTTGGGCGAATGGTTTTTCAAAGAGCTTGAGTAATTTCCTTTTTTTATGTCACTTGTGGATGTTGCGGAATTGAATCTTTATTGTGAGTATATATAAAGGTTTTGCAGGTCTATAAACTATTTATGCTATATGGAGATAGTTAATCTTGTGAATGCATAATGAAAAGGCGCCATAGTTAAGGGGAGCAAACATCAATTCAGTCGAGTGATCATACATTTTTAAGCGCGGTTAACTAATTTGTTCTCCCCCTGTCCACAAGGAAATCTGAATCTGCTTTGCTATTATTTTATTTGAAACTCATTGTAACTGCATGTGAAAATACCACGTCAGGATATTTTTTAACTTTAGCTATGTTGCATCCATATGAAACTTTCAACAGCTTCATAATGGAGAATCCTTTCGAGGTGAATACGTTTCTATATTTTTCTTGACTGCACCTCCGAACTTTTGCACGCTTTTACCAGTAAAACTGAGCTAGAGCTATCGCTGCGAGCTCTGACAATTGATGAAAATTGAAAACCTCTGGTAGATTTACGCTTAGAACCATTCAGCAAGCACTTTGTGGCGAAAATCCATTTTGTTGCTGACGGACATAAATGCGAACAGTTTTGTTCAAATCGCGATTGTGAACAACTCTATATGTGCTAACAGAAAAAGCAGTTAAGTACTTAGGCATGCGGTTGACATGACAAAAGAAGTCAACATGTGTCTGAAGTGGAATTGAAGGGAGCAGTGCGCTGCAGGATACGAAGAATGAAAAAGGACAGTAACATGGACGATTAAAGCGCATTAGTTACCAACATGGGCTATAATCACAATTCTGATTATTTAAAGGGCTGATACCTCTTGAGGAATTGTGGACTAAAAACTATGAAGAGTTCAAGAAATGAATGAGATTTAATTGGGGTCATTACTTAGGTCATCATGCCGACTATTTAAAAAATTTTAAAATTAAATTGCAAATAGGAAGCGTGATTGGCTAAAAGTCTTATATTCGTCCTTTTGTTTGCCAGGGATCCAAATAAAATTTGTTAATATTCCTGGCACAAACAATAAATTTTTAATGAAATCGTTTTAAGTCCATAAAAATAAACTCACACAATTCATTTTAAATAAATTCTGGAGACATCATACCACTTTCGAAAATCATCTCAGCTTTGACATAATGCGTCAGAATATATTTGGGGGAATTCTTCACACCGTCCAGCATTTTCATGGAAATTCTCTGCATGCTGTTACTTCGGAATATTTTCCGTTAAAATATTTGCCCTTGGCAACCATAACAATATCAGCTCTTATTCACGTATTTGTCATGTGATGGAATGGCTATAAGCGTGTCTATACTATGGATCTGAAATGATGGAAGCGTATGTTCGGATTTTATACGAATAATCCTTTGTGGTTTGGACGCTCTCTTACTCTTTATTGAGGGGGCGAAAACGTGAATGCAAAACAAAAAAATCGATGGGAAGGATAACAGTTGTCGGAGGACAAAAAATATGGATGACAAAGAAGAATGCTATATTTTCGGGCAGACAATTCATGTTTTATGCATGCCTTAAACGTTTTTCATAATATTGTTTTATGTTTGTAATGCAATTGAGCCGTATGGTGTTCGCGAAAAGTGATTTTTTTATTGCACTTATTTGAATGTATGTTTATTTAAAACATGTTGGGAATTTCTAAAAATTATAACATGATAAGTCTGTTTAATTTCATTGAAATTTCTATTTTGGTGATATTCGTAATAATAGTGAATGGGATATTGCTGTCATGTATGAAAAATAATATGATTGACACTGCATAATTAAATGCATTATTATAGGGGTACATTTACTACTGCATTTCCAACTAGGCCAACTTAATTATCAATTCACCACAACCACAAAGCCTATTGTTGGGGATAATCTAACGAGGTGTCTATAGCAAATCATGCACCAACAAATCCGTAATTCATATGACAACCACAATATCTATTTAATTGACATGCGATATTTGAACTTATACTAAAGAGGAGTATACGAAAAAAGAACTTTGCTAAATTTGAATTTTCAATTTTCAAATCGTATTCCAGTTACAATACATATGTAAGGATAGGCGTAATCGAACATTGGCGTTGTGGCGTCTCTATCTAAATTTAGTCGTTTCGCTTACAGTTAATCGAGAAATCAATGATTCTCTCAACGAAGTGTATGGTCGTTCTTGAGGAGGAGAATTAACTAAATCAGCAACAATCTTAATAGAATCTGAATCTAGCATGGCAAGTATATGATTAAATTTTGTTGTTTCGGATCTCAAACCAGAAATTTCGAATTGAGCTTCCGCACGTTTAAACCATAGTTCAGGTAAATCATTCCAAAAAGGTGGCAGTTTAATGCTCACCCGACCTATATTGGAAGTGGCAGCGGAAGAGGTATTGTCGGTCTCCACAGACATTTTGAATCAACGAGAAAAATAAACTATCAATTCTATCACTGTAACAAAAGTGGAGGAATGTAATAGTAATATTAATATCTAATACTTAGAATGTATTAATTTTTAAACAAGTCTTCGGATTCCAATAGAAGATTGATGATGAAGTTGGTGTTAGAAGATTGATTCTTCAATCATCAATATAAATATTCAAAAGTTGGCTTGACTTTGAGGATGTCAACGAAGATCGTATATGAATTCTTCCAATAAATTGTTCGATGTTGTTACCGTAAAAATGTTAACGAAGAATCGCATGTTTTGCTAATGATGCAATCGTAGCGAACCCGTAGTGAACTTATTAATGAAATACCTGAAACTATCTATGCAGATTGACCGTAACTCGTTCTGGGATCGAAATTATTCTGTAACTGTTATTGTAGATTCGACGATAGCAGCTTCAATGGTAATTTCACAATCGTGGTTGGGTCCAAATATTTTTTATTGGATTCTTCCTTATCCAGTTGGGTTCGGCTCAGGTTAAGGGTATGAGACTTCCTTGTCGACGTCGGTTCTGGTTCGGTTAAGGATAGGTTTCCTTGTCGACGTCGGTTCCGGTTCGGGGTCACCAATTGTTACTATTTTTCTTGATTAATATATTTTATTATTATAGTAACATATTATTTAATTATAATTTGTTTATTATTTTATATTTATATAAACATTTTTAAATAATGAAATCATATTATTATTTTTTATAATAAGTGCTATCGCTTTGAATGTTTTTCAAAAACTTAAATTTTTTTTTTTTCAAATTGACTTATTAAAAAAATCAGTGATAGAATTGATTTTTTTAAATTTTGCAATTTTCACAAAGTGAAACTAGATAGAGACGCCACAGCGTCATGTGGATGCCATAGAAGCCCTACTCCAAACAAATATTCACAGAGAAATACTTTAAATGTATGGAACAATTCTCACTAAACCACAAATAAATTTGTTTTAATCGAAAATACAGAAATAAGAACGGATTAATTCGGACATTGGGGCCATTAGGCTACCATAAAATCAAGTTTGTTGAATTTTTATAGACAATCTTAAGAAAACCTTTTGCTTGGCATATCGAATCACAAGCTGTAGGACCGTGGAAATCAGAATATGGCAGTCATGGAGCTACCATAGAAGCCCCACCGCCAGGTTACATGCTGGAACAGCCGGAATTCGAACACAAGTCATATAGGGTCGCCTGAAAAACTGTTAGCCCGAAAGAAGTGAAAGGTATAGGTTTACAGGAAGCATTTCATTAATGCTGTGCACAATTCATATCTATTGCTTATTTATTTATTTATTTATTTATTTATTTATTTATTTATATATATAATTTATACATAATTCATAATATAATCCTTCCATATTAACTAAATTTTAATTTTTAATTGATAATAAAAATAAAAATACAATTCGAATTTTAATTTTAGTAGATTTCTAATAAAAGACAAAAATTAATTGCTATGTATGATTTGAGTGCGTTGGAGTATAAGTTACATCTCACAAAAACAACTCTGTTGTAAAAAGTTTCGGCCAAAGAAAAAGTTGTCAGCCGCAAAAAGGATTGATATAATAAATACAATCCCGCCAAAATGCTCGCAAGGATATGCATTCAAAAGTGATTGACTTAGTTAACAGTTTCCTACAGCGTGGTGCGGTATGCGCCAGAATTTGTGAAATAATTTCCGCCGCGATTGACCACGCTGAATTTGCCAATTCGTGTGGAGTTTGTGTTGTGTGTACCGCGTACCGCACGCGCGCTGGTTTGGTGGAAGCTAATTTCTTTCAACGCTTATTGGCGGGGATCTGACGAGGGTGCTATTTGCTGCTATGCTCTTTTCAGATTTAATCTCGAATCTTCCAGCCTTGTAAATAAAATGTGTTTTACAAACTTTTTTTGCTTTCCTTCGTATAGACGACTTTTCCCTTTTTTATACAATAAAGTTCTTTCGTAATTTTCATAAGATTGGTTTTATCCTGCAATTACCCCTCCCCGCCAAACAGCATTGCAAGAAATTAGCTTCCACCAAACCAGCGCGGGAGTTACGGGATCATATCCCTGACAAGTGTATGTAGTGTAAGGACCTCACACACTCCGACACAAATGCATACGTAACATGAGGACTCGACCCGATACACTCAGAGACCTCACAAAGGACAGTTCTAAAAATAGATAGATAGATACAGATAAAAGGAAAAGATGTCATAGTTTTAAGCCAGTTTTGTAATAATAATGCACAGAAAATACATCGGTTTAAAGTAAAATCTAAAATCTTTTTATTGATACATTATTCGGGTGCGGTACGCGGTACACACAACACAAACTCCACACGAATTGGCAAATTCAGCGTGGTCTATCGCGGCGGAAATTTCACAAATTCTGGCGCATACCGCACCACGCTGCTTTCGTGGAAACTATTAACTAAGTCAATCACTTTTGAATGCATATCCTTGCGAGCATTTTGGCGGGATTGTATTATATCAATCCTTTTTGCGGCTGACAACTTTTTCTTTAGCTTTTTACAACAGAGTTGTTTTTGTGAGATATCATATTTTTTTGCAGTTTTCAATTGACAAAATCAACTTAACATAACAATAAATGAATGCGTTTATTTTCTTGAAATAAAGACTGTCCTTTTATCACGACCATGTTTGAGAACATAATAACAATAATAACCCTCTTGGTAACCTTTGTGCTTTTTGATAACCTTTGCGTCCTTCGTAACCTGAGGTGTGTGTATTTTGCGAACCTCTACCGTTTGCTGGAAGCTTTAGGATCATCGGGATGTTATTTGTTCATCCAATATTATAGTAATATGTACGTACTCGTATAAGAGACGTACCAAAACTGGATCTTTGAGCCCTTGCCGCCGCTCTTGCAGACGCTTTACAACTGAAAACTTTAGGGAACATATACAAGGGATTGTTCGAAACAGTCCTGCCAAATCACGATTCTTTTCTAGGCATTTTTCGGGCCTATCGCCGACTTTTGCAAAATGCTTCCTTTAAAACATATAAAAAGATTTAAGCGAGAAACTCTACGTATTTTTTCACATTTTCCGCTGTATCTTTTTTTCTACTGCACGGATCGGAGCAAACGATAGCCTATGCACACCTTCACGACAGACTCTATCAATGGGAAAAGAGACCAAATCCCGAGATGCCCTCTGCAAGGCAGTAGCCCTGTCAATGAACAACAAGAACAACGAGAACAAGATTTTCGAAAAAATGCGATTTTCAAACTCTTATATCTCCGGTGTTTTTCATCGTATCTTCTTCTTCTACACTTCGTAAGACTGCGCGAACGACAACCTTTACCGAATTTGAACACTCAGGACCAATCAGGGTTCGAGCTACAGAGGTCCGAAAACCCGTACTTGTTCCGTCGTGTAAACATAGTCTTAGTTGCTTGTCACTTTTGATTTGTTCAAATTTCTTCGTTTTTCTTTGGCATGCGGGACGCTCCCGCGTCCCTAGATCTAAGAAGAAGAGTATATTTTATAAAATTCAATAATGTCTCACAAAGAGCTGTGCTCGTGTTTTGGGACTGACTGATCGACTTGCTTATGGGATTTCCGGCTATTGGTTTGTAATATCTAGTCTAGTCGATTGAGTGGTTCTGTCATTTGATCGATTCTTATTTAACTTTCACTTTCACATAAAAATGTTTTAATAGCTTTTTTGAATACATACTCTCTCTCTCTCGATTACCGTAACTCCTAGTGGAGCTTGGTGCGTTGATGACTACCGTGTGTAGTCCATCAACGTTACAAAGACATCTGAATTCGGAGTGTGATACGGTTGTCAGCCATACGACTTCCTAGTCACATTGTTGCTTATTATTCTACGATAAGAATATTTCTTATCATCTTCTTCTGAATAATAAACTTGCGACGAGTCGTGCCGAGTTTGGAAACTCGTTTCTCTATGAGTATCTATTTCACAGAGTGGTGACCGAACGATCACGGCCACAGAATACATACAAATTATTAATATTTCTAATATCCGTCGGTATTTTATTGAATAGCCTTGGTGCTGCATAAAATGCATGGCTGCTAGCAGCTGTTGTATTGAACCTGGCTTCATTTCTTAATATTCTACCACGCCTTCTGGTTTCATATCTACTAGTATTTGTAAGATAGGGAAACTCATCAATATTTATGTATGTGTATTTCATCAACTTGAATTTATAAAGTTTGGATATTGATAGCACACCGAAGTCATTATATGCCTGAATTGTTGGATATGTTATAGGTTTTTTAATGCATATTTTAATAATTTTCTTATGTAATAAGACCAAAGGTTTCAGGTTTGTGGGCGCGATTCCACCCCACCCTATGTTTTCATATTCTATGACCGATTGGATAATTGCAGTGAAAACCATTTTTAAGCGTTCAATTGCAAGCATCGATTTTAGTTCCACAAATTTGTAAATTATTTTCCTAAGACGGCTACATAAGTAAGTAATGTGCTCTTGCCAACGTAAATGCTTATCTATCTTTATACCCAATTTTTTGTATTATCTACATTATTCAGGGAAGGACAACTGCAATAAGTATCAGTACAATTGTTACTATAGGTGTGTTTTTTTGGTTATCCCGTGTAGGTTTGGGTAACGAAACTCCATATAAAAAAATGACAGCTGACGCACCTGTCATTTTTTTTATATGAAGTTTCGTTACCCAAACCTGCACGGGATAACCAAAGAAACACACCTTATGTATACGAATTCTAAGATTATCCGAAGGTGCGCCAGATGATTTAAAAGAGAATGGTATGCTAACAGTTTTATTTGTATTGAAACATAGCTTGTGATGACATAGCCAACATTTTATGTTTGTCATTCCCTGACTGGCATAGCAAAATGTTTCATCCCAACTATTTCCATGAAAGAGTGCTACCATATCGTCAGCGAATGCATACATCGTGCTGTTTACTATATTACTATTCAATAAATCGTTGATGTATATTAAAAATAGTATTGGGCCAAGTACTGTGCCTTGTGGAACTCCAATATTGATCTCTAGAGCAGCGCTGGAACAGTTATTCACTCGAACCGATTGTTTCCTATTTCCCAGGTAGGATCTGAACAAATTAAGAGGAACACCTCTGATACTAATTTGCCACATTTTTCTAATAAAATATCGTGCTGGACGGTATCAAAAGCTTTTTTTTAAATCTAGAAATATCATAATATCATATACATTTTCTACCAAGTCTAGTTTTAATAGCACTTTCAAATATTTTCGAAATAAAGGGTAACAGTGATATCGGGCGATAGTTATGCATATCCGTTTTATCATCATTTTTGTGTAGTGGGATAACTACGGCTTCCTTCAGCTGGGTTGGAAATACTCACAAAGCACATGTTAATAATATGCGTAAGAGGCATAGATAAAACATCACAATTGGCTTTAAAAGATTTAGCATTAATACCATCTATGCCTTATAGGTACAAAAAATATAGGTACAAAAAATATTCACTATGCATCAAAATTCTAAAAAACCCTTGTATTGCGGGCGCAGCCCTCTGTACGCCGGTATTTTTTTGGTTATCCCGTGTAGGTTTGGGTAACGAAACTTCATATAAAAAAATGACAGGTGGATCAGCTGGCTTTTTTTTTTTATATGGAGTTTCGTTACCCAAACCTACACGGGATAACCAAAAAAGCACACCTAAAGAAACCCAAACTAGATACGAATTTTACATCGTTATATCCGGAATATCGTTATAGGCGGGTTTTACTTTAGTTTGGCGTTCGTCGTCAGAAATGAACTTGTACCACTTTCAAATATGTAAAACGGTTTAATTAATTTGAAACTGCTGAAACACCCATTAAAGCCATTTAGTTTATACGAACTCCTCATTATGTTCATGCTATCGTCTTTCCAAGGATTTTATTTCATAAACGAAATACCAAACTACGTCTAATAAAATATTCTATATGCACGTAGTAAATTCAATAAGTTTACTACTCCATGAAGAGAATTTCAATAAATCCTTACCAACATTTATAGTATATCGCAACTCGCATAATAGTCGTAATTTCAAAATCAAATACAAACACATAGTCGATATCACCATACACCATTTACCATTCGTTATAATTAAATTCGATCTTGTGCTAATTGCTAAATATGTACATAAATTGAATAAGCCAACAGAACGCTTCAACGCCATCGACCATATTTCAATTTAAGTTGAATTTATGGTGTTTTCCGTCAGCAAAGATTAGAAGGGCAACAAATATTGATCTGCATTCGATACGAACGAGTACAAAAGCATCAAGGCTGTATCCTGATTTTTCCCAACTAATGTAGGTGGGCAACATAATGTGGGTTATGCGGGTATTCCTTCTCTCCGAATTGTCACAATGTGTGGGTTTTGTTATCAAGTCTAATGTGATAAAGTATGGAATGGACTGAATTCAATTGAATACAGACTTATATTTAACGTATGTGTGGATAGACATATTGGCGGCTATAAAAGTATAACTTAACTCTGCTGTTTATAAAGTCCTTTTGTATGTTCCTACTTCCTACATTTATTCCTTATTCGTATTTACAACGGCCAAAGGGTGTCTACAACCTTCACTAACCATACACTTCAAATTTCAATTATTAAGTATGTATAAAGCCTATGTAATTTAAAAACCTTTAAATTTTTTGCAAATAATTCAGAAAAAGTCTTGCCGTTAAAATTAAATGCCCACAATAAAAAAAATAAATTTTCTTCGATCAACGGGTTTTTGTGACATAATCGAAGGATAAAGCTAATTTTCAAACATACATTTTCCTAAAAAATTGGACATTCTAAGAACACAACTGGATCAATGGTGTTTCTGTTCTTAGGGATATAACTTTGCGAGTTTCAGTCAGTAGATTAGATATTCAAACCAATTCCCACATGTATCGTACCCTTTATTTTGTATTGAACATGTTTGCCAACAACACAATATCAACAACAATGTATTGCAAATTAATGAATCGAACATATTGGCGAAAACCATCGAACACAATACCAATGTCCCAATGTCGCTTTTGTTTTGGACAGATTTAGTGGAAGTAAAAATGGCAATTGTGTATACTATGTATTCATCTGGACCATTGTTCCCAATGTAACGGGAAACAATATGCAATTTTAACAATTAATTTTCACTATTGTCCGGGTTTGACATAAATCGAAAATCATGAGTTGGGAAAAACATGGAGACACATTTACACAAGAGCTTGTTGATATTAAATTGAAAGGATTTCAGGCAGAAAATTGTTAATTCACTACAAATTAAGTTGAATCAATGACAAAGGAAGCCTCTTTTTTGCAAGTTAAGGTTAAATAAGGCGGCTTTATCCTGACGATTCGCAACGAAATTGATATAGTGGTGGGACTTAATTCACGCAGAATGCCTCCTCTTATTTTATTTAAATATGTATAATATTTGTGCTCAATAAATATGTATGTAATAGCTGAACCGAACTGATACATGTCATCAAATATTAATTTCAATTAAATTAGCATCACACTGTATTTATTCATTTATCAAATTACGATAAACCACTTCAACATTGTTCTAAATCATATTTTATATTTTACAATATATACCTAAACCTATTAATAAATTCATTAGACTAACATTGAATATGGTTAATAGCAAATATACATTTATTCAAGTCCTGTATCCCCAATATAAAGTTACTATCCCCATATATTCAATACCCTCGAGTAAAATTTACATAAACGCATATACCCACTCGTAAATAGAATGCATTTGCATCAATAGCAAATATGGAATTATGTTTATTATCCTGCATTGTCAATTCTCTGGTAATTGTTCAGATTTTCCTTTATTAGCTCTGTACCTATTATTCATATAGGATCTATATTTAAAAGTATATAACCCCAGTTATCGATGAATGATTTAATTATAGTATTTGTTACAGCTCATTCAGAGTTAATCTGAATTACGAGTATTATAGGTAATTGAAATAATTCAACAGATATATTAAGGGAATCGGTTGAACGATATGCATATTAAATAGGTCAAATCAACTAATTAATTAGAAAAAACGCAATTTATTTTCATTTAAAAATGTGCTACATTGTTAAAACGTTACACACACATTGATCTTTAACTTTCATCAGTTTCAGTTTACATAGTTTAACGAAACAACTTTTAAATATCAAGAAAACGGTTAAGGATAAACTAAATAGTAGTAATCAATTAACTTAATTACTGCAATCCTATTGATTTCAATATTATGAGTGAATTCCGTTTAAAAGGCGTTGGCAGTTTGTTCATTAATCATAAGAGTTATTCTATTCCCTTTGCGAGATTATCATTCGAATGGCATTAACACTTCTATAGCCAAACCCCCATATAAAATGTTCTGTTGTTGGATTTAATTTTCGACAGATGAAATTATACATAATATGGGAGGCTATTAGGATTGATTACTTTAGTGTCTAAGCTTAATGATTATGATGACAATGGCTAAACATCAGGTAATTAAGATAAAGGAATGTCAACATGACAACATCGTAAACAATGCAGAATGCATAATTACAAAATGTTGTTCATTATTTGGTGAGAATATTTGTTTGTCTCTCCAGCCAGTATCGTGTTTTGAAAATCAAAGTTAAAAGAGAGTGGGGCACGCAGCACGAAATGAATTTTGCACTTGAAGTTTGGGGATGTAACTAGTAGCTACCCTGCGAACGAAGTAGGGAAGACACTGGGTTGAAAAAAGGATCACGGAGAAGGGCTATCTTCAATTTCTCCAATAAAAATGCGTGAAATTTTCAAAAATTGGCTTATGTTGAAGTTTTTTTTTGTTCATTAATATATGATTTAGTGATTTTTGATCTGCAAAAATAAATGTGTGAAAAATTAAGTAAGGGTGTTGTTTGACCCTAAGAAAATGTTACGGAGGTTGAAAAGCAAGTTTAACTTTAAACGCCAATAACTTTTTTACCGTTACTCCAAACTAAAAAATCTTAACGGATATGAGATGTAATCGTTTAGATCTTTGATTTAAATACGAGTACCCATACGTCAATCTCCGATAAAAAATAAAAAAAGTCGACTTTTTTCAAACGTTCGGGACACCCTGTTATCTTCTTCCTACCAACTTCTAAGGTATTTGTGCTAAAGACTGTAACCATTCTACACATGCCTACCAAATTTCATGACAATCAGGTGAGCCGTTCGCGAGTTATTTAGTGAACAGACGCACAGACGGACGGACAAAATCGATTTCAAAAAGGTTTTTTTGAAAAAATATTTTCTAAAAAACCCTAAAAACACACCTTTTGTAATACTGAAGAAATAAATCCGGATAATACGATTCCGGATATAACGATATAATGAACAAATATAATTTGGTGCTTCCCCATTTTCGAGCTTTCGAACTTCTTTCTTCTTCTTACTTCTCCATTACTAAACACATGTGTACTGGGTATTTTCCCTTTGTAGAATTTAATCTTCCGTGAACATCATTCTTGTGTATCATTCATTGTCCGTATTCGTCTTTGTCTTTGACTTCGTAAGAATATTGGTGGTGTTTCTTTTTGTGTAATTTTTAAATGTTATCCAACAAGCGACGAGCGTTTTCAATTGTAGAAAAAGTGGCAATTATAAATCGAATTGAGAAAGGCGAATTGATTAAAAGCATAATCTCGGAGCTTGGAATTTCACAATCTATACGACATCGACAATTTCGAAATCGAGAGATAAAAGCATCTTTCAAAAAAGACGTGACATCGAAGAAGAAAGTTACAGGCAGCCACCATCAGGACTTAGAAGATGCACTTTTCAAATGGTTTAAGGTTCAGAGAAGCCATAACATTCCGATCGGCCCCATTCTACAAGAAAAGGCTAATGAACTGGCTGCACTGTTGGGAAAGCAAAATTTCAAATGTTCTTGGATTACGGGATTCCGAGAGAGGCATAACATCGTATTCGGAAAGATAAGTGGGAAGTCATCAAGTGTTCCAACCGGCGTATCCAAAAACTGGCTTCAGAACATCTGGCCAAAAGTTCGAGAAGACTTCACTGATGAAAATGCCTATAATGCTCGTTGTTTCAAAAATGTTAAAAAATGTTTCGATTACACAAACAACAAGAAAGCTTGGATGACTAGCGATATTTCTTCTAGCTGGCTCAGGAAATGTGACAAGGAACTTGAAAATAAGAAAAGAAAAATTCTACTCACTATTGATAACTGCCCTTCCCATCCATCGGTAGAGAATTTCAGAAATATCTAACTCCATTTCTTACCACCGAATACAGCCTCTGTGCTCCAACCGATGGATCAGGGGATTATCCAATTCCTCAAGGTGAAATTCCGTAAACGATTGATTTTAAAATTTTTGGATCAATCAGATAATTTTCAAGTGTCACTCCTCGATGCCATCCTAATGATTTCCGATTCTTGGGACGACGTCACTCAAAAAACTATCCAAAACTGTTTCAAGCATGCCTTTGGAAATGCAGATGAAGTTGGTACCGATCAAGAAGGCGACTCTACAAATTTTAATGACTGGGCCCAAAGACTGGATTTTAATTTTCATGGTGATGTATAATCATACGCAGAGATCGATGCTAACATCTATACATCAGAGGATCCGACCGATGAAGCAATTGTTGCTTTAGTTTTGAATGATTGCAAGGAGGAGGACGAGGAAGATATCGACGCGACGGCGCTGAAGAAGACCTATTTGAAACTCCAACTTTGTCCCAAGTCTACAGTGCTTTAGGAGTCATTCGGACGTACATGGCCTTAAACGATGACAAAAATAAACCGGAAACCACAACTTTCTTAAAAGAACTAAACCAGCATGTAAGCATCTAAAAAAAAAAAAAAACAAACTAAAATAACGGACTTTTTCGCAAAAAATTAAAGTTAAATAAGTATGTATTTACAGAATACTCATGTGTTTAATTTATCTGTTTACCGTTTGATATGCATTTAATTGAATTCTAGGTAAGTCTTAAAAAATGAATAAAAATAAACATTTATGTTACGCTCCATATATAACCTTGTTTTTCGCTATAATTATAAACTAGGACACGTGCTTGTTTTTGTAGGTATAGCAAATTTGGTTTCGGATATTACGATTTCCAGATAAAACTATGTAGTACCTTGGGTCCGCTGAATATCGTTATAACCGTATTTCACTGTATAACTAAAATATCATATACCAGTCCCTGTACAATAACATGCCAAAATCGGGGACGTATCGAGGATTTAGTTTCAGGAGGGGTCCAAATATTGCCGAGGTACAAAATTTTTGGTTTCTCATTTAAATTTTTTAAGGGTGAATTTTGAATTTAATCAAAAGAGAGGAAAAATTCTTTCCAAATTTTGTTAAGAGCCCCGAATGTAAAATTTTCTCTAAGATTCAAATAGTCAGTGGCGGATTCGACAGGAGGCTGGAGCAGGAGATTTTCTCACACAAAAAGAGATAAGCCTTAGCTTTATGTCCGAGGGAAGCGCAATACGTTTTTTTTTGTTATTTGGATACTTCTGATACCTTTCCAGCCGTTGGAAAATCTAAACATACTAAAGCTACTTTTATCCACTTTTCAGATTTAACAGTTCTCCAAGTACCGTAATTTTTGTCAAAGAAAAATCAATTTTGAGATTTCTCTAAAATTTTAATAAGTAAATATATTTTTGATGCGATTTTGCTATTTGAGGTCGAAGAAAGAAAAAAACTGTTTCAAGTCAACTGCAACGTCAAACATTTTAGTTTTTACGATAATTTTCACAAAAAAAAAAAAACGCTTCAAGACATGCGAATGCTCAAACAAATTGTACATGCACACCATTCTAGATAAGGCAAATCAAGTCGTTTTTATACCCTATACCCATAAGATGGTATAGGGTATATTGTTTTTGTTACGCCAATATTATGTAACACCTCAAAGGAGCCTCCGGAGGTATGACAAAGTATATATATAAATTATCAGGGTCGGTCCCTGAATCGAATAAGCCATGTCTGTCTGTCTGTCTGTCCGTGTGTCTGTCTGTTAGTACGATAACTCCCGAAATAATGAACCTAGCAGTTTGAAATTTTGGTCAGATGTTTGTTTTGATCAAATCGGACCAAGGGTTCTCCTACCTCCCATACAAATTACCCCTCCTTGATATGTTAATTCGGCCGTAACTTTCTATATAATATCGCTATCGACTTGAAATTTTGATCAATGCCTAATTCGGACATATGCTTTGAGTTGATGGAAAGTGGGGTAGGTCCGACTAGCCCTACCCATACCTCCCCTACAAAGTTATATTCAGCCATATCTTTTGATAGACTTTCGCGAAAAACTTAAAATTAGTATCAAATGGTAGCTGTTACATGCCCTGATAAGATGTTAAAGATGTACCATCTACACCCTCCCTCCCCTACAAAAAAAATGAACATGAAAATGTTAGCTTTTGCATGTTTTCTAGGTCTGTACATGGGTATAGGGTATAAACTCATCATGCTATTCGCACGATTAGAACTCGGTCTCGTTCAATTTGTTTTTAGTTATGTACTCTTATAGAAATGCTGCAATTTGAACTGACTTTATGAAAAAAATTGTATTGATTGATACCCATACAAATGATGAGTTTGATAAGCCATAAAATTTGATGCAAAACTTTGGAAAATTTAATGATCCAGATTGAGGCACTTTTCACAATAAGATAAATATACACACCAAATTGAGAACGATGTTAAAAGATTAAATTGTCACCACAAAAGATACAAAAAAAACTTCGGATAGGCCTGACATTCGATTTGAATATGTGATAAATGCTGAAGAACACTCAGGAATCATGAAGCGAAAAGCTCAAAGCTCATGCGTGCATATTAATGTAGAAAATCATTTTAGATGTAGGTAAATAAATTACTTGTAGAGATCGGAAGGAAAGGCAAAATGTAATGTACTGGCGGCTAATGTGTAAATCCCTATGAGTAGGGTTTATTTAAGAATTAAAACAAAATCCCAGTCATAATAATTTAAATCATCGATTGTGGTTGCATTATTTGTCCATGGAATAGAGAAGAAAAAACAGGGCACGTCCCCAAAAAAGGACGCCTGGTCAATGCAATTTCGATATGGCTTTTTTCGATGCAGTTGAAGTCAATTTTAGGTAAAAGCACGGGTTATATAGAATAATTTATCGCATTCGTCAATTTCGTAGCAACGTCCATGGACCCCTCCCCTGGCTACGTCCTTGGCCGAAATAATGAGTGGAAGTTTACTGAAAAATGTTTTATTTGAATATATAACAAGTCTACTTTGCTATTTCTGATCCACGATCCCATTCCATTTATCTTCACATGAATGTTTTGTGATGGAAACACATTTATATGAAATCTGGTTGAAATTGGTGTACAAATAAAAAAGTTTTTCTTATTAGAATCTAATTGGGGGACTGGGTTTGTATTGCAGCCTCATAGCCCCAGTGTCCAATTCTATCCATTTTTACATATGTTTTGTGGCATGAAGAGAAACACATTTCTCTAAAGTTTGGTTGAAATTGGTGCACAAATAAAAAAGTTTTTCTTTGAAGAACCTTATTGGGGGTTTGGGTTTAGCGACTCAAACATACAAACTGCCTGCACAGAAAGAAAAATCGTTCGTGATATTAATAAACGCTGTTTATCATTTACATTTTGTTGGATTAAAGTACATTTTCGTTGGATTAAAGTATATTTTTATTATATCGAAAATCCAGTTTTATTAAATGATGACCGTATCGTAAATATAACAAAACCGTGTTTATTAATATTTTATGATCATTTTTTATTAATATTGTGAAAATATTCATTGCATTAACGAAATTGTTTATAATATTAATTAAAAATACGAATTATTTTTTTTGATAATCAAAGTTATTGATATTAATAAATCGGGTAATCAGATTTATGAAAAATTTTATTAACTAACAACATTTGTTGGTTAAATCAATCAATCAATCAATTGTTAAATGCATATTATAGACCAGAGCATTGATGTTGATAATTTGTTCATCACTTTGATAAACGTTGTTCATTGGCTCTACCAATACGTTAAGTGTATTTTAGAAACGCTTATCACGAATAGTCTGCTTGGTCTTGTAGGTAGCGCGTTGGTCTTCAAATCATGGGGTCCCGAGATCGAATCTCATTATAGGTAGGTAATTATTAATGCTTTTCAGAGCGCACTGAAGTAAATAAAATATTGTCGACACAATAAGAACTCTAGGTTCAGTGCCTCTGATTTTTTTTTTTCAAATAAAAAAAAAACAATTGATGAACTCAAACATTATATCAATTAATGACATACATTAGATTGATAAAATGCTTTCATGGATTTTATAAAAGATATTTGTTCATTGATAATCAAAATCATTATTAAATGAACAAATTATTAAACAATAAACAAAAATTTATTATTTTGATAAACTCGTTTGTTGGAGCAAAATCAATTAAAAAATCCTCAGTTTAACGTACTTTTTCGTTGATATCACGTACCTTTTTCGTTCAGTGTGCAACAAAATGAAGCATATGTGCACAAATTTCAGCTTCATAGCTTTTAAACTCCGACCAGTTTAAAAGCTATGAAGCTGAAATTTTCGCCCAATCGACTCATCTCGTCCTGTTGCTCATATACGAGTATGTATAATATACATATTTTATATGATCTGAGATGCTTCCTTCAATGCGTTACAAACTTCATGACAAAGTTAATATGTATACCCTTTCACTCTACGTGCGAAATGTATAAAAATGGTCTTGAAAAATCCGAAAAAGTACTTCCATATTCGAGGTCTCTCTTTTTATTGCATTTGAGAAACCAAACTCTACAATTCAGTATTTTGTATATGTTCATCCTTCACGTCGATTCTCATTAATAATGTATTCAGATACACTATATTTTAATTCAATACACATAGTATACACGTTATCATGATATTTCTTCCGAAATAAGTTCAGGCGGCGCGCATCCATTACAATTTATTCTAGTGTCACCTGCAAAATAGATTTCATTCAATCTTCTGCACTACTATTAGTGCTCAATTCCATTTCTTTGTCAGATTTCAAGATTTATTGTCTTTCACGTCCTTATGTCGCCGTCCCTGCGCACCGTCATCGAATTCGTCTCACCGCCGCGCCGTAGGGTCCTTGTTTCCTGGAAGATTTACTGCACGCAGGCAAGCAACTACTTCGTTGAACCAAATGCATTTCGTCGAAACGGAAGGAGCTTTTTACCACATCTAGACGCTCATGTTCTAATGAAAGGTGTAATTCAAGCACATGTTTCAAATACTCGAAGCAGGTATGGAAATATTCTTCGTTTTTCATCTTCAACGTTGCTGTACGCTTTGCAGTTGCATGATTCACGAAAGAAACATTAGGTGTGTTTTTTTTTTTGGTTATCCCGTGAGTGTTTGGGTAACGAAACTTTATATAAAAAAATGACAGGTGGATCAGCTGGCATTTTTTTTTATATGAAGTTTCGTTACCCAAACCTGCACGGGATAACCAAAAAAAACACACCTAATGTTAAACAAAGTAAATGTGTCGTTGCAGTGGGACAGAGTTTGGCAACTAGATGTAGTGACAGTTTGTTGTGGAATAAGCTAAAGGAAAAGGGCAAACAAAGGAATTCGTCGGAGGTGCTACATAGTCTCCAATTTCCTATTGCATAGTGACGAACGCACATTGCAGTCATGATCTTTTGTTCCTAATATGCAGTTACACATATCAGAAGAATGTTAAATCGATAGTAAAACATACGATAGCTTTTGGTTACTTTATGGCCCTTCCTTAAAATTAATATAGAGTCGACCGACAACATAGTAATGGTAAACCTAAAGGCACTCAAGCACCATGCGAGCGAGAATAGCCACTCGATTCTTCTACTTTAAAATTTAACTAATAAACAAAATTTAATTAGTGAACAAAACACCGAAGTTACTCTCATTGTAGTCCTGTTTGGTACTCAGATTTCAGTACCGGATACCGGTTTTCTTCAACACCCAGTACTACATCCGGTGCACCGCACCCCTTTTTTTCAGTACCCGGTTTTGTTTTCAAACACCGGCATGTTTTTCAGTATACCGGTCTTTTCCAGGTTTTTCCAGTACCTGTTCAACACTGGTCCTTTTCAGGTTTTTTTTAGCCTCTGTTTAGTATCGGTCTTCATGAGGTTTTTTTTTCATTAATTTGAAATCAGCCACCCAAAATTTTTTTTAGTGTTTCTTTACGACACCGATTGGACAAATTAAAGGGGTACTATTCTGGGGCGGGCAGCACAAAAAAAAATGTTTTTCTTGTTTTTGATCTAAAATTTGGAATCCGCGACCCAAAACTATTTAAGCGTTTTTTTTTGCTACGCCGATTGGATGAGTATTTCTCTAAGAAAATCGGGTATTTCAGAATGAAGGAAGTCATTGAAGAGATGAAAAACGAATCGTGGCTTAGACAATAAAAACTAGGGGGCTTCGCCACCTGGTCGCTACGCTCGCCATCCGCCGGGGGCCGAGGCTAATTTCGGGCGTGGCCGAAATTTGGATACCCTTCGCTCTCCTTGGGCTAAAAGTTTTTTCGGGCGTACCTATGACTTGTATTTAATCCCCCTCCTCATTCTTTTTCTTCCGTCTTGACAAAAGTTTTGGCCTTGGTTGAAATAAGTGGGCAAATACAAATATTTACTCGGAAATTTTATTAGGGTTGCGGGAGCATGACTCCACAGTACGATTCCATTCGTTTTTAACTTTTTTGTTGCTTTGGTAAAGACACATTAATTCAAGGTTTTGCGAAATTGGTGCAAAATATGTTTCTTAGAAGAACCAAAATGGGGGTTGAGTTTATATGGCCACCCCATGACCCCATGGTCAGATTTGATCAATTCTTAGATATATGTATGTTTTGTGTCATCAAGAGAAACACGTTTGTGTGTAATTTTGTTGAAATTGGTGCACAAATAAAAAAGTTTTTTTTAGAAGAACCTAATTTGGGGGTTCGGTTTGTATGGCAGCCCCATGACCCCATTATACAATTTGATCAATTCTTAAATATGTGTTGTGTCATCAAAAGAAACACGTTTGTGTGAAATTTGGTTGAAATCGATGCACAAACAAAAAAGTGTTTCTCAGAAGAACCTAATTTGGGGGGGTTGGGTTTGTATGGCAGCCCCATGACCCCATGGTCCGATTTGATTGATTCTCACATACGTTGTGTGTCATCAATAGAAATACATTTGTGTGGAATTTGATTGAAATCGGTGCGCAAATAAAAAAGTTTTTCTTAGAAAAACCTAATTTGGGGGGTTAGGTTTGTATGGCAGCCCCATGACCCGATTTTACCGATTCAAACATACAAACTGCCTGCAGCAAAAAGAAGCATTCGTCCAAAATTTCAGCTTCATAGCTTTTAAATTGGCCGAGTAAAACGCGTAGCAACAGACGGACAGACGGACAGACAGACAGACGGACATCGCCCAATCGACTCCCCATGTTATGCTGATCATATATGTATACTTATTATATGGTCGGAGATGCTTCCTTCAATGCGTTACAAACTTCATGACAAAGTTAATATACCCTTCGTTTCGTTGACTCTACGAGCGAAGGGTATAAAAACCTGAAAAATAAGCCGTGATTAAATACGGTACAAAACAACTTACAACTCAGTTCATTCGGTGTTGAATATATGGTAAGAAAACCTGTAAAAAAATTATACTGAACAGGTGCTAACAGAACATTGAAAAGACCGGTAATGAACAAGTGGTGAAAAAACCTGAACAGGTGCTAAAGACTTGAAAAAAAAAACACGGGACCGGCCCGTGGTCGAAAAAAACCGAGATATCGGTACTTCAAAATATTGGTGTTAATTAAACGACTCGCCGGTGGATCAGAAGAATTTCCGTTGAATGTCGGATTACACCAGGGCAGTGTATTGAGTCCGTTGCTCTTCAACATCATCATGTGCTACTTATTAAAACGTATCTCCGACGGCCTAGAAATATCTCTTCTTTTTGCCAATGATATAGTCCTCAGTAGCCCAAACCCCAAACATCGTTGCTTTGCAAGCTGCACTTACAAAATGGTGTGACATTCTGGAGGAGCATGGACTGAGGGTAAGTATAACAAAGACTGAGTTCTTATGCTGCCCATTCTCAGACCCAGATGCACCGATACCAGATATGTACGTCAAAGGAGAGCAGCTTAAGTCTTGTACCAAGTTCAAGTACCTTGGCTCGATGGTGAACAACGGAGCTACATGCGATGATGACATCAAACATCGCACAAAGGTTGGGTGGATGACGTGGCGAGAAAACTCTGGAGTTTTCTGCGATAAGAAAATGCCTCTGAAGCTAAAGGGCAAGTTGTACAAAACGGTTGTACGTCCCGATCAGAATGCTGGACCATGTATGAAGGTTACGCGAAACAAATGACAGCGACTGAAATGAAAATGTTACGCATGTCAGTTGGTGTAACCAAAAGGGACCACATCAAGAGTAGCTACATCCGAGGCAGCTTGTCCATAGACCAACCAATCACCGAAAAGCTCGAAGGCCGACAAATGGATTGGTATGTTCAATGGCGTCCGCCTGAGAACCCCGCAAAGAAAGCGCTATCAATGGAAGTTCCACTTGATGGACCCAAGGCCAGAGGCAGACCGAAGAATACCTGGATGTGTCAAATGAAAAAGCAACAACAACGCATTGGTCTCGGCGATGACAGGATCCAAGATAGAGCTGCCTGTAGAAATATGCTGAGATATTACCGCCAAAACGGGCGATGGGCCTACACCGCAGGTCGAGCAACGCGAAACCATGGAGCGGTATAAAGAACGAGGCAAGGAAGAAGAAACGGTGTTGATTAAACACCGGTTTTAAACAGGTGTTAAGAACAGGCTTACTCATTAGTATAGACGCATAAGGAAAACATCCAAATATCCTTGCTGTAATGCAAAACATGTTTTTATTACTTTTTGATATTCTGTGAAAAATTCAATTATGTAGGTGAAAATAAATTAATGACAAATAACATTAAAATGCATTTTCACCTTTTTATAAAAAATTAGAAGCTCTCCATCAACTCAATTGCATGTCATCCATTCAATTCATCATTCCAATCTGTTTCAGAACTATTACTGTCTGCTGCAAGAAAGAAACTTGGAAGGAGCCCCACATCCACTACTTTTCGTCGTTTTGCCTTCATCCATGATGCATTTCGGAAATGCACACGCAATTTGCCATACATTCACTTCGCAAAGTCGGGGCCCGAAAAAAATAGTTTTCAATTCCAGAAAATTCTTTTCAAATATTTTCCGCTATTCTTGCGGAACGAAGCGTACAATTGTATAATGTAATGGTGAAAACTCTGGAACCATATATCGCGTGGCCTCTGCATACTCGCGGAGAATATGATTCTGTTGCCCGTGTGGCAATAGTGCAACAAGCTCACAATGAATACTGCTCCTGCTGCTGTTGAATGCAGTTGCAACATCATGCGACTGTCGTAAATTCGGTGACTGGTTTAAAGCGTCTGCAAATGCTATGGCACGCGACATATGCGCTTTTTCCACAGACAATGTGCCCGTGTCTATATGGTCCTGCAGAAAAAAAATTGTAGTCTGTGTCCTGCTGTCATGGTGAGTAAAAAAAAAAAACAACGGAAAACCCTTTGTCAAAGATTTATGTTTACTACGTGAATAGCTTTCGGGAACGAAGCGAGCGAGCGCTATTGTCGCATTTTATCTTCGCTCTCCTGTTAACGAGCACATGCATCCTCGTTTTTCACAATGATTAAAAATATTAATATAGAGTTTAATTATGGTTTCTTATTTTTTTAATACTACATGCTTGCCTGGACAAAAACATAATGAAAAGGCGTATTTTATTCAAAATTTATGGATATTGCGTAATTGCTAAACGAGTACGACTTCAGGAGCCATATCAAGTTGCCAGCCAATTTTAAAAAAAATAAATAATTTGAACAAAAATGACAAATAAATTCAATAATTGAGTAATAACTCATTTGGCTTCGCTTTAATTTGTTTCCAACGGAAATAAATTCATGACATTTCCGAATCATAGAATTCACAAATTCCTTGAAACCCAATAATATTCTAATAGAGAGAATTGTAATTTCAATAAAAATTATTAACTTTATTAGCACTTCTTGTAATCTTCCCCTATTTCCTTAATGATGTGCTTCCGAACTACGCTATGGACATTCCAAAGTATGTACTAACTATACGTTTTCTACGATTTTAATAAAATTATAAGATTGAAGTTTTTCATCAATGATTTTTATCGTGACCCATTTTCTTCCTAATTTTCCGCGCAAAATTTCAGAATAAAATCCTCATTGAATCTTTATGAGGCGTTCATTTCAGAAGTTGGTCGTCTCTTTTTTTGGAAAACGACAATGAAAAACATTAACACAGCAATTTACAATTAGCATAAAATTAATACGAACGAACTGACGGCGCGGCGTTTCGACCGTTTTTAGAGTCCTTTTTCTGTCGACTGCATGGCGTCGTCGATGATGGTTATTGAGAAGTAGAGCGCGAAAATAGGCGAACTCATGGAGCAATTTTAAGTTTGATGAGAAAATCAATTTTCTTTTTTGTTTCGAATTTTATTTATGCTGATCTCGATTTTATTTTAATGTTTGAATATAGAAGACTGAATTGATTACGAAAGGCAAATGATCAGACTGCGGTAACGACTTTTAATTTTTTTTTATGCAAATACCAAATAAGGATGTATCTCGGTTTCCGTTTCTCCTTTAGTTGAGGCTACTTTAGAACTGATCAAACAGCTATAGTTCAAGGACGTCACAAATTCAAAGCTGCATTTGGAAAATTTATTTATTTCACAACAAATTAGCGGAAACTTATCGCTTTAATAACACTGAAGGCCAGATTACGTATTCTGCACAAATTACTTAATTTTTGCTGTAAAATTCGATTTGATTTTACCACATCGCTAATTATTTAATCTGACCACGTTAAGTACAAGTGTGAGTAGCTCCCCACCACTATCTGACAATCTGCAAAATAGTAGTAGCGTTTTTTTGTCATCACCGTTAACTCTAACTAAAGAAAAAAACGATCGCGTTTAACTTCCCGATTAAGACCAGATGGTCGCTCAAACAGCTGACACCTCACAGCTGTTTTGTATCTTTATCTCACTCTCGTCGGCTTATTTCTTGGATTTTGTAGATTTCTTCACAAGAGACGATTATTAATTTTCAAAATTTAGAACCAACATGAGAATAATTCTCACATTTGGTTTGAATTGTTATTTTTTACACGCCAACATAGAAAACAAAATTCTCGTATTTTTTTCCTATGCATTGCACATCTACATTTGAGTCTCCTTAACTCTTTTCCGTGTTGTGTAGTGGAACGCGTGAAATCTGTGTAATTTTGTATATGGAGTTCCTTACTTTCCTGTATGGACGCCACAGACCTTCCGATCAATTGAAGAGATTATTTGATTGCGAGATAAATTGGAAGGTGTACGAGTATGTGACCATCAAATTCAATTTTTTGATTTAACTTGTGAAATATATTGCCATGTAATTTTTCGGACAATCTGTAATGACAATCATGTGCTTCCATCTGCTGATTTTTTCACACCAGTGGTCATCTTCATGCTGTAGTTGTGGCGGTCATTTTCTATCGAAAGTAGCAATGGATGTCCATCTTCCATCGCCACAAAATAGATAATTTTTGCTATGTCGAGTTGTGTGGGCTGTGAGACTGCCATTTTAGGAGGTTTTCACATTTAGGGCCAGATTACGTAATCTGTGCAAATTACTTAATTTGAGCTGTCAAACCCCATATATATTTTTAAATTCAACACACCGCAAATTACGTAATCTGGCCAGATTAAGTACAAGTGTGAAAACCCCCTTAGATTGCGCGATAAATTGGCTAGTGTGTGTGCTGTACGAGCGTGAGATCGATTGTGTGCAATCGATTGCTAAATCGATTGACTTTTTTTGGGGTGCTGAGCTTAAATCCGGAACTTCTAATCAAAATTTCGTTACGAAACAGGGCAAAAAGCGGGAAAAACCCCAAAATGTTTTGTTTTTGGCTTATAACTCCGAAACATGCGCGTAGCCAGAATTTCGTTCAGAGGGGAGGGGGGCAAGCACTAACATTTTTCAACTTCATAATCATATCCAGGATTATTTTTCAGAGGATAAACATTTTAAATAGCACTCAACAATTAAGGTTTTGTCAGTTTTGTTTATTGTCGACCCTTAAAGTATTGATAGAAAAAGTATTAAACATTTAAAGACAAATTTTAAGAAAACACAATTACATAGTGTAGTAAGTTGGTGATAAGCCTAGTATATGAGATTGAAACACATTTGCTATCTCAAATCACCTAATGACTACACTGCCACTAGAATGATTTTGATCGCTTTTTAACGATAAACTCCTTACTCCTGATTATTACGTAGCTCGTCTATACTCTCGGGATCATCGCGAAAGTAAAACCTTAGGGTGTCACTTATTTCAGATTCGAGATACTAGGCGAAACGATGGATTGCAGGAATATAAAAGGTCTGAAAGGTACAAGCATAAATCTCGTCTTCGAGACTGCGGTCTCAGCAGTAATGTGCGGATGGCAGTTTGTTAGTTTTCCTGTTTCGCAATATCCGAGTCACGGAGACTAAAATATTTCGATTTGAAGAAAACCTGAAGTTTCGACGCGCAGTTGTTTGTTTGTAGTAACAAAGTTTTCGTACCGCTCCACAACTGACGCTTCTAAAATTGAAATAAAGTCTGATCACTGTAGTATTATTATTCTTTAATCTGAGCATGGGGCGTTAAAAATGCCGCGGGAGGCTTCCGCCTACTCAACCATTAAATCTTTGGAAATCGCACGTGGGAGAAGTAACATACACTCGCAGCCAAGAAAACCGGACACTTTTACTTTTTTTTTTACTTTTACCTTATTATAACGAAAGGGGTTAACCCTGACTACCAGTGAACGAATATGTTCCCAGGATTCATATTCTTTCTCCTGGTATAACATATCCCACCTCCTCCGGCCCTCCGGCTGGAAACTGCAACTTCGGGCTTGTTTGGGCTTGTTTCATTCAGTATTAAAAACGACCATTTCGTGGGGCTGCAGCAGAAGAACGGTGGTGACTACTCATACTTTAATTTCACTAAACGTTACGAAAAATTATCCCGTGCTGAAAACAATCAATTTAATATATCATAGCGGTGAAAAAGAGATTAGATTCGTACAAAGGGCGTCAAGACCTTTCGCTACGGTATTATGACGAATTATGGAATAAAAACGTACCCGTTCTTGGCACCGAGTTTATGTATGTATTAAGTTGAATGCGACTGATCAACTTTCAGCTTAAACTAGTGACGGAGGGTTGCAACTCGACTACTGCCCAGGGGCGCTGCAGAGGGAAAGTCCGGCCCAGGCTATCGCTACAATTGATAGTATTTTTTTTGGCGTTTTTTGCGATAGTGACACTGTTTCGCAACGAAATTTTGGTGGGATGCTCCTTGTTAGTGCTGAGCAACCCCCCTCCCCCCGCCCCAAATAAGAAACAAAAAAATTCTCCACTACATTTTGCAATCTCATGTACTACGTTTATCACCTGGTTACTAGACTATGGGCCGGTTACTCAAACATGTAATCCAATAGATAAGCTTAAAGCATTATGCACCCAGTATAAACGACTATGCTACAAGTATGCTTTAAGCTTAAATTATGGATAAATATGTACGAGTAACCGAGGCTAAAATTGATCCAGGCTTATGGCATATGGATCATCTCTTATTTTGTTTTTCAGTTCCTCAGACATTTTTCTTTAAATTGTGTCCTAAAAAATAAGAGGCGCGACAATCCAACATTGGACTAAGGCCGCAGGATGTGTTGGTGACATCCTATTTCCAAGATCTTATTTGCTTTTTGTTGAAGTAATGAGATCAGCATCACGCTCAGCAATGTTATTTATCCCCATAAATGGGTACTCGTTTAACATCTGAGTGAGATCATAGCAAGCTAGTGAGTTCGAAAAACACCATGATCCACGGTGAGATTCGAACTCATGACCCTGTACGCCGAAGGTGCGCGTACTAACCGCCAGACCAGCCAGACTACTTAAATTGTGTCTTGCACGGCGCATAATATCATTTGCATTTTTCTAATTTAGAATATCGCGTTGTGTATTGATGAGACACGACAATCAGCACCATAGCTGTTACCGAAGGGGGACATTTTTTGTTTCGGTGAGTTCTACTAAAAACGTGATAAAACACTGAAAAATTATCAATTTTACTGCCCAAAGTGGGTCACCAAATATATTTTATTACATATTTACAATCGATTAGTTTAACAATTTTAATATAAAATATGATTTTCCACGAAAGAGAAAAAAAGCTTGTAATGTAACGTAAACTTCCGTTGTCTGCATGTAACGCACGTCACATTTAGTAACATAATGCGTCTGTCGAATGAAGAAAATTCTAAACAAAACACACCTGCAAATGGGTCGGTTGCGCGTGTTTTGAACATTTATGATGGATCAGCATCAAATATATACATTTACGTATGGAAAGCATGTGCGTGTATCCTTTTTTTAGGAGAGATAAGAAACATCCTTTGCCGGAAGGTTTTGTCATTTAAATGCCTGTTTTTGTCAAGAGTGAAATCTTGTGTCGGAAACAATTTACGCCAGGCTCGGAAGGCTGCAGGATATTTGAATGACGAAGTAGATTAGGAATATTATGTGTATCAAATAGAATACATTTTATTAAAAGTACATAAAAGAAATAAAAATAGTAGGGTGGAAAATACGAACGAAATGCCTTCTACACGCTTACGGAAAATGGGTTAATACGAATGGGTTGAATACGAAATGAATACGAAAAAAATTGCGGCGTACAGAGGGCTGGGCCCGCAATACGTTTTTTTTTTAGATTTTGGATACATACATAGTGAATACATACTACTGTGATATTTCTTCGGTAATTGAATCTTTAAGTTCGTTAGACTGGAATCGTTTTTTTATGGATTAAATGTTAATGACTGTTTTGTGGCATTTATTAATACTGTTAATCGTAGCATTCGTGAATGGATCCCTGTGCGATACTATGCTAGAACTTTTCCTGTATGGTTCAGTGCTGAACTTAAAGATGTAATTTTTATGGAAAAAGATCTCCACTTACGTTATAAGCAATCTGGCAGTCTTGATGATTACGTTCGATTTTCCAATGCCAGAAGGTTTTGTAAAGACCGCTCTATTGTCGACTATCGGAACTACATTAGCAAGGTGATCCTAAACGTTTCTGGAACTTTGTCAATTTGAACAAATCTGACAATTCGTTGCCGTCTACACTTCATCTCGATAATGTAAATGCCTCTGACTCAAAAGGAATTGCCGAACATTTTGGGACGTATTTTGCATCTGTATACAAAACCTCATCCATCAGTGAGCCTGAATATGGTTGTTACAGGACATGTATCTATTTGGGATCTCTAAGCATTACACGTGACGAATTATTACACAAACTTATGTCGCTTAAACCAAAACTTGGACCCGGACCTGATGGTATTTCCCCTTATATCCTAAAATTATGTACTAGTGCAGTAACCGACCCGCTTGTTAAACTATTTAATCTATCATTGAGCAATGGCGAGTTTCCGGATATACTTAAAGTCAGTCATGTGGTGCCTATACACAAATCCGGTGATAAATGTGATGTTACAAATTACAGACCGATAACTATACAATCATCCATTGCAAAGCTATTCGAATCTTTAATTTTAGATAAATTATATCCCTTGTATTATAATCACACTGTCACTAACCAGCATGGATTTATGAAAGGAAGAAATACGCAAACAAATCTGCTTGTATTACAAAAATATATTCTTGATTCATTTAAATCATACAAGCAAGTAGATACAATTTATACCAATTAATTTGGGTGTTATTCTTCACTGATGTTCGTTTTATGCTCTATTGAAAATGTTCACTAAAAATCAGCATTGTTCGGGAATTTTATTTATTATGACGTTTCGCCTACTATTGCTTCGGCATCTTCAGATATTTTTTTATCTTATTAAATCGTTGTTATAATTTATAATTTTATATACACTTCAATTGCTTGTCTGGTTATATTATTGTTATAACCAGACAAGCAATTGAAGTGTATATAAAATTATAAATTATAACAACGATTTAATAAGATAAAAAAATATCTGAAGATGCCGAAGCAATAGTAGGCGAAACGTCATAATTAAGGCCCGGATTTATATGCAAATGCATATTTTTGCATATTTGTGCATATTTGATGGGTTATTGCATATTTTTGCATATTTTGCTCTTTCCTAAAATTTTTGCAATAATACCTAATTTGCTCTAAAAAAATTATATAAAAATGATTCACAAAGAAAAAACAAACATGAGAATCAAAAAGAAACTGCAAATTAAGCCATTTTGCATCAATATTACATGAAATACAATGTTTCTAAAGCTTGCCATACACTGTCCAGTCGATTGAACAATCGATTGCGCACAATCGATCTGACGCCCGTATATCACATACATTATACAATTTATCGTACAATCTAAAATGATCGTCTCACCATCCACACAACACACAACATAGTGACAATTATATATTTTTGCTACTTTAAATGGAGAATGGCCACCACAGCGACAACATGGAAAGTGACCGGTGGTCAACACTATGTGAAAAAATCAACTAGTTGCTGATTTTTTTACATAAACCGGTGGTCATTCTTTATATTGTGGTTGTGGCAGTCATTCTCCATCGAAAGTAGCAATGGATGTCCATCGCCACAAAATATATAATTTTCGCATGTTGTGTTGTGTCGAGTGGATCTAAGACTGTCATTTTAGATTGTACGATAAATTGTATTGTAAATGTGCTGTATGGGCGTTAGATGGATTATGTGCAATCGATTGCTCAATCGATTGTTCAATCAATTTTACTGTATATGGCGAGCTAAAGTGACAGTTGTCAATTAATTAACAAGTTTGAAGAATTACATATAAATTGTATTCCGGGAAGCTCGGGCGAAATGCACAAATTAAAATTTCGTGCAATTACTGACAAAAGCACAAGCTTAACCACACTAAGGAATATTAACAAAATCATTAACGATGTAACGCGGAGCATTCGGAAATAACCGACCTATCAAAATTTAAATTTGCTCCAATTACATCAGTAAATGTAGAAAGATCATTTTCGGTATATACATAAATATATTTTAAACGGCAGAAAACACAGTTTCACTGAGGAAAATTTTGAAAAGTACTTCATTGCAATTCAAAAATGGAATAATATTGAAATCGTTTAAAATATATTTATGTACCGAAAACTATCTGAATTTTTGAAAAAAGATTTTGGTTGGGTTTATCATATTGCTAAAGTTTATGTATTCGTTATTGTTCTGAAATGTGTTTTATGTTGAATCAGAATTGAACTGAATTTAGTATTAAAACATATCATCGAAAGCACTTCTGTTTTATTTTAGACACTTTACTTAAAAAAAAATCTCTGTTTGAATCGAATTGCCATAAAAATTTGTCTAGTCCACTGATGGTAATAGGATTAATTACGTATTTCAATATTTTTCGGCTACATATATACAATATTTTTCGTTTTATCACTGCATATTTCATTGCATATTTTGTGATTTTTTATTGCATATTATATGGCATATTTCGACCTTTTTTACTGCATAGAAATCCGGGCCTTAGTCATAATAAATAAAATTCCCGAACAATGCTGATTTTTAGTGAACATTTTCAATAGAGAACAATTTATACCGACTTCAGCAAAGCTTTTGATTTGGTCAGCCACCCTCATCTTTGTGCCAAACTTAATGCACTGGGTATTCACGGTAATATGCTTAATTCGTTCAAGTCTTATCTTAAAAATAGAAGATTTTGTGTGAAAATTAAAAATGAATTATCTGAAAATTATGATACACTATCTGGGGTCCCTCAAGGGTCTCATCTTGGTCCATTTTTATTTATCTTGTTTATAAATGATATAGGCGAATTCATTGGTACTCAGAACTATTTATTATTTGCTGATGATCTTAAAATTTATCATGAAATCAATAATAGTACTGACTGTTCACTTTTACAATTTTATTTGGATCGATTATTGGAATGGTGTAAAATTAATGGAATGATTATTAATGTCAAAAAGTGCAGTGTTGTAAATTTTTCTAAGTGTACTAATATTATAGAATACCCATATCACATTGATGGTGTTATCTTGAATAATGAGCTTTTGGTTAAAGATCTTGGTGTATGGCTTGATCGATCGCTTACTTTTAATGAACATGTTCAAAATATTGTAAAAAAAAGCTAATCAATTATTAGGCTTTATAATTAGATCTACTAAAGATTTTACGGATTTGAATGTGATACGACATCTCTATATAACAATTGCCAGGCCTTTATTGGAATATTGTTGTGTACTTTGGATACCATTTATAATTGTTTTTCTTTAATGCTGGAACGCGTGCAGAAAAGATTTTTAAGAACGATCGCAGTACGCTTGGGGTACAGTTTTAATGAAGTCCCTTACGATTTGCTTTATATTCAATTTAAAATCAGTAAACTTGAAGTTAGAATGAATTGGTATGATGCATGCTTTTTACACAAACTACTCATCAATAATATGATAAATGTCCCCGAACTCCTGTCAGAAATTGATTTTAACGTTCCAAGTAGGCTTACGCGATCTAATAATATCTTCTCTATACCGTTTCAACGAACAGTATATCTTTTTAACTCACCGATTACACGTTGTACGCGTTTAATAAACACATATGCAGATTTCTATGATCCATTTTTCCATTCAATTAATTGGCTTAAGCATTTAGTACTGAATTAATTTTTCCTCATTTAATAGTATACAAGACCTTGAAATTCTAGTTAAGACATATTGAATTAGTATCTGAAGTTTTTGTTTTCCTATTTTGTACTTAATATTCTACCTTACTTTTATTTAATTTTTGTATATTGGGTTTTCCAGTTTCAATAAAAAAAAAAAAAATAGTTTTGCACATATATTTTATAGGTAATAATTAAGAATTATGCACAATATTAATGAAATACTTCTTGTTAATCTATTTTTGGATTGGTCTAAATAAACGCGTTCCATTCTGTAACACTTTTAATTAGACCAATCCAAAAATAAATTTTCTATGTATCATGGCTACACATATTAACTGAATTTATTAGCTGTAACTCTGTTACCATTACTCTAAACTGGAAAAAAGCAACTGAGATGAAATGTACCCATCGAGTTCTTTGATTTGAGTACCCATACGTCCATGTTCGATAAAAACTAAAAAAGTCGGGACACCCTGTTAGCTTTTCGTGCTAAAGGGCTGAATTAAGATCGAGAGTGAAATTTTTCGCCCAGGGATTTGATCAATAAAAATGGAACTTATCCCTACACCATAGCGTTTATTTCATTTTTAAGTTTTAACCCATTACCTTAGTAGTTTTTTTTTAATTCTTACTTGAAATGGTAAAATTCAAGGTTATTTAAAAAAAAAACCTAAAGATTCAAATATCTCAGTGACCATTGAAAATCGGCATTTTGTTGCATTTTGACCCTATTATAACTTGTTGCAGGGAATAGGTCGACTTAACCAATAACCCTGTATGTGCGGCTTGGGTTCGTCCGTCAAACTGACTTCCATATACATATGTGTAGTACACAACACAACTGTAGTGACAACTTTTAATGAGACGCAAAATCTATTATTATTTAAACGTCCCAATTTCCAGTCGAAAAATTCATAGTACGAAAAATATTATTCGTAAAACATTCTCTGATGCGTTCACATCATAGACACTCGCATACTCATTAAATATGCAAGATTTTCACCGCCATAAAAGATATCCTTTTACGCCATTATCTCTGATTCACCTGTATTCAGTCAGTTGTTGACGTTCTTCATATACATAGTTGAATGTTCAATCTTCTTCCATATACTTACGCAGTGAGGATAAGGACTGCATTTTTCAGCATAATGCAAATTCAGTGACGGAAATAGGACGAGTGGAAATGCAATGAATACCTATGTGTGCACATAGAATATTTTCTATTCATACTCACTTCATTTTAACATAAACGATTCTCTCGCGTTAACTCTTATCGCGTGTATTCACTTCGGGTTGAAGTTGATGACTCTTTGGAAAATATTCTTCTAGCATGGCAATATCAACGTCAAGGAAAGATTTTATGCTTGAACATTGGGAACGATATTTTAATAAAAACGGTTCTTTTGTTATGGTTTGGAAAACGGAAATGTTATTTACGAATAATACCTGATTTTCTATATTGCTGGAGAATAAACTTCTTCTCTAGTGTAAACGCACATGATCCTGAGATTAGTAAAATATATAAAGAATGATAATTTTCGTTTTATTTTCTCACAATTATTTCTATCTGCTTAAGTACTAACGAATTACCTAAAAGCTTTGCCCCTTAAATACATACACTGGTAGTTCGTTTTCATCTCAAAATACCACTTTATTAAGGCAATTATATTTAGAATATTATCTATATGACATACACATGCATAGTATGCCTGCCAAAGGGAAGGATAGTAGCCCCGGAGAATAAGAAATAATCATAATTATTATCAAAGGTCACCATACTCCGGCAAACATAGGTTTTGTTGAAAATAGTTTCTGTGAGAATAATTTGGTTGAATAAAACTCAACATATGGGGAGTGGACTGATTAATAGTGTTTGTCTAATCGCCCACTACTAGACCAAACTAAATACTTATATGTACTTCCCTAACTCCCTTTTGTATGAAAATACGTAGGTAAAGGCCTATGCGTGTTGAACAATCGCAAATAAAAATATTAATTTCATTTACGAATACTCGTATGTATTTAAATTACGTCTGTATGTATATCACAAAAACAACTATGTTAAAAAAGGTTTCCGCGAAAGAAAAAATCGTCAGCCGCAAAAAGGATTGATATAAATACAATCCCGCCAAAATACTCGCATTTTGTCTCAATGATACGCATATTCAAAAGTGATTAAAATAGTTAACTGGTACGCTTCAGGAATAATTTTCGCTGCGTTAGACTAATTTGAGTACCCTTACGTCCACCTCCGATAAAAACTAAAAAAAGTCGACTTTTTCACATCTTCGGGACACCCTGTTATCTTTGCCCTATCAACTTCTATAAGTTATTCGTGTCAAAGACTGTTACCATTGAGGGAGGCTGGAATGACTTCAAAAATGGAGTCTGAGTTATAAATTCGATACGTTAATCCCCTGATAAATTCAGATGAGTTCGAATAATAGAATTGCACGGTAGTCTTCAAAATAGCAACCAACACAAAGATAATCAAAGTATTTAAATTGGTTTGAATTGTAGATTGAAATAAATCAACGGTTCTTTTTGATAAAAAGGATAATGTACTGCAGTCGACTCGTAAACATATGGTTGTCTGAAAAAAGCATATACACGATGAACATATTTGCTTTATTTCCTTTGATGATTGATTCCATGTGCCAAAAGCCATTTACTGTTGGATTTTCAATTAGCAATTGAAGTTTACTGAATAAAATAAATATTTACAAGGGCACAAAGTATCATATCCGGCCAAAAGCATAATGATTATGGTGCCTGACTGTCTCGGGTGATTTTCGAAATGTAAATAATGCAGAATGAATACTTTTGCATAATGAAGTGGTTGGGATAAATGGTCAATGAAATAATGTGGCGAGAACTAAGTATGTATGTATATAAATTTCAACATATCTGCTGAAGAAATACAAGCTTAGCCAGATTATTTTAAAGAAGTATTTTCTTTTAATGACTACAGACACCTCTGAAGACACGTCAGTGGCGGATTTACTTATTTGCCACCATGATCATGAGCTTCAAGCTTTTCGTTTAGTGAGTCTTGAGTGCTCTTAAAATTATATCACATAGTGAAATTTAATGTATGGTGGGGGGGGGGGAGGGATAGGTAAAATTCGTGGTTTATCCGAAGTTTTTTGTATTTTTTGTGTTGAAAGTTAAGTCTTTTAACATCCTTCTCAATATGGTGGGTATAATATCTTATTATGAAAGGCGTTGGGTGCTTGGTAATTCAATTTGCATGAAATTTTACTTATTACAACGCCATGGGTATGGGCAACAATTAATCCTGTTTTTTCCTCAGTTTTTTTTTATTGAAGCGGTCATATAAAAGTTAAAGTGATAAGTGACTTGATTTGCTTCGGCCTTGAAAATCTTAAATTTCAGTATTTATTTTATGGATGATGGGTTTTAAAATTTAAATTTTTAATTTATTCAAAATTTCGTCCATCGCAGTTTGTGTAGCTTAAGAACTTTCAACACTCATCGTACAACTAATTATTCGATGCGCCTTTTACACATAACACAGCACCCTATAAATTTACTACGACCACATATTCACTATTCTATTGATTTTGGGGAACTTTTATGCTGCGGCCCGCTAATGAAATTCAAATTTTTGTTTCACAGGCGAAATATAGGAGAGTTTTCGATCGTTGGTGGATCATCGTCGAAGTGTGAATTTCAATCGACGATCTATTTTCAATTCAGATGCCAACACGAGTTAGGTTATTGGTTGTCACTCTATGTACATTCTTTTAGGATCCTCCTCCTCTGCTGTCCACCATTGACAGGGCGATCGGCATATAGTATTGTTTCTCCATTCTTCTACGCTAGTCAAAAACTGTCTCGATATAAGTACAAATATTTGCTTGATTGAAACAAACAACTTGAGCGTAAAGCAGAAACAGTTTGAGCGGATATACATAGTTCTATTTCCTTCAATTAAAAAATAATCAGAATTTAAGGAAAAACTGCGATAGAGCAAAATAGGAAAAAGTTTGCATAAGTGCTATTCGACTGAAGCGGACATTGATCCTGTCCAAGTCGAATGAAATCGGATCAAAATTTCCCAATTGGGTAACAGCTGACTATCGTGTCATCTGGCCGCAACGCGATATTCTGAATTATAAAATGCATTTGTAATTATACACCTTGCGAGATACAATTAAAAGGATAAGTAGCAAGGAATATTAAAATGATAAACTCTGAATAAAGTTTACAAACCAGTTATTTTTGGATTGTAAACTTGAATAACAAAATGACATACGGGGAATTTGAGGAAAACTGTTTGCGGAGACATCTAGGCGATTAGTTTGGCAGATAATCCAAGTCATACCCTAGATCAACATCCAGGATTATCATTTTGTATGGGATTTCCAATAAATCTGGAAATGATCCAGTGAGTCGAATAGGGCTAAAGTCTGCCTTGACGCCTATTCGTGTATGTGCCTACTTAGAGTCACCCGTATCCGCTATGATAATGGGTATTATGGGTTTGCGCCACTAAACGAAATATTATACCTTTTTTCCAAGGACCAGATGGTGCAGGTTAGCAAAAAGCCTTGCCTTAAGGCTAAGTTCTGGTCGTATAACGCATATCAGTGACTGTTCAGCTTCAGGCGCTCTGAGTCAGTCATAATAAACCTATCCGCTACACTACACACATACCAGTAACTTCTAACGGATGCATATTACTCAGGCGTACTTCTTCAGAACAGGGAACTAACCTTAAGCCCGAGGAGATTCTAAAAATTGATTGCAGACGAAACGTTTGCATAATTTCATAGAACAATTTCTGTACTGTTATCATCTGGTTTGGTGAATATTTTATGAAGTATTTTAGTATTCTAACTGGATCTAATTATAAATGCTAGAGACTATGGCGAAAAGGCCATATAACGACCCCAAAATGCTGGATTTGCCATGGCATGCCACCATTCCTTCAATCAACCGTGGGGTCATAGCGAGCTTACTGTTCCTGCGGCGTTCGCAACTCTACTGCTTCACTACGTTGTTCCACCATCAAGAATCTCAGTCTAGACCGTTGCAGCAAGTTTTTTTTCCTTTAAATTGGTTCCCCCTGCTAGGCGTCCGTCAAAATTAGTTATGATGAGTAATGAAGATATTTTCTTAGGGTATATATTTACGATATAATGGCGTAGTTTTGACTAAAATTGAACGTGTGTTCACGGGTGACACATTGGCCTGTGGGGAATCGTCTTTATTTTAACAAATGAAACTTGTGTCACCAGTGACACCCGAGATATAGAAAAAAATTAGTCTCCATTGTTTAGTTCCTATTTTAAGTATTTTTAATTCCAGTGAAACTATTTGCATTTCAGTTAACTTGGGAGTTAAAATTAATAAAAAGAATTAGAAATAAGCAAATAAACTGTGTACTAAATTATTCACTAAAATATCATGTGTCACCGGTGACACACAAGTATTTTTTTTTACTTCAAACAATTCTCTCTATTATTAGCTTAAATCAATTAACAAGTATTCATAAATAGCAAAAAAGAAAACAACAGACAACAATAATCGAAATAAAAAACAGCCTCTACGGCGTAAATCGAAACAAGAACGACTAAATTTCATTTTCTATATTTACTCCTGATGGACTGAAGTTTCTGAACCCCTTTCCGAATGAGACCTACGTATCAGAAGACATATTATAAAAAATATTATTCAGTTATTCAACAATTATTTTTCAGTAAAATGGTAATTAAAGAGAAGACTAAAAATGTGTCACCGGTGACACATTGGCCTGCGAGGAATATCTTTTTCTGTGTTCACCGGTGACACATGGCCTGTGGAGAATAGTTTGTGTGTGTTCACCGGTGACGCAATGGCAGCCAAAGTGTTAAATTTTAAAAAAAGGTATGTTTTTTTGGTTATCCCGTGTAGGTTTCGGTAACGAAACTTCATATAAAAAAATGACAGGTGGATCAGCTGGCATTTTTTTTATATGGAGTTTCGTTACCCAAACCTGCACGAGATAACCAAAAAACACACCTAATATTATTATTAACTTACTTAATCCCCAAAAACTTTTTACATCTTTCTTAAACGTTGACTTCAGACGCGTTCCGACGTGGCTCATACGTAAGGAAAATAACCAAATAACAATTGAAATGCCAAAAGTCCCGTTAGAAATTATGAAACTTAAAAATAATCGTAAATTAAGGTTTTCCCATGTATTACCTTTGCGGCTCGGAACAGAAAAGTAAAGCAAATACATTTCGGAGAGTAATTTAGTGAAAAGTGCATACTGCGAACATACATACACAAATGGCCAAAAAAATAAGTACACCCATACGATTTTTTCTTATCACCCTGTAGCCAAGTAGTTATTTCAGTAAATAAAATCATATATTAATATTTAAATACTTAATTGGTGTGGAATTAAATAATATGTAAATATGACAATTAAAATAAATAACAGCTTTCATTTACCTTAAAAAAAGTATGAATCGACTAAAAAAAGCTGGACAAAATAATAAGTGCATTTCAGTTAATTTGATTAAAACTGGTTTTAATTAAAATATTATATTCTGATTCGACAAAACTAAAAACTAAACTCCCCATTATTCTGAAAACCCAAACCTTTTTGTGGAATTCTTACGGCATATGCCAACCCATACCATATATCCAGTTACTTCCAAGGAAACTCCCTAATTGGTCCTTTTTGTGTTTTTTTTTTATTGGTTTATTCAACTCTCACCAAACATTCCCGATTCAATTTAACTCTAGTAATAACGCGAAAAGCCACTCGTTCTGGTTGAAGCGGATCCTTGACCAGTTTGTGCGGTATGGTTAGGGTTAATATCCTGCTGAAATCCCTACTTAATCGGTATGGGTTCATCAGCGTAATACTCTAGGACTCTAACAAACATTTATTATACGGGAATTGTCTAAAAGTAAGGGTTATTAGGTTTATTTGAACGAAACCAAACTATGAAAAAAAAACTATATTCCATGTTTTTTTCGCCATGGGAAAAAGCCAATTGATGTAGGCTTTTTCCCATGACGTAATATCATATTATTAATTTCTTGAATGAAGAATATTACGATAAGAGTCTTTTCCAATCAAATTTATTACGATCACAATATTCTGTGAGTTTTGATTGTTCGGTCTGGACCTAAAAAGAAATATCGCTCCAAAATGTTGTTGTAATATCAATACTTTTTGACATCGCCATGGAAAGTTCTAAACTTTTTGCAAAAACTGCTTTACTTCTTGTATTCTTCGATTAACTTTTCAAAGTGATTCTAAATTTTCAATATTCGCCGCGGAAATCATCAATTATGCCAATGGAACTTTTTGTTGCCATATTTAACGCATTTGGAAACTGATTTTAATCAGTTTTTAATGAATTACACAGTGAATGCAGTGTTTAGGTGGATTAATCCGTTATTGAGCGAATGCTTTTTCCGCAATTTCAAAATTTGGAACTTAAACGTCTTTCCTCGTACCTACCATGAGCTTTCGCGCCTTAGTTATTTTGTTTGTTTTTAATTTAACGCTTGTTGCATAGACAAATGAATAAAAAAACAAATCCTCACGGAAACAACCAAGCTATTGTCAAAAAAATTTAAAAACCGATAGTGTACTTATTGTTTTAACCAACCTACCCACTTCAAAGTTTATTTCGGGAGGGACTAAGATAATAGGGGGATGGCGTTTAGTTTTTTGGTTCCGTTGGCATTGTTGTATCCTAATTGTAATAATGGCTATCTATTTGGAGTACCTATTACAATTTTAAAAAGGTTATGAAAATTGGGCATAAAATGGTAAATGAGGGGTGTACTTATTTTTGTGTCCATATGTGTATATGTAGCACTGTATTAACAATAAGTAGCACTGTAAAACAATTTTGGAGTGAACAATCTTAATTTTTTTTAAAGTGCTAATTTGGATTGTTTTTAGAAGATTTAGAAAGATCAATTTCATACCGTTTTAAATAATCCAGGAAAATAATATACGTTCGCCGTACGCTACTGAAATCGGTGGCAGCTAAATTTGATATTAAAGAAATTATTTGTGAGTATTTAAATAGACAACGGTGTTGTTAAATAATTGTTAAATCTAAACGAGTAAAAATATATGAGTCCTAAATATAAGGTCGTATAATGTATGAATTTACATAAACATTCCCTCTGGATTGAGGTTTGTGAACGATGAAGTACAGAGAAAATAGTTTATTGGAAACTTCTTTCCCTCTTGAAAACATATTTTATCATCTTTTAGGAATATAGGCTATTAAATAAATAAATCGTGAAAAATTGTGATTCAGAGTGAACTCGTAACAAAAATCTGGCTATAAAAATATAAGCTACTTCATAGTTCATACAACGAAGTTAATTATGTTGACAATCTAAATAAATGACGGCCAATTTCCGCAAACACGAATAAATTCACTATCGCATATTTTCCATTTCGCAAAAGTTGGCGAAAATATGTTTCAGATACCACTAAGGTCATTTAGTGAATTATCCCCTCTCTCTTCTTCTTAAATATAGAACATACGTCTTCGGAGCTGCAAACAGTGTTCGAGAACTTGAGAACTTGTGTCGTTCAGGGATTAGACTTTGGCAAATTCAGGATATTAGACTCCTTACCACAAACATATATACACGTGAATTTTGCGATGATGTTGATGATTACGTGCCAATGAAGAAAAGTCATTTAGACTTTTGCTCTATTGGAAAAGTTCTTCCCAACGGGAGATACGAGTTCGAAAAGAGTTCTATCGTCAGTTCAATTATAGACATTTTAGTTTTTTTTTATATCATAGCCAAAAGTTTGTCCGCGAGTATTTTGAAAAGGAATAATATCTTTCGAGAATAATGAACGAAATTAAAGAAATGTATTTATCTAAAAATGGATGGAAACTAAATATTGGTTTGACTATACTAACTAAAAATACCAAAGATTTATACTAAAGCTAGGCAAAAATTATATTTTAAAATGTGAGTAAATTTTCATCAATGTCCTCGTAAGGCCTTATCCGTACTGAAACAATCATGCTTGTGTGTATGTACACACGCAGATTTATTGAAAATTCAATACGGCGAATGCAAACTGATTGCAGGACTCTCTTTACTATACACTTCGTCAACTTGTATGTACTGCCATCAGGTATAACTGAAAAATTATATCGTACGTGTCGCCGTGATAATTAATTGATTAATATTTTTGTAGGTGACACTAAAGTGTAATTTATGTTCCGGGTTTAATTAAATTTTGTATTTCCTGTGTTAATTAAAATTATGACTTTATTCGATATACGTGTATGTACGAGTAGATATCATCAAGAGACAAACTTTGCAAATTAAAATCAATTTACGTTATTGACAGGAAAGTGAACCTTTTTCACAGCTAGTTCATTAGTGTATTTATGTTTATTCTGACAATAAATTGATTTATTTTAAAAAATCGACGAATTTGTGCATACTAAAATAAATTGATTATGGTGTAACTGTCCAGCTTTGAGACTTGAGGCTGCGAAGATGTTTTAACGAAATTTATTTTGGTCTTCCTGGCTTTTTGTGGAGGTGTGTAGATCATCAGCACACTTTGCCGAGTGGTCGATATCCATTAGTGGGTAATCATATCATTAATCATATGTCCAGTATAGTAAGTAGTGTTTAAATTTGTTAACTTGTGGCTTAACGTTGTCAGGACTTTCAATCAAACTCACGCCTTACTTTTTAAAATATTTCTTACCTATTATATGGACTGTGATGCAATAATGGACCCATGTACTCCCCAACAAGCAGCCAGTAAAAAATAAAAACAACATCAGCTCGTGGGGTAAAATAACTAAAAAGCCATCATAAATTCTTGATAATTCCTCTCAATCATTTAAGTAAACAACAAATCCCCGTCATCTGTTTACTGACTCAACCAACTATTCTCTGTAAACATCAGAAGTGATTTCCATCAAAGATCTCTATTACGTTGACATCTTTTAATCTCTTTCGACCCGTTTCACTCTGTGCAAACGGAACGAGATGAGAAATTGAATTAAAGGCAACTTTCAGCCTCCGTCATAGGATACGCCACGCAGCGCCATGCCCCCTCCATGCAAAGAGCAATCATGAAGCAAAATTGCTACGATAGCTTAAAATCAAAATTTCAAAATAACAGCAGGCTATCCTTAGTACTCACTGGAGATGCCAATATCGTCGGGTTTGTTCTTGGCTCAAACCGTTTTCCTTTATCTTAGACCTGGGCAGAGTGTATGATGGAATTTATTCGGTAAATATGTTTTGAATTGATGGAACTATGGGGATTTCCATCATATTTTTCTGTTAGTCTCGTCTGATTCTTTTATATTTTGCACATGCTTTCACATTACATACCATCATGCAGGATACAGTAAAGCGTCTGAAATCCTTTGATGATAAGGTTCTCTCAAGTTTTGATATTTTACTCGATGAAATCCCCGTGAATTTGAGTAAATCTTGTGAAATTTCACGGTATTTGTGGGGATAATGGCGAGAATCGTTTTTGCGTTTATTTTTCGCTTCAGCGAAAAATGTTGGTGAACATTGGAGGAAAGATATGTGCTATGCTATATGCTCGGAGGATTTGATAAAGCAATATAGTGACTTGGATTGCAAATTGATTTGCGATTGATGTGTTTTGTACATGTGCATATAAAATGTCTTGAATTTTGAATTTTGAATTTTGAATTTTGAATTTTGAATTTTGAATTTTGAATTTTGAATTTTGAATTTTGAATTTTGAATTTTGAATTTTGAATTTTGAATTTTGAATTTTGAATTTTGAATTTTGAATTTTGAATTTTGAATTTTGAATTTTGAATTTTGAATTTTGAATTTTGAATTTTGAATTTTGAATTTTGAATTTTGAATTTTGAATTTTGAATTTTGAATTTTGAATTTTGAATTTTGAATTTTGAATTTTGAATTTTGAATTTTGAATTTTGAATTTTGAATTTTGAATTTTGAATTTTGAATTTTGAATTTTGAATTTTGAATTTTGAATTTTGAATTTTGAATTTTGAATTTTGAATTTTGAATTTTGAATTTTGAATTTTGAATTTTGAATTTTGAATTTTGAATTTTGAATTTTGAATTTTGAATTTTGAATTTTGAATTTTGAATTTTGAATTTTGAATTTTGAATTTTGAATTTTGAATTTTGAATTTTGAATTTTGAATTTTGAATTTTGAATTTTGAATTTTGAATTTTGAATTTTGAATTTTGAATTTTGAATTTTGAATTTTGAATTTTGAATTTTGAATTTTGAATTTTGAATTTTGAATTTTGAATTTTGAATTTTGAATTTTGAATTTTGAATTTTGAATTTTGAATTTTGAATTTTGAATTTTGAATTTTGAATTTTGAATTTTGAATTTTGAATTTTGAATTTTGAATTTTGAATTTTGAATTTTGAATTTTGAATTTTGAATTTTGAATTTTGAATTTTGAATTTTGAATTTTGAATTTTGAATTTTGAATTTTGAATTTTGAATTTTGAATTTTGAATTTTGAATTTTGAATTTTGAATTTTGAATTTTGAATTTTGAATTTTGAATTTTGAATTTTGAATTTTGAATTTTGAATTTTGAATTTTGAATTTTGAATTTTGAATTTTGAATTTTGAATTTTGAATTTTGAATTTTGAATTTTGAATTTTGAATTTTGAATTTTGAATTTTGAATTTTGAATTTTGAATTTTGAATTTTGAATTTTGAATTTTGAATTTTGAATTTTGAATTTTGAATTTTGAATTTTGAATTTTGAATTTTGAATTTTGAATTTTGAATTTTGAATTTTGAATTTTGAATTTTGAATTTTGAATTTTGAATTTTGAATTTTGAATTTTGAATTTTGAATTTTGAATTTTGAATTTTGAATTTTGAATTTTGAATTTTGAATTTTGAATTTTGAATTTTGAATTTTGAATTTTGAATTTTGAATTTTGAATTTTGAATTTTGAATTTTGAATTTTGAATTTTGAATTTTGAATTTTGAATTTTGAATTTTGAATTTTGAATTTTGAATTTTGAATTTTGAATTTTGAATTTTGAATTTTGAATTTTGAATTTTGAATTTTGAATTTTGAATTTTGAATTTTGAATTTTGAATTTTGAATTTTGAATTTTGAATTTTGAATTTTGAATTTTGAATTTTGAATTTTGAATTTTGAATTTTGAATTTTGAATTTTGAATTTTGAATTTTGAATTTTGAATTTTGAATTTTGAATTTTGAATTTTGAATTTTGAATTTTGAATTTTGAATTTTGAATTTTGAATTTTGAATTTTGAATTTTGAATTTTGAATTTTGAATTTTGAATTTTGAATTTTGAATTTTGAATTTTGAATTTTGAATTTTGAATTTTGAATTTTGAATTTTGAATTTTGAATTTTGAATTTTGAATTTTGAATTTTGAATTTTGAATTTTGAATTTTGAATTTTGAATTTTGAATTTTGAATTTTGAATTTTGAATTTTGAATTTTGAATTTTGAATTTTGAATTTTGAATTTTGAATTTTGAATTTTGAATTTTGAATTTTGAATTTTGAATTTTGAATTTTGAATTTTGAATTTTGAATTTTGAATTTTGAATTTTGAATTTTGAATTTTGAATTTTGAATTTTGAATTTTGAATTTTGAATTTTGAATTTTGAATTTTGAATTTTGAATTTTGAATTTTGAATTTTGAATTTTGAATTTTGAATTTTGAATTTTGAATTTTGAATTTTGAATTTTGAATTTTGAATTTTGAATTTTGAATTTTGAATTTTGAATTTTGAATTTTGAATTTTGAATTTTGAATTTTGAATTTTGAATTTTGAATTTTGAATTTTGAATTTTGAATTTTGAATTTTGAATTTTGAATTTTGAATTTTGAATTTTGAATTTTGAATTTTGAATTTTGAATTTTGAATTTTGAATTTTGAATTTTGAATTTTGAATTTTGAATTTTGAATTTTGAATTTTGAATTTTGAATTTTGAATTTTGAATTTTGAATTTTGAATTTTGAATTTTGAATTTTGAATTTTGAATTTTGAATTTTGAATTTTGAATTTTGAATTTTGAATTTTGAATTTTGAATTTTGAATTTTGAATTTTGAATTTTGAATTTTGAATTTTGAATTTTGAATTTTGAATTTTGAATTTTGAATTTTGAATTTTGAATTTTGAATTTTGAATTTTGAATTTTGAATTTTGAATTTTGAATTTTGAATTTTGAATTTTGAATTTTGAATTTTGAATTTTGAATTTTGAATTTTGAATTTTGAATTTTGAATTTTGAATTTTGAATTTTGAATTTTGAATTTTGAATTTTGAATTTTGAATTTTGAATTTTGAATTTTGAATTTTGAATTTTGAATTTTGAATTTTGAATTTTGAATTTTGAATTTTGAATTTTGAATTTTGAATTTTGAATTTTGAATTTTGAATTTTGAATTTTGAATTTTGAATTTTGAATTTTGAATTTTGAATTTTGAATTTTGAATTTTGAATTTTGAATTTTGAATTTTGAATTTTGAATTTTGAATTTTGAACTAAGCAACAAAGCTATATAAAATAGAACATTTCGGCCTGCGACAGGACACGGCTATTTTACTATTACTACTCTGAATATCAACAGACTTCTTTCAATGAAGCTGGCATGGGTTAGATAATTTCCTCTTCCGGGGGAAGTTCATTGCAAAGATGAATTAAGTCCCATTTCATCATAGGTTGACTCCAAGTAAATTTATTAAATCAAATGCAAATTCTATTGAAACAATAAAACCAAAAATTTTTCACATCATTCTTAAACAAAACCGCCTAATCACCAAATAAAACTTGAAAATACAAGTCACGTTCATGCTTGCGTAAAACATGACATTTTGGAATAAATTAATATTCAAGACTCATCGATGAATGCTTTCTATGAACAAGCAAATGGTTTTATAATGTTAATATGTTCTTTGTTCCATAAAAGATCCTTAAAAGAGAGACCAAAAGAGAAATGATGTTCACTTTCAAAAATGGAGTCTGTGTATCCAATAGAGAAAAGGAAAATATGTATTAAATAATTTTCGGAAAGTCTCTCCAAACAATACCCTAATGGCCTATTGATACCTCCTACATTGCCGAGTTAATCCTATTTCTTCGTTTCAAATTTGTTAAGGCACATATTGCTTGTATGGGATATATACACTCCCAATCAATAGGATAGTTCCACTTGAAACATGGCTGTATTTCGGAAAGTGATAACGGTATTTTCTTCAAACTAGGTGACAATGTTTTCAGTAGCCTACTTGTTCTTTGGATAACACGCAGCTCAGATCCAGAATCCCGTTAGGATTTTATTACGAGAATTCTTGAAAACAGCACAAAAGTGAAAGTCATTAGGATAGTTCCACAGGAAATAATACACAAAATAACGGAAAAAAGATAATTTTACTTTCAAAAATGTTGCTAATAATAACTTGAACTTCGGTTAAGTGATATTAGGTAAAAATATTTATCCAGGATGGAAGTGTAATTGGTTTTAAAGGTAATTTAAGTAGATTTCGCCCCTAAGTTCCCCTAATGGCTTACAGAAGCTCTTCGGTGTTGTTAAACTGTCGTCTACTAGTATAGATCTTCCTTGTCATCCATCCCCAAAGATTTTTGATGATATTTAGATCTAGAAAGTATGGCGGTCTTTCCATAACCTTGATGGACTGGTCTCGAAACCAATCTTTAACCAGCCTTGCTATACCTACGAATAAGGGCATTGTCTTCTTAAAATTGAAAAGGGGTTGCTTGTAAAATGTCGTTAATTTTAGGCATTACATAAGTAAAAATATTTTTGTAAACCTGAACATTCTGAATACCCATAATTTCCACAGCGTAAGAGTTTCACACCGATATAGTCAACCCCATACCTCGACACGTCTTACTAGTGAATGATGTGTCTACAAAATTAATTCCTTCTTGCTCAAATCGTGAAAATAATAGCTAAATCCATCTGAATCGACGAGATTGATTTTTTCCTTAGCGAAATTAACGCGCTGCCACTCATTTGTCCAATCCAGACAATTTCTACACTGGGGTTGAATATTTTGGCATGGAACTATTGAGCTTATGGAAATCAGGGGTATTTACAAAGCAACCAGGCTTACACAAATATTCCAACTAATGTAATGCCTAAGATTACCGACATTTTCCATGCAACTCCTTTAAAATTTTAACAAGATAATAGCCCCATTCAAGAAGCAATGCTGAAAAAAGATTGGTTTCAAGCCCAATTCATGAACGTAACGGAATAGCCACCATTCTCACTAGATCTAAATATCATCAAAAAGGTTTGAGAATACCTGACAAGGAAGATGTGTACCGGTACTCGACAATTTAACAACACTGATGAGCTTCTGTAAGCGATTAGGGGAACTTGGGAAGAAATTAATTTAAATTACTTTTAAAACCTACACAATTATATCCCGGATAAAATTGTTTAGCTAATAGCACTTAACGGAAGTTCAACTTATTATTAGCAACATTTTTCAAAGTAAAATTAACTTGTTTTACCGTTCTTTTGTGTTTTATTTTCTGTGGAACTATCCTAATGACTTTCATTTTTGTGCTGTTTTTAAGAATTCTCGTAATAAAATCCTAACGGGACTCCGGATCTGAGACCGTCTGTTATTAAAAGAACAAGTAGGCTTCTGAAAATATTGTCACCAAGTTTGAAGAAAATACCGTTATCACTTTCCGACATACAGTCATTTTTCAAGTGGAACTATCCTATTGATTGGGAGTGTACATACATAAGCGCGTCGTTGAATAGTATACAAGCCAAGGATATCCGATCATTAATCAGAACGAATCTATTCAATTTAGTCTTTATGTCAGCTATTCGATATGGTGACTTTCATGTTTTTGTGTGCTAGAGAAATCATGATCTTTTTGCAATTATCCTTATATCTTTTGTATGTAGACGTTTATGCATGCCATTCCAAATCATAAAAGCTCCAATGCGGGTTATTAATTGATGAAATTCATTTGTTTATCTCTTAAACAAATAGAAAGAAAGACGAAAACAAAAATGAGGGAGTAAAGTTAATTTAATTTTTTGCTTTTATCTTAATTCCTTATTCTCGCAACTATTAATAATAATTTACATTGTACAATTTTTTATATTAACTGGAATTAAAAAAAAACTTGATAAGGTAAAATAAAAAAAAAGTCTCAAGGGTTCCGGGATTTTCAATAAAAAGGATCTACGATTCTACGATTCTGGATATTATTCGCATAAGTGATTGTTTCAGCAACAATAGGTCGCCGAAAAAAAATGGAAATATTTTTCAAGTTCAGAAAAACAAATACAAAATACACTGTCTACAAAACACTGCATTCATTCAAAACATTTACATTTGTACACAATCAATTCAAACATGATACATCCCTACTCTAAAATCACACAACTTGTGAAAACAGGACTTAGGTACTACTTCACCGACACCGTCGGTTTGTTTAGTTCAAGAAACAAATTGTTATTGATATTCGATGAATATTCTGGGATTTGAGTGTTTACCTCCTATAGGTAGTCCTATAGAGCAAAATTTTAAACAAACACAAGATTTTTCTTCGAGAAACAACAAAATAAGTCGTTAGTCGCCGGCAGGACAATAAAACGAAATAACCCAGACCCAGGAATATTTTAAGGTACATGACCATAGCAGTATTCAGAAGGGAGATGGTAACTTTCGTCTTGATATATACTTACAGATTGATTTGAATTTGTTTTGACAAAAAATGTGATAAAAAAAACTTTCCGATGTTTTCGAATTTTTTGATGGTCAATGGGTATACGGATAAGTGTGAATTAGGACAGGCAATTTGTAAGCAAATCTCTTGTCGGTAAAAATTTTCCATTCTTATTAATGTAATTAGCTTTCTGCTATTTGTCACTCTGCTCTATGTATATGAATTCATAAGAATTGAAAACCACCACACATAAATTCTATAGGGAAAAAAGAGCTCCCCAGCAAACAATTTTATTAAAGTTAAAGCACAGCGTTCGGAAACAGTATAAGTAGTTTCAGCTGCCTGTACCATAAGAACAAACAGTTGAAGAGTAGGTATTACATAAAAATTCCATTTTTCTAATTAGGACTTCATTTATTCATAACCTCGCGTATATACTGCAGCTTCCCTGAATTTTCATAGCATTTAATAAAATTTTCCACTTTATGATTTTTGTCCGGTTTCAACATAAGTATAAGCAGCGTAGTGTATAGAAGCTGCAGACATTCTTGTAGAAATAATGCAGTCGGTCGCCACCGTGGGCAACCTTCAATCTTATGCCCTTGTATTACCAAATATGTATAAAAAGAAATACGAGTATTCAGATGAGAGGACAAAAAATTAGCTTTGCTTCGTCGACGACGTCCACTTGAACTTGTAGGTACTCGCATGAGTGAAAATTTAACATTCAACTGGGGAGAATTCTATTCTAGTCCTTTTTGTCGTATAGTTTGCATTCTTGTTTTTTAAAGGAAAATCAATTTTATGATGCAAATAAATTCACAAATTCCAATGAATTAATTTGCCTGAATTTATCATTAAATTTCATGGAAAGTATTTTAGATCTTGGACTAAATTGTTTATAACGAATTCTTTTTTCAATTCCGTCTCCCTTTAATAAATTTGAATATCTATACAGGGTGTCCCGCATTGGGTGGTCAATACTGTAAGGGTTGATAGCGCAACTTGTTTCAGCAAGAAAATTTCCAATACAATCGGAATTTTTTTTTACCGTTACCCTGTTTATCGCTCTTTTTGTGAAAGTCATCAAAAATCGTGACTTGTCACGCAAAATCGCAATTTGCAGCACTCCTGATGACTTGATTCAAGATTTGATTTCAGTTTCAGAAACTACATAAAATTTCAGAAAAACTGAAGTTTTTCCTGTTGCTAACATTATCGACACTTTCAAGGTACAGTTACTCAAACTTAATAGAAATTTTAAAATAGATTTTTCATCGAAAATTCAAACAGTAATTTCATAACGGTGCTTTATACGTACAACTCTGCAAAGTTGATAAAAGTTGCTTCAACGAGTTGGCTTTCCAACGGTATATCACTTTTGATATTTACATTGTGGGATTTTAGAATTACACATATTGGATATAAAAAAGCAAAGTAATTATTTTCTTATCGGATTATTTAAACTGAAATTTTATTCATTTATTTTTTATATTTTGCTATCGCAATTTTGAAAATTTATTAAATAAAAATTAAAATAAAGTTTTGAATATGAGAAAGAACCAATAAAATAAAAATATTAACTAATGATTAAATGGGTCTGTTTGATGAATTGGAATAATGCTGCTGGAATTGGCCTCCTTCATTTTGTATGCAGACTCGACACCTTCGGCGCATGGAAGAAACGTCCCGAAGAATTTCAGGAGGGGTGTCCTTGATGTTGTCACAAGCATTATTATTAATTCGCTGCAGCAGCTGTTCCCCGGAGGTAATCGGCTCGGAATAGACATTGCTTTTTAAGTTACCCCATAAATAAAAATCTAGGGGAGTAAGGTCGGGACTTCTCGCAAGCCACGCAACTGTCCCAAATCTGCCAATCCACTTTCCGGTAAATTCGTTTTCCAAATATTCTTTGATAAGTCTCGCATTATGAGCGGGCACCCGTCTATCTGCCATAAATAGCAAATATTAAATTTGAACCGTTATAAGTACCGTTGCATTTGCCAAACAATGTACCAAATTTCAAATATCTTACAGTTCTGGTCAAAATAATGTAGCGAGATTCTATCCCGAATTATGATTGCCTTTGTATGTCTTTTTTCGAGTCAAGGGAAAATTATTCAGGATTCCACTGAAGCCATGATTTTTACCATTCAATGCGTGTTTACCTAAAATTCTTCAATGTAAATAAGAAAAGTGATATACCGTTGTAAAGCCAACATGTTGAGGCGACTTTTATCAACTTTGCAGAGTTGTACGTATAAAGCACCGTTATGCAATTAATGTTTGAATTTTCGATGAAAAATCTATTTTCAAATTTCTGTTAAGTTTGAGTAACTGTATCTTGGAAGTGCCGATAATGTTGGCAACAGGAAAAACTTCAGTTTTTGTGAAATTTTATGTAGTTTCTGAAACTGAAATCAAATCTTGGATTAAGTCATCAGGTGTGCTGCAAATTACGATTTTGCGTGACAAGTCACGATTTTCGATGACTTTCACAAAAAGAGCGATAACAAGGTAACGGTAAAAAAAATTCCGATTGTATTTCTTGCTGAAACAAGTTGCGCTATCAACCCTTACAGTATTGACCACCCAATGCGGGACACCCTGTATATATAAAAATGGAGCGAAAAAAATGTATAGTAATTCATCAATTGAAAACGGCTAGACCGATTTGGTTGAATTTTTTTTCAGTTGTTTGCAATTACCAGGAGAAGGTTTTTACGGAAGAAAATTTTGGAAAAACCCTCCGGAAAAGTCGGAAAATTGACAATTAGAAGTAATTCATCAATTGAGAACGGCTGGACTGATTTGGTTCAAATTTTCTTTCAGTTGTTTGCAATTACCAGGAGAAGGTTTTTACAGAAGAAAATTCTGGAAAACCCCTCCGGAAAAGTCGGAAAATTGGAAAATCGAAAAAATTCATCAATTGAGAACGGCTGGGCCGATTAAGTTCAAATTTTTTTCAGTTATTTCCAATTGCCAGGAAAAGGTTTTTACGAAAGAAAATTTTGGAAAAATCCTTCGGAAAAGTCGGAAAATTGGAAAAAACGAAGTAATTTATCAATTGAGAACGGCTGAACCGATTTGGTTCAATTTTTTTTTTTCAGTTGTTTGCAATTACCAGCAGAAGGTTTTTACGAGAGAAAATGTTGGGAAAACTCTCCGGAAAAGTCGGCAAATTGGAAAAATCGAAAAAAATTAATCAATAGAGAACGACTGTTCCGATTTAGTTCAAATTTTTTTTCAGTTGTTTGCAATTGCCAGGAGAAGGTTTGTAAATGGGAAAACTCTCCGGAAAAGTCGGAAAATTGGAAAAATCGAAAAAAATCATCAATTGAGAACAGCTGGACCGATTTGGTTAAAATTTTTTTTTCAGTTGTTTGCAAATACCAGGAGAAGTTTTTTACGAAAGAAAATGTTGAGAAAACTCTCCAAAAAGTCAGAAAATAGGAAAACCTAAAAAATTCATCAATTGAGAACGGCTGGGCCGATTTAGTTCAAATTTTTTTTCAGTTGTTTCCAATTGCCAGGAGTAGGTTTTTACAAACGAAAATTTTGGAAAAAATCTCCGGAAAATTCGGAAAAAAGGAAAAATCGAAAAAAATCATCAATTGAGAACAGCTGGACCGATTTGGTTCAATTTTTTTTCAGTTGTTTGCAATTACCAGGAGAAGGTTTCTACGAAAGAACATTTTGGGAAAACCCTCCGGAAAAGTCGGAAAATTGGAAAACTCAAACTAAACTTATATTATTTTTTTGCTTGCAATTTTTCCACAATAGCTTTTCGAATGAACAAATATAAAATACTTAGTAGAAAACTCGGAAAATTCAGGAAGAAAGTTTTGCATTTTATCGAATGACTTGATGATTTTAGACGATGCAAAGGTGGAAAATTCGCTATGGAGGTTTTGATAATTTAGAATAATTGTGGAATTCGTTGTGATAAAAGACGTTTTGCGTTCAATTTTGGGTGAAGAAACTAACGAGATAAATAATTGCAGTGTTGTGAATAGCTATCAAACACGCGCAAAATTATGAGGACAGTGCATTTTCTCACACTTTTACCTTCTTTTCTGTTTATATTGGCGTATATAGACCGCATTGTGGAACAAATACAAGGACGAGATGGCTGAAGACATTTGGCATAGAGTTCGCATAACAACTTCGAATTTCGATCTTGAAATTAACGGCGAGATGCGCAACGAAGCGTTAGTTCTTATCGAAGACATGACCGTGCTCATGTGCGGCAGTCTGCTGTCGAAATTGGGAATGCCAGCGCCAAATCGTTTGATGGACGATGCAATTAACAAGATTATGATCGAGAAGAGCTGGCCGAACGAGTTCGAATAAATGTGCCGCTTTTGAATGCCGAGCAGAAGAACGTATACGATTCGCGTATGAAGGTTGTTGACGATGGAACAGGAGGCATCTACTATCTCCATGCTCCTGGTGGGACAGGCAAGACATTCGTCATGTCGCTGATTCTGGCAAAAATTCGGTCAAGATGTAAAATTGCGATGGCTTTTGCATCCCCTGGCATTGCTGCTACATTGTTGGAAGGCGGTCGAACTGCACATTCCGCTTTAAAGCTGCCGATGAATCTACTCTTGGTTGAGAATCCAACGTGCACAATCAGCAAGAGTTCGGCAACAGCGAAATTGATGCGAGAATGCAAAATCATCATTTGGGATGAATGTACGATGGCGTATAAGCGAGCTTTGGAGGCAATTGACCGAACGATGAAGGACTTACGAGGTGATTCGAGACGATGTGGTGGGGCTCTGATATTACACTCCGGAGATTTTCGTCAAACGCTTCCCTTCATCCCGAAATCTACTGCTGCTTAATGCTTGCCTGAAATTGTCATGTTTGTGGCGGCATGTCAAGAAGTTGTAATTGACTACGAACATGAGAGTCGTATTGCAGAACGACCCATCGGCTGCTGAATTTTCAAAAATTCGTAAATATCCGTTGACACCGTGATCGACGAGGATGAAGCAACCAACTATTCGACGGAGTTTTTGAACTCGCTTGATGTGACAGGAGCCCCGCCGCATAATTTACAGCTGAAGGTAGGATCGATCATAAACATGTTACGGAATCTGAATCATCCGGAATTGTGCAACGGTTCGCGGTTGATGAACAATGTGATTCAAGCGACGATCATCAAGGGAAAATTCAAAGGAGAGAAAGAACTTATCCCACGAATTCTGATTATTCTAACTGACCTTCCATTCCAATTCAAGCGGATTCAGTTCCCCGTTCGATTGGCTTTTGCAATGACAATCAACAAATCGCGAGGCCAATCGTTGGAAGTCTGTGGGATTAATCTCGAATTTCCCTGTTTTTCGCACGGTCAGTTGTATGTTGCCTGTTCGCGTGTTGGCAAACCGTCTTCGTTGTTTGTTTTTTTTTTCGCCAGAAAACAAAACGAAAAACATTGTTTATAATATCGCTCTCTACTGATTTTGATTCCAATGAAATAAATCACACTGAAAATTGAACTATCAGTGTTTTTAGAGTTTATTTGAAGGCGTTGAATTTGGGCGAGGCGAATATTTATAGGTATAGTTAGGAGTTGGGAGTCAAAATCGCTCATAAATTTGAAGTTGTGTCAAATTGTGAGCGAAGCGAACAACGCGAGCGAAGCGAGCTCTCTTAGCTAGTTGTATATAAGACTATCGCGGTTGCAATAATATTAGGGACATCTAACAATTTTTTGTTTTGCTTAATTTTAAAAGTATATTTCACGGAGAAATTGTCGTTTAATAGGGATAGTTTATAAGTGGAGGAGTAGCACGACAAATTGTTTGAAAGTGGAAATAAATTAAATAATTTCCTAGATACATTTAGTTTGAGGGTAATTTTAACGAAACTGAGGCTAATTTCAGGCACGACCAAAATTTGAATACCCGTCACATTCGAATTGAACTTAAGCTTCTTTTGTGTTAATATTTTTCGAACGCAGCCCTATGACATGTTTCGATTCCATGTGCTCCCGGAAATGTTTTGATTTTGAGGCTTTACTAGGTATACACAGTGCATGCTTTAAGGGAGCCAATCCGAGTAGTCACCCAGGCGCCAAATTTTTGGGCGGCTTTTTGGCTAGCACTCGAATAAAAAAAAGTGAAAAACCCAGAAGAAAGAATAATAAAAAGGGGCCAAATAAAATGAAGCATAAGGGGTTTTTTTTAATTGTAGACAAGCACATTAATTTCTTTATTAAAAAAACGCGTTAAAGATTTATTTATTTACAAACTGTATTTCTAGTTCTCCTATACAAGTTGTGTTTTGAAAATGCACTGTCCTTATGCAATTTAGGATATTAAGAGGCTGAGTTAGAGTTGCGTAAGTTGTACGCCTGTGATGCTAGCACCTGCCCTAAGTCCGAAAATCACAGTGGGTCAGTTAGCTTAGCTATGCGCTAATGAAATTCATTTTTAAAAAATACCGGCGTACAGAGGGCTGCGCCCGCAATTGATAAGAATTGTGCACAGCATTAATGAAATGCTTCCTGTAAATCTATTTTTGAATTGGTCTTAATAAATGCGTTCCACCTTTAAGCAGCTATTCAGGGACACCCTGTTTACTTGGTCCTACAAGCTTCAAAAATATTTGTGGCAAACACTATTACCATTCTATGCATTTCCACCAAATTTCATGATCATTGATTCATCAAGTTAAAAGATATGCATTGAAGAAATGCCTAAGAGGCTTCCCTTACATTTTGAAAGGTACTTACTAAATACTTACTTGGCTATATTTCCGGTTTGGATACAGTTTTTCGAATGAAAATTCGTAGACATATTCCCTATGTAATTTTCTAAAAACCCTTAGTAGAATTTTCATATTTGGAAACCTAAGAGGGGCTATACACGGATAAATTGAAATTTTACAAATTTACTGTTATTTACTTTTCCTTAGCAAAAGTCAACAGTCTTAATATTTAACGCATATAAGGCCATACTGACCAATCATTGTGCAAAGTTTCATATCGACCCCTATAACGGTTTACAAAAACGGAGGCCGAAAAGGAAGTTTAACTTTAAACGCCAATAACTTTTTTACCGTTATTCCAAACTGGGAAATTTTAGCTGATATGAGATGTACTCGTGTAGATCTTTGATTTAAATACCCATACGCCAATCGCCGATAAAAACTAAAAAAGTCGGGACACCCTGTTATCTTCTTCCTACCAACTTCTAAGATATTTGTGCCAAAGACTGTAACCATTCTTCACATTCCTACCAAATTTCATGAGCGAGCCGTTCGCGAGTTATTTAGTGAACAGACGGACGGACAGACGGACAGACGGACATTGATACCACCTACGGCAGTGATTCCCAAACTGGGGGCGCGCCCCCCTAGGGAGGCGTAACCATCAGGAAAAGGGGGCGCAGGCACAACTCTAATATTGATGTCATTAATAAATCATGGTTTGCTTGCCATTAATGAATTATGGTTTTCTTGCGAACTTCTTTCGAAATACACCAGGGGTAATCGGTTGTAGCAAAGCGTTGCAAAATGGCAAGAATTGTATTTTCGACGATTACTTCGCTGCTACTAAATCCATTTGACGAACACCACTGAGAATATTTTAGGTTGGTCAAGTAATATCAATATCCATTTTTGCTGCTCGACGTATCACTGAAGCCATGATGACGGCCGAACTCACGACGAAATTCAGGATGCGGAAACCGTGAAATTTAAATAATAGTTCCTAAAAATTCCAGTAGTTCCTAAATATGGGCTGCTCTAATAAACAAATGTTCAAATAATTTAAATTGCGACAATGGATCCCGAACTTATGTCCAAAATTAAAAGAATTCCTTGGCCATGTCAATTTTTGCATCTATTTTCGGTTTTTGACCAACATTTTCTCGGGGGCGCCAGGATCAGCAGATCTCGCAAGGGAGGCACGAGCTGAAAAAGATCGGGAACCATTGACCTACGGGGTATACCGTCAGGGGAGCACCTAGCCGTTACGGCCTTATCTTCCGGTCCTTCGGGCGGTTTGGACCTTCGGTGTTTAACTGACAAGGTTTTATTGTCAGATGGGGATTTCTTCATACGGTGAATGCACTCACCTTCAGAAACCAAACCCCGGGGCTGCATGACCTGCAACTAGATATCTTGCTTAACACCGATAGCCACCTCGAGACCAACGCCTTGATGGGTAGGGACCATGGTCCCCTGGGCACGCCCATCCCCGAGGTACACTCTTTAGCAGGTGTGACCCTCCTTCGGCCCCCTATTGGTTAGGCCTAACGTTAGATTCAGATGTGCACATCCCAGGTTCGTCGGACCTTTGACTACTCGTCTGCTTAAAGCAGACTCATAACGTTGCTTTTCACATCCGGGCGGCCCCTTCAGTCTACTAGTCAGCAATGCGATTCGGGTCGTGTGGTCATCAATCCACAAACAAAGCCGTCTAACTAGCTCCTTCGAGGCTCGGGTTATGCGAAGCCGCCAGCTCTGACGCTCACACGATTAACCGTATGGTGAACCCCCCACCAGGGAACACCGTTTATCGTGCTCGGCCTCTAATGACTTCCCTCCCGTAAGTCATGGGAGGAGGTCGGTCATGCCAAGAGCTACCCGTATATAACTAGGCAGCTCGGAAACGTTATCACCCGAATGGTATTTGTACGGATACGGATCCACCCCATGGTGGATCAACCATACCAGGGGCCTTCCTGCGCTGCTAGGTACGTGGTGTCGCAACTCACCAAAGATCTCTGTCCCACTACACAGCCTTTTGACTGATGTTACAAGGACCTAGACCCCCCTGCGGGGGAACAGACGGACGGTCGGACAAAATCGACTTCATTACGAATTTAAGTTGAATTGCGGTGAAATGTCGATGTGGAGGTCCTCGAAAACGACTCCAAAATATAAGTGATGGAAATGGTGTCTATGGACATGGAATTTCTCACGAGTTTTTTTTTCAACTTTGCTGAGTGTTTACGCAAGTTTTGGGACAATTTCTATTTACTATATTTACTATTTACTATAATTTCGACTTATTTTTTGAAAATTAAATCGCTCTTCAATTTAGTATGCATTAGGTATCATGCAGCAGATCCAATCAAAATTGTTAATTATGGTGAAAACGAATCCGGCATTTTATTTCGCCGTTTTCATTTCAAATGTAGTTTTTATGGTTTCTTCTCGAATAATTTGAAGTTTATATTGAAATCTTCCTTTCGGCCTTTTGCAAATTTTTATTCGAGTAATCCTCATTCTTTGCTACCCGTAATTGATCGGAGCGACTGAGACGCTGATTGACTGACTGTCACTCAAGTCGTTTTGATCAAGGATCGATGTTGATTACAATATTGCAGAATAGTAACGTGAAGGATTCGTTTTTTAATGTTTCAATGGTATTTTATTTTTCTAAACGGCCCGTTTAATCCTCTATAAACCGAAATAAATTGGCATCCATCCCCAGGCTCATTTTTTATGAATCCTCAGATCCGTCGTCTTATGTATTTACATAAAGTGGATTTGGTTTTTGTTTATGTAAATCCACCAGATAATTTCGTTAAGAACAGATGGAATTCGCTTTCCCGACAGAAAAGGATTCAGCTTATCGATTTATTTGTATGTAACTCGTACATATAGAGGATTCTTACGTGGGAAGTGAAGTGCTTACGATGAAGACCATAAATCAAATGGGATTTCATGAAGTGTCGGCTGCCCTGGGAAGCTTTAAGACTACATAATATGCCTAATAAAAGGATATTTTGATAAATTGACATTTTAATGATCGGATACTGAGTACTGAATATTTGTCTTCTTAAACGTTATACATGTATGTATTGGGAAGTAGGAAACAAAAAGTAGGTATTCCAGGCATGTTCAAGTGTACAGCAAGGACAAGGAGAGATATTGAATATGTGTTCAATCATTTAATGTTGAGAAGGTTATGGTTATACGAATAAAGAATATTTATCCATCTGTCTCTCTGATCGATTTCATAAAGCCTTCTGCAGCATAGCGGGCTCACATGGTCATTAAGTAATTATATTAGATCGAATTCACAGATCTTTGCACAGTTTATTTAGATACTGAATAGTTTTATTGCAACCTCAATTATACTAACTTTGGGAATAAATGCACACACATTGCCAACAATAAGTCTTATGGTTCTATCAAATTGATCACGAAAAGTTAACTTTTGAGTCACATTTAAATATGGATCCCAGTTACGAACATTGCTATAAAAAGCCTTTATGAAAAAAAAAATAGAAAACTAATATAATCAACCCGAAACTAGCTAGTTGGTTTTGTGGTTAGTGCCGAAACCTTCGGTGCTTAGGGTTGTTGTTGTTGTTGTAGGGGCGCAAGTAAGGGGGGGAGGCTAGTATTGTCATTCATAGATGGTTGGTATCCTCTCCTCAAGTTCAAGACCTAAGAAGACTGCCACCTCAAGGGGGTTCTCCCATAGTGAAATAGAAATTGGTGTAAGGTGCGGAGGTGCGGAAATGCAGTCGAAGAGATAGTCCACGTTGTGTGGACTGGCTCCACAGGCTGAACAAATATCTGCAATGGCGTTGTCGATGCGAGACCAAAACGAGTTCAGTCTGGAGCACCATCCAGAGCGAAGCTGAGCCCAGGTGGTACGTGTGGCTCTGGGTTGTTGTTATTCATCGGTGCAAATATCGGGTGGACGAGCGCGAAGGACACGGTTTGCGAATAGGTCATTCATGGCTTTGATTACCTCGCTGGTGTCCTTTAGGGCCGCCTTGTAAAAAAAACGAAAAATAACAAAATATGTGTATTATCGAGAGGAACTCTTTTAAATCTTTGGACTTCCCTTTCCTTGTCCCTTAACGAACGTCTTACATGACGTGGTGGTGGGGTTTTGTCCAAAAGGTCATGATTCGGATGTTGACTACGATAAGAACCAACAAGATATTGCTTTGCCAGGAGGTTATTATGTGCTTTAAGGTTTAACAGCTTTGTTCCTTGGTGCATGTGGCCTTGTGATAACATGCGTACACATCCAGTAATTCTGGCACGTTTGAATCCGCTTCCATTGGGTGTCGCATAGATTATTTGTCTATATCGGCGCTGCGGAGTTTACCACAGTACGTCTGACGGCTTTGTAGGTGGTAAGTAAAGTCTCCTTATCTGTTCCCCATTTGCTGCCAGCAAGGGATTTTAGGAGTTTGTTTGTGCCCTTCATTTTGTCACAGATGTTGTCAGCCATGGTTGAAGATGCCATGATTGTCGGTTGTGAAGAATTTTGGGGTGACGGACAGTTGGAACTTCGGAGTGTTGAACGATAGCGGATAAACGAAATGAAACGCTCGAGTTGACTGCTGCTTACAGAAAGAGAAAGAGGTGTTTATTGACAATTCTTTTATACGAGTCGAGTACAGTGTGGTTTCATTAGCTACAGTTCTATGAATAATAGTTTGCACGATATTGAGAATAGTGGTTTTTCAACACTTCCACTATATTCTAAATTTAATTAATTCAGTTCAAACATATTTTTTTTTTAATTTTAATTCTACTTTTGTTTCTTTAAATTCCAAAAATATTTCAAGCTAGTTGATTGTTCAACTTATTTACGTTAATGAATTCAATATTAATTTTGAATATCAATTGACAAACCCATGTTCGAAATGCACCATTCATGCTTTGATGAGCTTACCGATTTGGTCAAGGTATCAGCCACCATTTTCTCCGTTTGCAAATACTGGATTGAAACTTCCTTGTTAAAAACTGCTTCCCGAATAAAATGGTGTCGAATGTCGATGTGCTTTGTCCGAGTATGATAAGCATCATTTTGTGATAAAGAAATTGCTCCCTTATTATCACTCATGATGACTATAGGTTCGCTTTTGTTGTCGCCTTTGATTTCGTCATTAAATTTCTTCCACCAGATACCTTCTTGGACAGCTGAGCTTATCGCCATATATTCGGCTTCCGTTGTAGATAATGCCGTCGTTGCCTGTCGGTGACTTCTCCATGAAATCGCAGCGCCTTGAAATGTGAATATGTACCCTGTACATGAACGTCGATTATCCACATCGGCTGCCCAGTCTGCGTCTGTGTACCCTGTGATTCTTGCTTCACCTGAAACTTTGTAAAATAAATTAAAGTGACAGGTACCTTTTAAGTAACGAAGAATTCGTTTAGCAGCCAACCAATGCTCCTGTCCGAAACAATCATTGAACCGGCTGACTTCACCAACGGCAAATGCGATGTCCGGCCGTGATCCTTGCACCAGGTACAGTAACATACCAACAAGAGCTCGGTATGGCTTCGCAGAGATTTCGCGCTTGTCTGCCTCCGTAGTTGGACTCATTGATTTAGACAACTTCTTATTCGAGTCTGATGGTGTCCGTACTGGCTTGCATTCCTTCATGTTAAATTGGTTGAGAATTGCTTCGATATGGGCCTGCTGATCGATCGAGTAATCTCCATTCTTATACCGTGTAATTTTAAGGCCAACGCATGTTTTTACTTCTCCTAGGTCTTTCATTTGAAACATCTTGCAAAGCATCCTCTTGATGTTGTCTCTTTCCTCCGTTCGCTGACTTCCATTTCTGTTTACATACACACACGGATCTAGCTTTGATCGTATGAGGCCAATAGAAGTAAGAGCGCCATTCAATTTAATATTCCATTGCCGTGGGCTCTGCTTTAATCCATACATAGATTTTCGCAGTCGGCATACCTTCGTTGATCCGTCGCTAAATCCCTCGGGTTGTTCACAATAGATCTCTTCATGTAGTTCACCTTGCAGTCACCACATCCATTTGGTCGATGAAGAAGTGCTGCTGCGCCGCATATGCCACCAAATACCGGATTGAAGAGTATCGTATAACCGGAGCAAACGTTTCATGGTAATCGACTCCATTTACTTGGGCACAACCTTTAGCCACAAGTCGCGCTTTATACCGAACAATTTTGTTGCCTTCGTCCCGCTTCGTTCGAAAAACCCATTTTGTTTTTATCGCTTTTCTTCCATTTGGCAGATCTGACAACCACCAGGTATCATTTTCGCTTAGAGACCGTAATTCATCCTTCATTGCATTCTGCCACAAAATTCGATCTTCAGAGTGCATTGCTTCCTCAAATGTCTCGGGGTCACCATCGTTCTTTCCCACAGCTATGTATGTATTACCGCTTCGCATCGTCTTAGTTTGAAGATTTTCTATATTTACGTCTGCAACATAATTTGGATCCAATTGAGAATCATCGAAATCTTCGAAATCGTCATCGTCCGTATGAGTATCGTCTCCTTCGGTCACTGTCGGTTCCGTATTTTCGATCTTATTCGTTGATCCGATATTTTCCACAGAATTACTAGAATCATCGATTAAGTCATCAACCTCGATAGTACTCGATTCACTACCGACCTGATTTGATTGTGGGGTGTTTGTTGATGTAGCTTCCACTGCTCTTGATGGTTCCATAAATATGACATCACGACTGACTTTTATTTTTCCAATTTCAGGGTCGTATAGACGATATCCTTTTGTGTTATCACAATAACCAACAAATATTAGTTCTTTTGAGTTTCGATCCCATTTTTGTCGTTTAACTTTTGGTACATGAACCATCGCCTTCGACCCAAAGACTTGCAAGTGGCTTAAACTTGGTATCTTTCCACTCCAAAGTGCTTCTGGCTGCTGACCAGTGGATCTCGTCACCGATCTGTTCACCAAGTATACAGCTGTATTCAGTGCCTCGGCCCAAAATAATTTCGGCAAGTTCGCGTCAAAAAGAAGACATTTCGCACGTTCAACCAGTGTCCGATTTCTCCGTTCCGCTACTCCATTTTGTTGTGGACTATAAGGGACAGTCGTCTGATGAATTATACCGTGTTTCTTAAGAAAGGACGACATTTCAGCATTGACGTATTCGCCACCATTATCCGTACGAATCGCTTTGATAGATTTCCCAGTTTGCTTCTCAGCGAGTGCTTTGAATTCACAGAATGCTTGAAACGCTTGGTCTTTCGTACGTAAGAAATACACGAACGATTTCCTGGAATAATCATCAACAAAGTCGATGAAGTATCTTGCTTTACCGATCGAAGCGTTCTCCATAGGACCACACAGGTCAGAATGGATTAAGTCCAAAACATTTTCACTTCTTTTTCCAATTGTCTTGAAAGGGAATCGCGCTTGCTTAGATGCCACACACACGGAGCACTTTCTTGGAATTGTTTGTCTCAAATTGCAACCTGTTGTTTTCGAAACATCTTCATAGTTTAAATGTCCTAGTTTACGATGCCACATTTCTAAATCGTTCATCACCAACAAAGCACTTTTTGTTTGAGATTTCAGTTTATATACACCATCGATCAAAACTGCTTTACAAATCAGTTTATTGCTAGAGTTTCTTATTAGACACCCGTCGCGCACAAATGAAACCCGATTGCCTTTTTCCGTAATTTTCGACAGCGATAACAAGTTTGCACTAATTTTCGGCACATACAAAACGTCATGCAATTTGACACTTGTCTCGCCAACGATTATTGTTAGATCGCCGCAACATTTTACATCTAGTTTGTCACCACTCGCTGTGAAGATTTGCTTTGTCGGCGCGATCCGAACATTTTCGAAGCCTTTGTCGCTGCCGCACATGTGCTGACTTGCACCTGAGTCGACGAACCACGTATCGTGTGACAAACCTTGTAGCGACCAAACAGCCGGGAATGCTTCGGATCTCGATACCAACGATTTCTCCTCTTTCGCTTTTCGCCGCCAACAATCAACTCTCTTATGGCCCACTCTGTTGCACTCATAACACTTTGGCCCTTTCGATTTGGGTTTGAGTTTATTGTTCCTCTTACTGTACAGAGCTTGATTCTGCAAGTTGCTGGTTATGCTACCAATTTCAAACAAGCGTGATTTAATGGAATCGCCTGTAATTTTTATCCCTGAACTCTCTATACCCATTATGAACGGCTTATATTCGTCGGTCAATCCGGCTAGTAGTATTGAGCCTATCCATTCCTCGTCGATTTTGAATCCAATACCGTTTAGTTTATTGGCCGTCCCAATTACAGAAGAGATATACTCGTCTAATGAGTTGCTATTCTCGAGTGTAGTAGTTATTAGTTTCCGAACAAGTCCAATTCGCCTGGTCAATCCGTTATCCTCAAACATGGACAGCAGTTTGTCCCATATTTCTTTTGCCCACGTACAATCACTTATATGTACATACAAATTCGGCTCGATGGTTAAAATTATCTTAGCCCGCGCTTTCTTTAATTTTCCCGCATTTGTTTCCGTTCCGTCAATTGTGTTTTCCAAATCACTATATTCAAGTAACGCTTTAATGGCGCACTTCCACGTCGAGAAATTTTCGGAACCCTTTAATTTTTCGATTAAGACTTTATCTGTCGGCCCGGCCATCTTGAATAACTATTCCACTTGCGTACTCTCCGGAAAATTAAATCAATCCAAATTCGACGCCAAATTCGATTCGAATTCCAAATCTCGATAACACTAAACTTGACCGCCCGCTCTTTCTATTTTCTGCAAAAATCTTGACCTGGGCCCATAACCTTTGTTGAACGATAGCGGATAAACGAAATGAAACGCTCGAGTTGACTGCTGCTTACAGAAAGAGAAAGAGGTGTTTATTGACAATTCTTTTATACGAGTCGAGTACAGTGTGGTTTCATTAGCTACAGTTCTATGAATAATAGTTTGCACGATATTGAGAATAGTGGTTTTTCAACACGGAGTCGTTTACTTTTATGTCTAGCCGTAGGTTGAACTCTTTGTTGTGCGTGGTAAAGAGGGTGGCCGAGGATTTGGGCGCTGACAGCTTTAGGTTCTTGTTATTGAAGAATAAGTTGAGCTCTTCCAAGTAACTATTTATAAGACCGCACATGTCAGAAATATCGGAAATACTTAGGGTCGTAGGTTCGGGTCTCAACGTGAACCAATTCAGTTCAAGGTGTTTTTCGAACTCGAGTACCCATTTAATGGGATAAATAACACTGCTGAGCGTGCTGTTGATCTCAACACCTCAACAAAAAACCAGTTTCGATCTTTGAAATTGGATGTCACTAACAAAGCTGCGTCCAATGTTGGACTGTCACCCTAGTTTTTTATTAAAGTAACCGAAAATTATTATATATTATTTACAAGCAAATGATTAGAATCTCAAAGACATTTTTGCAATACACATATATAATATTTTCTTCAAACTTACTCTCACTTAAATCCTCATGCACTATACCCGAATCTCGAAATTAGAAGATTAATTCAAGACCACGTCATCATACTGTTCCATTCAATTCATTAGCCTATTTTGTCGGGAAATTTCATTTGAGCTACTTCCATACTTTTCTAAAACAATCCGCAACATTGCATACATACTCACTAACAGCAACAAAAACAACAAAACTTCATCAACAAGGCATAATAACTCGCCGCGAAACTTCTCCTGGCCAGCAAGAACCCAGTACCAAGTACAAACTTAAGTTTCACATTTTCTTACCATTATGATTGGTTACTATCATAATACTAGTAAGCACAGCGGAATGAGAATAAGATTTGTTGAAAGTTTACAGTACCGAGGAAAGTTTTTCTTTATCATATCGCCGGAGTTTCAATATAATGTAGCTATACGACGAACAAACACAAGGGACACAAGACGAAGTTTTTTACGAATGTTTATTTGTAAGGAAAAGAGCTTGAGTGGCATTGTTTTGTTTTATTCGGGCAAAATAAGAATAATGAAAGAGATTTCATTTTTAATTTGTTTGTTCGTTTGTTTTGTTTGTTGGTGAGACTTTGTTCGGTGTGGTGAACTAATTTTATGAATTAGTCACATCGATGAGGCCAAGGATATTGCCTTATTGGTATAGGTAAGATCGCAGTGAGTTAAATAGACACATCAAATTCGGAAAATGGCCAATAGCAGAGCTCGCAGTGCCAAGACCTTATAGTTATCATTGGATAACAATTGCCCATTTTCTGTGACTTACTGTCTTGACTTGAGTGCCTTAAAAAAGGAAAAACAAACGAAATTTACGCGTAGCTATGGCTAATTTTTCGAAAGCTCCAAAATTTTTACTGGACTATTATTAGTAATAACGGTAGTTGATAGAGTGATTTATCATTGTGGTTACAACGATCGCATCGGTTCTATGGGTACAAATATTATCATAAATTTAATATAAATAAATTGAATTTAATTGAAAAAATGAAACATTGCAACAATGATCCACACACTCAGATAAACCAGCTGGCAACGGTCCTCACCAAAAATAATACAACAGTACCGCATGCAATGTATGTATAAGCAAGCACAGTTCCGCTAGTCCACCCGCATTAAGCAACACAAGCACAACAAGCAGCGGCATGCAACATTCACATTCAACAGTCTCACGCAGCTATAGAAGGCGAGCCGCAAATCAAGTCTTGACAGACAGCAATCTGGTCTTGGCATCGAAGCATCCTCAACTGGAACTCACAAACAAGACGTGAAAAACCAGTCAAGTCAGCATCGAAACTGGACTATTCGTTGAAGATTCTAATTTGCTGCATTATCTGTAATTATTATAAGTATTGCTAGAAATATTCAATAATATAATTAAACATAAACTATTGCTGGATGATTCCACTAAGACGAACTCACTGAAAAATAAGCGTGGCCATTCAAATGCATTGTTATACATTGCCACCCACGTTTGGCTAGCAAATGAACGTTATAAATTGGCGCAAGACATGGTGCGTGTAAATTATCTTTTAATTGGCGTCCAACTTGAAGCCAGTAAATATCTTCGCAACCGTCCTAATCGCCAAAATGAATTAAATCTAAATTCTATCTTGAAATAACCTTTATTTTATTTGTTTAGTTTTATTTTCTTTTTTTTTTCTATCCCACTTTAACCATTAAGAGTTTACTCATGTCATTCGGGTAAAACCATATGTGCTTACACGAATGAAAACGCCATTCCAAAGCAAACATGTAAAAGTCCTTTTGAATCTCGGGATTTTTCAGTCTCACATTTTAGTTTTATGACTAAGCGTTAGCTGGACATGCTTACTACCGTTTTATGTTCGTTGCCATAACTCCTGCCATTTCTGGTATATGTTGTGGGTGCATTCCGACGAATCTCTTTGCAGTCTCACGCAAACACTATAAATCCGATTAAATCCTCTACGGGTAGTATGACACATCTTGTCGTACAAGAATGATGGCAAGGACATGTTAAAGAGCCAATGATATGATGTAAAATTCGTTTTTGTCTTCAATGTGAAGTTTTAAAGTTTCTGGTATAATGGAAGTGATGTTCAATGTCTCAGAAGTGGACACTGGAAACTGGACAGATAAAGCAAAACTCTTCATGATAATAAAAGAAAAATTTTCCCCTCCCTTCTTTTTTCCAACACTTGTAACTTCTTCGAAGAAAAAATGAAACCATCTGATTGGGACAAGCTATAAATTTTTATTAGCAGCATTTTCAACCCGATCCCAAAGACAAATTAATTGTCTGTCTAATATTCCTAAGTATACTTCATTTTTCGCCATTGTCCTTAATTTCAACCCGGGGTTCGTTTTCATAATTTCAAGCTTTGGCAATAAAATATTGCCGTCCAATCCTCCCGATAAGGCGTAGGCCCAAAACCGTGTTCTCCATTAAGCAGATAACAATTTCTTATTCATGCTTTCGAATGCAAATCGCTTGATACATATTTTTTTATTATGCAAAAAAGGAAAACGCCTCGAAGGCTTTATTAAGTAAAAACGTTTTTCACTCATACCATAGAGTTTATCCAACAGGATGGCATTGCCGGCACCACACTGCGTCGCGTCGTCCTTTTTCCCCTCATCGCTGTGTACTAAATTCAATTGGTTAGCGTTAGGATCGTAGGCAAAAATTACAAGGCACGACGATATTATAATTTTAACAATTTTTTTTGTAGCCGGTATACGCGATTACTAACGATGAAATGGAAACTGACATTAGAGCTTCATCGTGTGCCCTTCATTCGAGCCTTTTTAGGAGAATATGATTTATATTCTCGGTCGCACGCCAGTAAAGCAGTGAAGCTTCCGCACGTTTCGGGAGTGTGTTCTCATAATTCTTTTCAAATAAAGGAAAAAAATTTTATAAAGAAATATGCTTGAGGGTATATGACTGTGTACTTATGTTTATGTCACGATGTAAAGGTCAAACAAAAGAGGCGTCGCGTGTAGATTATATGAGCTTGAACAATGATGGTTGACACTCAGTGGGTGAATCGATTTAATAAAATTTTACGATTAAAGAGTGTTGGAATTGATTTTTTTTTTGTGGGATATATTGTTTTAACAAATGGAATGAGTCTCATTTTAAAGTGAATATTATAAGATGCAAATGCATTTGTGGCTCACTTGGTTGAGTTGCACTCTACGGTGGTAGTGATCAAGAGGTCTGGAGATCGAATCTCGGCGTGGACCAAAATTTCCGTACATGTATGCGGATAGGAATTATATAGTGCTTGCAACATTATATACACTCCGAAATGATATGCAATGTAACGTTGACTCGAAATTGCATATAAACGGCTGCGTTAACGCACCATGGCCCCACATGGGCCATTATTGATTTAGCTCAGCATGTGCACACATTTACACTGGTCGGCATATGTATTTTGACATCTCATACCCTCCAGCCCCGACACTGATTTTGTTTAACTAAAGCCAATAACGGTAAATTTCTTTTATCAAAATTAAAGCACATATCGACAGCAATAAATATGCTAAATATCTTCCCTGTCCTCTTTCGGACTCTCATCCTATAGAAAAGAGAAACGATGGAGGCGTAATTCTGGTGTGCCATAAGTATTTTGACAACATTTAACTCTTTGATTGCACCCATTTTTTCGCAAGAACTGATGCACGAAACATGTTTTTATTAATTTTTGAGTTCCCCATTGTAAAAGACGTGATAATTTTAATTTTCAGGTTAACTTTATTTTCTCGATGTGGTCGCTTCGACAGTCGTAACAAGAGAGCTCAATCCAACGTGACATTTATATTCAACAGTTGTCGGCAGTGCTACCAACTACTAAATTCGACTACAGAATGACGGTTATTAATTTCAAATTCAAATAACTTAACGACTAGTTTAAATTCGATCTACAACTCGTCCAACCTGACCAGCAGGTCGACCTCGATCTGGCGAGATTTTCCATTCCTCTCCAAGGTCGGTGTCCGTATTCTCATCGAATGCTTTGGTCCACTCGCGTAGCCTCGAGGCTTCTAAAACCCGATCATAAGGTAACTGAGTTATCTGACAGTAGTCGATATCACGAATGACATATCGATCATTGGGTAAGACCTTATGAACGACGTAAGGCCCGCGATATTTAGGGATTAATTTCTTATTGGTACCAGCGGTAGTATCAACATTACGGAGGACAACGAATTGTCCCTCTTTAAAGATGGGCGGCGGTCGGCTTCGGTTCAAGTATTGAATTTCGTTACGGGTCTGGGACTCCTTAATAGCTATACTAGCGCGCTCGCGTGTTTTTGACAGATTTCGTTCGCCATGATCTGAAAACTTATCATCTAGGTATTCGGTGAGGTCATCTACCTCAGGTCCACGGAGAGTAACGCCAAAAAGCAGTTCCGACGGAGAAACACGGGTAGTACTATGTACTGAATTGTTTAGAGCGTACTCAACACGAGTCAACATAGAGGTCCAATCGGAATGATTTACTGGCTCGGTCAATTTGCCCAACATAGCCGTGAGTACTCGGTTTACACGTTCTACCTGGCCATTTGCCTGGGGAGAAGCACTAGCATTCTTGATGTGCTGAACGTTTCGGTCTAACAAAAATCTATCGAATTCTAGAGAAGTAAAACATGTACCCTGGTCAGAAATTATACGGGTGGGTCGACTATAGTAGTCAAAGTACTTCTGTAGGGAAGCACAAACCTCTTTGGTACTCGTGGTATTAACAGCATACAGCTTGACAAATTTCGTGAATGCATCAACTACTACCAATATATACTTCCTTTTAGATTTGAGGCAAGGTAGGGGACCATAGTGATCTATATGGAGAGTGTCAAATGGAATGGGCTTCTTCGGAATGCTATGAAGTATACGTTCATTTATTCGTTTTGGAGCGGTATGCATAATACAGCGAATGCAATTTTGAATATAGTCGGTGATTTTTTGCCTCATAAGTGGGAACCAATAATTCCGAACGAGTTGGTTGTAACATTTCTCTATGCCTAAATGACCTAATTTTTCATGGATAAGTCGAATAATATTAGTCTGCATCTCCTTGGGGACATAAAAAGCACGGTGATCTTCTGATAATAGTCGGTAAACAGAACCATCCTCCAAGCAGAAATTCGCTACCGGCCCTTTTTCCAATTTATTGCGTAGGTCAACAATAGTAGGGTCACGCCTTTGTGATATTTGCAAATGTAGATCAGTTTCTTCGGCTGTGATAACACATACAGGGAAATTACGGCTTAATGCATCAACGTGAGTCATTTTAATACCGGGACGATGACATATCGAGTAATTATATTGCTCCAATTCCAGGGCCCAACGACCAATACGAGGATTGAGTACCCGTTTTGATAATGTCAACGTCAACGCGTTACAGTCGGTAATGATTTTAAATGGGATGCCCTCAAGATACGTACGGAAACGGCGTAGAGCGTAAACAACGGCTAGAGCTTCCAGCTCAAAACTATGATAACGTGATTCTGGGGGCGAAGTACGACGTGAGTAATAAGAAACGGGGTGTAGTTTGCCACCAGGTGGTCTTTGCAACAGGACTGCACCAAAACCTTGCGAACTTGCGTCCGTATGCAATTCGGTTTCATAGGACGGGTTATAAATAGCCAGTACAGGAGCAGTTACAAGACAGTCTCTTAATTTATGGAAAGCATCTACACATTCCTGGTCAAACGAGAACGTTTTGTCTTTTTTGACCTGGTCCAGTAACGGGGCAGCAATACGGGAAAAATTTGGGACGAATCTACGGAAATAGGAGAATAGTCCAAGACAAGATTGTGTTTCTCGAAGAGTAGTGGGCATTGGATATTTTCTAATGGCTTCAATATGGGTATCGTTCGGTCGGATTCCATTTTGGGTCGCGGTGTAACCTAAATAATCGATGTCTAACTGTAAAAAACGGCATTTAGACAATTTCAACTCTAATCCATACAAGATTAGCAAATCAAGCACACGTGTTAAAATTTCGAGGTGTTCTTCGGGGGTGACAGTTGCAATAAGAATATCATCAATGTAGATAATTAATTTCCCAGCCCGGATTAAGTCATTAAAAATAAACGAGATGAATCTCTGAAACACGGCGGGTCCATTCTTCAATCCAAATGGCATCTTAGTATATTCATATTGCCCAGAGGGAGTTACAAATGACGTGTACTGCACGGATTCTGGATCCATTTCGACTTGATGAAACCCATTTCTCAAGTCGAGTAGTGAAAAACATTTCTTTCCTTCGAGATATTCGAGGCAGTCTTCTATGAGTGGCAAGGGGTAATTGTCGCGGGCTGTCAACTTATTGATTCCACGGTAATCAACACACATTCGTTTTTCACCGGATTTCTTACGAACCATCACAATAGGGGATGCATAAGGGGAGTTACTGGGCTGTATTATTTTTCTCGTTAGCAGTTCGTCAACTTTTCTAGCAACTTCTTCACGTTCAGCATACGACAAACGCCGAGGAGGGCAAGAGAACGGTGTATCAGACATAAGTTTCAATTTCATGCGAAGTTTAGGCAAATCGCTGTCAGGGCGGGTCGCATTAATGTAATTAGTATCAATCAATGTACGGCAACGATTTGCGTATTCTACACCGAAACCAAAACCGACTTCCGCATCTTCAATATTTTCGCGATCAAGAGTCTTTCCTATGGCCAGTACGTTACTCTCATAGGTCTCAACCAACTCGGATATATCAAATTTATTTGCTAAACAGAAATCGGACCCACATTCGGTTACTCGCTTACGGAGACTTACATTTTTGAGTGGAGAGGGGTTAGTGTAAACAGACAGTGTTTGAATGATAGAATGATATTTGAAATTTATTAGGTCTGATTCAATAACATTAATTCGGTGCGGTAATTCAGTTTTCTTAGGTGCAATATTAATTTTGACGTAGAGCCCAATACCAAAAATATGGAGAAAATCGCGCCCCAAAAGTAATGGGGTTGGAGTGACATCATCTGGAATAATAAGGACAGTTAGATCGTGTTCTACATTTCGAAATTTCAAAGTCAAAACAACCGTACCGTAGGTATATATTTGTTTACCGCCTACTCCCGAAAATCCAGATGGTTTGAGGTCGGTTACAAAACACGCGTCGGGCAACGTCGATCGATGAACAAAGCTAGTTGGGCTACCGGTGTCAAAAAGCGCGAGAACATTAGTTTTTACTAGTCTGTTTACACCAACACTAATAGAAAAACTCACCATCTGTATGGCAGCTAGATCATCGGCTAATGCTGAAGCTCCTCCCTCGCCCAATTCGGGTACTTCACGGCTCGATTCCATCGGCAGGTTGAGAGAAGTGATAGCTCCCACTCGACGTCTCCTGGGGCAATTCTGATGAAAGTGACCCATTTCATGGCAGGTAAAACAAGACCCGTCCGGTCTAATGGGTTTGCTACATTGCGATGCATGATGTCCGTGGGCGCGGCAGTTAAAGCACCGAGGTGGCGGGGCTCCGGTCATGACGGTCGGGGATGCTTTTTGGGGAACGGTTGACGGAGTCGTAAGTGAGCGGTTGACGGGTTGCATTGGGGGGCGTGCAGGAGCTAACGTGGGGATCTGACGGTTTCGACGGCGTTCGTAGAGACGTAACAATTCTTTAAGCTGGAGTAGAGTTCGAGCACCATATAGCATCTGCACGTGGCTAGACCGGTCATCAAGTCCATCGATAATAGCTTGGACGACGTCCAATTCGTCAATATCGGCTTGGCAGCTAATTTCCTGCATAGTTAACACATAACGGTGGATGGTTTCGTCGCGTTGCAACCGACGACGGCTCAATTGCTCGTAAACCTCTCGGCATGAGATTTTCTGTCCAAATTCACAAAGTAAGTGGGCACACAGTTCGTCCCACGTGCGTACAGTAATGCTCCTCAGTAATACTTTTGCTGAACCTTCCAGTAATCTACGGGCACATGATAATTTGCTAGTCTCGTCCAACTTCATCAAATTCACAGCATCATTGAAATCGTTCATCCATTTCTTTATTCCGTACGCATTATCTCCCGAAAATCTCGGAATTCCATCCAACTCATACAAATCAACACGTCGGGTTTGCGTGGTTGTTGGCAAATTAAGATTTTTTGAGATTTTTTGGACTTCAGCACGCAACGCTAATAACTCGCGTTTTTTTCGAAGTAATTCGAGTTCCCGATCAAGGGCATCACGGGTCTCATCGGTTTCCTTACCATGCTTATCGGTTTCCACATGGGCCTTGTCGGTTTCCACACGGGCGTTGTCGGTTTCCATACGGACGTTTTCGGTTTCCACACGGACGTTATCGGTTTCCTCACGGATATTACGGTCGTTGTTGCGGTTATCATTGCGGATTGCACGTGGTTCGTCATCATGGTTTTGAACAAGTTCCTCCTCAACTCGCTCCTCGGCAGGGTGCTGCGCACTTTCCTCACCTTCGTCTGAGCTGGCTTCCCCGGATAACTGCCCAACCACCTCTCGCTCATACAATGCTCGAAGATTGGCGACGGTCGCATTTGGTGGAAAATTGATGTTCGCCTCCTCCAGCGCTACCACAAGTTCGGCTCGGTTTAATCGTGGCATTTCAAAATTTTCGACAACTAATCGAATCAAATTGAACTGTAGAGGGTTTTATGAGTTAACCCCACACCTGAGATGTAAAAGACGTGATAATTTTAATTATCAGGTTAACTTTATTTTCTCGATGTGGTCGCTTCGACAGTCGTAACAAGAGAGCTCAATCCAACGTGACATTTATATTCAACAGTTGTCGGCAGTGCTACCAACTACTAAATTCGACTACAGAATGACGGTTATTAATTTCAAATTCAAATAACTTAACGACTAGTTTAAATTCGATCTACACCATATTAACTTACAATGATAAAAAATATCACCAGTGGCTCGAAACATAAACAAAAATCAGAATTTAGAAGATTGGTTTGAGCATCGATTGATGCAAGCCCTAGTCCTGGCTTACACATTGAATACGCTACTATTGAATTTTATTTTATACGGTAAACTGTTTATTACCAAACAAAAAAATGTTTTAAAACAAAATAAAAACAAATCTTGACGCTCTCTGAGAGAAAGCGAATGTAAACCCCGAGTGATGAGTGAGCCACGATGAAGAACTCTGAGAAAGAAGTGAAATTTAAACCAAATTGTGCCGCAAAAAAAACGAATATAACTTCCGACGATTCAATGACGACCAAAAGAAGCTTTGGCCATGGAAACAGTGATTTGAACTTAAGCAGCCTAGGCCATTGTAAGCCAAATATCCCTGCAGCACAAGCCTCCACAGTGGTATTAATTTTGATAACCACGTATCCGTTTTTCCACATAAACTGGGCATTTTCTTTAAATATTTATTCTTTTTTTGTAAAAATGTAATAAAATAACGAATATTAGCTGAAAAAGCTTTTTCCGAAAGTTGCAGTAGCTTGAACTTTGGCCTTAGTAACAGAGGTTGTGGATGTGGTATGGTTTTTAAATCTTTCTTTGGTTTCAGTTTATCTGCGTATGCATGCAATTTGCCTTTTTTAGTTCTGGACCGAAGGTGGTCGTTATTATCTCTGCCTCTGACGGCACATTCTTCATATTCATAATATCCTTTGGTTCAATTAGGACATTTTCCCTAAATATTTGGAAGATTTTTCGGTAATGATTTGATATTTCTGTGATGCATGGAATAGTTTTCTATTTCTTTTCTCTTATTCAATTCTGGTGTTTAATAATGAACAGTATACCTCATAAAATTAAATTCAATTGCAGCGTCTCCAACCTTTAAACCAGGGTTGAAATTTGCCTCTACGGAGGCTTAAACCAAACTTCGAATTTCTGATTTTTTTCCAATGTTTCAAGCCACTGGACACATTTTCTGCCTGGAATTCAAAATATAAACACAAATCATTAATAAAATTATGTTTTATCCATTTTTCCAGAGAAATTGGTGTACAATTAAAGATTTAAATATTGTCAAAATACTTATGTCACATCAAAATTTCGCACCAATCTGTTCTCTTCTTTATAGCAAGAGAGTGCGAAAATGGACAGGAAAAATATTGAGCATATTTATTGCTGTTGATACGTACTTTGATTTCCTTATAAGAAATTTACCGTTATTCACTTTAGTTAAATAAAATCAGTATTTTGGCTCGAGAGTACCAGATGTCAAAATACATATGCCGGCTAGTGTATGTTTGAATCTATCTGTCATCTATCTGTCTATTCTACTCCCACGAGGTACTCCTTCCCTCCCTACCTACACATTTGCAATTATCCTTTTTTCTTGAATCCAGCATGTTTTCACCCCATGACATTTATCATAATATTTATTTTTTCTTATCACTTCACAACACCATCCATACCCTTACAACGTTTGCATAACACTCATTTCACCGTCGCATCGTAGAATACATATTTACCCAAAAACCGAATCGAATACGAAAGAGAACTTAATTTAGTGTGTCAACAAAATTGAAGCATAAGTTCTTGTCAAACAATAGAAAAAGAATTTTTTAAAACGATCTGTCGGGTGCAGACTATGTCTACATGAACTATGCGTACGTTTGTATGTTGACGACTATGTCGAAAACGCGCTTATTACTTATTCATTGGTATGGGTGTTATGTCTGCAGTAGAGCACTCTAGAGTCGAGACTCGAGACGACAGCAGTGACACGATATAACTGAATTTTAAGGACATTTAAACAGTGCAAAAAGTATTTATTTAGTAGATAGACAGGTGCATGCGATTTTTTAAATGTCCTGAAAGTTGAACTCAAAAATGCTGCCGAAGACAGACAACTTCATTTTATAAGAAAGATGGGTAATTTTTGGGCGCAATTCTCACAAAAATGAATAAACATATACAAGTACATGATTATATTTTATTAGTGAAAATTCTGACATAACATAATAGTCCTCCAAAGCAACAACAACTTAACTAGATAATTATTAGAGAGTTTTAGCATACCGTTCAGAATATTACGATAGAACGAATAGGCTTTGACATTTTCTATGAAAAATTCGCTTGCCTATCGTACGCAAAACAGTATACAACAAATTTGTATGTTCGAAGTAGGCATAGCCGACAAATAAAATATCATGAACCCACAATTCCAGCTGTTTATAGTCAGCCAAATTCACCGAAATACACCTATGCCTACTTTGGACATAAAAAATTGTGGCATACTGTTTACATACTGATAAGCAAGCGAATTTTTCATAGAAAATGTCAAAGCCTATTCGTCCTATCCTCCTATCGTAGTACTTTGAACGATATGCTGAAACTTTCTATTGTTTCCTTCCTAGAAGGAAGGAAACGTCTTGCGGCCATATCCCGTCAAGCTAATAGGATGAAAAAGAAATCTCATGCCACCCAATTACAGACCTTAATAAAAACCACATACATCGTATTATGCATACACACACACCCATCACATATCCTCGGGCGCTATGTTTAGATACAATGACTATACTCATATTAAAAATCTAATTATGCCAAGCAGAAGCGTCCAATTCATATTTTGCTAAGAGATACTTGTTTTTCGTTATATTACATTCTCGAGTACGGGCAATATCCTTTACATTCAAGGGAAATGATATGTTTTCATGTTTTTGGCTTTTCTTTGTCGGCAATTTGCTCTCATTAGCTTGCGATTTTCTTTCATAAACATACTTGATATATGTATTTATGGAATGCATAGAATGAAATACGAGTAGGTTCCTACTTGTAGTTATAAAAATAACTTTTGGTTCCAAAAATGTATTCATGTTGCCACAAAAGAAAGAAAATCTAATCAATTCAAAAATTAATCAAAATCTAATCAAATCAAATATTAAAAATTAAACTAATGATGAAATTCATTAAAATTATTTTAAGTCCTTTGTGACGATGATACTAGGTGGAACCATATGCGGAAGGGGGTAGCGATAAAAAAAACCTACATAATTGAGGCGTCTCCAACCTCACTTTTGGTAACTACACCCTTTGCCCAAACTCGCTAAAAAAGCATCAAAGCATGATTGGTCCCTGTGACCATAGCAAAATGTATGCTTTGGTGTGTAGGTGGACTTAAAATCGACTCTATCCCGGTATTTATAGTGCAGTCAAAATATCCCAATTCAGGCCTTCAAATAGAAAAAAATAGAGTAAGGCTAATTTTTCTTGTTTTTGAATGAGTGGGCTCCCAGGAATCTACAACTGATTTTGCTAAAAAAAATTTTGATCGGATAGGTCCCAAAAAGGACAAAAAAGGATACTCTTTCATCCTTGACCGGAGGTCGGCGTGCGGGGTATCATATCCAAGGGGACGTCGAGTACATTACATATCCGGTGTTTCCTGTTTCAAGGACCCTCATAGGAATAAATCGAGTTTAAACGGAAAATTTTCGAGTTTCCCGTGTATCTTCCCAATGCCATAACTACGAGAATAATTCAAGTTGTCCCTACTTTTATCACTTTTCAGAATCTATAACAGCTGGAGATTCTACCATTAAATTTGCTAAGAAAAACGTTGATCGGAAAGCTCTGAAAAAGGACATAAAAGGACACTAATTTCACACCTTGATCGAACGTGGGCATGTGGGGTGTCATATCAAAGAGGACGTCGAGTGCATTGCATATCCGGTGCTTGTTTGCTGTTTCAAGGACACTAAATGGAATAAGTCGGGCTTAATTGGAAAATTATGGCTTTAGAAAGATACAGATACGGGAAACACACAAATTTTTAAGTTGAGCCCAATTTTCTCCTTTGAGAGTCCTTGAAACAAGTAACAAATGCCAGATATGGAATGTACTTGACATCCTCTTTGATATGACACCCCACATGCCCACGTTCGACTAAGGTGTGCAATTAGTGTCCTTTTATGTCCTTTTTCAGAGCTTTCCGATCAACTTTTTTCTTAGCAAATTTAATGGTAGAATCTTCAGCTATTATAGATTCTGGAAAGTGATAAAAGTAGTGACAACTTGAATTATTCTCGTAGTTATGGCTTTGGAAAGATACACGGGAAACGCGAAAATTTTCCATTTAAGCTCGATTCCATTCCATTGAGGGTTCTTGAAACAGGAAACAAACACCGGATATGTAATGTACTCGACGTCCCCTTTGATATGATACCCCGCATGCCGACCTCCGGTCAAGGATTAAAGAGTATCCTTTTTTGTCCTTTTTGGGACCTTTCCGATCAATTTTTTTTTTAGCAAAATCAGTTGTAGATTCCTGAGAACCCACTGATTCAAAAACAGCAAAAAATAGCCTTACTCTACTTTTTTCTATTTGAAATGCTAATATGACTGCACTATTAACTACTAGTCTAAGAAGAATACAATATTTGGTCGGCAAACATCCTACATCGCCGGTTTTTGACAGGATGGTTGAAGAAGGCCCTCAGATTATGGGAAAAAAAGTTCTCACCGATTGGGGGTCCGGAACCTTTAAAAAAGGGGGAGGGTATTTTTTTTTTGGTTTTTTGCGATTATCTCAAAAACGGTAAAAGTTACATCGAAATGTTCTAGAAACGAAATTAACTACATAAAATTACCTTTGCAGCAAGAAAATTCCCAATACAATCGGAATTTTTTTTACCGTTACCTTGTTAACGCTCTTTTTGTGAAAGTCATCGAAAAGCGTGACTTGTCACGCAAAATCGTAATTTGCAGCACTCCTGATGACTTAATCCAAGATTTGATTTCAGTTTCAAAAACTACATAAAATTTCACAAAACTGAAGTTTTTTCTGTTGCCAACATTATCGGCACTTTCCGGATACAGTTACTCAAACTTAACAGAAATGTTAAAATAGATTTTTTATCGAAAATTCAAACAGTAATACATAACGTTGCTTTATACGTACAACTCTGCAAAGTTGATAAAAGTCGCCTCAACATGTTGGCTTTACAACGGTATATCACTTTTCTTATTTACATTGAAGAATTTTAGGTAAACACGCATTGAATGGTAAAAATCATGGCTTCAGTGGAATCCTGAATAATTTTCCCTTGACTCGAAAAAAGACATACAAAGGCAATCATAATTCGGGATAGAATCTCGCTACATTATTTTGACCAGAACTGTAAGATATTTGAAATTTGGTACATTGTTTGGCAAATGCAACGGTACTTATAAAATTCTTTTATTGCACATTCGTCGTGTATTGTAAGGCTGCATAATGCTGATATTTGCTGGCTGCTAGCCGCTTTCCTAAACCCCTTGAGAAATTACTAATACAACCGAAGTCGAAATATTAATTTTTAACCAATTTATTAGTTTGCTTAATCAAGGTTCCATAGGCCCCGCGCTCAACATTTGCCACGGGCCCCGCGCTTGTTTAATCCGGCACTGAGCACTATATATGTATTTCCTATCCGCACATGTATACGGGAATTTTGGACCACGCCGAGATTCGATCTCCGGACCTCTAGATTACTAGCATCGTAGAGTGCGACTCAACCAACCAAGTGAGCCACAGAGCATCCTAATAACTCCTGGATACGCTCGAAAGGTGCACTTGGCTGTTCCCAGGGATGAACAGGAACCTTCTTAGGATTGTGTAACGTCTGTATGCAAGCTGGACAGCTCTTTGCTACCATCTCTATATCCAAATCTATGTTGGGCCACCAACAATAGCTCCTTGCCAACGCTTTCATTTTTGAGATACCAGTATGTGCGCAGTGTAGTTCTTCTAATATCCTCTTTCGTAATGTGATTGGTACCACCACACGAATGCCTCTCATATTGCAGTTCTGTTGCAATGAAAACTCCCTTTGTTCGATATTGAAACGTAAATTCGCTGGCAACTCCTTTCCAGTTTGTAGTGATTGTAGGATTGGGAGTAAAGTTGAATCCCGAGCAGTTTCTCGTTGTATGTCTTTCACTGTAGCCGGCAGAACCTCAATTTGCATGATTTCGAACACGTCGGACGCTTCTAATTCGTTCTCCTTCAGAATACCATCACAAGCATTGGGTAATCTTGACATACAATCCGCATTTCCATGTTGTTTCGTATTCCTATACTTAATATCGTATGTAAATCCTTGCAGAAAAAGTGCGTAGTGCAGCATCCTAGTGGAACTTAATACTGGAATACTTTTAGTAGGACTAAAAATTTGAGTTAGTGGCTGATGATCTGTAATTAATACAGCTTATGGTTAACAAAATATTTTTCAAATCTAGATGTATTCCCTTCCGTAATAAATGTTTCAATTAATACAAATAATTCGTAGGACTCCAAGAATTTGAAGAGATTTGGATATAAAGTTTTATTACCTAAGCCTGATGTGTTGTAGCTAACTATTTTGAAACTGCCACTGCAGTCTGCAGACTTGTCGTTCCTATAAGTTGCGCTGCCGCTGACTTCTCGTCGTCATGGTTCGTTCGGAGGTTTGACTGTTGACAGCTGATACGTCTCTCGCTTTATAAGCCGACGAAGGTGAGTCAAAGATGCGCTAAAACTGTCAGATGTCAGCTGTTTGGTCTTAACCAGGATGTTACCCGCGTTCGTTTTTTTCGAGTCAGATTTACCCGCGATACGAAACGTCGCTATTATATCGATCCTTTTTTTTAATGGTCAGGTCTTCACTTACTTTTGGAGCCATGAGCCGCCACTGCTTTTTACCCTTTAATCTGGAGGCCATCCCCAACCACCATGCCAAAATCCAACGATGTAGGATTTTTGCCGTTCGATGCCCATATTTTGGCGTACTTTTCTTAGGCTATACTTTTATACTCACAATTCTTTTTCAACCATCTCATAGAACTCAATAGATCCACAACAATTAGTCCTCGTACGTCGGATCACATACGAACATCACCCAATACATAGGACATGCAACATACATACACGTTTAAATTTACATTCCAATGTCAACACTAATTAGCATGTTTCACAGTTCGAAGTACACTCAACACTAATGTGACTTTAATTGGTTTATTCGTCTACTTGTCCGTCGTAATTAATTCCTAATTCATTTAAATGTGGTTCGCACAATATGGACGCTGTCATTCACATTCTCATTCATATGACAATGCACATACGCAATACGTGCAAATGCAAAATGTTAAACTCACCTCTCCTTCCTAAGTTCCAATTAAAAGCATTTAAACATGAGTCAGGATTTAAATTAAATTTGATTTCCATTAAATCCGCTTAGTAGTGAGCCGTATTTCAAGTACTTAAAATATTGTAAATTAAATATTACGGGAAACAGAAAGCTCATGAGAGTTATTACTCAGATAGCATACTACTGAAATTTATCATTTAATTTGAATTAATAGTTTGATGGTATGAAGTAGCAGACAAATTTGAAATGAACACAATTCTGGGAAGTTGGTGTTGGTGATACGTCCTGGCAACAGGAATCCTTTCATATGGTTGCTAAATGTAATGCAATGTTAAGCGCTTTACACACACAGCCGCAAAATCTACTTAGATTATGTAATCTCGTATGCTGTTCACACTATGGTCGTAATCTTGTTCCACGACTTGACAGTACAGTACAATCCATCTACAGTAGAGCGTCGATTATCCGAACTAATGTCGACAAGGGTGGTTCGGATAAACGAAAGTTCGGTTAATCGAGTTTCCATAGAAAAATTAGAAAATAGCCCAAATGTGAAATTAAGCGACAAACTGAAAACATTTAAAACGACTAGAACTGAACAAAAATAAAAAATTCGAGGTAATTAACCGATGCAGATGAGAGATTGCTTCCTTCAAACCCTTGATTTTCATTTACTTCGATGTCTGTCATATGAAAAGAAGCTGATTGCCTGGTTCGGTTAATCGAATGTTCGGATAATCGACGTTCGGATAATCGACGCTCTACTGTATATTGCAAACTCCGACAATTTCATGAACGACTGAAACTGTTATTTATATTAATTTGTTAAAACAAGAAGCAGAATTTATCTTATAGGAATTATGTCAATGATTTATGTTCGTCAATAGGTGAAAACATCACACTTTTGTGTACAAAACCATGTGCCAATCGAAAATGGATGAGATGACCTCTACTGTAGAATTGTCATATGCGAAGCTCACCACACTTCACCATGATTTTGTAAAGATTTTCTCCGAGATTTTGGTTATAATCTCCGTATTAAGCAATTTTTGGGGAATATCTTTATAACGGTAACGTGCAGAGGAAAACTTTTGTATGGCGAATTTGTAGCTTATACAACGCTTAATTAACCCTTGTGTTGCCACCCGGGTACCCGGGTACCCATCTTGATACGTTTTGCTAAATAATTTTTTTCCCAGGAAAGATTGTCCAAAATCTTCTCGGATCTCCATGATTTAATCGAATTTGTATCGAAATTTGCATTCTACGTATTTATAGAAATATTTTAACTTAAAAAAATTTGCATTTAGAAAAAACAACACCTATGAGCCACCCGGGTACCCGGGTACCCCGATATAAGAAAAATGATTTTCGTATAGAATATCGTATACATATTTCGAGTATATCGTAAAAATGCGTCAACTTTTGTACCTCTAGCGTTTCTTTGATGGTTGCTGTTAGTAACCACTTCTATTACTGGCCTTCCTTAGTACCTTTCGATTGTGGTTTTCGTTCCATGATTTCGCATGACTTGCTGGTTAGAAAATCACTCTCCTATCATTAACATAGCTAATTTTTCCGAGAGCTGGTGTAGAAAAATTCTGCGCTCGTTAGTTTTTTTTGCAAGCATATCATAACTGCGGACCCTTAGCTATGCAGGAGGAGCTTCATAGGGTGAACGGCTCCAGCCAATTCCTATGTTTCTCTACGGGGCGTTACTTTCCCGCATTATCCGAGTAACCGCTGCGCCTGAGTGCTGTATTAACAACTTCAGCGTCTCAGGTTACTAAACGTAATAGGGTGACAAAAACCGAACAGTCAATCACCGAAGCAGCACCTTCCGTAGGGGGGAGGGTAAAGGTTGAAAGGCTCCGGCCGATTCCTATATCCTTTTAAGTTGTGGCATAAATGCGGACCCTTAGCTATGCAGGAGGAGTTTCATAGGGTGAACGGCTCCGGCCAATTCCTATGTTTCTCTACGGGGCGTTACTTCCCCGCATTATCCGAGTAACCGCTGCGCCTGAGTGCTGTATTAACAATTTCAGCGTCTCAGGTTACTAAACGTAATAGGGTGACAAAAACCGAATAGTCAATCACCGAAGCAGCACCTCCGAGGCCCCTCCATGATGGACCTCTTTCGTTTACGAATACTATCATGGTTAAGCGATGGGCCGACAACTCATCCTTGTAAAAAAATTTCGACGTCAAGAAACCTGGAACGAAAGCCTCGGATTGGACGGATACAACTCAACGACGACCTCGCAAACGAACAACGGATTACTCTTTCGGAACCTGGAATGTGCGCTCCCTGAATAGGGCAGGGGCATTAAGGGCCCTCTTGGATCAGGTTGAAAAATATAAGCTGAGCATAGTTGCACTCCAGGAAACAAAATGGCTTAGTAGCGAGATAGACGACCGAAATTCGTACACAATTTTCACAAGTGGAAAACCTGCGGGCCACAGGGAGTTTGGAGTGGCGTTCATTGTAAACAATCAACTTAAGCCGCATGTTATCGACTTCAAACCCATAAACGAGCGGCTGTGTGCGATTCGCATTAAAACTCGGTTCTTCAATCTCTGGCTCATAAACGCGCATGCCCCCACTGAAGTCAGTGAAGACGCGGCCAAAGACGAGTTCTACCACCGCCTAGAAAATCTCTTCGACTCACTTCAATCAAACGATGTCAAATTGCTGCTGGGGGACTTCAACGCCAAAGTCGGAAACGAAAGTTGGCATAGGGGGATTACTGGAGGTTACAGCCTCCATGAAGAATGTAACGACAACGGCCAACGACTAATAGACTTCGCGACCAGCAGAAACATGGTCATTAGCTCAACGTGTTTTCCGCATCGTCGTATTCACAGACAGACCTGGAGATCTCCAGATCAACATACCGTCAACCAAATTGACCACGTCCTTATCTGCAAGAGATGGGCATCGAGCATGATGGATGTTCGGTCCTATCGTGGAGCAAATATTGACTCTGACCACTATATGGTGAAGGCGACTTATAGGTGCAGAATTTCTTCGGTGCATCATTCGAGATTCAGCCCGGCAAAAATTTTTGCGGTTGACAAATTGTTGGATGATGCCACGGTGGTCACTTATACGACTGCCCTTGAGGGGAAGCTGACGCCCTTGCTAAATAACATCAGCAACAAAGGCGCCCTTGAGATTTGGGATACACTCAAAGACACCATCAAAGGGGTCGCAGAGGAGGTTGTGGGATACAAAGCCCGGCGAGCCCGAAATGATTGGTTTGACGAGGAATGTCAAAATGCGGTAGATGCGAAAAACGAGGCATATCGCCAATGGACCGAACGCGCAACTAGAGCCAAAAAAACAAATTATGACGAGCTTCGACGATTTTCGAATAGGTTAATTAGACGTAAGAAACGTAAGCATCTTGACGAGCAGTTGATGCAAATAAACCAAAGACTAGCTAGTAGGAACAATAGACAAGCGTACAAGCTAATTAATTCAATTAAGAGTGGATACCAACCCAGGACCAGCCTCTGTAAGGATAAGGATGGCAATATAATTAGCGACACCGATAGCGTTGATAAACGCTGGGCCTCACATTTTGAAGAGCTTCTTAATGTTCAACCGAACAACCCCACACAAGAAGCGCTGGAGCTGACGGCTGAAACAGGCCCTCCCATTCAACCCCCAACAATAGAAGAAGTTGATCTCTTCATGCAATCACTGAAACATAATAAAGCCCCGGGCGCTGACGAGATTCCAGCTGAACTGCTAAAGCATGGTGGGGAGAGTCTTGTTAAGGCTATACACACACTTATCGTTAAAATATGGAACGACGAAATAATCCCGGAAGATTGGCGCAAAAGTATAATTTGCCCAATCCACAAAAAAGGGGATAAGTTAAAATGTGAGAACTACAGAGGCATCTCATTAGTTTGTACGACTTATAAGATTTTATCTAAAATTCTAGAAAATAGAATTAATCCGTACGCAGAAGAAATCATTGGCGAGTACCAAGGCGGCTTTAGACCTGGTCGTTCGACAACAGATCAGCTTTTTACAGCGAAGCTTTTACTCCAGAAGTGCTGGGAATATAACATCGACGTATACCAAATATTTGTCGACTTCAAGCAGGCATACGACAGTATCGATCGAAGTGTACTGTACAACATTCTGCTGCATTTTGGTATACCAGCTAAGCTAGTGCGACTCATAAGGATGACGATGACTAATACCGTCTCGCAGGTCAGAGTACAGAACAGACTCACTGACCTATTTGAAACTCGTACTGGACTCAAGCAAGGCGACGGGCTGGCGCCGACGCTCTTCAACCTAGCTCTGGAGTATGTAATTCGAGCCATGAATTTGGACAGCAGCGGAACGCTACTCATTAAGTCGACTCAACTAGTAGCTTACGCCGACGACATCAACATTATGTCTAGAAGATTGGGTGATGCAGAAATCCTCCTGCATAATCTCAATAACGCCGCCAAAGAAGTTGGACTACATATCAACGAATCTAAAACCAAGGTCATGATGCAATCAAAAACTAGAACGCCAGTAAATTCAAGCATCACAGTGGGGGACCTCAATATAGAATATGTAGACAACTTCACTTACCTGGGTTGCAATTTGTCAAAGGACGCCAACGAAACAGATGAGATAAAGCGACGGATACAACTAGCTAATAAGTGTTATTTTGCGGTCCTCCAAATCATGAATTCGAAGCTGGTGCACAGGAAGACGAAGCTTCACGTATATAAAACCATAATCCGACCTGTGCTATGCCATGGCTGCGAGGCATGGACCCTAACCCAAAACTCTGAACACCTGTTGGACACATTCGAGCGAAAGGTTCTCCGAAGAATCTTCGGGGCCGTTCGTGAACGAGGTGAATGGCGCATCCGGTACAACCTTGAGTTGTATCAGCTGTATGATGAGCTACAGGTGTCGAAGATCGTGAAATTGCAGCGACTGCAATGGGCAGGACATGTACAAAGGATGAACGACGATCGCATGCCCAAAAAGGTGATGAACGCGCAACGAGTGGACGGAGCCAGATTGCGTGGACGACCGAGAGCCCGATGGGAGCATTCTGTATGTGAGGACGCCCACCAGATGCTAGGCTTTCGGAACTGGAGGACAAGGTCGCGTGACCGCGACAATTGGAGGTCTTCAATCCAGGCGGCCAAGGCCCGACGTCGGGCTATCGTGCCATAAAGAAGAAGAAGAATATCATTGTTTTCGTAGTAATTAACGTACATGGTACCGGTGATATCGTAATGGGAAGAATCACCGCTTTTTTCTTCTTCGGAACATACGAACAGATGGTACCTCCTCGTCAAATCCAAAAGCGTCGACAATAACGGTCAACAGCTCGTCAGTTTCATTTCTTGAGGAATGCATTTTTTTTCAAAATACCGACGATAGTCAGATTCCGTGACAAAAATTTTCATTGCTTCTCTCCTCCTCAGCGTTTCTTTTGTCGTCATCGTTTTCTTTTATTCGTCCATCGAAACTCTCTCAGCAGTGACTGAATGCCTGGCTTCTTCACGCCAACGGCAATAATTCAGTGCATGTTTTGGATACGCTAAGTTCTCTAAACAAAACTATAATCTATTCTTACCTTTCCTTGTAAAAATACAAACAATTATTTTCAGCTACAATGGACTTTTAGCAAGAGTTTCATATGGGGGTACCCAGGTACCCGGGTGGCAGATAGTGTAAGTTTTTTTGGGTGGCAACACAAGGGTTAAATATCCGACTTTCAAATTGATGCGTGCAATGCTAAGGGCGCTATGAGGGTCCGAACCGTACAATAACGGTATTTTTCGTTATTTCGTGAATTTCTTCATAACGGGAATGCATACGGGAAGGAGGCCTGTAAACATTTGATGCTTCTGTAAGTTTAAATTAAAATGCCAAAACAACTCATCTATGCGAACACCCCCAAGGAAGCTATCAGGGGTCAAAATTAAGCAAAAAACCGTTTCTGGGAAATTTTTTAATAACGGGAACCTCTAGGAGGAACCCATCTGGGGCTCGTGTGGCTGTTAGTACGATGTCAAAAGTTCCCAACGTTGGGTCTCCCCTAGGGAAGTTATGAGGGTCCAAAAATCCAAATAAGCAGTTTTTTGGGAATATCCCTATAACGGTAATGTGCATCAAAAATTGTTGTATGGCGAATTTGTAGCTTACACAACGCCTAATTAAATATACGAATTTCAGATTGATGCGCGCAATACTAAGGGCGCTATGAGGGGCATCAATTTGAAACTCGGATATTTAATTAAGCGTTGTATAAGCTACAAATTCGCCATATAAAAGTTTTCGGCGTCACCGTTATAAAGATATTCCCCAAAAACTGCTTAATTGAATGTTTCAGAACTCCATACACGGTAACAAATTTTGGGATAAAAGATAAAATTATTTATACCATTTTTAATATAAAGTTATATATGCCAATTTTAGAATACATTTTTATAACGTTGAAAGTATAAAGTCAGTGTATACCAAAAATGGTATAAATTTTATAAAAGTTCTTATGAACTTTTCTTTTCGTTGCGTTTTATACCAAAACTCAGATAAATTTTATACAAAATGGTTTAGAAAGGCTCATCTATACTAAGTTCATATTTATTTTATTCTTTTCTACGATAAAATTTTGTGCGTGCTTTCGGTCAATGTATGGTATAAATTACAAACTTCATCACTCATAGAGTCTGGTTGGTCTAGTAGGTAAGGCGTTGGTCTCCAAATCATAGGATCTCGGGATCGAATCCCACTGTAGGTAGGTAATTTATTATGCAATTTAGAGCGTAAAGCGGTTAATAAAATATAGAAGAGGTCAATGAGATATAAGATTTATGAGTTACTAGGGGGCTTCGCCCCCTGCTCGCTACGCTCACCAACCCGGCGTTCGCGCTCTGCGCGCTCGCGAATTTTTTTTTTATTTTTTATTTTGCAATCAAGTGAAAAATCAACTAGGTTTCATACTTGTACTGACTATGACATGATAGGCTGAGAATCATGGGGTAAAATAGTTAGTATTCTTCGATTTATACCTGTTCTCTTATAATTTGTATAATCTGTCCTATAACCAGGATCTATCGATTCTTTATAATTTTTATACCAAATTCATATAAAACACTTCTAAATGATTTCCTATAAAAAATAAACCATTGGTATTGTTGGATTTACACTATAACTCCTATTAATTTTATCGTTTATAGAATAAATATAATTTATAAGATTGAAACTTATAAATTTAATACAAATTTTCCTATGGACCTATATAGATAAGAAAATTTATAAAATTTATACCAAATTTTTTTAGTGTGTAGGCTACAAATTTCCCGTACAAAAGTTTTTAGTACGAGTTACCGTTATAGAGATTTTCGTGAAGCATTGTTAAAAATACCGTTAGATCTCCTGGCACCTTTAGCAGTTCCCGAACGTCTTCGGTATTTCCATTGTTTAATGAAGAAGCACAAGAGCTTCAAAGTTGCCATACACCACTTTTTGTATATGCTACTGTTATCGAGATATTCAGAAAAACCTGTTTTCGAGAGTCTTTGACCCTCTGTAGAACCGCTAGCGGCACTCGTAGAGACGGGGACTTTTCGGGTCTTGTTTAGGACCTTGAAAGGAAGGCTCATGCAAAAATCAAGCTTTCCCCTAATTTTTTCGAAGTGAAATGCCAATTTTTCTGGGGTATTTTGAAATGAGAGAAAAACGCTTCTATTGCATTTTTTCTATAATATTTGGCATGTTTGTTGTCTTCTTTATTAGTTTTTTTTTTACCAATTTCCTTCCAGTGCATGCTGGTGCTGAAACCACAAAAGACTCTTTGTTTTAGTTTGAGCTTCCAGAACATCCTGACTTTATAGTGAAGTATATTGATTCGCCTAGATTGCCTTATACCTATATTATATATATGCACAACATCCGTCGAAAGGACAAAGTTTCACTTTAAATATTTGTTAACATTTTCGGCTGCATAAAGTGCAACACGAGAGTGTTGGGAAAAGCATATCAAGTGTTGGAAATGCTCTTCACGCCAAACGGTCGGGCGTGATGTCAGTCAGCAACTTGCATCCTGCAGGCCAAAGTTGTGATTAATGTCAAGTTGATAGATATAATATGCAACAACTTCTTGCTATTTCATTTGAAGTGATAGAACTTTCTTGAACAAGTAGTTTGTGGAAAATATACTTGAAATACTCTCGTCAAAGTTCATATGTCAGGGGAAAAGTGGATTTCACTCTTTTCATCTACGTATAGGTACATCCTTACTTCCTCTTGGACGATATGAATGAAAACTTTCCTAGAATCATATAGGTACCAATATGTATAGTAGTGTAATACGTTTCTCTTCATCTCCTTGCCAGAATATTGTGACATTGTGTGTGGACTATATGGAATTGATGAGAGCTCATTCTCATGGAAAATTGCTAACAAGAAGATGAGAGAGTTTCTTCTTCCTATGACTGATTGTTGGAAAACAATAACATCGACTTGTACAAATAGCCTGCGTATTTGTCAAAAGTCCACATACATGCTTCATGCTATACAGGATATCGTCCGATATCCTTTATGATGTGATGACTAATGATAACAATTTGTTATGAGAGTTTTGTTTTGTATGAGAGTATGCTATAGTGTGCCGGAAATAGTATGAAATGAAACTATTGTTTCACAGAAGAGCAAACTCTATAAGATGCTTAACAGGAAGTTAATATCGTTTCGTAGATAATGGAAGAAAATTGATATATGGTGCATTTGTCGAAATAGGAAAATCAGAACTGTAAAGTGTATGTAATATCACAAAAGAAGTTCACGGAAAAGTGGAAATCATTCGAGTAACTCAAGCTTCTAGTTTTGTAAATCATATAAATATTAAATTAGAACTTGAATATACATACGCGGAAATCGCCAACATCCCTACCCCCTCATCTCTGCTCTCCCTAATTTCAAATTCTCCCGAAAATCCCAAAATAAAGTCTATGTTTTTTTTTATAAATTAAATTGCTCTGAAAAAATCTGCAAACGATGTCGTATTAAGTGCTTTAAGAATGGTCAGGTGTCAGGTTGAATTTTCAATATGGACAGTTTGGGCAACTATATTATGACACTGAAGTTGGTATTTAAGCTATCTTTCTGCCAAGTCAAGCCAATGCTGTGCGAAGATGCTTCCCACTCCTATGGTCAGAGGCGGTGCATAAGGGCCCACAACGCCCGCGTCGCGGGAGGGCCCACGAGATTTACGGGCCCACAAGCCACGTGAAAGATTTCTCGAATCATAAAAACAGCATGACTGCAAAAAACAACACTCCGCACTGAGAGAATTAAAGGGTGTAATCAATAAAAAACATGCTTGAATCTACTCTTTTTAAACATGATTTTGACGTAATACTGGTTCTACTAAACCGAAGAATGTCACAATTGAAATAACTTTCTCAAGAGTTATTTTAACTCTGACATACTTATATTAAAAACAACGTTATTGTTTTAACTCGCCAAAGAGTTTAGTGAAATCAACATGGTTTCGGATTAAATTAAACATACTAAATTTTATTAATACATATTCACAATATTGAAATAACCCTTAAATTTTCTTAAAACAATCATCCCTTTAATAATTAAACTCTCTTTAGAAAGTCATACCAGTACCGTAACGGTGTCATATTAAGTACGAACTTCTTTATTTTCTTCTTTACGAATATTAGTTGTTATTTTCATTCAAAAACATTACAGAACAAGGCCAAAATTATTGATATATAAATTAAAACACTGATTTGTTTATGATTTATTTTGTTTTATTTTTAAATTTCCAAATAAAGCTACACATTCATTATACAAATAATATGGTTTTATTGACCAGGCACTTGAACGATTGTTTCTCTTCGTCTTGGAGATTACTTGCTGGAGTAAAATCGTCCATCCATTCAGCTGATGCAACAGAGATAGTGTCATCATCTACGTTGAACTATATAATAAATTTTAGAATAATTTCCATCGATATCAAAATTGTACAAATTCAAAAGAATTCCCTTTGACCTGACTGGGCATTCGAAACACATATTTAATCCCAAGTCAAGAGCCGAAGTGATTTCGATTCAATTGTTATTGAATACTAACTTCGATTTTCCGCCATCGAAACAGTTTTTCACGGAACTCTGCCTGGAGTCCTATTTGCGGAATTGCTTTGCAGATGTCCTCTTTGCATAAATAGCGCAATGACCGGTATGTAATGCCAGCGGCTTCAAATAAAACTCACTTACAATTCTGTCTAAATCTATTTGAATTTTTCTCACCTTTAACTGTCCCGAAATTTGCTCAAGGTCGAACTTTTGGAGCACTTCGAACAGCTTCTTATCGTCGTCAGTACTTTCACAAACCATTGGGTATACCCGATCGTCCTCAACAACCAGATATTCCATTTTTACTCAAGGTAAACTAATCACTTCAAAACACTCACGACAAAGGGAAAACAACGACTGTACCAAATTTTAATTAGCCTGTTGCGTCGCGTCGCGGACAAAGAATGTTCCAGGAATGATTTGCCTCTATTCTTCCTTAAAATAAGAATGTTTGTTCTTGATTGTCAAACTTTATAACGTCCGTGATTGATTTAACATCGACAGAAAGTAATCTGCGTTGTTTTAATTCTGAGTGCACTTAAAGTAAGAACGTTCGTTCTGCATACAAGAAAATGACAATTTTTGAGTGTAGAATTAAAGCTGATCACTGCAAATTTAAACAGGTTTGGTGTTGATTGTGGAAATTCTAATTTTAATAGCATACGTTCTGAATTATATAATGTAAGTTTTCTCTCGGTGCGACATAGATATTTTTGTAGGCAAGAAGAGATATACACTTTTCAAAGTTAAAACAAATGCTAAATTTATTGTTCCCCTTTTACCAGGTCCCTTAGATTAGCAAATTTAGTATTGTCCTAAAATCTTTGAGAGTTCAAAGATAATCCGAACCCTAAAATTTTCACAAAAAAAAAAATTTACATTGCATTGCTGCTGTAACTGTAGCCGCGGTTTGTAATCCGACCCAGCTTTTTCCTTGCCAAGTACCATATGAGCAAAAAGATTCTTTAGGTCCCTCCAGTGGCGTAGATAGCTTTTCGGATAGGGAGTGGATCATTTTGGCAATTTGCATTACTTTTACGATTATAATTTAACTTTAGAATAGCAATTTCTGTATTTACTACACTTCAAATTAGTAATGATTTTGAGCAATTTTTTTTAGAGTCACATCTAGCACAGCTGCTCCCGGAACACCCCAATACAGAGACTAAAATAAATATATAGTTATATGTCCAGAAATGGGAAATTTTAAGGACGAGAGCTGGTTGGGAATGTCCAATATATGTGGATAAAGTACAGCTTCTGTGTTTTTAAATCGAAATTTTCCGATAACTCGGAAATTCGTCAATAGATATTTCAAAAATTTGCAAACTTTTAGGGCACCGTAGCAGCTATATAGGTATTTGTTAAAAATGTTGACACCAAAAATGGCAATAGAACTAATAATTTGGACGTTAAAAAAAATCGTAGAAAAGTTTTCATTTTCTAAATTTAATCCTCTAATTTATTTGCGCCATAATTTATATCTCAGAAACCTCTTTTCAAACACTGTGGACATTCTTTATTATCTGGAACACTCAACTTTTTTTTTAATAAAATCGGTCCAGTCACTGATGCTGTTCAAATTTATTTTTAAGTTGATTTTCGGAACCGTGTAGCAGATTAAGATTCAGAATTTTAAAACTTACAAACATTTGATAAAATCAAATAATAAAGGATGCGCAAATTGGAAGCAACTTTGCTGCGTTTTCTCTTCATCGCATTAGCTTTCCAGAAGACATCTTTATACTCTTATGTACTTTATATTTCCACATTGGGAATGGTGTTTCTGTGGAAGAACACTCCGCGTTCCACGATATTTTAAAATTTTTCAACCGAAAATTAAGTTTTTACGGCAACGAATTTGCAATCAGGGCTCACATTTAATTTTTCTTTTAGGTAGCGCTTCTAGATTACTTCAGTAGTGGTTGACTGTGCGAAACTCCAGATCCAATGATAACTAGGGGGCTTCGCCCCCTGCTCGCTTCGCTCGCCAACCCCGGGGCCGAGGCTAATTTCGGGCGTGGCCGAAATTTGGATACCCTTCGCTTGTGCTAAAAGTTTTTTCGGGCGTACCTATGACTTGTATTTAATCCCCCTCCTCATTCTTTTTCTTCCGTCTTGACAAAAGTTTTGGGCTTGGTTGAAATAAGTGGGCAAATAAAAATATTTACTGGGAAATTTTATTGGGGTTGCGGGAGCATGACCCCACAGTGCGATTCCATTCGTTTTTAACTTTTTTGTTGCTTTGGTATACACATTAATTCAAGGTTTTGTGAAATTGGTGCCACAAATATTTCTTAGAAGAAGACCATGGGGTCATGGGGTGTATGGCCACCCCATGATCCCATGGTCAGATTTGATTAATTCTTAGATATCTTTTGTGTCATCAAGGAAACACGTTACAGCAAATAAACCAAAGATTAGCCAGTAAGAACATTAGACAGGCGTACAAACTTATAAATAATGTTAAGAACGGATATCAACCCAGGACAAGCCTATGTAAGGATAAGGATGGTAACATCATCAGCGACATCGAAAGCGTCAACGAACGATGGGCCTCGCATTTTGAAGAGCTCCTCAATGCACCATCAACATCCCCCGCGGAGCCAGCTCTTGAGCAGTTAGCCGAACGAGGCCCTCCCGTTCTACCCCCAACAGTAGAGGAGGTGAGTCTTGCCATACAGTCGCTTCGAAATAATAAAGCGCCCGGCGCTGACGAGATCCCAGCAGAACTGCTGAAGCATGGTGGAACGTGCCTGACCAACGCAATACATGTGCTACTGCTGAAAATATGGAATGACGAGGAAATCCCCGAAGATTGGCGCAAAAGCATAATCTGCCCAATCCACAAAAAGGGTGACAAGCTGAAGTGTGAGAATTACAGGGGCATATCATTAGTTTGTACGGCCCATAGATATACATACTGGATAAGAAGAAAGCATATCGTTCTATTGCAACCCGTGAAGCCACACACATACTTTGATTTTCCCGTATTCGTACACGGCAATTTTTTTGTCCCCTCTCACGTCGCTGTCCAAAATTGCGATTATAACACTGGCTCTCAACCTTTTTTCTCAACTGATTTTTTTCGGAAGAAATCATTGAACATTTAACGTTGATTCCGCATTTTTTTCATTTTTGTACATTCTTCCTGGATTATTAAAGCTAGCACTTATTTGGAATTATACTGTAACTTATTTTTAGTACAACAAAATCGCATTATCAAAATCTGATTACAAAACTCTTTTCCGCAAAATGCTGAGAAACACTGGAAAATTGCGGGGAATTCGCTCATTCCGTTCCGTTCCAACTTCTGACATGAGTGACAAGTCCCCGTCTGTTTTCACATCGTTAAGAATTGTTTTCAGGGATAACTTTAAAATTTAAAGTTTTTAGTGAGTTTCATTAATTCAAATCCCTTAACAACATTTTAAACTTAAATAATGAAGTGCGCTGTAAAGAATTGTGCAAGTGATTTACCGAAAACTTTGAGCCTGAATTTCATTTTTCGTGTAAGCTTCGTGTTCTGGTGATACAAATTGAAGATTTTTTAATAGCTAACCACGTCGGCTGGTAAACTGATAACTTGTAAGGTGTAAACAACATATTACTGAATATCGCATGTACCTTCTTATAGATGGTACTATCAGTGCCATAAATATTTTCGGTAAAAATATGATTTCGGTGAGCTTTCCCATGCGTGGCACGGATTTCTATGTATTTTTCATGATGCTAACCAGTGAATCTCGTAAAAGGCTCTATTAATCCGAAAAACTGAATTAGTGGCGGTGAAAATGAAATATGTGAGAATGTTTTTAGTTGCATATTTCATAGATAAAAAGTGATTTTTTCTCGGAAAATTCGGGTGAATTCACAGTAGCGCCGTGTAGTATGTACTTTCTCGTTCTTTTGTTCCAATCGTTCCAATTTCACCTTCACCTCAAACCTTTTTTGGTGATTGTTTATGATAAAAATATGGCGCGAAAGATTCGAATTGTGAACTAATTAGAATATTTCGGATGTTCGCTAAAAAGGTAAACTAAACTAAATTTAACCGAAATTACGTTTTAGAATGTTCATAGAAATTGCTGTTAGCTACTTTGAATGTTGATACATATTACCTTAAAATTGTGTCGTTGTTTTTGTCTTATCATAATGATAATGTGTATCATTTAGAGAGTGGTTTCGACGTATCTATTTAATTACCCTGATTCCGATTTTGAGCTACTAGCCGCTGAAACCATATGGGGCAATACAATCCAGGTAAAATGCTGATAAAAACTAATGTTGTTTTTGCCATCAATCACAGTCATTGTAAAAAATTGTGAGGTTTCGAAACAAAACAGTTGTGTTGTGCCGTTCTGATTCCCTAACTACAATTTTGCGAATCAGAAATAATCTCCGGTTCTTTTCGTTAGTCTGTCTAATATAAAAGCAGATCCTTTTTTACAGGTTAGTTTATATTTCAAATTTCAACCAGAAAATTCAGCAAAGCTTAAATTTACATTAAAAGTATGTACAGAGTTCACCGAGTGAAAAACTTGCATTTATGTCTCCCGTGAAAAAATTTACGTGGAGACTTGCTTTTTATTTAGTCAATTTAAGATAAACGTTTACTCGCGTTTTGATTGATTGTCGACCACATCTTTTCCTGTGAAACAAAGAGAAACTGCATTGTTTCGCTGCCGAAATGTCAAAAACCGGCAAAACCGGTGTGGAAATTTTCATGTGAAGTGGAGTTGTTACATTCATAGAGGATAATTTCGCCATTGCATAATAACATATAAAATTGTCTTTTAAGTAACAAAAATTTAAATGTTTGACTAACGTTATGTGCAAACACATTACAGAGCTTTATTCAACGCATAATTATTCCTCATTTGAAATATTTTTGCGTTTCCGCATGAATTTAAACCCATGCAAAAACAATTTAACAAGTGTTGCAGTCAAAATATTTAGTAGTCTGGCTAGTGCGCGCGCCTTCGTTGCACAGGGTCATGGGGTGGAGACTTAGAGTAGGTACTAACATCTTCATTTCACGTGAAATCCATACAAATACTGTCAAAATTTTGATGATCGTGAAAACGAATTCGCTTGGTTGTAGTTACTTTACACGAAAGTCTCCACACCGTATTTTGACATTTCGCCTGCGATAACAATGCCGTTGCACTTTATTTCACAGGGAAAAGGTGTCATCCACAATCAATTAGCCCGCGAGTTCTCATTTATCTTAGAGAATAAAAGGCATGTCTCCACGGCACATTTTTCATGGTAGACATAAATGCAAGTTTTTCGCTCGGTGAGCATAGTACTTGCCTTTACCGTGAACAAATTCAGTTTATACATGGTGTTTTTCGATAATCCCACTCAGATGTTAAACGAGTTCCCATTTATGAGGATAAATAATACTGGTGAGCGTGCTGTTGATTTCAACCCGTCAACAAAAAAACAGCAAAATCTTGGAAATTGGATGTCACACATCTGCGGCGTTCGTACAGATTCGGACAGTCATGCCTGTTATTTATTTATAATAAATTTAAGAAACAGGCTCATTTTATTGCTATACATCCCGTGTAGTTTTGGGCAGCGTTGTTAAACACGATCGTGAGTTTTGAGTCAGAGTAAACCTCGATACCAAAAAACGTAACTATTGCTGGCGTCAAATGTCTAAATATTGCTTAAATAAAAACAGCAACTATCGATTTTGGACCTTTCAAAATCATAATGCAACATCATCTAATATTATAATTTTCCATTTCAAACAGCCAGCCAGTAGTCTGGCTGGTCTAGCGGTTAGTGCGTTAGTGTCTAGCGGTTAGTGGTGAGTACCCATTTATGGGTTCCATAAATGGAATCTTATAACACAATCTGCCGATTGGTAAAGACATTATAATGTGATTGTGATTAATAACCGAAATGTGTGAATATGCATCTTAAGAATAACATAAGTGCAGATTTGCAATTCCTAACCGCAATTTATTGCGTCGCAAAGAAGTGGCATCTGATGAGATGCGACGTGAAATGCTCTGTTCGCCAAAACAGGCCAGGGATCATGATTGCATTGATTCGTTTCCCTGCCGAATTTAGATGATTGTTAAAGGCACATAATCGGAACCAAGATATATTACCTCCGGTCATGCCACTCCCGGCAGTGCATGGCGCCGCAAAGCACTGGCACTTACTGATATGCGGTGTCATATGCTGTTGGTCGAAACCGGGGAGGATTTGTGTGTTTTCGCAGACACTTTTTTACTATAAAAAAACTAAGTGTATAACTTGTAGTTCATGTATTTTATTTGTTAAAAATTAGAATGAGGTGTAGTGAATTTTTGTAAATTTAAGGGATCGTGTTATAATATTTTTGATATATTTTAGGATTCTATTAGAAGTGCGGCAAAGGAGACAATGGCTAACTATTTTAAAAGGCCGAATGAAAACAAATATAACTGCGAAACAAAACAGAATATGTCACAAACACTTTAACACTTTAACCTCGAAAGTGAATTCATCAATTTTTTTGAATACAGTAATAAATAAACCCAATAAATTATTTGATTTTTCGCTGAGTAACCGTTTCAGGCTTAGTATTTATTGTTGGTTTGATCGTGTGTGACATATATCTGAAACACTTCTTGCAATTGTCGCCGAATTTTCACAGCACATTTTTTTGACCTAGGTTCTAACTTAATTTTACTTTTTTTGAAATAACCACCATTTCAGGTGATTTTGGAAATAAAGAAATCAATGGTTCCATTTATATAAAATATAATATAAATAAACTACATATTTATTGAATTGAATTGAAATAAAGGAATTTATTAGACCTTCTGAACCCTTCTTTGATTACATATTTGGGTTTATTTCAAAGATGTTTGTAATTTTTTTTAAGTACGTTATCAAATAATCCGAAAACACCTATTCATCATTTTAACTACATAATTATAGTTCCATTATCATACACGCACATACACATACCGACATTGTAAAAACTATACAGCAACTAAAACGAGATGCTATAATTCATAAGTATAATACACCCATTTACACATATCTAAATAATAATTCTATGTATCTTTAATGCTAAAGCATTTGTATGAGTTAATTTATTCCAAGATGAAATACTCAAACTTTGCAAAATAATTTCCTCTAAATTCTAGTTAGGGTTTGAATCAACAATAATTGATAGTGCTGCTCAAACTTTTCATTTTATACTTTTTTTGCGGCGCCTATGACCATGTCACACATACATAGGCGCGGATCGCACAAAAATGCTTCAACGTTTTAAGCATATGTCCGGTCCAGTATGTATGTCTATGGTACGGCCTATAAGATATTATCTAAAATTCTTGAAAAGAGAATTAATCCGTACGCAGAACAAATCATTGGCGAGTATCAAGGCGGCTTCAGACCTGGTCGATCAACGACCGATCAGCTTTTCACAGTGAAGCTACTACTCCAAAAGTGCTGGGAATATAACATCGACGTATACCAAATCTTTGTCGACTTCAAGCAGGCATACGACAGTATCGATCGAAGTGTACTGTACAACATTATGCTGAATTTTGGTATACCGGCAAAGTTAGTGCGACTCACAAGGATGACGATGACTAATACCGTCTCGCAGGTCAGAGTGCAGAATCGACTCACTGACCTATTTGAAACTCGTACTGGACTCAAGCAGGGCGACGGGCTGGCGCCGACGCTCTTCAACCTTGCTTTGGAGTATGTAATTCGAGCCATGAATATGGACAGCAGCGGAACGCTACTCATCAAGTCGACTCAATTAGTAGCGTACGCCGACGATATCAACATCATGTCTCGAAGGTTGGGTGATGCAGAAAGCCTTCTGCATAACCTCAATAACGCCGCAAAGGAAGTTGGACTACATATCAACGAAAGCAAAACAAAGGCCATGATGCAATCGAAAACAAGGACGCCAGCAAATTCAAGCATCACAGTGGGGGACCTTAATATCGAGTATGTAGACAACTTCAACTATCTGGGTTGTAACTTATCAAAGGACGCCAACGAAACCGACGAAATTAAGCGACGGATACAGCTAGCCAATAAGACATATTTCTCGGTCCTCCCTATAATTAATTCGAAACTTGCGCACAGGAACACGAAGCTCCGCGTGTACAAAACGATCATCCGACCCGTGCTATGTTATGGCTGCGAAACATGGACCCTCACCCAAGCCTCCGAAATTTTGCTAGACCGTTCGCTAGGCCGTTCGCGAGCGAAACCAATGGCGTATCCGGTACAACCATGAGTTGTATCAATTGTACGATGAGCTGGAAGTATCGAAAATCGTGAAGCTTCAACGTTTGCAATGGGCGGGGCATGTACAACGGATGGACGATAATCGCATGCCAAAGAAAGTGATGAACGCACAACGAATTGACGGAGCGAGGTTGCGTGGACGACCGAGAGCTCGCTGGGAGAACTCCGTAGGTGAAGACGCCCACCAGCTGCTGGGCTTCCGAAACTGGAGGACGAGGTCACGTAACCGCGACAATTGGAGGTCAACGATTCAGGCGGCCAAGGCCCGACGTCGGGCTATCGTGCCACATTGATGATGATGATGAAGGAAACACGTTTGTGTGTAATTTTGTTGAAATTGGTGCACAAATAAAAAAGTTTTTCTTAGAAGAACCTAATTTGGGGGGTTGGATTTGTATGGCAGCCCCATGACCCCATGCTCCGATTTTATCCATTCTTACATATGTTTTGTGTCAACAATAGAAATACATTTATGTGAAATTTGGTTGAAATTGGTGAACAAATAAAAAAGTTTTTCTTAGAAGAACCTAATTTGGGGGGTTAAGTTTGTATGGCAGCCCCATGACCCCATGGTCCGATTTGATCCATTCTTGCATATATTTTGTGTTATCTATAGAAACACATTTGTGTGAAATTTCGTTGAAATTGGTACACAAATAAAAAAGTTTTTCTTAGAAGAACTCAAATTGGGGAGCTAGGTTTGTATGGCAGCCCCATGACCCAGTGATCCAATTTGGGTGAATCAAACATACAAACAGCCTGCAACAATAAGAAGCACGTGTGCAAAATTTCAGCTCCGTAGCTTTTATAGTGGCCGAGAAAAACGCACTGCAACAGACGGACAGACGGACAGACGGACAGACAGACGGACATCGCCCAATCGATTCATCTCGTCATGCATATATGTATACTTTTTATATGGTCGGAGATGCTTCCTTCAATGCGTTACAAACTTCATGACAAAGTTTATATACCCTTTCACTCTATGAGCGAAGGGTATAAAAAGTAGATGAACATAAAGCCCTGTGCTGTAAGTTTTTTTTTTTCAACTAGAATACAGTAAACCGTAACTAAAGGTGAGCTCTTAGATTTTCTAGTTACAAATCTAGTGAACAAATTTTAACTAGAACTCCAGTAATTTTTTTTATAGAAATCTAGTTAATTAAAATGGATAATCTAGGACTAAATAGCTAGAATTCTAGTGAACCAGTCAGCCAGGCAGTGTACCAGTTCAAAAACATCATCTGAAAATTTATTGAAATGCAAACGGGAATAAGAAAAATCTGAACAAATAGCTGATGACCTGATTGATTTTCATACCAGAACATGCAGAGGAAATTTTCATTGTCGATTTTGACTACTTACCTCTAATTCACAGCCGGTTACTCAATAACTCAACAACATACTGACAACTAATGAACTGGCCAAATCGAATTGATGAGAGAAAACAGTTTAGAACTGTTTTCTACCGAAAATTAATAGTCAATCAGTAAAATATACTGCTTTTCTAGGAATATATCACCTATTTGGTAAAAAACTAGTAAAATTGAACTGGATATCTAGTTCTTGTTCGAGACTCGCTCGATATTACATTCAATCTAGTTAAAAATAGTGGATACCAAGTCCACTTTTTCAGAATCGCTAGAATGGTAGTGATTTTATGCACTAGAATCAGCCTAGTAAAATTTTACTGGAAAAAAGACTTACAGAGATATTTCTATTCTATCGGCACGGTTTTATACAATTGATTCCCTTGATCCCCCCTTTTCTACGCCACTTGATTCCTCTGCAAATAAACTATCTTAAAACGTGTTTGGTGATAGTATCTTTTCTAAACTTTCGGAATAAGCTCCAATCCAATTTGTTTTGAACTCTCAAGTGGTACTAAACTTAGTTCAAACTAGTTAGTAAGGCCTGTATATGTCGTTGAATACTAAAATATTTTATCTTGCTTACGGTATATACATAGTCATCAGGGCAGTGGTGCACAGGCCACATTTGGTTTGGAAGGGGTCTTGCCAAAATTGATGTATTGAATTTAATATTAAGTACAAACATTTTTAAAATAGAAGGATTTAAATTAGAGCACACTTAAATTTAAAGCTGAAACAAAGAATACAGTTGAATTAATAACGTGTCGCTTTTTTCAAGTCACAAACTTAGGCCACCCCCACGAAGCGAATCCGAATCCATTCTTTTTTTATTCTTCGTTCTGTCAAATTCATACATTTTCTTCGATTTCGACAGAACGAACATTTAAAAAAGGATAAGAATTGACCGTGTATGTGCGCATTAGGGTAGATAGGACGCTCGTCTTCAAATAATAGATTAGCGGGATCGAGTCCCATGTAGGCGCAGGTAATTTACTATAATTAAATGTCACCAACACCTGATGAGGATTGATGAAATCATTAATTTAATAAACTTTACAACAAGAACGCTATTCTCAATATAAGAATGCAAAGAGTCAAAGTAGCTCTTAGCAAAGTTATTTTAAGTACGACGTTCATAATTTTAGTAGAAATACTGTAACGTCAAAATCATGTTTCAAGAGAGTTGGTTTAAGGTCGATCCACACTTTTCAGTCATCATTGACAGATTGTCAGTCAATCAATTAACTGACAATCTGTCAACATGTATGGAAAATGACTGTGACTGATGATTGAAAAGTGTGGATCGACCTTCAAAAGTGTTTTTGATTGATTTCACTCTGTTTTTTTCTGAGTGTTGGAGGGGGGGGGGCACTCAAGAAGTTGGCGGGAGGGCCCCGAGTGAAGTTGTTCCGCCACTGCCTATGGTCTGACCAAATTACCCGTCGCCACCAGGCCGTTCGAAGTGAATGCTTCTAGCAAAACTGTGCGTGAAAGACGAATTTCAACTTTTGAAAGCGCAATCACATTACAATTTGAGGTGAGATCGTGATTGCGCGTCCTATGCATTGAGGTGAATACACGTGACTAGAATAAATTAGAACGAACTCTTTAAGTTTAAAAAATTTATCTTTCGGAAAATTTAAAACCAACGAAGCAAGTTTAAAAAATTTCCCGCCCCTTGAAATCTGCTGCTCCGGCCACGTTCCGGCCCTGCTGATAAGCACAATTAATTAAGAACCGGTTCTAATTTTTGATAAAATCCTATCTTTTGTACCGACATGGGGTCTGACAGGCATATTGGCACATTTACACATTTTTCACCTGTAGGCTATTCACATATTGCCACCCCTACTAACCCCCACAAGTGTATTGCTGAAAAAGCCTATACAAGAATTACTTTGCTAAGTCTCCCTCTCCTTCTTAATTGGGCAGACACGCAGCTTCCCCAATTTTTGGTAAAAGTAAGTAAAAGTAGTATCTATAAATAGATGGTATTTTCGAGAAAAATCCCCTCGATATATGAGGAAATTCACCTAATACAGGGTGTGGCAGAGAGGACGGACGTTTTTGAGATGGGTAGTACTCTCCCCTTCTTAGGACGAGAGAGGTGGGGAGGGTGCCGTTTGACTCGTGAGTTCTAACCATTTTTTACAGTTGGCGTCATGGAGCCGTGGACGGTGGAGCACCGCGTTTTCGCGTATGATAGTTTCGTACAAAATAGTGAGTCAGTGACGGATGACGGTCGTACAGCGTGAGTTTCGTCACCACTTCAACATTCCTCCGAATAGAGCTGTTCCCTCTCGAAACACCATCCTTCATTGGGTTGAATCACTTCGCAGTCGTGGTGAACTGATAAACAGAAGACCAAGAGGAGCTCCGCGAACAGTTGGAACTCCTGAAAATGTTGAAAGCGTTCGACAAGACTTTCTTCGCAGTCTGACTCGATCTGCACGGAAACATGCTGTTGCACTTCGCCTCAGTGATCGTTCGGTAAGGCAAATTTTGCGTACGGATCTCCGCTTTCACCCCTACAAATTGGCCATTGTGCAACAGTTGCAGCCCGCAGATTATGGACAACGAATGAACTTCGCACGCGGGATGGAAGCACTGATCAATCAAAATGAGAACCTCATTTTGTTCATGAGTGACGAAGCTCACTTTCATTTTAACGGCATGGTTAACCTGCAAAATTGCCGTTATTGGGCTAATGCAAATCCGCGACAGTTACACGAAAGACCGCTGCACAGCCCAAAAGTTACGGTTTGGTGCGCTGTATCACAAACTCGCATCATTGGCCCTTAGTTTTTCGAAGACGGTAATGGTCGTCCTGTTACCGTGAACTCAGAGCGCTACGTCGAAATTATCACCAACTTCTTTTTGCCTGAATTACGATGGCGACGTGTTCCAACAGGATGGGGCGACCGTACACACAGCCAGAACATCAATGGACGTTATTCGCCCTCTCTTCGCTGGTCGCCAAATTTCCAGGTTTGGCGAAATTCATTGGCCTCCTCGGTCCCCAGATTTATCCAAATGCGATTTTTTCTTATGGGGACACGTCAAGGCTAGAGTATATGAGAAGAAGCCCCGAACTCTGGACGAAATGAAGGAGGTAATTCGCGAGGAATTCGCCAAAGTTGAGAGAGCGACGTTGGAGATAGTCTACCCGAACTTCCAACAACGCCTCCAGCATTGCATCACCAATTTCGGCCACCACATGACTGATGTGATTTTCCACACTTGACTGTCTCAAATGGCATTTCCTTGTGAACCTGATTCCATCAATAAATTTGTTTTTGAGTAAAAAGTAACTAACCACTGTTGACAAATAGGACGGTGGATCTCTCAAACAAGTTGTTTGAGCTTGATGCATCCACCGTCCAACAACAATGTTTTAAAAAGTAACAATTTTATGATTTTTCTAAAACCGTCCGTCCTCTCTGCCGCACCCTGTATAATATTTAAAAATTATTGGACATTATCTGCTCATCGAAATCATAACTATTTTTTTTTTGAAATTTTAATTACCGCCGGCCGGTAAACAAGAAAGCAATTAGCCTAATGTGCCATAACAATTTTTAATATTTTTTTTGTTCATAAATTTAAATGCACATGTACATATACCAAAATGTATAAGCAATTATCTACTGTTATTACTCGTATTATATCCATACTAATTATTTCAACGGTGTATGCACCCAACAATATTTTCTATAAATTCACTCTTTCACCAAAACTACTAAGTAGTTTTCAGAATTTTCGAGAAAATGAAGACGAATCTTGTGATCGTGTTTTGTATTACGGTTTTGTTCCAAGGTAGCATGGTTCTGGCAAAACGATCTAGATCTAGACTGGTGTGTGTTTAAAAATTATCTATGGTTTCCACACTAAATTTGAGAGCATAATATTTTAAAGTTCATAAATAATTCCAGAATGAATTTCAAGTGGAACTATTAAAATTAAACATTGAAGCTGATCCACGACTTTTGATTGTTTCTCACAATATTTATGAGAAAGCTTTGCTGGATTTGAACATCACTGCACTTACATCTTTCGTCAAAGGAAACACCCTATTCTCGATGATTGTCAAAATTCATTCGGGCGCTGCCGACTTTTTCCAAACATTAATTAAATTTAATAGTAACGATTTTTGCGATTATTGGGCAACCACCGCGAAAGATCCATTGGTACGGCTTGTTTCTGGACGATCGCAACAATACACTAATATCAAAACGTGTCCCATTGAAAAGGTGAGTCGCGCAAGGAGCCATATTTAAGTAGCAATTTTCTAAAATTATCTTTTTTTTTGTCAGGGTGAATACTATATTCGCAACTTCACCGCTAAAGGGATAATACCAGTAGGTATCATACCAGATGGTGAATATTTGGTAGATGCTTCGATTCTACATAAAGATTTTCCGGATAGCAGAAGTAATTTTTCATTAGTGATAAATGTGGTGAATTAGTTTCTTATAGTAATATTTTGTATTAAAAAATAAATAAATAAAGGAATATACATTTTTATTTGACTGCTTCTTCCTTGCCCTAGTAAACAACTCCGTCGCGTTGCGCTGCGCTGTGGTGTTAAAAGGTAAAGCACACATTCTTTGAACACAACTGTCTACCAAAATGTAACGTCTACGACCGTTTGATGATCGCTGGGAAGGTATGGAAGCTGAAATTTACCAAAAATTTTATTGTATCGTATATACCTATAACAGGTATAATAGTATAACTTAAGAAAACACACATCTTCCATCCCATTCCGGCCAACGGGAGAAAATATATGCGTGTTTGTATGATTAGCAAAATTATAAAGACAGTTCGTTTTCACATACTTTAGCATTTATTACCTCAACAGATAAGCGGATTTCGGCAATTCGTCATGCCGAATCGGTCTGTACTCCAAATAACAGAATAATAAAATTTACAATGGAAATAATGTTCAAGGCAGCTGCTTTTTGATCCTTTGGCGACCATTTTTGGTTTGGTAGATTTTGTTAAAGTTACGCCACCGGATTAGTGTGTTCACCGAATAGTTAAATAGTATCTAGTAATCAATTTGCCAAAAATATTAAATGAGCAAATTTTGAAGGTAGCTTTTTTGCACATATGCATCTTTGGCTATATGTATCTCCTTAGGTAATAAGGTGTTTTCAAAAAATGTGCCACACCGAATAGGTGTCTATCCAAACCACCAGAATGACTTAGAACGAGACCGAGTTCCAATCGTGCGAATAGCACGATGAGTGTATACCCTATACCCATGTACAGACCTAGAAAGCACGCAAAACCCAAAATATTCAATTTCATATTTTTTGTGGGGGAGGGAGGGGTAGATGGGTCGGACCTGACACATCTTTACTCCTTGTCAAGGCATCCAACGGCTACCATTTGATACTAATTTGAAGTTTTTCGTGACATTCTATCAAAATATATGGCTGAATATAACTTTGTAGGGGAAGTAGGGGTAGGGGTAGTCGGACCTACTCCACTTTCCATCAACTCAAAGTATATGTCAGAATGAGACATTGATCAAAATTTCAAGTCGATAGCGAAAGTTATGGCGGAATTAATTTATCAAGGAGGGGTAGTTTGTATGGGAGGTAGGGGAACCCGTGGTCCGATTTGGCCCATTTTCAATACCGTCTAAGATTTTAGCAAAACAAACATTTGACCATAATTTCAAACCGCTAGCCTCATTATTTCGGGAGTTATCTTGCTAACAGACCGACACACGGACAGACAGACAGACAGACATGGCTTATTCGATTCAGGGACCGAACCTGCTCATTTATATATATACTTTGCCATACCTCCGGTGGCTCCTTTGATGTGTTACATTTACATAATATCGGCATAACAAAAACAATATACCCACCATCTTATGGGTATAGGGTATAAATATGCATAAAATTCACAGTGATCATTTGGCCATTTTTTTAACGGAGTAGCGTATTTTTGTAAATTTTCCCCTCTGATTTTTCTTCCCCTGAAAACCGAAAAACTACTGAAACATGCAGAATCACCTGAACGGATGAGCAGAATTTTGAAGGCAGCTATTTTCCTATCCTTTAGCGACTTTGAACGGGCTAGGAGATTTTAGTAAATTTGATCCATACTGTATTTGTTAAGGGCTTAATAATTTGAGTATATTTGTTTGAATTGCTCTGGCTTCAAAATAGAATGAACAACAATTCACAATGAGTTTTTTTTTACACATATTGTTGTCTGCATCTCTGAACGCCTTAGCTGATTTTCAATGATTAATTTCCGCGTTTGTATCAACCCCGAATAGTAGCAGAATAAGTGTTAAAAACCACGGGAAATCTTAGTTGTTTTTCACAAGTTTTTCTCAACATTTCCTAAACGAATTACCGAATTTCAGGAAGCTTAAACTAAATCATTGCTCTCTATACCCAACTCAGTAGAGGGTAGATGGCTACCCAGACTACAATACTAATCTATTGAAATATGCTAAAAATTACAATTACCCAAATTGTGAAAATACTTCTTTCTCGCATACTTTTGTCTTTATCTTCTGAACAGATATTTCAGTAGCATAAGTCCAGAAAAATCCGGAAAAAAATAGCGTTATTCGCCAACAACAAAAGATTTAATTGCCAGAATTTTCTGTGACAAAAATTGAATAGGGTGGCATTGGGGAACGTTGAAAGATATGTAAACTGTGGTTTACATTAATAATATTGTCGCCGGTATTGGAATGAATCCGATATGAAAAAGATGAACTAGGCGGAAAAAAGTAGTTTAAAACCTTTCAGATGGTAAAAATTTGGCGATATTAACCTATGGTGGTATATTCCGGATCGGTTGGGACCGATTTCCGGATTATCGAATTATCCGGATTTCCAAAATGCACCGAAAAAGACTCCAGACTCGAACTCGTCTATAATATATATCATTCACGCTAAAATGGTAACTAAATTTCATAAATTTAGCACCTATAGATTCGATCAGTGAAACTTATAGTGCCCCTTTTTACAAATTTAATTTAATTTAAAAACTCTAATTTAATTTTAAAGTTTACTGATAAACAGCCCTAAATCCAGATTATCAAACAAATTCGGATTTTGTGCTCCGGATTGGCCAGATTTTACACTACTGGTTTCTAAACATAGCTTCAGTAAATGGGTGGGACCTAAGACTTAGGTACTAATCGAGAAAATTTTCTTTCATATTTTCCGTAATAAAAACTAAAAAACTCATACTGCCGTCAATTTATTTGTATTTGAAAAACTTTCCACTCAATCCCAATGTAAACTGCAGTTTACATGCTATTATTTTCTAAACCCATAATTTTTTATTCTTTTTTTCATTAAAAAATATAGCGTAAGCGTAAAACCAATCTTACATCCAACATTTTTGATAGCTCTGATAATTCAAAGACGTCTAATATTTATTTAAATGATAGTTTAACTTTTTATAATAGAAATTTGTTCAAATCTGATAGGGAATTCAAGAGGCAAAAAAAGATAAAGTATGTTTGGATTAAGGGTGGGTATGTTTTAATCCGTGTGAATGATGGCGATAAAGATATTAAAATTAGATCTGTTGAGGATTTGAGTCTTTTTACTAAGTAACTCATTATTAATGTTTCCGTCATCATTTTCACACACATCTACTGAGTTTTATACTAATCGCGTTACACATTCCGACTGTTTCGATGACTGTTTAAACTCGAATTCCGTGTATTTAATCCACCAAAATATTAGAAGTCTTCGAAAAAACTTTGATGAACTTATATGTTTTGTCAATTCATTGATTAACAAGCCTCATTTTATTTTTCTAACTGAAATATGGATTTATACTTATGAAAAGGAGCTTTTTGATTTAAACGGCTACTCACTGTTCACTTGTTGTAATGATTCTTATGCCTCGGGAGGCGTTGCTGTTTTGGTTAAGGAAGATTTTGATTGTTCAGTCGTATGTCATAATCTTCGTAGCTGCGATCTTTTAGTATTAGAATGTAATATTTCTACTTTTAAATTTATTTTCATTTGTGTCTATAGATTTAACAACGTTTCAAAAAGTGTTTTCTTGGAAGAGTTTGGTGATTTTATATCGCGTATAAATTGCAAAAACTGCGACATGAACTTGGATTTGTTATCTGAATCAGCTGATGTTATCGAGTACAAATTATTTATGGCTGCGAATGGTTTTGAATCATGACGTTCCAACTCGTGTTACAGACTCTTCCCAATCATGCATAGACCATTTCTTTGCTCGATTGAGCAATAATAGTAGTTTTCCTTGACTGCCTCTGCCGCTGATGTTAACATTTCCGATCACTTTATGACTAGCCTTTTCTTTAATAATCTTGCTTCTATTAATAATAATAGTTCAGCTCCTGAAGCTCTTCCTTTAATAAAATATGATTTACACAAGTTCAATAATTTACGGAGAATGGAACGCTGGGACAATGTATATAGTTCTGATAATCCATCTGAAGCATTTGATAATTTCTTGATTACTTTGCTCAACCACGCAAACAATTGTGTAACTACTAGTCCACGCAGGAAACCTATTAAAAAGCTTAAGCCCTGGATTACTGATTCACTTGCTTTAAAAATTCAGAGAAGAAATAAGTTGAGGCTGAAATGCTCTAAGAACCCGTCTAATAGTGATACCTCCTATTGAACAATTGAAAGTTGTTTGTGATGAACTGAAATCAGAAATCCCCAGCTCTAAAGAAGCATATTTTATTAATGAATTCAATAAACATAAGGGGAATCCAAGAGGAGAATGGAACACAATTAATAAAATATTGAATAGGAAGGCCGTTAAATGTGATGTAAAAAGTCTTAAAGTCAATGATTCAATTATATCCGAGCCAACGCAAATGGCTGATGTTTTAATTGACTTCTTCTCTAGCATTTCTCGTGATATGCCCGAATCTTCTCGTAATTATCTTGATTTTAATCAACTTCAACGCGATATTATCCAAACAGAAAGCTTCGTTTTTGATCACATTACATCTTTTGAAGTTTATCGGCTAATAATGTCATTGAAAAATACACATTCTCATGTCGAAAACTGCCTTTCAAATTGGGTTCTTAAGAACATAGCTTTAAATATAGTAGACGTCTTGGCATTTATTTTTAATAAAAGTGTTTTTTTCAGGAATTTTTCCAGAAAACTTAAAAATAGCACAGGTTGTGCCTTTGTTTAAAAAAGGTGATACGTTGGACCCCAATAATTTCCGTCCGATATCAGTGTTGTCTCCTTTCTCCAAAGTGTTTGAAAGAGTAATTAAGACACGTATGTTGTCCTTTTTAAATAAAATTAAGTTCTTGAGTGAATTCCAATTTGGCTTTAGAAAAGGCAAGTCAACCGAAGATGCCTTATTATCTTTTTGTGGCCAAATTTATGAGGACATAAATGAAAACAATCTATCCGGAGCACTTTTCGTAGATATTAAAAAGGCATTTGACTCTGTTGATCACCAGTTGATGCTCAAGAAACTCCATGCAGCTGGTTTCAGAGGATTTATGTGGGCATGGTTTTCTTCTTTTCTGTCCAACAGAAAACAAAGAGTAAAGATTGGGAGCAGTTTCAGTCAATTTCAAGTGATTAATCTAGGGGTACCACAAAGTTCTGTTTTAGGACCGGTTCTCTCATTTTCATCAACTCACTATTTCTGCAAAACTTTAAAAGTAAACTCACTGCATTTGCTGATGATGTTGCCTGCTCTTTTAGAAATAAGTCAATGCTAAATATAATCTGCGATGTTGATCATGACTTAGAAATACTTAGAATTTGGTTCTCTACTCACAGGCTATCCATTAGTGACAAGACGAAAATAATGTTCTTCAATTTAGGAGGTTCTAGCTCTGAGTCTATTAAACTATTTGATCATCATCTGAAGTGTACTCGTTTTCTGTTATTTTATGAAGATACTACTAGTTTTAATACCGAATTTGTTTGTTCTGAAAAATGCTTCCCAATCGAAGTCGTCCCCTGTTTTAAATACCTGGGAGTAACTGTGGATAGTAAGCTGAACTGGTCGAATCATATTTCCAACTTAAATAACTATTTTCCATTTGTAATTCGGCAACTTTATAACCTGCGCCAATTCTGCCCACCCCAGGTCTTGAAAATGTTATATTTCAGCCTCTTTCACTCTAAGCTAGAGTATGGTTTATCTTGTTGGGGTGGAACCTATAAAACCAGACTGAATCCCGTCCTGCTGGCTCAAAAGCATGCCATTAGAATTATTTCCAATAAAAATAGACAGCACAGTAGCTTTCCTTTATTTAAAGATCTCAACATTCTTCCAATATTTCATTTATATTGCTTTAAGATTTTAAAATTATTTTTTATGCGCTGCGGCTATCTGCATGCTCGTAACTCGCATTTTAACGATTTACGACTGAATACTGCATCCTTAGTAAACGTCCCCCGATATACAAGAATTTGCTTTTCCAAATTTTTTTCATTTTCCGTTCCAACATTTTTTAACAATCTACCTTTCAGAATTAGAAATATTCGAATTCTTCCAAAGTTTCTTAAGGAGGTAAAAATGTGGATTATGGATCATGACTATACAGGAATTTGTGCAATATTATATAATATTTTGGTTTGATGTTTTTATATGTTTTTACATCCTTTAGTTATATCAAATGAATATGTTTTACGTTGTTTTAATGTTCACATTATAAACTCTTTCTTGTCCGGATTACTTGTCTTTTTTTTGCTTCTTGTCTCTCATAAGACCTTATGTCTTTCTTTTTTCTTTTTATTTAATTTGTTTCATATTTATCAATTTTTATGTTTATTTTTGTTGTTTCTTCCTAATTTTAATTTGTCGGTTAATTTATTTTAATTTTTATCTCATTTTATTTTTATCCTTACGCTTTTCACCTCACAATATTATTATTTTTTAATTTTGGTTATTTTGTTATCTTTTTGACATTCGATACTAATTTTTATAATTACAGAATGTATTTTTTTGTGTAAAATAAATAAATATCTAAATATCTCTAATATCTCATTGAAAATGTATTTTGAGACACAAATAAAGACGAAATAGTAACAAGAATATTTTTTCCCCCGAATGAATTTAATTTGGGAATGAAAGGGTTAAGGCGACTTTACCTATTGTTCAAACACTGATTAGAAAGTGGTCAAAATTCTTAGGATCGAGTCGAGGTGACGTTTGTGAATGATTTTTCATGTACCTATATTACCTGAAATAAAAAATACCGAGACATAATAATTTATAATATAAAAATTAAATATCAACACATATTCCATTACTATTTTTCACCGTTAATGCTTACGGATAAGACATTAAATATGTACATTTTGGATGTTTTTAATTTCAAATCAATATAATAATCAATATAAAAATTCCTACGAAATTTCATGACAATCGGTTGAGCCGTTCGCGAGTTATTTAGTGAACAGACGGACGGACGGACGGACAAAATCGATTTTTTTGAAAAAAAAAAAAATGTCTAAAAAACCCTAAAAAATTGCTTTCTCTCTCAAGTGTTGCTATCCTACTTACTTAATTGCCCAAGGTTAATTTGATTTTCTAAGCTATGCCTCTTTTCATATTACATTTAATTTAACGTGCTTTGGGTCATCATCAATGTAGCACGATAGGCCGACGTACGTCGTGCTTTGCTTCGGGTACGGCTTCCTTTTTTTTTCTGAAATTGTCCGCACCTTTCCCGGAAGATTTGGCACGGTTTATGTTTCTAGAACAAAAGCGAACAATTTCTCGTTAAAATTTCCATTATTCACGCCAGATTCAAAGTGGATTCCCGACAAAAATGCTAAGCAACAAATGGTAGAAAAAAAAAGTTACATCACAAAACCAAACTTCAACAATTCTTTGTAGCTGCTTTACGTGAATATACATATATAGAATTCTCAGCACCACGCAGTAACTAATTACAAGCTGGCAACAATACTTGGAGTGTACTTTTGTGTTTTGTCTCTATTCAAAAAGGGCATCTTGCCGAAAGGACGCGCCGACAACACGACGACGGACGCCCTCAGTTTCAGTTTTTAGTGCCGCTACAATATAATGAAAGAAAATGTTTTCTACTCACTTTTTCTTTTCTCTTCTCGGGTGTGTTTTCTATTCCGCGTCTCCTCCGCCCTCTTTTTGTTTTCACCTTCAATTAGAAATTTTCCATACTTTTTTTCGCTCACGGCTGTGAATTGCAACTGACGAAAAGAACACTCCCGGCCATTATAACTTTTCCTTTCATCATATCTACGAACAACGAGTGCAAATTACTAGTCACTGCGCTCGGTTTGACTTTTTGCAAATGAAAACTATTTTGAAACTTTTTCGTCTTCCGCTTTTTAGAGTTAAGGGCTGAACTAAGATCGAGAGTGAAATTTTTCGGATTTGATCAATAAAAATGGATACTTACTGTCGTGGAATATGTCACAAACGGTGGGGAATTCCATAAGCTGCAATCCGAGACTATTTCCATAATTCTACTCGGCCATTTTATGTATTATTTTTCGATTCCCCGGTCATTTGACATTTCACGATGAAATAACCGGTAAAGGCCTGAATAGACCTCGGGCGGAATGAAAATTAAATTTTTGTCCGCTGCGTTTTTCTCAATGAAAATGCATGCTTACTGTCGTGGAACATGTCGGAAATGATGGGGAATTCCATAAGCTACAACCCGAATATGGTTCCAACATTTTCCTCGGCCATTTTATGTATTATTTTTCGATTCCCCGGTCATTTCACCGTGGAAAATATCATTTTCATTCCGCCCGATGTCTATCCAGACCTTAAATCGGAAAAAAAAAATAAAATGGCCGAGAAAAATTATGGAACTGTTTTCGGATTGTAGCTTATGGAATTCCGTAGCATTCCCCACAAATACCACGATAGTAAGAATACATTTTCATTGAAAAAATCGCAGCGGCGAAATTTTTCACTCTCCAGGTCAGTACTAGGCTTTAAGTGAAAAGTTTTTCGTGTTTTTTTTTTCTCGATTTCCTTAGCGGCTTCAGTTGCATAGTTGCAAAAGATCCTCGCGAGATGCTTTATTGAAAAGATACTGCGGCGCGGCTGACATCATTCGGTGTCGATGAGGAACGATAAAGCGGAAACGCTCTAAGTTCTACTCTAATGGAATAGTGCAGACAACTGCGGGGAAAGTGAGTAAGCAATAATAATTAAATTTAGGTTGAACGAAATGTTTAATATCTAATTAATTTTCAACCCTTATGCTAAATTTGTGTGGTTGTTGGAAAATTGCTAATGAAAATTTCCATAGTTTGTTTTCGTAACAAGCAAACGCGAGAGTGTTTCAAGGCAGAGAGAGTTAATTGCTTCGGCAAATTAAGATGATGTTTGTTCATGGAAATTGAATCATTAGTTGGCGTGGATAATGCGTGTATTTTATTCAACTGTTGGAGCAAACTAAAACAAATTAAATTAAATGGAAAAAGATTTTGTTTCAATGCATTTTTTTTAGATTGAAAAACAAAACGGACGAAAGTTTGTTGACTGGGAATTAATATGCTTCTTTTGTGTGCACCCAGTTTTGAGTAACGGAATTTTATGAAAAAAATTAACACTGGGTAATTTGTCATTAAAGCGCTGTTTTCACGATGGATTTGTCGTCCAACTTTTGAGCATTCAAACAAGTTGGACACCAAATCCATCGTGTAAACAGAAGTTGGACAACAAGTTTGAAGTGGAACGAGCATTCAAACAAATCTACCGTGAAAATAGAAGTTGGACAACTTGTTTTAGATGCATTGATTATAGTCCAATCGAATACTTTCTAATAATAAAGAATTAATGCGCCTGATTACCAATATCTGTGCACTATCATCCAATTCTGGCGTTCCGTTGACTTTTGGGGCACGCTGTTGTATACTCATTCGGGCATGTTTCCCTAAATGTTTAAAATATTCACGAAAAGAATAAAATAAAAAGCAAATATATTTTTCCTGTACTAATACGTATTGCAAAAACTGATAACGTTTTACGACCGCTCCAACTTTCAACTACTGTTTACACGGCCAACAAGTTGGATAGGATTTGTTTGATAGGATTTGTTTGAGAGAATATCGTACGTGTAAACAGCCTTCCAACTTGGATAAGTTTGACGGAAAAGTTGGATGCAAACAAGTTTGATGCCATCTAAACGGTAACACGCTCAGTGGCTCTACGATAGGGATGGGACTTTTTGACAAAAATACCGGTTGTCCGGTTATTCCGGTTATTTTCCTCATCGGTTATACCGGCTCGGTTTAACCGGCCAAAAATACCGGTTATTGAAATAACCGGTTAAAAACCGACTAACAAAGAAAAGGCCCTCCTGTTCTATATTTTTCCATATTTTCCATATATGTATTTTTTCTATATTTAAGATAGCATTGTGACCGCAGCGTAACTTATTAGGAAGCCAGGCACCTCGCATTGGCATTATTTCTTAAAACAGGACATTTTGCGCAAAAATCTGAAAATTTGCACAAATAATGACAAGTTTCAATAGGAAACAATAAATTTAGGCGATACGGAATTTCTAATTTTAATGGAAAAACTCAGCTGCATTCGATGTACTATTTTGATTGTGAAGCTGTGCATCCTGCACATACATGGCGAATTAATTAATTAATTAAAATTCCATTCGTTGATTTGGCAGAGTGCGGAGTTTAACAGGTTGAGTCCCGGCGTCCAGTTACCTGGACACCTGAGCCAATAACTATAGCCCGCGCTCAGTATACTGAGCACTTACATTCATGTATTTCTATGGCTTTTGGAATAACTTTGGGATATAGTTTTGGAATGAAATGAAAGTCTCGGTCTATGGCAAGAGTTTCGTTCTTCTTTCACCTTTGGAATTGTTACCAGAGAGCATGTGCAGCTTGCAGAGTTGCAGGGCCGGATTTCCCATATGGGCAACCTGGGCAGCTGCCCGGGGCGGAAGATTTTGAAGGGCGGCAAATTTTTGAAGCTTTCTTTTCGTTTTACATTATATGAAAGATGGACTCAATGAGCAGTTGACATAATTAGGAAAAATGTTAATTGCTTTCTAAGTTGGATGACGCCTTAACCCAGGTCGCCAAATGTTATGATTTATGATACTTCACCTTTAAATTTTTATCCTTCATTAAATTCTATCCTTCATTCTGCTGGAAGCATTCATTCCGAAAGGGGTAATTTGGTTAGACTAGAAGTGACCTAGATAGCATTGCGGCTTTACTTTGAACAAGGACAGAGATGTCACTGTTCAGTTTTACATCCGACAACGGGGTCTGTGTTCATGTGACACAGGATATCTGTCTGGCATGGTACATAGATTTTTGATGAGCTGTGCTGTGATACAACGGAGCAGCAAGGGAAGCCCTTCGTATTTTGTGGATTGATGACCACTCGGCCCGAGTCGCATTGCTGTATGCTGAAGGACCCTCATCCGGATGTGAAAAGCAGCACAAATCGCTTTAAGCTGATGGTCAAACGAACCTGGGGTATGCACGTCTAAATTCAGCGTGAGGGTTAACCTTTAAGGGGGCCAAGGAATATCGGTCACACGTGCTATTGGGAAGTATTTAGCAAATAGTGTACATCGGCGATGGGTTTGCCCAGGGGACTGTGGTACCTTCCTATCTAGAGGTGGCTGGAGGTTGTTACCCAAACTGGAGTTGGGGCTCGGGGTTGGGTTTCAGAAGGTGAGTGTATGCTGCGCACGAAGAAATCCCGATTTGACAATTAGATCCTGTCAATAAAATGCTGAATGTTAAAACAGTCCGATAGACCAGGTGGAAAGAGCGTAATTGCTTAGGCACTCTCCTGGCGGTATGGTCCCGTAGATGACTCTCTATATTCAATTTTATCCTCCAACGAAGCAACTCATTGAATCACACACTTTTTTTATTTGATTGTTGTTGATCCCGTGGAAAGAAAAATCGTTTTGAGTGAACCATTTGATAGGATCCAGTCATGCTTCTATTTTAATAGATTTCAGTAGTAAGTAGTTTTTTTTAACGGAATGTACCGTCTTCGCCTTTTGACACTCAATAAACAATGTAGGTCATTAGCTGTATTGACGCACCTGAATAGTTTTTGCTTGGTTTATAATATATTTCTCCATCCCGCAAAAAAAGCTTCACTTTTTACATTTTTAAACCCGTCAGATGTCTAGAAAAGTAACACGTCCATTCAGTTTTCCCCACATTTGATTGGATGAGAAGCAACAATGACGAGTGCACAACCAGCAAAACTAAGACATGAGTTACTGAAAAAAAAATGAAATGCCACAATTTCCAAGCTAAACTACTGGCAGAGGGCGGCCATTTGCCTACTGCCCAGGGGCGACATACATGTTAAATCCAGCCCTGCAGAGTTGTGCATCTTATTTGGACCTGTATTTCTGTTCCGTTTACCTTATACGTAAAAAAAAAATTTTGAAAATAGAATACCCGATATCGACAAATGATAAAAATATAATAATAAATTGGTATTTTCTAAATATTCGAGTGTCGAAGCTGAGCCGTTTGTATGGGCGTTCGGTTTATATGGACGTAATACTTTTGTATAGCCCAACCGTCCGACGCTATCCGAAACGATGTCGGGACTCAACTTGTTAAGCTTTATCCACACTACCAATTGGCAGCTCGCGATGCCAACTGGCAGTTGTCATTGCATCTACACTGACTGCCATTTGTGTGGCCGTCCAATTTCTCAGTCTTCTCGAATTCAAAGTGACAATTTTGATCGTTTTTTGTTTGAAATAGTGTGATTTTTTAATGTCAATAATTTAAACGCGCGTTGTCCGATTTTATAATTAAATTGAAAAAAAAAACCTAAAATGAAAGTAGTTTGGTTATATCATTTTCAGGCTCCATTCGGTAGCTAGTGTAGATGGTAAGCACGATGCTGACGCCTGTTTTTTGACGAGCTGCCATTTGGAGGTAATGTAGGTACAGTTTTAAATACATTTTAATTTGTGGATTCGCCACTTATGTGCGCCGTTCGACTAACTTACTTCATTAAACCGAACACCCAGTGCAGTGAAGTTTTTTTGGAAAAATTCTAAGTTTAGTTTTACCAAATAGACCTTTTTATTGCACTAGCTGCTTGTTCTTTGTTGAAATATTGTGTGGAAATTTGGAATGTGCGCCAATTTTAAAAGTAATCACCGGTTATTCTCGGTTTTTCCATTTTAAAAATAGTACCGGTTAATAACCGGGCAAAAATAGTACCGGATATAACCGGTTTTTTTAAATGAAACTACCGGTTATTCATAATAACCGGTTATTAAATCCCATCCCTACTCTACGATGCTACTAATCTAGAGGTCCGGAAATCGAATCTCGGCACGCTTCGAAATGATATGCAATGTAACGTTGACTCGAAATTGCCTATAAACGGCTCAGTTAACGCATCATGGCCCCACATGTTGCTATAGGGTAGGACTGAGAAGAAGAATTTTTCATTTTCGTTAAAATGAAATATTTTCTCAGCTTATCATAACTCTCATGGACACATAACGTTACGCTCTTCTTGGTTCCGTGCTGAGATTAGTTTTCTTCAGTTAAAATGAAAGCCTCTTGGGAGAGGCAGATTGAAAGCCCGTAACCACACTGATCGGGTTTCGACGATCCGCGCTTTACAAAAGATCAAAGTTATGGACAATAGACGCCTGCGAGGAACACATGCGATTAGGGAATTCAATGTCAATGTTTGTCATTTGTTCGGCATTGGGCCACTCCTGTGTTTGGGGAAACCCAGGGAACCGATCATATGCACTGGGTTTGGCAGATACCGCGCAATTTGGGCCTGCATAATATTTAATGCTAAATCTCGGAAACAGCCAATTTAGTGTTGACCTGCATACAGGAGGGTCGCAATTTTTCTTATTCTTCTTCCTTGCCTCGTTCTTTATACCGCTCTATGGTTTCGCGTTGTTCGACCTGCGGTGTAGGCACATCGCCCATTTTGGCGATAATATCTCAGCATATTTCTACAGGCAGCTCTTATCTTGGCTCGTGTCATCGCCGATACCAATGCGTTGTTGTTGGTTTGCAATTTTACAATTGGCTTAATCTTACAATAAAACGATCGTCAGAACATTCATAAAATGAAAGAAAGCCTCTCCCAAGCATAAGAATATTTTTTTCAGGTTTTTTAGCACCTGTTCATTACCGGTCGTTTTCAGGTTTTTTTTTTGTTCACAATAGGTTTTTTTTAGCATCTGTTCAGTATCGTTTTTTTAGGCTAGGTGTAGTACTATTCAACACCGAATGAGCTGAGTGTTAGGTTCTTTTGTACCGCATTTAAACACGTTTTTTTTTCATGTTTATTGTTTATTTTTTTATACCCTTCGCTCATAGAGTGAAAGGGTATATTAACTTTGTCATGAAGTTTGTAACGCATTGAAGGAAGCATCTCCGACCATATAAAAAGTATACATATATGATCAGCATGACGAGATGAATCGATTGGGCGATGTCCGTCTGTCTGTCTGTCTGTCTGTCTGTCCGTCTGTCCGTCTGTCCGTCTGTCCGTCTGTTGCAGTGCGTTTTTCTCGGCCACTATAAAAGCTACGGAGCTGAAATTTTGCACACGTGCTTCTTATTGCTGCAGGCTGTTTGTATGTTTGATTCACCCAAATTGGATCACTGGGTCATGGGGCTGCCATACAAACCTAGCTCCCCAATTTGAGTTCTTCTAAGAAAAACTTTTTTATTTGTGTACCAATTTCAACCAAATTTCACACAAATGTGTTTCTATAGATAACACAAAATATATGCAAGAATGGATCAAATCGGACCATGGGGTCATGGGGCTGCCATACAAACTTAACCCCCCAAATTAGGTTCTTCTAAGAAAAACTTTTTTATTTGTTCACCAATTTCAACCAAATTTCACAAAAATGTATGTATTTCTATTGTTGACACAAAACATATGTAAGAATGGATAAAATCGGAGCATGAGGTCATGGGGCTGCCATACAAATCCAACCCCCCAAATTAGGTTCTTCTAAGAAAAACTTTTTTATTTGTGCACCAATTTCAACAAAATTACACACAAACGTGTTTCTCCTGATGACACAAAAGATATCTAAGAATTAATCAAATCTGACCATGGGGTCATGGGGTGGCCATACAAACCCAACCCCCATTTTGGTTCTTCTAAGAAATATTTGTTGCACCAATTTCAGAAAACCTTGAATTAATGTGTATACCAAAGCAACAAAAAAGTTAAAAACGAATGGAATCGTACTGTGGGGTCATGCTCCCGCAACCCCAATAAAATTTCCGAGTAAATATTTTTATTTGTCCACTTACTTCAACCAAGCCCAAAACTTTTGTCAAGACGGAAGAAAAAGAATGAGGAGGGGGATTAAATACAAGTCATAGGTACGCCCGAAAAAACTTTTAGCCCAAGCGAAGGGTATCCAAATTTCGGCCGCGCCCGAAATTAGCCTCGGCCCCGGGGTTGGCGAGCGAAGCCCCCTAGTTTTTCTTTATTTTCCATTTGTTTGAGGACTTCATTCATTCAGAAAGACACGTTGGATTTCTTAGGGAAATAAATGTCCAATCGGCGCGACAGAAACACTAAAAATGTTGGGGTTGCCCGCCACAGAATGGTACTCTTGTTTTCTCGGGGACATTCTTGTCCAATCGGCGTGCCAAAAAAAAAAAATTGGGTCGCTGATTTGAGGTAAAACACAAGAAAAAATTTGTTTGGGCTGCCTGCCACGGAATGGTATCCCTGTTTACTCGTGGAAATTCCCGTCCGATAAGCGTGGCAAAAGCACTACTTTAATTTTGGGTCGCTAATTCCCAATTTGGGATCCCGATTACCTTTAGCGGAATCAGCGATCCAAATTGACCTCAGTATTTCCATCGCTCCGATTCGATAAGAAAACAGACTAATCATTCTGCGGCAGCCATCCAAAAAATTGTTTTTAGTTTTGGCGTTAAATTTCGAATCAGCGGTCTATTAGTGTCTTAGTGTTACTATGCCGGTTGTAGGAGTATTTCCGTGAGAAAACCTGGGTACCTTTCCCAATGAATGAAGTTTTTAAGCAGATGAAAGACAAATCGTTGCTTAAATGAAGAAAAAACGGCTAAGGACCCGCGAAGCGGAAAGCTCGAAGCTAATGGGTAGTAGAGATTTCAAAAAAGTAACTACCCGTTACTTAAGTAGCCGTTACTATTAAATATCGGAAGTAACGACTACCGAGTACAGAAACTTGTCGTAACACAAGTACCGAACAACAAACAAGCAAAGCAATCTCGTATGTAACTACTCAGGCACAAGCGCAAGAATTGAACCGACCGAGTAGTACACAGTTTGATATCTACTCTCAGGTACAAGCGAAAGAATCGAGCGGACCGCGTAAGATACCTACTCTCTCTCTTTCAGGCACAAACGCAGGCATCGAGCCAGGGCCGGATTTAACCTCTATGGCGCCCCTGGGCAGTAGATAAATTGCCGCCCTTCGCCTAACCAGTGGCGACCTTGAAATAGTAAAAGTCGCATACTCATTGTAGGTAAAGAGATAGCCGGTGTATATGATTATGCAAATTATATATTTTCAAACCCTTTCTAAGCGAAAAGGGTATATTAACTTTGTCAAGAAGTTTGTAACGCATTCGTTGAAGTTACGAAACAAGACAGTTGCGTATGTTCCGCAAACATATTTGCCGTTCTGATCCCCTAACTGCCATTTTGCGGATCACAAATAATCTCCGGTTCTTTTGCTTAGTTTGTCTTGCAAACGAAAAGAACCGGATTTTTTCTGATCCGTAAAATATGGCAAAGGGGATCAGAACGGCAAACATGTTTGCGGATCATACGCAACTGTTTTGTTTTGTAACCTCACCCATTGAAGCAAGCATCTCTGACCATAGGTATGTTTGAATCGCTGAAATCGGACAATGGGGTCATGGGCCCCCAATTAGGTTCTTCTAAGAAAACTTTTTTATTTGTGTACTTATGTACCAATTTCAACCAAACTTCGCATACAAATGTGTTTCTATTGATGCAATAAAACATGCGTAAAAAATATGAAATCGGACGTCGGACCATGGGGTCATCGGGCTGCCACGCAAACTAAACCCCCCAAATTAAGTTCCTCTAAGAAAAACTTTTTATTTGTGCAGCGATTTCAACTAAACTTTAGGCATTGAAGATATTGACGCCACAAATTATATGTAAAAATGGATGGCAAGGCGCCATGGGGCTCCCATATAAACCCAGCCAACAATATGGTGGAGTTACATTCAATCCCAGCCCCCAAATTCGATTCAAGGAAACCCGCCATTAGCGTCATATTTGCCGGGAAAACTTTAGGGGGCTTTCGTGTTCTGTGTTGAAACTGAAATTTTACGTAAGGGACACTTTGATCTTATTTGAGGCTATGGAATAATCAATCTAGTAGCATTTTTACGCATTTCTTTGTCTGTTGCAATTAACCTAGGGTCCAATTTTGAGAGTTTTTTGTTCGGTGTTTTGGTCAATAATCTTAAAAAATCAAAAATGTAAGCACTCATTGTTGTTATTAAAAAAAATTGATTGGGCGCTAATTTTTCTGTGGAATTTTATCTTTTGAGTATAGTTATCAATTCGTTGATTCGCGCAAGGTTTTATATAAAAGAGGTATTAACATCATAAGTTCACGTGAAATGCGATTCGCTTGATGACTCACTTCAGTTGCACTTGCACTTTATTTTACAATATCAATCAGGCCGCGAGTGCCTATTTATTTATTAAAAATTTAAGAAAAGGGCAAGTCTTAGCGGCCCATTTTTCACGGGAGACATAAATGCAAGTTTTTTGCTCGGTGAACATAGTACTTACCTAAACCTATCAAAAAACTCGCGCGAGGTAAGAATAGCTTGCATCTAGACATTCAGTATTTTGGACAAAACCCTATGCTCGAACCATATATTCTCGTGCGAATATAATGTCCTTACATTTATTTTCGTGCGAGCGATGAATAGGAAGAATCAAATATTAAATTGCTTGGATTTATAAGAGCTGATTTTAGGGTCGAATCACCGACAGAGCAGAATACGCACCATGCAGAAATTGTTGATGCAGGATATGTTATCATAAGATAAGGCAAGGTAGTATAGAAAGAAAAGAGGCAAATAACATTTTCACTGCCAACTATGATATCTCCAACTCTCCACTTTCGTTCGAGCTGTGAATGCTAATATTTGCGTGAGAAAGAAAATTTCAAAAATTTGCCGCCCCTTTAATCTGCCGCCCCGGGCAGCTGCCCAGGTTGCCCATATGGAAAATCCGGCCCTGCATCGAGCCAGCAGGATTTTCTATCGGATACTATCCATGAACCAAACGATTGACCTCGTATGCCTTCGGAAATCCATCGATTTTTCTGCAATCCTTCGGCGTAGCGTCACGATCGAAGTGTCACTGGACTCGCCACAAAATTGCCTTAAGGATCTTCGGAATCCCTTTCCCGATCAGTGCACAGGGTGGGCAGAGATGCCGTCTACCTGGATTTTGGCCGCAGTAATTGCACAATCTACTTCGTACTACATACTTCGGAAACCCGTCGATACATCTGCAATCCTTCGGCGGAGCGACATGATCGCCGGACTCGCCACAAAATCGCCTAAAGGTACGTCGAAGCCTCCTCCCCGATCAGTGCACAAGGTCAAGGCCAGAAGGTCAGAGATAACCGTCAACGTAAATGTTGGCCACAGACATTTCACGTTCAACTCTGGAAAATGTACTTTGGAAAATCGTCGATATTTCTCCAATTCTTCCGCCGAGCCATACGATTGGAGTGAATACGTGTACTATCGTATTCGAGTAGGTATTAATCGTCGTTTTAGTTTTTTTATGTGTTTCTTTAAAAGATACGATTACTAAGTAGCGAATACAAAGGAACGATTACTTGAAGTAAATGCAATGCATACACCCAGAAAAAAATTACTTTTATTAAAGAAAAATTACATAGAACCTATGAAATTTCGGCTATGATTTGGAGCCGATGAAATAGCCTTTTTGGGACAATGATAGAAATATCATTGAAAATATGAAGTGAAAACTCGATTATAACAATGAGATTGTTCATCGATTCTATGTAAAAATTTCATTGGATTTTATTTAAAAAAAAATAGAAAAGAATATTTTTTATTTTTTTTTTTTAATTCTTTTTTTTTTATTTTATTTTTTTATTTTTTTTTTTCTATTTATTTTTATTTCAAATTTTTATATTTTTTTATTCATAAAAAACCTTATGCCGAAACTTGGATTCGAACCCGGTCCGCCTGCGTGCCAGTCCGTTCACATTGCCATGAGACTGTTTACTAGAAGTAAAGTAAAAACTTCATTGGTTTTAATACACGTTTTTTGCTGGGTGTACCACCGATTACTTAAATGTAACTAAAGTTGACATCACTGATAGGTACGCATTAAAGTCGACAAAAAATCAATTGAAAATAAATTGATAGCAAATATATTCATTATCGACGCAAAGTATTAGTAGTGTCTCGCACACTTTCTGGTGCAGCCCACTGGCGGCAAATGTGATAATCCGCCACTGAAATTGACCTCGTCAGACTATAATGAGACCGTCACCATTTCAGAATCATTTTAACTGCTATCGTCACCAACTGAATATCAAACATCAGAAAAGAAATAAGCCACGCTCACATTTTCCTGATTAACCGATCGCAAAACTATTTATTTCTCCTTTATACTCAAAAGAAATTAGACGGCCCCTCATATTCATTCATTAGTGCACATTTAATGTGAAAGCTCATTAAAATAATTTTTGCATAATTTCTTTCAACCTTGAAATTTTGCAAAATGACGATAGTTTCCCATTCGAAGAACCTAACATTATAAAATGATGGATGAAATCGTATACCTACTCTGCCATGTCTGCATTATGCCAACAGCAGCAGGATGTGGTTGGTAGAAGCTACGGAGCTTCTGTAGTCCAGGCTGGGTCCTTTCCGAAATATGTATATGAAATATGATAATAGAAATTGTGCATATTTGACTATCTTGAATAGAATTATTTTTTCTTTGCCATATAGTCCAACGATTTGAAACTCATCTTTCTGGTATACGTGCAAGCAAAGCGTATATAGCACGATAGCCTGCGGTGGAAAAAAATGGCTCTGTTGTAGTCCGTCGAGCTGAACTTGATAAAATATATGGCAGATGACAGTACAAGGAGAGCGATAAATTTTCCGATCAGTTTCAAGGTCGGCTTTCGACAAAAGGATAAGCTTTTTGGGAAAAAAAAGCTAGCAATTCCGAATTTTATATGTTCGTATGTATTAATATTCATAAATGAAGCACCAAGGCCATATAATAAATTAATTGTATTCACGACTTCGAGAAAAGTAAAAAGGATAACTGGTGACGTTAGTTGATTTAATGGGACTTTACACTTATCCCATAGAGAGATTTACAAAAAAATATTTTAAGTTTATTTTTAAATCAAATTCAAGTCATTCTTCTTTCTGGATTGTAGTTCACATTTAATGGCCATTGCCGCATCATTTTTCCAAAACGAGCCAAATAAAATACCATGCATTTCCCCCATACGACACCGCTTCTATTTCCAGGTAAATTCTTTCTATGTCACCATGTCCAACGAATATATAATACCAATCAAACTTCCTACTTTTCCCGTAAGGGAAGAGATATAGGTTGAAAGGCCCTGGCCGATTCCTATATCTTTTTCAGTTGTGGCATAACTGCGGACCCTTAGCTATGCAGGAGGGGGCTCATAGGTTGAACGGCTCAAGCCAATTCCTATGTCCTCTACGGGGCGTTACTTTCCCGCATTATCCGAGTAAAACCCCTGTGGTGTGGGGGCAGAATAAACCTCAGTGTTCCTGGCTTGTCGTATAAGGCGACTTAAAGGATAGGATGTGTATGCCAGCAACTTGCGCATCTGAAAATTAATTATGCTAACGAAACGTCTACTAGGCCTCGGATTAGGACTGACTTACCGGTTACGACTTTTGGCTTTCGCACAATGACAAAGATTAGATTCTGGAACGTGTGTACTCTCTTGGACAATGGTTCAGAGGGCCCACAAAACGCACGATTTCTTCAAATAGAGAGTGAGTTTAGACGATACAAACTCAATATCTTGGGTCTGAGCGAAATTAGATGGTTGAATAGTGGGGAATATTTTTCTCCTACTCGTAGCACGGTATTATTGTATTCCGGAAAAGCTTCTGGCAGTTCTCGGGAATCAGGCGTTGGGCTCTTATTAACCAGAGCAGCTCATAGCAGTCTGATTAGCTGGGAACCAGTTTCTGATAGAATTATGACCGCCAGGTTCCGTACTAAAATGAGAAACATTACAATAATTCAATGTTACGCTCCAACTGAACCTGATAGCGCCGAAGCGAAGGACTCTTTTTACGAACAATTGAACACCATCCAGTGTAAAACACCTAAGGGCGACATGGTAGTGGTGATGGGAGATTTAAATGCTAAGGTTGGTGCCGACAACGATGGACTGAGACACGTGATGGGGAGACACGGTCTGGGTAACCGGAACGATAACGGTGAGAGGTTTGTAGAGTTCTGTAGCTTCCACCGCCTCGTCATTGGTGGAACTATGTTCGAGCATAAGAATTGCCATAAGATCACCTGGACGTCTGTTGATCGATACCGAACAGAGAATCAAATCGACCATTTTGCCATTTCTAGCAGATTTAGAAGTTGCCTTCTGGATGTCCGTAATAAGAGAGGTGCTGACGCAGGTATGGGAAGAGACCACCATCTGATGGTTGCAAATGTTCGTTTGCGGATTGCTTCCGTGCAATCTCGGCGTGATTCTTCGTCCCGGCATCGTAAGTTCGACACCGCTAAATTAAAACATCCAGCTGTAGCTCAACAGTTTAACGATCACCTTGCGCAGAAAACATCTGTAATTATTAGTCACCCAGTTGATGACTTAAATGCTCATTGGGATGTAATAAAAAATGCGTATTTGGAGAGCGCTGAGACCGTTCTTGGGCCAAATCCGGCCTCCCGGCCAAAGCCTTGGATGTCGGACGCAACATGGCAGCGGATTGTCGAACGGAAAGAGCTTAGGGTGAGTCTAGCGTCGGCAACAGAAGAGAATCGTAACAACATTGAGCTCCTGTACCGTTCGAAAGCTCGGGAAGTCCGACGTAGTGTACGCCGTGACAAAAGAGTGTATACCAACTCTCTTCTTGCTACGGCAGAGGAAGCTGCACGGAATAATGATTTAAATACCGTTTACAATGTCATCAAGGAGTGTAAAGGTGGCCGTAGCTCCTATCAACACCCGGTGAAAGATAGTGATGGAAGGCTACTTATCCATACCGACGATCAGTTGAGGCGATGGAAAGAGCACTTCGCTGTAGTTTTAAATAGAGTGACTGATGGCGAAGTCCCCCCTCATATTGATAATTTAGCTTCCCGTCAGAACGTAGGTATACGATCAACTCCCCCAACGAAACAAGAAATTGTGGACGCAATTATTGCACTAAAACGTGGCAAGGCTGCCGGGCTCGATGGAATTCCAGCCGAACTTTACCAAGCAACACCGGGCTTAACAGCGGAGTTGTTGCACCCTCTTATTGGTAGAGCGTGGGATATAGAATCTTTTCCCACTGAATGGAAGGATGGTTTGATTGTCAAACTTCCAAAAAAGGGTAGTCTAACAGAATGCAATAATTGGAGGGGTATTTGTGTGCTTCCTGCTGTTGCCAAAATAATAGCTAGGATAATCTTGGAGAGAATCAAGCTCCACTTAGAAAGCAAAATTGATGAAGAGCAGGCTGGGTTTCGATCTGGGTTTTCTTGCGTGGACCACATCAACACCTTGCGGATTGTAATTGAGCAATGCGTCGAATATAGATCTCCGTTGCACATGCTCTTTGTTGATTTTGAGAAGGCTTTCGACAGTGTGAACCGAGAATTTATCTGGGCGGCCTTGCGCAAGAGGGGTGTTCCAGAGAAAATAGTGGCTATAATTAGGGCAACATACGTCGATGCAAAATGTCGCGTACTCCATAAAGGTAAGGTGTCTGAGGGTTTCGAAGTTCATAGCGGTGTCAGGCAGGGTTGCATCCTATCACCCATCCTGTTTCTTTTGGTGATTGGTGATGTGCTCCATGTAGCTTTGCCAGAAGAACGTAACCGTGGCATCCAGTGGACTCTGAAATCCCACTTACAACATTTGGACTATGCTGATGACATTTGTCTACTCTCGCATAAGATCATGGATCTGAGTGAAATGGCTCTGGATCTCGAGAGAAAGGCAAATGTTGTCGGGCTAAAGATTAATACCAGCAAGACCAAAATCCTTAGCCTGACTGAGAATCCCACTCTCCCCATAAGTATCAATGGACAACTTGTTGAACAGGTAGACGAATTTGTCTATTTAGGTAGCACTGTTGCTATTGATGGTGGCACAGATCAAGATGTCGTTCGCCGCATTAACCGTGCCAAGTCTTCCTTCGGCATGTTGTCCAAACTCTGGCAAAGCAGTTATCTCAGTGTTAAAACTAAACTGGGGCTGTTTCGCTCCCTGATACTTTCAGTGCTCCTATACGGCAGCAGCACTTGGAAAGTTTCCGTTGCAGTTACCAAGAAGCTGCAAACTTTCGTTAACACCTGTCTTCGCCGAATCTTAAGAATTTTTTGGCCCGAAAGAATTTCGAATGAAGATCTTCTTCGGCGTACGGGCCAAATACCTATCGATGAATTGATTCGCAGACGAAAGTGGCAGTGGATTGGTCATACGTTGCGGAAGGGTGATAACTGCATTGCTGGTCGCGCTATGCGATGGAACCCCTTATCACAACGTGGACGACAAAGGGGTCGCCCTAAAATCACGTGGCGCAGATCTGTGGATAAGGAATGTGCGTCTTTGAGAAAGAACTGGGGTGAAATACGTTACATGGCCAGAAACCGTACGCGATGGCGAGTAGGTGTAGTAGACGCGCTATGCCCCACAAGGGGTTAAGGCAACTTAGTAAACTTCCTACTCACTTGAAAAGACAATAAATGTTTACCACCACAGGACATAAGAGCTCTGACTTTTATCCCCATTGGCTTTGACACTATCCGCATCATCACCATCACTACCACCGCACTGCAGTCATTTCGAAGAATTTCCAATTAAGAGACTTTGACGAGTTCTTTTGCGGCGGAAAGGTACCAATTTCATCAATTCAGAAATAAATGACTCAAGGAAATTACTTAGAAAGTTTTATATGGAAACCTTAATGAATCCTTTAAAAGTTGAGTAGAGTAGTAGAGGTTTATAGTCGTTGTGCATCGCCCTACGCATTATGATAACGCCCGCCTTCGCACCGCGGAGAAAGCTGTGCAATTATGAATTTCTTTGCAGCTTTGCACTAATTGCAAAAGTCTGTCTTCGACTGACGTTGCAATCATATTGTCGATAAAGGTTAAGATGCTTGCTACAGCTAATTGGAAATTACAGTAACAATATTTTAACTCTTAATGACTTACTCAAGCAACTTCAATCCTTTACGTTTGCACTTCATGACTGGATATTAAGGAGACATGATTCTTTGATGAACTCTGTGTATGTTGCAAGACTCTTGTAGGCTTCAATAGGTTTGCCAATTCCATGAAATGATGAAAATCGATCAGAATTCAGAATAATTTCACTAAGGATAATCTGTCCAAACCTGATACACAACAGCCATATAGTATGGACAAATGTTGACTCTGCAAAGGACTTTAATAAACCAATAGAAAGTCAAGTTTCAATTTCAATTACTCGTAGTATCCGGAGTCGTATTGTATTGCATACAAACATATACCACTATGGAAAAAATTGTAGTCATGTATCTTCTTAAGGCCTGGATAGACCTCGGGCGGAATGAAAATGAAATATTTGTCCGCTGCGATTTTCTCAATGAAAATGCATACTTACTGTCGTGGAATATATGGCAAATGCTGGCGAATTCCATAAGCTACAATCCAAAAACGGTTCCATAATTTTCCTCGGCTATTTTAGGTATTATTTTTCGATTCCCCGTTCATTAGATATTTTCAACGGTGAAATGACCGGGGAATCGAAAAATAATACATAAAATGGCTGAGAAAAATTTTGGAACCATTTTCAGATTGTAGCTTATGGAATTCCCCATCATTTCGAACATGATCCACGACAGTAGGCATGCATTTTCATTGAGAAAATCGCAGCGGACAAAAATTTCATTTTCATTCCGGCCGAGGTCTATCCAGACCTTTAGTGATGAATGTGAGATACAAAGCAACTGACATTATAATGTCACATTCAATTAGTAGTTTTCCCAACCTATCAGAATTACTACGGTAGTATTTGCTGGTACTTTTGGAATTTTCTTGTCGATTTAATAGAAGTTGAAGGAATAGGAATTAGATGTTTTAAGTGATGTCCATTTTGCAAATAATAACTATTTCCGAGGAACACATGAAAAAACGAAGCTAATTTCGGGGTTGGTCGAAATTTGGATACCATTAACAAATTCTTTTTACCCCAGGAAATTTGAACAAAAATTTGGGCAAACTTGGGAAAAATTAGCTGAACTTTTGCGTGGGCCTTCCTTTCGTGGTCTTAAACAAGACCCTAAACCCGTCTGTACGATTGCAGCTGAATATCTCGATAACTGTAATATGTGCTGAAAAGTGGAGTAATGGAAATTTGTAGCGCTTGCGGTTCCTGAATAAAAGGCCAAAAGTCAATTTTGTTTCAAACACTCCTAACGGTGCCTAAACAATTTTGTATACGTCAAATTCCTAGCCCATACGGTTCTGTCTTCAGAAAGCTGTGCCGAACTTCTTATCAAGCTGAAACCTTAGAAGAACGGGAATTTTTGGATTTTTCGTGAATATCACTGTATTGGACGAGTATGCTATAGCTTGCCTGGCTGCGAACAAAATGCCAAAAGTCCCTATCGATGGCTTGACACCTAAGGAAGTTGATTTCAGAATGCGAAATGTGATGGAGAATTTTTTTTTTCTTCTGTATTTCGGGGTGCTGAGCCCGAATTCGTAGCTTCCTACCAAAATTTCGTCGCGAAACAGGGTCAAAATCGCAAAATTATCAATTGTAGGGATATCGCTTAACGCATTTTAAAGATTAATGTCGCGTTGGAACCGCAATCATGTTTTCTCTAACATGTTCTATAGATAGGTTCTCGCAGAAATGTATAGTTTCGGAGTTAGGTATGTAGGATGCTTGGTGTTTTTGAAGGATTATATTTTCATAGTAGGCCATGAAATTAAATGATAATTGAAAAATAAAATAAAATCGGTCATTTCTTCCTAGTGGTACGTCAAGCGCTTTTATGTTCCTGGTTTGGTTTTGTTATATTCCCGTGGTCAAATTACGCGACTAATCATCGACATTTAGAATTAGGTTTATTGCACACGAGCGTGGTTCGCGTCAAGTGTTTTTTCGGGGTGTTTGTGAGGTGTGACGCGAGAAAATCCATTTCAAGATATCACGACACATTCGATGGTTGTTGGCTGTTGCTAAGGTGTCGGTAGGAAAAGACGTTGTGCGTAGGTGAGTACACTGAGCTTGTAGTTGCTTGTATTGTGGTTATACTTATTGTGTGAGATCTGATTGATGGCGGACTAGGTTTTGCTGTGTGTACAGCACCGAAAATTACCTACAGGTATTCTAAGATTCAGTATTGAGTGAGTGTTGTATGGAAAGGTTGTGGTTTCCCCCTTTCCGGAAAGTAATGTTATTTTGAGAGGTTGTGGTGTCTCCCCTCTCAGTGAGATGTTTAGAGCCGCGTGGGCGTCACCTCGGAGTTGGTCCCCTCCGATTGAGTCGTTGAGAGGTTGTGGTCGTCCCGCTCTCAGCGTTGTGTTTGTAGAAAGGTTGTGGTGTTTCCTTTCTACTTGTGATAAACTCGAGAGGGTGTGGTGTTCCCCCTCTTTGCACAGAGTTTACGTTTTGGAGAGGTTGTCGTGTTTCCCCTCTCCATGTTGAGTTGACGTTCGTAGAAAGGTTGTGGTGTCTCCCCTTTCTACTTGTGATAAACTCGAGAGGGTGTGGTGTTCCTCCTCTTTGCACAGAGTTTACGTGTTGGGGAGGTTGTGGTGTCTCCCCTCTCCTCGTTGACTTAAAGTTTGAAGAGGTTGTGGTGTCTCCCCTCTTCGTGTTATGTGTTTGGGAGGTTGTGGTGTTCCCTTCTCTGAAATGTGAGTAGAGGCGCGGTGCTCCGTTCCGGAGTTGATCCCCCTCTGTATTAACTAGGAGGTTGTGGTTTCCCCCTCCGCATTCTACCATAGAATACCTAATGAGAATGTTTTCGCCAGAAGTTGTGTGCCTTAGGTAGAAAGGCTTTACTTCTGGATATAGAAGAATGAGGATGGTAGTGAAGTGGGATTGAACCAAGGAGAAGCAGCCGAATCAACCGATACATCCATCCTGCGTCTACCTCGCATTGCCGTGTGAGTACCTGAGCCAGAATCAACCGATATAACGAGAAGCCGATGACCGATGCTGAGACGACGACGCCGACAAGTGGTTCTCCTTCGCTCTCCTCTTCTTCCTATTTGTTGGCCGGGCCAACATAGATATTTGAATTATAATTCGTTTACGTTTCAAATACCTTGGTATCTTCAATGCATGTAACTGCAGGCTCATTGGTTGTCTTTTTCTCATTACAGATGGTATCAGGCGGTATAGATCAGGTGAGTATCGTATTTTATGCATACAAATGTCCAGTACGCCATGTTCATTAAAAAAAATAAAAAAAAATAATAATTATATATCAAAGTAAATTTGTAGTGTCTTACAGGTATAACCCGGTTGTGGTCCTGTTCCACAAAGAAATATTGGTGATAAGCTCCGGATTCAAGCTCAGCACCCGAAAACACATATGAAACAAAAAAAAAATGTTCTCCACCATTCGAATCTGTGTCATTCTAATCATATTTATGCTTATTGAGGGATCCGACTTCATTGAAAAAAAGCAAAACTTTATAGTGCTATGTGCTGCAGTGATCCTATCGAATTCCTTTCTCAATCGGCAGGCAGTACCTTCTTTGGTATACATATATGAATCCAAAGTGTGGAACCAGTGGCGTTACGTACGCTGTTCCATGTGTTCAACGGAACACGGGCCCCCAAGCCAGAGAGGCCCCCAAATCCGAAAACATAAAAACCAATAATTTCTTTCATAGATTCTTGCAGTGTTGCCAGATAGGCCTCCCTAAACGAGAGTTGGCAAAAACTTCCCCTAAAAATTGATGGTCTTCCTCCCAAATTGGTAACAGGACAGAAAATCGTTGGCTTATCTCTAAGTTGGCGAAGCGTGGATTCGAGTCGCGCTATGACCCATGAATGTTCGTCTTGTCTTTAAAAAATACTACTATGGCAGACGGTTCGGCACTGGACACTTAGCCTATAGCTTATCAGATTACTCGTATAGGTGATACTTTCTAAATGGAGCACTGTCTCTTATCTTTCGTCCTCCAAGAAAAAAATCCCGCTGGATGAACAGATTTTTTAAGCAACTATCGCAGACACATATTTTGTGGTTTGTTAGAAATTTATGTTCCTCCCTAAATTCCATCCATAAAAAATATACCTCCCTAAAATTCCCCCTAGGAAGTCGAAATATGCCTAAATTTAGGGGATTTCCCCTAAATTGGTAGCACTGGATTCTTGGGTGACGGTTCCTTAAAAACAGTCATTTTTAAAAGTATGCAAAAAAAAACCCAAGTCAGCTGTCAGCGTATTGTTTTAAACTTTTTCCATGCTGGAGCGACGCAACTTATTGGTCAGCGTCTCTAAAGCCTGTTGAGTATGGATCTATCTCAATATCGCATTTCTTCTGGGTTTTTGCTCAAGAATATTGAATTATTAAAGGTTTGCTACAAGTAGTGCCTCTCTTGAAGGTTCTTGCGTGAAATTGAGCCTCCCTATATTATACCCTTGTTGGAATATTTGAATCTTTGAAGTCATTGCTACATCATCAGAAAAAAAAAATATATTCACAAATAGATAACTGTTGATATATTTACCGAAATGGCTAACCACGGTTATACTAAGATCGTTCAATAAAGCTTAAGTCAGAAAGTCTACCTTTAACAGAGACTCGATAAATCAGGAAACAGATCCCTGCCGATTTACTGGTGAGTGCAGATACTAGATTAGCCGTATCCCCTACGTAAAGCATCTTTGAAGAATCTCTAGCACAAATTTGATTTCAGTGGATTTAGTTTGTATTTGGACAAACCATGCTAGTAGCCGTTTAACTTGGTCAAAGCTATTCAGTAAGTTGATGTGATCCTCATATCTAAAACAATCGCTTATATATAAGCGACTAGACTAGACTATAGTCTAGAATCAACGACAGTTGCTAAAACCGTTGCTCTTGCTAATTTTTTACCGCTTTAATGCAAGTGATATTTTGTATTTTTTCCTGCCCCTATTTCGATTTCGAGCACAAGATATTTTGGAAACGTTATGCCACTGAGCGGAACGTATCACATTCATATTTTTGGCACTGTGACTTTCATTTCTGTTCAAGACACTATTGCATCAAATGCACTAATTTACCATTACCAAAAATGTTTACTATTATAATAATCAGTTACATTTACCTCCTCACAACTATTTTCAACTAAAGGGCTGGATAGACCTCCATCGTGAAATTTATTCCGCGGCGGTTTTCTCAATGAAAATAATTTATACTTACTGCAACGCCATCTAGATATACATCAGTTGTACCGTTTGCCTACTAAATTGAGGATAGATACGAACAAACAACAACAACAAGCATTATGACGTAATTAAAAGGAACAACAAAACAGTGCAAATTTAGTAGGCGATTTGACGTTTAAGATCCTACATTGCGGCCTTAATATCTAGACGGCGTTGCTTACTGTCGTGGACTCTCATTGTCAGGACCGAATTTCGGATATGGGCAACCTGAGCAACTGCTCGGGCGGCCAATTTTGAGGGGCGGCATATTTCTGATACTTTCATTATTTCTATTGATTTAAATTTTTTTTTAATTTAATTTAAAAAGTTCTAGTAGGATGTGCGATCGATCAGTAAATCTGCTAAACCGTCGCATTCGTCAGTGGCAGATTAACATAATTGTCGCCTGTAGGCCCCTCAAATTTCGCCAACCTCTATATACATGTTTAAAAATCCAAACATTTATCGATTGATCCTTTGTCCCAAATTGTTCAATATGGCTGGTCAAAGAAGTATTAAATTAAGATAACACTCTCAAATCGGAATAAAGACCGAAGCTGCTGGTGTTGGAGGATACGTAACGTAATGCAGAAAACGCGAGGGGCAGTACAGTACTATATCTTATAGAAGTTATTCAACTTTCCTTGTGTGTGTCACTCAAGTTCTGAAATTTACAATTAATATGTAAAAAAAAAAACTGTTTCATTGAGGAAAATATAAAGGAGAATAGCGAATCACAAACAATCAGCTTAATTCAATCGCTAAATGTTCCGAAGACGCTAAATGTTGGGTTCGCTATAAAATAAGAGGGACGATGGCTTCTGAGAATTCAATGTTACCTTCGCACGTGCTTCTATTGTGACTTTTTGTGAGTTCAAATTTTCGGCTCCAAAAATATTGTTAGAAAAAGTACTTCTTCATTTTGGTTGGCACATGGCCTGGTCTAATGCTGATGGTTCAGTCCTCTGAAGATAATATGTACTGTACTTCTGATTTGAAAGAAGCAAAATGAAGACAAGGCTTCCATCTCCAATGCTTGCTACTGATTTTTTCACCTCAAAGCCCAAATTACAAAATCAGTAATTAGTGAGCGCTATAGAGGGTAAATACGGGCCTGCTTATCGTCTCGTCACACACAGACGATCATCAGCGTTTGGTGTTCCCATCGTCTTCCCCCTATGAAAGAATATTCACATATTTATGACTTAACATAAAATCCTTCAAAATGTTTCCATTGTTCATTTTTTATGATCGTAATTTTAGACTTATTTAAAGATGAAATTTGCTAACATTTTATTTCCCTTAATTTGAGACCAACGATAACGAATATAATATACTTGTACCAATACACATTATACGTACATATTAGAGATGTTGCGAATATTCGCATCCGCATCTGCAATTGCGGAACTTCCGCATTCATTTTGACATCCGCGTTCGCATCCGTATCCGCAATTATCACAAGTTGCTACATGAAAGAAATTATGTCTGGCCGGCTATTGGTGTGTTCCGTCTACACTACACCACACGTGCAAAGATTTCGTTCCGTGAAAAGTTCCGTCCTGTTTCTTATCTTTCGTTTCTATCATTTGTTTACCGTTCACCCGGCTTTACCCGACTTGTTTAGACTATTTAACAGGATCAGAAAATCCAATTCGACAGGGCGTCATAATTCTGAAAACTGAAATTTCAACTAAGTTTTTTCATTTAGCAGACAGTAATTTATATTCCATCGCCACCTATACTTAGACCCTCGCTATAAGCATAAATTTTGTACACCAGTGACTGAAGAAAAAATTAAAGAAGACATTTTAATACGGTGCAACTAGAACCAGGCTCGTCACATATGCTAAAAAAAATCCTGCTTAAAGAAAGATCTTGCGATGATATTGGATTCGTCAAGTGAAGACGAGAGTGATGAAACATCAGAAAATGATGCTGAAACTTTACTAAAAAAAATTGCTTTCTTTGCACATTAAAAAGAGGGTCAATGTTGATGAAATCCCCTTAAATGGTGGAGCGTTCATAGAGAAGAATTGAAACTGTTATCAATCACCAATAGCACGCAGATTTTTGTCAACACCCCCAGGCAGTGTCCCAAGCGAACAATTGTTCAGTAGTGCTGGTTTAATTTACGAAACTCTGCGGAGCAGACTTGATCCCGAGAAGGCGGGAATATCGCTTTTTATTAAATATAATGCTCCAATTTTCAACTTTAGCTACTAAAAAGCCATGTAATTTTTCTGTTTAATTATAATAAAAATATAAAACACATTATTAATTAAAAATTCAGATTAAAGGTACGTTGTCCTCGACGCGGCCGCACGACAGCGACTCGCTCATTCCATATAATAACTCGTTTTTCTCTCATTTTAAAAACGAGTTTTTATATCGTCGTGTCGAGGAAAATGTACATTAAGATCTTCCTTATACCTACTGTAATATTGTTTTCATTTCTGCATACAATTGTTTCGGAGACCACTTGTCTCCGTCTTCAGTGCTGAACTAACACTGAAGACTTAATCTGACTTTTTAATTAATAATAATTATTTCAGCAAGAAACTATATGCTTATAAAAAAAAAACAAAATCCGCATTCGCATCCGCGGATGTTAGCTTTCGAAAATCCGCCTCTGCATCCGCTAGTACATATACCTATATGTGACCTACGCTTCGGCCTACTCCAACAGAATCCTAAATATGCTCGGTCAGGGAGGTGTGGAAGCCTTTGTCGGGAGGATGCATTTAATTTGGAATTCCCCGTCAGTTGTGGTGGTGGCTGGGAACATATGCGTCGAATATTTGATGCAGCCTTCTATAGACTAGACGAAAGGATCAAATATATTTGATACTATTGAAATGTGCTATTTGCGGAATGATAACGGTGAATGTATGCAGAATATTCCAAAGCGATGCGTTCGGTTTCTGATTGTCGATACCATTGGAGAGCTGATTTCGAAATGCCATTACTCTATATAAATGTCATCGTTTTCGATTTGGAATAGGATGACGATGCTCAAAGAATTATACAAATAGGTGTTTGTGGCCGTTAGACCACGACCTCTCTCTCTATATCCATAGATAGAAAGGATTTTTTGTAGAGTTATAAGTGTGTGTACAGTAGTATTTAAATTTTGACTCGGCAAAATCGATGCATCATCGGAACATTTAATGATTATGATGGAGTGAATGCAGACTGGCAGGCATACCTACTTAGTTCAATGGGAGGCATTTGAAATGGAATGCTATCTCAATTGAAGTTGTTGAGTAAGCTAGAGAGGTTGGTTTGGAAGCAGGGGCAGCGCATAAGGGCCCGCAGGGCCCGCGTCGCGGGGGGCCCACGAGATTTAGGGGCCCAAAAGCCATATCAAAGATTCCTCGAACCATGAAAACGACTGCGAAAAACAACACTCCGACGTAAATATTTTTTTTATAGACTTTTCGAAGTCAAAACAAATGCTTAATTTATTGTTCCTCTTTTACCAGGTCCCTCAGATAAACAAATTTATTATTGTCCTAAAATCTCTCATGAGACAATCCGGAACCTCAAATTTCATGGCTGCGCTATTTGCTGTAACTGCAGCCGCAGTTTGTAATCCGACCCACTCTTTTCCTTGCCAATTACCATATAGGCAAAAAGAATCTTTAGGTCCCTCTCCACATAAACTATCTTAAAACATTTTTGGTGATAGTGCCTTTTCTAAACTTTCGGACTAAATTCATGAACTGTCAAAGACGAACAATAGTTTTTTAGTTCAAAGTTCGTTCGTAGTTAGTACGGTCTGTATATGTCGTTGAATACTAAAATATTTTATCTTGCTTGCGGTATATACACGGTCAATACGGCTGTGGTGCAGAGGCCACATTTGGTTTCAAAGGAGTATTGCCAATATTGCTGAATTGAATTTAATATTAAGTACAAACGTTCATAAAATTGAAGGATTTTAATTTGAGCACACTTAAATTTAAAGCTGAAACAAGGAATAAAGTTGAATTAATAACGTGGCGCTTTTTTCAATTGTCTAGCAGGTTACAAACTTAGGCCGTCCACATACATTTTCTTCGATTTTTACAGAACCAAAATTCAAAAAAATAGATTCGGATTGACAGAGTGTGTGTGCCGCATTAGGGTAGGGTGGTAGTCTTCAAATTACTGGTTCAGCGAGAACGCTATTCTCAATATAGGAATGCAAAGAGTCAAAGTAGCTCTTTGCAAAGTTATTTTAAGTACGACGTTCTTAATTTTAGTACAAACACTGTAACGTCAAAATCAAATTTCAAAAGAGTTGGTTTAAAAGGTCGATCCCCACTTTTTAGTCATCAGTCACAATCATTTCCCATACAAATTGACAGATTATCAGCCAATCAATTAACTGACAAACTGCAGAGTACTATGATTATTTTACAGATTGTCAGTTAGTGACAATCTGTCAACTTGTATGGAAAATGACTGTGACTGATGACGGAAAAGTGTGGATAGACCTTCATGAGTGTTTTCGATTGATTTCACTCTGCTTTTTTTTCTCAGTGTAGGGGGGCCCACTGAAGAAGTTGGCGGGAGGGCCCCGAGTGAAGTTGTTCCGCCACTGTTTGGAAGTATCGTCCGCTCTCGAACTTTGCAGTTTTGAAATCAATTGGCAGATTGATTTTTTTATCAGCAAGTAGAATGATGCAATATTATTTACTGAACCATTTTTCGTTATAGAATTTAGTAATTTAATTAATAAATTTCGTTGTCCCCAATTTTTCCGAAACTTTTTTATCATTGGTTTCAGTTAAATAGTACACAGTGAACATATTTATTACAAAGTATGTATGTGTACTTAAAATTTGAAATATCCTTACCCTGATGTTGAAGCAGAATTTGATGTGATAGAGTTTCTAAATTTTACATTTACAGAAATCATAATTGAAATATGTACCATAAAATTTTCACTCTTTTTAGGCAAATCCGATTTCAACTACATTGATTCTATATCCCGTTTGACGATATTTTCCTCCACATATCCTGTTCCGCGTTCTTTCCCTTCCGGCTTTCACCCCCCCCCCCCCCCCCCCCCAAAATAAAAAACATCCAAATCACAACGCTGGTGACATGGTGAAAAATGCTGAAAATGTATATTCAGCGAGGACACATTGAGTATTTGCGATATTCGATATCTGCATTTCTTGCACGAAATATCTCGTGGAAATGAACATTTTTATATGGCGTACAACATATGCATGGTACTCGGATTTTGTTCCGTTCAATAACACACACTCCAAAGGCAACAACCGTTGTGTAAGTTATGTAGTACCTAAGTGGGACGAACTAAATTTCCGCTAACGGAAACGGACTTGGTCGGTCGCATGTTTGGGTAGAAAATAGGAAAAATAGGATGCGTCTTGGGTTTCGTGATACGAAAGCGCAAATACAAATATTTTTCATTTTCCATTTCGCACTATACTGTTGATATTTTTCAAGTTTCATAAATGTTTTAGTGCGACGAAAAGTGTATTTTCAAATGCATTTCAAAATATGTGTGTACCTACCTACTTGTCGCGTCTTGAATTTTAGATGAGGTTGGAGCGTTGATTTTTGAATTTGATTTCGGGATAGTGAAAAAGACAGGAATATAGAAAAAGAAAAGTTCCATTTGATTAATTTCACGAAAACAATGAAAAGTAAAAAATTTTGATTTGACATATTTTTTCTTTATCAGTTTACTCGATTCGATAGTGTTGATCGGGAGTATGTCTTCGTAGGAGGGGCAAACCAGCTAAAATAGTTTCCATCATCAAGGAATCTTATCAGGGAGCCCAATGTCAAGTTTTGCACAACGGTAAGCTTTCAGATCCTTTTGACGTGCACAGCGGAGTTAGACAAGGTTGCATTTTGTCACGTATTTTTTTCTCATAGCCATTAACGATGTTCTAGTGAGCGCGCTTCAAAACCAGAGGAAAGGTATCAGATGGAAAATGTTTGATTACCTGCAACACCTGCACTATGCTGATGATATTTGTCTGCTTTCAAATAAAAAGGGGGAAGTAGCTCAAATGGCCGATGCTCTGCATTGCGAAAGTCGTAATGCTGGGGTCAAGATAAACGCTGCCAAGACTAAGTACTTGAGCCCCGATCCTAGGGGACAAAGCGGACTTTGTGTTTCGGGCCAGGCAGTCGAAAAAGTTTACGAGTTCTGCTACCTCGAAAGCATAGTCAAAGCAGATGGCGGCGCGGATGCTGATGTGCAATCGCGTATCAATAAGGCTAGGGCAGCCTTCTTCATTTTGACTCCTTTCTGGCAAAATATCAACATTTCCATTCGCACCAAAATCCGAATCTTCAATTCTATTGTAATATCTGTGCTTCTTTATGGCTGTTCAACTTGGAAGGTGAGCAATGTCAAAAGACGAAAGTGGCAATGGATAGGCCATACTCTCCGAAGAGGGCCAACAAATATTTCAAAGCAGGCTCTAGATTGGAACCCTGAAGAAGCCAATGCTAGAGGCCGTGTTGAACGATAAAGAAACACGTGGAGAAGATTGGTTAATAGCGAGGCTGCTTCATTAAACAAACAGTGGTCAGAGATAAAGACGATGGCACAGAACAGAGCGAGGTGGAAAGTAGGCGTAGTTGATGCTCTATGCCCCACAAGGGGTTAAGAGGAACCAGAGAGAGAGATGTTCAATTCATTATCATGCAATATTGTAATGGACTAATTCAGACACATAAGTGTCAATTTTTGAGTTCGCTTGGTTTCTACAACCCAAGTAACAATTTCATCCCTATAATTCTTCGTAGAATATTTTCTTCAAACGATAATAGGGGCACTTTACAGGCTATAAACACTGAATAATAGTCCAATAATGGCATTTGGCGCCGTTTTTTGATCCAATTGAACCTTATTGTAGCACTGAATTACACTTTGAAAGAGACATACATCATATGTCTTATGTCATCATTTTCTCGCGTTTGCAAAAAAAAAAGAAAAAAAAATCCCGCAGCCAGCGTCGAACCAGCGACTGTCGTACGCAAGTCCAACGCCTTAACCACTCGGCCAACCTAACATATAGTGAGCATTGCTCGTAAACACTACAAGTGGCTCGTTGCTTCTATCGAAATGCTCAACACTTCTCCGCAATGCTCCTTCTTCTTTATATGTTAATCAGTTGAAGCTAATTAAATTCACACGTTCATCAATAAAATGCAGCCTGTTTCTGGGCTGAGATTATCTTAATTGATTCATAAGTTAAGGATGAGTGAGGAAATGTTGGTTTCATGCAATATTTCAATGAATTCAATTAAAGAAACGTGGCGTTCCAGAGCACTTCATAAGTGTCAATTCTTCATAAAAACACGAAGTTCATCCTTCTATAAAACTATGCTGAGCAATTTATTGGAATGTCACACTATAAAAATGAAATCGACAGTGCTATTAAATATAATATGCATGTGTGTGTGTTGATTTCAGTCATGTGTGTTTATGTCATTCAATAAAGACTACAAAGAAGTATTTAATGGAGAATCTTTTTAGGTTAACGTTTAGAGAAGTGTTATCGAAGTCTTATTGGATGTAGTCGTGAATTGACTATATAAGAACTTTTTAAGCTTTCCGAAAAGTGTTTTAAGGAGTTTTTATCAGATCAAAATACTTATATAAGCGATGTCACACGATAAACTGATTTTGTGTTACTATATGAATGTTACAGGATGAAGTGCTTCTTTAAAGCATACGAATTGTTACTTGGGAAATGTCTTTGATCAGATTTATTTCAAACGACATTTATGCGTGTGAATTAATCCTAAGGCAACAGCTGTTTTGACAGTTCGGCCATAATGAAGTGGCATTACCATACGAGAAATTTTTCCACTTCAGTTGGCGGCCATGGGAAAAATTGGGATTGGTGACGGCGGTCGGCATGACAACTGACACCGCGAGGACAGTTAGTGAGTCTTTGGCGGGCGATTTTTGGAGTGGTGTGGCCGCCATGTGTGAAAAATATTTATAGTGTGAAAATTTGAGAAAAAAATTAAAAGAATTACCCTGTACTTGCTGGCGGAACGAAAAATCTCTGAACGGGACGTGATGATTTGGACCTGCAAGGAAAAAAAAAGATAAGGTTTTCTTTTTGGTTTTGGTTAATTTTTTTTTGAGGTTAGAAATTGAAATATGTAGTTATATGTCCGTATTGTTTTCTTGTTTGATAGATAAATCTTGTTCTTCGTTCCTCGAATATATTCAGAACGTTACCGCCTTTCCATTTCAATTTGAATTTTTGCAAACAAAAATGCGTGGCCAAATGGAGGTTATGTTCCCTGAGCCCATTCCTGGGTAGATGATGGGTTAGGGAAGGCGCGTGCATCGTCCTCAAACAATTAATTTATGGGTGGCGCCGCCCCATCACATGGAAGTACCGACGCGTAAGTCGATGGGCGTAATGTTTGGCCAGGACCCGTCAAAATCTGGGTCCGTAAGGGCCTTATCTATGTTAAAACGGCATCTGTGTGGCCGCATTTAAATTTTCTACGTAATTTTTGCTTCAGGCTGGTGACAGCAAGAGCGGGATGAGGAGGCTTTCCTCCTCATTGTATATTCCCGCGGTTAATTTCATTTTTGCCACTGCGATAGTTTTCCCGTGGTGGAAAAATTGCGAGGGAATGCAATTTGTCGACCGAGGTGGGTGCAGCTGGCGAACTTGGTCATCGTATGACAGGCCTGCTGGGCTAGGCGCAACTAGAAGCGCGTAACTACCCGATGGCGTGTACGTTGTTTGCCGTAGTACGGACCGCACCCCCAGTAGGCAATGAGGGAGGTCGGTGCACCCATAGTAGGAAGATGGGTTGCGGAACCAAGTCCTTTGTGCACCACGGGAAGACGTTAGTGCTTCCGGTTGATAATCTTTTATGGAACGTGAGGAAAGCCTCGCCCTTCCGCGCTCGTCGTCACCAGCCTTTCTTTTTTTTCCCCAAATTTCAATCCCCATGTGGTAATAGTTCTCCCTAGGCATGCGATATCGCTTTTTAATGTAGAGGACAAGGGGCAACGGGCAGCACAAACCCAGCCCAACACTACCGCTCTGAGCTACAGCAAGCGCATGCCGCTGCTCGCTCGTTGAGGAGCCCTTCCTTTGGCCAAACCTGCACGGTTGTAGAGGCCTTCGCTCCATCCCCTGGGACATCTTTGGATGTCCGACGTCCTCCGTTACAATATATTCCTGCACTGAAATACATAATTCATTCGAAGAATTCTATTGCATCAAAACTGCATAATATTGGCCAATGGGTATGTGAAAAGCTGTTTCTGCTGAAGTTTTCATGGCATTTTTAATACCCACTGTAGTATTCCATACTCGGACTTGTTCAAACAGCCTTCACCGATGCATAATGGTAGAGGTACCTTTTATGAACAGATCCTTTACTATTATGGACTGAGCTCCATTTCCATCCGCATAGTCCACTCTCTGTCTACTTTCGTATATATTTCGTATAATTGAAAAAGTTTACTGATACGGATACTCTGATGATGGCCAACTATAAAACGAGAACCCCCATCAAAGTTTTCGAATATCTAATGAATTGAAACAAACTTGAAACTTTGTAGCATTTTTAATCAAGACCTGAAAAACATGTCGGTCGTATGTCGTATATTATGCGAACCACAATTTCCGGTGAGTCCAAAGGAAGTCAAATGATTTTCCGATATTTTGTTAGTTTTTTTTTCTTTTTGTCAAGTTAAAGTATATAATTTTAATTACTTAGGGCTAGCAACACAGTGCCTGGTGGACAGGGTAAGCTTTTGCAAAAATAATATGTGCTCACCTAAGTTTTGCTTTGAGAATTCCATCCCAAACTTCCAATTCCAAGTAAGGTGATAGGGCTCGAACCCTTGCGCTGCTATCAGTCAACTTGTATGGGGAAGCGGACAGACGATGGGTATCAAATTTGATTGTTTAATTCATGGAGGGCTATAAATTACCCTGCCGATTCTCGGTTAACCCTTAAATGCATAGCGTACCATATATGGTACATGGCTATTTTCCTGTAAAAGTCTAGCGATGATTAAATTTTTGATTCTTTTTTTACTTTTTCCCAAATTAGACAAAATAGGCTTTCACATAAACTCAATTTTGACTTCCAGAAGCTTTCCTTGAATTGTCTGTGCGTCGTCAAAGTGGACGAACGTTATTTTCTGTGGAATTTTAAAAGCTATTCTTTAGAGCTAAACAAATTGGTGAAATCTACCGTTATTTGGAAAAGGAAAAATACTGGTGAGTAAATTGGAATGTGTTCTTGGGATTCTTTTGAGATTTTGATCAAAAAAACTCACTAAAGGTATTGGGAACATTACGCTATCAGCTTCGCAAGAAGAATTTTCTTGTTCTTGTTATTGACACTAGCGACACTTATCTTACCGTCCGCCATATAGCGGACATATAGCGGAAAATATCGGAAACACAAAAGTTCCCCCTATTAGAGCGGATAGCAGAACATGCCAGGTATTGTTTGCCCCAATTTTGCAACGTACCATATATGGTACACCATGCATTCGGGCATATTCAGTAATGTCTATGCATACATTCCGATCGTTATTAGTAGATATAATTATTCTCCTTTAGTCTTGGGTAGGGTAGGATATGTTCATAAAATATTAATTATCAGCTCTTTCGACATGATGGTACGTTTTATTGGGCCCAGAACAGGTCCAAATAACCTAAATTCTCATACAAATTATGTCACCGATCCATTTTTTCAGGTCATTTACTGACATTTTTTATGAAAGCTAGGTTAATCAGTTCTGTTGAGGACCCAAGGAAACGGAGCTGCCATAGTTGATTTAGAAGGATCGCTTTTGTCATTTTGTTTTCTATAGCACAACAGTCAGAGCATCGCGTTTCTGTAGCTGCTTCTTATAATCTTTTTAGCTGGCAAGTACACTGAAAAAATTGTTCACATCTTTTGATTTGTCCTTAGGACTCGTCACTAAAAACTCGAGCTTCCGTACTTGACTTCTTAGTAAGATACTTGGACTTTCACCAGGACTCAAGCAGCTGCGCCTTGATATCCAAATTCTTAAACCATTTGATTATGACAAGTATTATTTTGGTCCACGGTCAGGATCCTCAGAAAATGTGCTTATAGGGTCAACCATTTCATATGGAAGACTATGTGGAGTACCACATTCGATAAACAAAAAAATACATGGATGTACTTCTTGTATCATGCCCTGGGACCTGCAGAAATTTGGGTTATAAAGCAGGCAACAGTCCATTTTCATATTCACATCCTAGCAAATTCAATCCAATCCTTATAGTTTTCAAGAAAGGAATCCCATGAGCTATGATAAGTCAAGAGATATACGTTTAACAGTGGAACATGTTTATTAGGAACTATTAATTAATTTTTTTTTTATAACGAGACCGAGCTCTGATTGCACTAATAGCATGATGATGTACAGAGCTAGACGGCACGCAAAGCCCAAAATAATCAATTCCATGTTTTTTGTAGGGGAGGCAGGGGTATATGAGCCGGATCTGGTATACTTTTAATATTGTACAAGGACATTCAACAGCTACCACTTGACACACATTTGAAGTTCTTTGCGACATTCTATCAAGAGATATGGCTAAATTTAGGTTTGTAGGGGATGCAGGGGTAGTAACACCTACTCCACTTTCCATCAATTTCCGGGATATGTCACAAATAGCATCGATATAAATTTCAATAAGGACCTACCCGAGCTCCCCTTTAAAAAACTGAATATTCGCGATTTTCTATAAACGACCACCTTTCTTTTAATGAAAAGGAGTTCATTATATCGAGTTTCCACTATAATTTCGATCAAAACTCTCAATAAACATTAAATTTGTACGAAATTGGTGATTTCCTGTTCTGTATTTGATCGAATGAAACGCACCTTTTAAGCCATACTCTATAACACGTAAGAAGATATAAGTTGAATTGATGAATTCGCGGAAAATTATAAATATTTACTAAGAACAATGAAGTTTTGTTGTATGTTTGTAATGGAGCGGAGCGTGGAGCGGAGCGGAGCGAAAAAAATTTGCTCGGAGCGGAGCGGTTTCAAATCGGTCGGAGCGGGAGCGGAGCGGAGCGAAAAAAAGTGTTGCCCTAAATCCTTGGCTACGCCATATTTTTCTTGCTTACGCCATCATCTTAGATTGAAAAAATCATTGCGCACTTTCATCCAACAGCGTAAATAAGCAAAAGATAACATAACTATGCAAAATTAACTAAAATTCAATTCAATATAATGGAAAAGCTTTCTGAAAAGTGTGTGTGTCTTCTCTATGCAATAAGAATAGCCATTCTATAAGAGTTTTAAGAGAATGGCCCTTTGTTTTATGGGAATTCTAAAATTCGTCGCTCCTAGTTGCTAATTTGACAGGTGTTGTTTTTAAGGGAAGAAGGGGCGCGGCAATTTTCTTGAAAATGCGGATATTTGAAGTAACAACTGAAGAATGGAAGTAGATACAATCCGGTTTATGGCGATACTTGAAGCTTTAATTTTAACGACATTAACTTCGTTTCGGGCAACAAAAAAACACTTAGTGGTCGTTTTTAAGGCAAGTAGGGGCGGGGCGCCATTTTGCCATTGAATCACGAAAAATTCGCGGCATTTAATACCCTTTACCGATAATCGAAATGTTAACCTTCGGATTACGCCTGCCGTCCATTACCTGCTTCGAGCGGCGCGGCGCTCCCGCGTTTAAAGCTTTTCCGAATTTCAATGGCGTAACCAAGCAAAATATGGCGTAACTATGCAAAATAAACAAAAATTCCATTCAATACAATGGAAAAGCTTTCTGAATATTGTGTGTGGTTATACCTTTTACTAGTAAAAGCTTTTTTTCGCACATTTTGTGAAAGCTTTGCCGCTGGAGCGCCGCGCCGCTCAAGTTTACGCTTCCAGTGGACGAGAGCCCTTAACGAAAATCTCGTAGAGAACCTTTTAGGTGGATGTTTGAGTTGTGCTCCTGCACAGCCTGTTCTTCAATGTAAATCGCGACGGAGTTACCCGTTGTTATAAAACGCCTAAAGAGCTTCAAAGTCGCCATTCGATTCAAGAGGAAAAAAATATCTCCTGATTCGCTATATCTTTGATTTGTGTCACTATTGTTGGAGAGAGAGGGATGCCTGGTTATTGGAAAAATGTGTTGGCCCGAAATGTGTCCGGAAGTTCTTCAGTTTTTGCGATTATTTTAAAAGTAATAAGAGCTATAACAAAATGTTCTGAGATTGAAATAAACTATACATAATTACTACTTTGACCTCTTCTTAGAAAATTGTATTCTAGAGGAAAAAAGGATTTATGACTGCGTTACACAGTGACTTTTGAATAATGCAAACTGAGTCATACATTTGTGTGTCAGTATTCGTTGCTTCAAACAATTTGAGATGAGTCGCTAAACTGAACATGTGCAACGGCGTAATTTCCCTGATGTCTACCAGGGCAAGGGCAGGGTACTACGGGCAACAGGCAAGTTGTTTAAGCTTTATGGCGTTAGGTTGCATTGTTTTGGATCACAAAATCAACAAAGCATACATAAGCCGAAGTATCGTATACAGCAGGCATATCCGGAAGAAACTTCGTCGAGTAAGATGTCAAGACATTTCACTTTTCTGCTATTTTAACTTCTTACAACGATTCAAAGCCATTTGTTTTTTCTCTTCACTCACAATATTCTCACAGCGTAAACATTCCTAATTTGCATTAGAGCGTTGATATAAACTGCAAAAGTTTCTTAAGGAAATTCAACGGTTCCCAAATGATACGTAAACACTTTACCGCCTGCTTACTATGAATAACTTTAAGTGGGAAATAAGCAATTAAAGCCATTTATGCGGAATGTCTTCATCTTCGTAACCATCGACTATTATGTGCTGGTCTTGTGCTTCTTTATAGCACCCACTCTGCTTCTGCTTGCTATTAAACCGAATTCTTTTGGAATGTGCTCGTTGTCTTCATACGGAAATGATTGTCCATCCTCCGTCAGGACTTCTTGCTCGACACCAACGAATCCCCCTAACAAGTGAGGAGAATTAAATTTTATAGCAAATACCACGTGGGTCAGAGCCCCATACGAAATTAAATGCGCACGCAGGCTTCTACCCCACGTACCAGTTGATTACAAACCGTCGTTTTCATACAAATGTTCTCGCACCCCAAATGCAAGGAATCAGTTGAAGTTCGGCATGCCAATTCGCAAGATATATCGGCAAAATGCAATAATACGAAAATGTTAGGATTCAAGTCGGAAGTGTTGTATCTTGTCCTCCCAGCTCCCATATAACTGTCCCATTGAAGTTTAACTGTTAGCTGCTCTGTTTGTTTTGCCTCGGCCGCCGCTGCTAAAGAACCAGAAGAAAACGGTCGTTGTCTGTTTTTGAGATATCCTTGCTGCTGCTCTGCTCGCTGATATTCTTCTTGTCTATAGTGCGTGATTTTCAAGGAGTGTGAGAAAGTGTCATTGAATTTCAATATAAGAATCAATCGGCAAGAAGATTGCCTGCCTTGCCGCCTTTGCTTTCGTATATAAATATAGTGTGCGGAGAGTGGATCCAATTTATCCAAGTTTCAAGTGTGATTTGGCTCGTCTTCGTCGTCGTTTCACAAAGTCTCGTAGCCATCGTCGTAATCATCGTGTTGTTGTAGGCTGCATTCATGCCGATGAGTGAAAAGTTATTATAAGGAAGAAGAATGGCCAAGGATAATAGTGTTGAGGCTGGCCGATGCTATTAACCATTGTTTGATCGTCATTAGTCGAGGCTTTCCGGGCGCAAAAGTGTTGGGTGTTAAAATATGTTTGTTCTGTCTATTGTTATGTGAATAATAAAATTGGAATAAGGAGTGGTTCTATTGCGAACGTGAGTGCCAGTGATTTTTGTTGGTTGGTTGGTTAACGTGCTTCCGAATAAGAAAAACTGAGGTCGAGGTTGGGGCTTCTATCTGGTAAGCAAATAGATTTTTTTTATGTGTCTCCTATCTATGTATGAGCATATAGTATATAGTGACATCATGAAGGGACTTAATTTAATTTCAAAGCTATTATAGTTTAGTGCTCCTATGTGACTACATCCTGCGTTTGTTTTCCGGTCTCATAAATTGTAGAGTAGATGTAGTGGATGGGAAGTTGTGTTCACTATCTACTGCAATAAAAACATACCAAGTCTCTGAAAAAATATTTTCCTGTTGAGAAAATGTGACAAATTTTAGAGGCGTTTCGGCAGATACTTTTTCATGTAGCTGAGGGATTGCGATGCGATTGAACATAAAAGGGAAAAATTAAGACGTCTGTCAAGTTAGCACTACCACTTTAAAATTTCGACAAACGCTATAGTGCATTAAATGTCGCGATTTTGTCGTAATTCAATGGAAAAAGAAAAAAATTTGTCGCGCCCCTCCTTCCCCTTAAAAACTACCCTTAAGTGCATTTGAGCCTCAGTTATCCAAATTCGAGTTCCAAGAATCTCCCCGACGCTAAAGGTGTCCAGTAAGATATAACAGGGGCTGCTTAGAAGATTTCTACCCTGAAAAAATTTGTCGCGCCCCTCCTTCCCTTAAAAACTACCCCCGTCAAGTTAGCACTACCACCCCGGTAGCGGCCAATCCAAGCATTTCCGTAAAACAAAAAGTATCCAATTAATTGTCGCAGGAACCGAAAGGCATATTGCACCCTTCAAAAAATTTGTCGCGCCCCTTCTACCACTTAAAAACTACCCCTAAGTGCATTTCAGCCTCAGTTCGCCAAACTCGAGTTCCAAGAATCGCCCCAATACTAAAAGTGTCCAGTAAATTCTCACAACGGCTCCTTAAGAGATTTCCACCCTGAAAAAATTTGTCGCGCCCCTCCTTCCCTTAAAAACTACCCCCGTCAAGTTAGCACTACCACCCCGGTAGCGGCCAATCCAAGCATTTCCGTAAAACAAAAAGTATCCAATTAATTGTCGCAGGAACCGAAAGGCATATTGCACCCTTCAAAAAATTTGTCGCGCCCCTTCTACCACCTAAAAACTACCCCTAAGTGCATTTGAGCCTCAATTCGCCAAACTCGAGTTCCAAGAATTGCCCCAATACTAAAAGTGTCCAGTAAATTCTCACAACGGCTCCTTAAGAGATTTCCACCCTGCAAAAATTTGTCGCGCCCCTCCTTCCCTTAAAAACTACCCCCGTCAAGTTAGCACTACCACCCCGGTAGCGGCCAATCCAAGCATTTCCGTAAAACAAAAAGTATCCAATTAATTGTCGCAGGAACCGAAAGGCATATTGCACCCTTCAAAAAGTTTGTCGCGCCCCTTCTACCACTTAAAAACTACCCCTAAGTGCATTTCAGCCTCAGTTCGCCAAACTCGAGTTCCAAGAATCGCCCCAATACTAAAAGTGTCCAGTAAATTCTCACAACGGCTCCTTAAGAGATTTCCACCCTGAAAAAATTTGTCGCACCCCTCCTTCCCTTAAAAACTACCCCCGTCAAGTTAGCACTACCACCCCGGTAGCGGCCAATCCAAGCATTTCCGTAAAACAAAAAGTATCCAATTAATTGTCGCAGGAACCGAAAGGCATATTGCACCCTTCAAAAAATTTGTCGCGCCCCTTCTACCACCTAAAAACTACCCCTAAGTGCATTTGAGCCTCAATTCGCCAAACTCGAGTTCCAAGAATTGCCCCAATACTAAAAGTGTCCAGTAAATTCTCACAACGGCTCCTTAAGAGATTTCCACCCCGCAAAAATTTGTCGCGCCCCTCCTTCCCTTAAAAACTACCCCCGTCAAGTTAGCACTACCACCCCGGTAGCGGCCAATCCAAGCATTTCCGTAAAACAAAAAGTATCCAATTAATTGTCGCAGGAACCGAAAGGCATATTGCACCCTTCAAAAAATTTGTCGCGCCCCTTCTACCACTTAAAAACTACCCCTAAGTGCATTTCAGCCTCAGTTCGCCAAACTCGAGTTCCAAGAATCGCCCCAATACTAAAAGTGTCCAGTAAATTCTCACAACGGCTCCTTAAGAGATTTCCACCCTGAAAAAATTTGTCGCGCCCCTCCTTCCCTTAAAAACTACCCCCGTCAAGTTAGCACTACCACCCCGGTAGCGGGCAATCCAAGCATTTCCGTAAAACAAAAAGTATCCAATTAATTGTCGCAGGAACCGAAAGGCATATTGCACCCTTCAAAAAATTTGTCGCGCCCCTTCTACCACCTAAAAACTACCCCTAAGTGCATTTGAGCCTCAATTCGCCAAACTCGAGTTCCAAGAATTGCCCCAATACTAAAAGTGTCCAGTAAATTCTCACAACGGCTCCTTAAGAGATTTCCACCCTGCAAAAATTTGTCGCGCCCCTCCTTCCCTTAAAAACTACCCCCGTCAAGTTAGCACTACCACCCCGGTAGCGGCCAATCCAAGCATTTCCGTAAAACAAAAAGTATCCAATTAATTGTCGCAGGAACCGAAAGGCATATTGCACCCTTCAAAAAATTTGTCGCGCCCCTTCTACCACTTAAAAACTACCCCTAAGTGCATTTCAGCCTCAGTTCGCCAAACTCGAGTTCCAAGAATCGCCCCAATACTAAAAGTGTCCAGTAAATTCTCACAACGGCTCCTTAAGAGATTTCCACCCTGAAAAAATTTGTCGCGCCCCTCCTTCCCTTAAAAACTACCCCCGTCAAGTTAGCACTACCACCCCGGTAGCGGCCAATCCAAGCATTTCCGTAAAACAAAAAGTATCCAATTAATTGTCGCAGGAACTGAAAGGCATATTGCACCCTTCAAAAAATTTGTCGCGCCCCTTCTACCACTTAAAAACTACCCCTAAGTGCATTTCAGCCTCAGTTCGCCTAACTCGAGTTCCAAGAATCGCCCCAATACTAAAAGTGTCCAGTAAATTCTCACAACGGCTCCTTAAGAGATTTCCGCCCCGAAAAAATTTGTCGCGCCCCTCCTTCCCTTAAAAACTACCCCCGTCAAGTTAGCACTACCACCCCGGTAGCGGCCAATCCAAGCATTTCCGTAAAACAAAAAGTATCCAATTAATTGTCGCAGGAATGTCGAGAATGCTCCATTTTTTACTAATTACCGCACAAAGATTCTCACTTTAAACACAATCAATAAAAATGATGCACGCGCACTCAATCGACTTACCGGAATGGCGATTTAAAAAATATCCATTTCCAATGCTAAAGCTTCTAGCAAAGCTTATCACATTTTACCGTTTCTCCACCAGCTCGTCCGGATAGGGTCAGTTGAGATTCATAGAAAAGGGCGAAGCTTACCACAATTTACCGTTGTTCCACCAGCTCGTACGGATGGAGTCAGTTGAGACTCATAGAAAAGGAGTATAATAATTTCATATATCAAATACGAACGTATGATCAATTTTTGCACTTGCATATAGTTAAAATATACATACAGTTATACATAACTGTATGTATATGAGTAGTGACAACGACTAAAATTATAAAGTAATACTAAAATGGGTTGAGTTTTGTGCGATTCTTTAAAAAATTGGTGTATTATATCTTTCCTACGACATTTTATTTATCATTTCTGGCGGATTTAGAACCTTGACAGCAAATTTTAGCTGAGATTCAAAGAAAGTTAGTTATAGATGAATATAGGGTTTTTTTTATCAATATCTTCTTAGTAAGTGGCTCAGATTTGCATACAAATTTTATTGGTATTTAAATTATCTGTACAACCGTATTTAAATCAAGGTAATTGGTCAACCTGATCATCGATTCCGATACTCGAAACTCGGACTTCGGACTTCGATTGCTGAAAAACAAATTATTGAAAAAGGACATGTTTCCGAACATCCTCCCAAAATTTAGCCATTGCATCTTCTTCTGAGTAAAAACAGCATTTTCTTCTGATACTTGCAATAATATAAAATATTGAATGCATTCATTAGCCTTTAAGTTTTGGATAACTATTTTGAAACAACAAAATGCAACAATAGTACAGTATTTAAAGACACAAAACGGCCGTTTACTTAAAAAAAATACGTAATGGCTGAAATTTACTGGAGATGTTAGGGGACATGTCTTTTATCTAAAACTGAGTTTTCGTATTCGTGGGGGTGGGGGAAGTTGGAGTATATTGCCTATTTATAGGCGAATTTTGTATTTTTCGTTAATATCATTCTTACTGTTGACCCTACAGTAAAGTGATGTATAGGAGCTTTGTTTCTAATCAAATTATCTATCCAACGGTACCTACATGAATTTCATCGGTCAAGTAGTTCCGTTATAATGACCAGTTAAAGGTGAAAATAGTAGCAATAATGGGAATATTTTGCTTAAATAAAACATGTAATGACTGAAATTCGGTGGAGTCATTAAGGGATGCGTTATAAATCTCTGAAGTTGCGTATATATCAGGGGGGGGGGTGTGTAATTATAGTAAATTGCCTACTTACTAATAAGCTAAATTTGCGTTTTTGCCTTATATCATTCTTATTGTTGTTATTCATTTCTTATCAAATAATCTATCAAACGGTATCAATCAATGTCAAACGTCAAAGAGGTCAATAAGAACGGATTTTGTATTTTTTTTAATACCAGAAAAGTAGGAGACTATTTTTTTGCAAACTAACTGCATACCTAGGGATACAAAAGTATCTTTTAAATGTTGATCCAACTACCTCTAATTCTAATTAATCCCACCCCAAAGTTACTCGAGCAATTCCATGCATGTCATAATTTTCTGACCATTTTCGCCTTTTTGCCACTGGTTTGAAATTTTATTTTAATTGGAAATTATGATAGTTTATATAGTTACGATATTACGATTACGATATACTGAAGATGCCGCCCGCCTACATGCGTTCAGAGTGTATCATCAGGTTCAAGAATGGATTGGTAATTACATGGACCCTGAAGACTGGGGTTGGACAAAAACTTCAAATATGTACCGGCCCATTCCCTGCGAAAAAGAACCAGCCCCGCCAAATTTATTGAAAGTTATTTCGTGTGCTTGTAAAATTGGTTGTGGAAAAGCATGTGGGTGTAGGAAAGCAGGATTAAAGTGCTCTCCAATTTGTATGGTTTGTTGTGGAAACGCGTGTAGCAACATACCTGACTTTTCTACTTTTACCGAAAACGACGACTTCCTCCATAAGGATGGGCTTTTTCCATCGAACCCAGAAAGATACGAAGCTGGTCACAATTGTAGCGCAAGCAATAATGAGTCCGCAAGAGAGGAAGAAAATCAATCTAAGAAACCAAAATTGAGGTAGTCGTATATTTTTGTTACATTCATAAAACTCCAGCGACTATGTAAAGAAATTATTTTTTTTTTATTTTTTGGAACGCTAATTGACCTAGCTTGATTTTGATCTCGTTAAAGAGATAATAATTCAATCAGCAAGAACACACATTTATGCAACTTGACATAGCGAAGTTGGTGGTAGAAGGGGCGCGACAAATTTTTTGAAGGGTGCAATATGCCTTTCGGTTCCTGCGACAATTAATTGGATACTTTTTGTTTTACGGAAATGCTTGGATTGGCCGCTACCGGGGCGGTAGTGCTAACTTGACAGGGGTAGTTTTTAAGGGAAGGAGGGGCGCGACAAATTTTTTCAGGGTGGAAATCTCTTAAGGAGCCGTTGTGAGAATTTACTGGACACTTTTAGTATTGGGGCGATTCTTGGAACTCGAGTTTGGCGAACTGAGGCTGAAATGCACTTAGGGGTAGTTTTTAAGTGGTAGAAGGGGCGCGACAAATTTTTTGAAGGGTGCAATATGCCTTTCGGTTCCTGCGACAATTAATTGGATACTTTTTGTTTTACGGAAATGCTTGGATTGGCCGCTACCGGGGTGGTAGTGCTAACTTGACGGGGGTAGTTTTTAAGGGAAGGAGGGGCGCGACAAATTTTTGCAGGGTGGAAATCTTTTAAGGAGCCGTTGTGAGAATTTACTGGACACTTTTAGTATTGGGGCAATTCTTGGAACTCGAGTTTGGCGAATTGAGGCTCAAATGCACTTAGGGGTAGTTTTTAGGTGGTAGAAGGGGCGCGACAAATTTTTTGAAGGGTGCAATATGCCTTTCGGTTCCTGCGACAATTAATTGGATACTTTTTGTTTTACGGAAATGCTTGGATTGGCCGCTACCGGGGCGGTAGTGCTAACTTGACAGGGGTAGTTTTTAAGGGAAGGAGGGGCGCGACAAATTTTTTCAGGGTGGAAATCTCTTAAGGAGCCGTTGTGAGAATTTACTGGACACTTTTAGTATTGGGGCGATTCTTGGAACTCGAGTTTGGCGAACTGAGGCTGAAATGCACTTAGGGGTAGTTTTTAAGTGGTAGAAGGGGCGCGACAAATTTTTTGAAGGGTGCAATATGCCTTTCGGTTCCTGCGACAATTAATTGGATACTTTTTGTTTTACGGAAATGCTTGGATTGGCCGCTACCGGGGTGGTAGTGCTAACTTGACGGGGGTAGTTTTTAAGGGAAGGAGGGGCGCGACAAATTTTTTCAGGGCGGAAATCTCTTAAGGAGCCGTTGTGAGAATTTACTGGACACTTTTAGTATTGGGGCGATTCTTGGAACTCGAGTTAGGCGAACTGAGGCTCAAATGCACTTAGGGGTAGTTTTTAAGTGGTAGAAGGGGCGCGACAAATTTTTTGAAGGATGCAATATGCCTTTCGGTTCCTGCGACAATTAATTGGATACTTTTTGTTTTACGGAAATGCTTGGATTGGCCGCTACCGGGGTGGTAGTGCTAGCTTGACGGGGGTAGTTTTTAAGGGAAGGAGGGGCGCGACAAATTTTTGCAGGGTGGAAATCTCTTAAGGAGCCGTTGTGAGAATTTACTGGACACTTTTAGTATTGGGGCAATTCTTGGAACTCGAGTTTGGCGAATTGAGGCTCAAATGCACTTAGGGGTAGTTTTTAGGTGGTAGAAGGGGCGCGACAAATTTTTTGAAGGGTGCAATATGCCTTTCGGTTCCTGCGACAATTAATTGGATACTTTTTGTTTTACGGAAATGCTTGGATTGGCCGCTACCGGGGTGGTAGTGCTAACTTGACGGGGGTAGTTTTTAAGGGAAGGAGGGGCGCGACAAATTTTTTCAGGGCGGAAATCTCTTAAGGAGCTGTTGTGAGAATTTACTGGACACTTTTAGTATTGGGGCGATTCTTGGAACTCGAGTTAGGCGAACTGAGGCTCAAATGCACTTAGGGGTAGTTTTTAAGTGGTAGAAGGGGCGCGACAAATTTTTTGAAGGGTGCAATATGCCTTTCGGTTCCTGCGACAATTAACTGGATACTTTTTGTTTTACGGAAATGCTTGGATTGGCCGCTACCGGGGTGGTAGTGCTAACTTGACGGGGGTAGTTTTTAAGGGAAGGAGGGGCGCGACAAATTTTTTCGGGGCGGAAATCTCTTAAGGAGCCGTTGTGAGAATTTACTGGACACTTTTAGTATTGGGGCGATTCTTGGAACTCGAGTTAGGCGAACTGAGGCTCAAATGCACTTAGGGGTAGTTTTTAAGTGGTAGAAGGGGCGCGACAAATTTTTCGAAGGGTGCAATATGCCTTTCGGTTCCTGCGACAATTAATTGGATACTTTTTGTTTTACGGAAATGCTTGGATTGGCCGCTACCGGGGTGGTAGTGCTAACTTGACGGGGGTAGTTTTTAAGGGAAGGAGGGGCGCGACAAATTTTTTCAGGGTGGAAATCTCTTAAGGAGCCGTTGTGAGAATTTACTGGACACTTTTAGTATTGGGGCGATTCTTGGAACTCGAGTTTGGCGAACTGAGGCTGAAATGCACTTAGGGTAGTTTTTAAGTGGTAGAAGGGGCGCGACAAATTTTTTGAAGGGTGCAATATGCCTTTCGGTTCCTGCGACAATTAATTGGATACTTTTTGTTTTACGGAAATGCTTGGATTGGCCGCTACCGGGGTGGTAGTGCTAACTTGACGGGGGTAGTTTTTAAGGGAAGGAGGGGCGCGACAAATTTTTTCAGGGCGGAAATCTCTTAAGGAGCTGTTGTGAGAATTTACTGGACACTTTTAGTATTGGGGCGATTCTTGGAACTCGAGTTAGGCGAACTGAGGCTCAAATGCACTTAGGGGTAGTTTTTAATTGGTAGAAGGGGCGCGACAAATTTTTTGAAGGGTGCAATATGCCTTTCGGTTCCTGCGACAATTAACTGGATACTTTTTGTTTTACGGAAATGCTTGGATTGGCCGCTACCGGGGTGGTAGTGCTAACTTGACGGGGGTAGTTTTTAAGGGAAGGAGGGGCGCGACAAATTTTTTCGGGGCGGAAATCTCTTAAGGAGCCGTTGTGAGAATTTACTGGACACTTTTAGTATTGGGGCGATTCTTGGAACTCGAGTTAGGCGAACTGAGGCTCAAATGCACTTAGGGGTAGTTTTTAAGTGGTAGAAGGGGCGCGACAAATTTTTTGAAGGGTGCAATATGCCTTTCGGTTCCTGCGACAATTAATTGGATACTTTTTGTTTTACGGAAATGCTTGGATTGGCCGCTACCGGGGTGGTAGTGCTAACTTGACGGGGGTAGTTTTTAAGGGAAGGAGGGGCGCGACAAATTTTTTCAGGGTGGAAATCTCTTAAGGAGCCGTTGTGAGAATTTACTGGACACTTTTAGTATTGGGGCGATTCTTGGAACTCGAGTTTGGCGAACTGAGGCTGAAATGCACTTAGGGTAGTTTTTAAGTGGTAGAAGGGGCGCGACAAATTTTTTGAAGGGTGCAATATGCCTTTCGGTTCCTGCGACAATTAATTGGATACTTTTTGTTTTACGGAAATGCTTGGATTGGCCGCTACCGGGGTGGTAGTGCTAACTTGACGGGGGTAGTTTTTAAGGGAAGGAGGGGCGCGACAAATTTTTTCAGGGTAGAAATCTTCTAAGCAGCCCCTGTTATATCTTACTGGACACCTTTAGCGTCGGGGAGATTCTTGGAACTCGAATTTGGATAACTGAGGCTCAAATGCACTTAAGGGTAGTTTTTAAGGGGAAGGAGGGGCGCGACAAATTTTTTTCTTTTTCCATTGAATTACGACAAAATCGCGACATTTAATGCACTATAGCGTTTGTCGAAATTTTAAAGTGGTAGTGCTAACTTGACAGACGTAAAATTAAGCCCCTATTAGTAATTAAGTTTCTTATGGGAATTTAATGAGAATCTGAAAATATGGTACATAATTAGAAGAACAGGACACTATGACGAATCTTATGGATAGCATTATAGGCAAAATATGTATTTATACCATTTTTGTATATTTTTGCAGTAGTAAATTCCATATTGGACTGTTTTTCTCTATCAAATCAGGTTTTCCGACAAAACGTAAATTTAGAATATTCATTTAGAGGCGGAGCTTTTTCAATAATTTTAGTTGATGTTCAGAGCAGAAAAAAAGGGAGAAAAATGCACTGAATTACACTTTACGATGCTTTAACCCGTTATAAAGCAGTTTAGTGTTGAATTTTCTAAAAGCATTTGCAAAGTTAGATGTATCAAATTTAGTCAGTTTTTTAACTTTACATGTTTTGAGACCAATCTTATAACGGTTGCACTATAGAACTTGTTTTATTTTCTAAGTGAATATTACTACGAGAAAACATAGTAACGCATACTAGTATAGTAACTAGGTGATTCCAGATTGCAAAGTGTGGTGGAGAAATTTTTTTATGTTTCTTATGTTTTTTTGGGTGCTGAGCTCGAATCCGGAGCTTCCCACCAAAATTTCGTTGCGGAACAGGTTCAAAACCGCGAAAAAACCCAAGTTTTTCCGTTCTTTTGTTTATAACTCCGAAAGTGGACATTTCTCCGAAAACTTGTCCATGAAAATATTAGAGAAAACATAATTGCGGGTCTAAGGCGACATTAATCATTAAAATGTGTTAAGCGGTATTGCTACAATTGAGAGTTATTTCTTAAGCGTTTTTTACGGTTTGACCCTGTTTTGCAACGAAATTTTGGTGGGAAGTTACGAATTCAGGTTCTGCACTCCAAAATACATAATTTACAAGAAAAATGCAATTGTTACGACCAATCTATTGGATGAAATGAAAAACCGTTCAATCTCAAAATTGTATACATAATATGGAACTAATGTTAAAAATGGCAAATTTAAATTCTCAATTGTAATAATACCGCTCAACGGATCTATAATATTTATGTCTCTTTGGACGCGCAATTATGTGCTATCTAACATATTCATGGAGAGTTTTTCGCAGAAATAAATATTTTCAGAGTGAGGCCAAATAACGGAAAAACAGCAAAATTTTTAGGGTTTTTCGCAATTTTGACCCTGTTTCGCAACGAAATTTTGGTGGGAAGCTCCTGATTCGTGCTCAGCACCCCAAAAACATAAGAAACAAAAAAAAATTGTCTCCACCACATTTTGCAATCTGATGTACTAGGTTTATCACCTGGATACTACACTATACCATGCGTTAGTCCAGAGTGGACATCAACAAAAAATAATGGCACATTTTTTTTAGCAATTCAAATACAGTAAAAGCTCCCGTGGACGGACACTGACGGTTCCAGCATTTTTGTTCGGCCACGGGAGATATCCGCTTGCGGGGGAGGGTTAAAATGTAACTTCTGTGTGCGTATAATTTATGCACAATAATTCAAAAGGAACAGGTTACGCGAAACAAATGACAGCGACTGAAATGAAAATGTTACGCATGACAGTTGGTGTAACGAAAAGGAACCACATCAAGAGTAGCTACATCCGAGGCGGCTTGTCCATAGACCAACCAATCACGGAAAAGCTCGAAGACCGACAAATGGATTGGTATTGCCAAGTTAAACGGCGTCCGCCTGAGAACCCAGCAAAGAAAGCGATATCAATGGAAGTTCCACTTGATGGACCTAAGGCCAGAGGCAGACCGAAGAACACCTGGATGTGTCAAATGAAAAAGCAACAACAACGCATTGGTCTCGGCGATGAAACGATCCAAGATAGAGCTGCCTGTAGAAATATGCTGAGATATTATCGCCAAAACGGGCGATGTGCCTACACTGCAGGACGAGCAACGCGAAACCATGGAGTGGTATAAAGAACGAGGCAAGGAAGAAGAAGAATTCAAAAGGAACATTAAAACGATAAAAGTGTTATATTGTGTTTTAATTCATTTGATTTACAAACCTCCACAATGTACAATGCCCAAATGCACGTTTACCAATAAACTGTTCCAAGCTTTGATAGGGAAAACAAGTAGAAAAATATTAGCTTTAATTAGGGATGTCAAAAACCGCCCAACGGTTAGATGTTCCTTCCAAAGTTGGGTCTTACCCGGAGTGACCACTGCACAAAGTCTGGCATTATTACTTGAAAGTTGTAAGACACTCGAGCGTTCTTAATGACTTCTCTCCACTGGATTAACCCTCAGAGCGTTAAGTAAAACTTCTTCAAATCTGTAGAGAACTTGGACTAAGTAAGTCTACATCAACGCGTGAACCACAAGAGGGGGATAACTCATTTTAAGGAAAATCACGAATAGCTTCAGCAGGGAATGTAGTTTTGCCTAAACTTGTAATAAAATTTAATGTTGAGTAGAGGCTGAGTTGCACTCCTCGGCGCTTTAAATATGACTCGCACAATAGGATCCCGTGCAATACCTGCTCTGCTCCAGAAGCATTTCTTCTCATATAGGCAAAACTACCCTCCCAGATTATCAGTCTCGGAATCGAAATAACGTGGAATTTCTGATGGGCCTATACGATCGACAAGGAACCAACCAACCATAAAGGAATCGAATTATATTTGTGTAATCTCCAGACGGTGATAAATCCTTTATTAAGGAAAATTTTGTTTGCCAATAAACTGTTTTATGATGAACAGATTATAATACTCAAAACAATAAATGAATCGCCAATTTCAAAAGGCCCATTTGTATGTTTTTACACATAAGGATCTTTTTTCTAGTAGATAGAACAGTTGATACTTTGTCCACATATATGAAAGGAAATTCAAATTCCGCACATACTTTCCACTTCTCCGGAAGCTTTTTGATGCCGGTATCGAAAAATTCCTTTGACAACTCGGACATCTATGTGCACACAAACTCCTCTGCCTCATCGTCAGTGTTGAATTTTTTGACCTCCGAGGGCTTCTTTCAGAGGTCCAAACATTATGGTAATCGCAGGGTAATAAATCTGGACTGTAGGGGGAGTGCTCCAGTACCTTTCACCCCAATTCCGATATCGCGCGGTAAGAGGACGCGCGTAGTCCTGGAGAAGTTCAACAGTTTGAGAATCCATCGCACCGTTATTTTGCGATATTGATATTGATATTGTTCGTGGATGAGAGACTCTACACTACCAATGATAGTGCCGGGTTCAGCCGAATTGTCTCGAACATTCATCCCACGGTCCTCCGAAATGAGGACGAATGTTGACTGGTGTGATGCTAGTTGACGGCCGAAAATCATGCGGCTCATTCTGGACGGTTTCACGGCCATCCTTGACCACTTTGGCCCATTTAAACACAGCAGTCCTACTCAGGCACTCACTACCGAACGGATTATGCAAACGCAGAAAAAATTCCGTACATATTCTTAACGCCTTCGCTCACTAAAAAACGAATGACAATGCGTTGCGCAATGGCGGTCGGCACTTGATGTTCACTCATGGTCGTAGCACGAACGTAAAATGTCCCTTTGCGACGAAAACTATGCCACTTTGTTCGTAAGGGACCCAGCTATCGTATACTCAAGCCACGACCTTCAAAACATACATGCGCGCCATCTACAGCGTTTGTCTCGATCATATTTGAATCACCCTCGTATTTTTATTTTTATTTGCTATTCTGAAAATCACGCAAGAATTATTAAATGTTTCGCTAGCGTCGTTAAACTGTTCAACCTTGAATGCGATACTTCCGTTTCAAGGAACAATGATCCATTCTAATATTTTCTAATCGGTACCTACATATATTATTTCGTAAAAGCAAATTCACTTCATCAATTGAACATGGTAATAATAAAGCAACATCCCATAACTTTAAATACCCGGATGCGTATTGCCCGCATTAACAAAATAAGCTTCTTTTGCTTGATATCAATTGGATAAAATTTTTAATGTTGATTTTTACCCAACATACGCATGCAAAATATCTATTTACGTTCCACCGATTCAATTATACGACCGTTTACTCGCGGTAAGTCCTTTTATATATATTTTGTTATGATGACTATTATACGGCCCTTATCTAAAAGACCATGCTCCGGATCGAAAGGCAATTTCATCACGAAAATCATATAAAATTTTTAGGATATACTATCTCGGCAGTCGCCTGAATAAACTCACAAAAGAGGATTGCACGAGTACATTCATATGTAGATCCTACTCGTGTATTATGCGCGATATGTTATGGAACTCGAAGCACAGGACGTATGTACATGAATTATATGCCACACAAGCTTGAACCAATCACTCGAATGTGGTGACTACGCGAGTAATCTGGATTCTTCCATTGTGTATTATAAAAAATTTATTGCATACATACTTTACTTTGTCACCAGCGTATAGCGCAGGTATCCTTGTAGAATAATAAAATATTGTGTTTCCATTATGCCAGCTAAGCACACGTGCCATTGTTATTGCTGTCTTCGCAAATATGTTCCGAGTACTATAACCGTGAGGATAATCGAAATGGGCAAAATTCTCCTTAGAAAAAATAATAGGAGCTATATCCTACACTCGTCCACATAGTGTTTGTTATCACATCGGAAACCTGAAGGTAAAATAAAAGAATTAATTAAGATTAAATTGTAATACTGAATTGTAACGGGCGGCGTAGATAGAGGCGGCTTAGGTAGAGTAGTTACCTGTTAGGGATTCCATGGCTCGGACACGTACATTTGCGACAACCCCGATCATCATCAGCGACTACCCACGTCATCATTATCTGGAACAGAAAGAATCTTGATCTTTGACATAAGAAATATATAATACTACTTAAGTCACTTTCGTGATGTCGGCGAAAATGGCAACTTCGGTCATCGTCCGTGGAATGTTGAACGACTACTCACGTCATCATTATCTGGAACAGAAAGAATAAGGAACAGAAAGGATCTTGATCTTTGACATAAGAAATATATAATACTACCTAAATCACTTTCGTGATGTCGGCGAAAATGGCAACTTCGGTCATCGTCCGTTGAATGTTGAAACACCCTTTAAGTTGTCCGAATCGTAGATCCAGCTGTAGACCATTTCGAATTCTTTCTTATCACGCCACGGGCCGGCATTTGTTCGTCGTCGGATGCACTGATTCTCACCTATAATATATAACACCCAAAAACCAATAAATAAACATTGTCGAGATATGACACTTCACGTCACTAATCGCGAGCTGAGAAATGTCAACATGTATGCCGAGTGATAGAGAAAGAGAAACATCGCAGGGGTATTTCTGATGCTTCGATTGGTGTGAGTCTTTGCTGAATGGCACGTGCCTAGGTCATGAACCCGAAAAAGTAACGTGAAGGGTAAACCGTATTATAAAAGTCCAAGCCAATAAATACCACCCGAAACGAACGGATCATCCTCTTTGGATTCCGACCGGCAACGACGAAGGTAGATATTATCATGGTGACGATTCAACTTTTCACCAAGGAACTAATTCGTTTCAAAATTTCTTTCCTGTACCTGGTACGCCCTCTCTCTTTGGATTCCGACCGGCAACGACGAAGATTCCGACCGGCAACGACGAAGAAGCGAGACGGCGCCATTAACGTAAGAAAGCGGAGAAGACGTGCGACGAGAGCAAAAAGATCGAAAGTGGAGAAAACGAGCAACGAGTGCGACGATTTTTTTATGCGAGAAGAACGTGACGTCCCGATTGTGTGCGAACGATATCCAACGCGGGATAGCGGAGCCCGGAATCAATAGTTAAGTGTAGAGTGAGGCTGCCGCCCGTATTAAAAGAAAAATCGTGAGTAATAGATTTAAGATAGTGTTTAAGATTGCTAGTGCTAGATTTAGATATTAGTTCTTTGATTGCATCCGGCCGTGAACTTAACGTAGATTTAGTGTTTAAGTTTTAACGCTAGGTTTTTAGCTTTGAATAAATATTCGTGTCACTAAAATAATTTCGGGTTCAATTTTATCCTCCGAACCACCGAGTAACCGCGCTCCACGAATTCGCGCTTATCGTGGTTATATCTTGGTTTTGGTGTTGGCGAAATTTAAAGCGCGTGGCGCCCACGGCCCGCTCCGCAGCAAGCCGGTACAAACAGCCACACCACTCGGGTTAGTGTATACAGAATAATCTTCGTAATATTGTGTTCATATTAAATGGATGATACAAGCAAAAAGGTAATTTGTTATAATGCAGAGTACCGCAGAGTTTGGTTGAAATAAAATATTTATTGGAAGTGTTTTCATTTATTATGGAGTTTAGCAGGACACAAGACTCCTATTATAATAATGTAGTTGGGTATGTGTGAATTTGTGTTTCGTGAGTAATTTGGGGTAAATTTATGTGCAACGAGACCCGTCTATTTTTAACCGTTACAATGTAATCGCATTTTTTTGTAAAAATGCCCGACTTGCCTAACTAAATCAAAATTTGCCACTTCACCAAACATTGCATCCGATATATGACTTTGCTTTCTGAAACTACATAAAATTTCCAATAAAATGACGCCTCCACCCGTTCAAACTTTATAGCAATTTAAAAATTGTATACGATTTTACTATTCGAATTTTTGATGAAAAACCAATTTTAAAATTTCTTTAAAGTTTGAACGGGTGTATCTCGGAAGATACGAGCAACTACATAACGGGCGAGGTGTCGTTTTATTGGAAATTGTACGTAGCTTCAGAAAGTGAAGTCATATCTCGGATGAAATCTTTGGTGGTGTGGCAAATTTATTTCAGCAAGTCGGGCATTTTGACAAAAAATGCTTATACATTGTAACAAATTAGCCACACTACCTACCATTAAAATATTCTCCACCATGAATGGGACACCCTGCATAAACTAAATAATATAGGTACTCAAAGAAAAAGAAATCGAAAAATTTCAACTTTAATCGCGACACGACCTTTTTAACGTACATACAGTTCTCGGCACAATTATTTACACAACCGAAAATGCCATACATTAGCAGCGTATAATGCACTATAACCTTTAAAATAAGAAAAAATCATTGAATATTTTTACACAGTTTTAATCCTTAGCATCTTCCTTCAGTACACGATACAAAAAAAAATCACTTTCAACGAATCACAGAACAAAAAAATAAAAAATATGAATGACAAAATTATTTACACATCCATTGAGAACAGGCAAAATTATTTCCACAAATATATTAGCATTCATTTTATTTTACTTCTGTAAGGGAAAAATTTATTATTTCTTTAAATTGAAGTAAATGGTCATGTAAAATAACGTTACTTAGTAAGATGTGTTGCCTCCTTTTGACGCAATGACTTCTGCCAGATGTCTCGGCATTGAGTCTATTAGTATTTGTACTTGCTCTGATGAAATTGAGCTCCAAGCCGCAATGAAGTCCTTCCAAGTCTGATTTGGGCTCCTACCGATATCTTGAGGTATTTTAGATTTAACCATGTGCCATATATTTATACCCTATACCCATAAGATGGTATTGGGTATATATTGTATATTGTTACGCCGATATTATGTAACACCCCAAAGGAGCCACCGGAGGTATGGCAAAGTATATATATAAATGATCAGGGTGGGTCCCTGAATCGAATAAGCCATGTCTGTCTGTCCGTGTGTCTGTCCGTGTGTCTGTCTGTTAGCACGATAACTCCCGAATTAATGAAGCTAGCGGTTTGAAATTTTCGTCAAATGTTTGCTCTGCTAAAATCTTGGACGGTTTTGAAAATGGGCCAAATCGGACCACGAGTTCCCCTACCTCCCATACAAACTACCCCTCCTTGAAATTTTAATTCGGCCATAACTTTCGGTAGAATATCGCTATCGACTTGAAACTTTTATTAATGTCTCATTCTCACATATACTTTGAGTTGATCGAAAGTGGACTAGGTCCGACTACCCCTATCCCTACTTCCCCTACAAAGCTATATTCAGCCATATCTTTTGATAGAATGTCACGAAAAACTTCAAATTAGTATCAAATGGTAGCCGTTGGATGCCTTGATAAGGTAATAAAGATGTGTCAGGTCAGACCCATCTAGCCCTCCCTTCCCCACAAAAAATATGAAATTGAATATTTTGGGTTTTGCGTGCCTTCTAGGTCTGTACATGGGTATAGGGTATACACTCATCGTGCTATTCGCACGATTAGAACTCGGTCTCGTCTTAATTACGTTTAGATCCGGACTTTTGGCAGGCCATTTCATCACTTCTTACTCCATTTCAGTTAAGTATCGCTTAATTTTTCAACCTGTATGTATGGGCGCATTATCCTGTTGGAGGATAAAATCAGTCCCAATTAGTTTGGAGCCTCCAAATAATCTAACATCATTTAAGATATCTAAATAATGTGACTGTGTCATATTATCGGGGCATCTAACAAGGGGTCCAACGCCACTGTATGATATGCAACCCCATATCATGATTTTACCACCCTTAGAATGCCTTATAGGCTGGGTGCCTCGTGTTAGTTTTCGTATCAGCGTAGTAAATTTTACACCTTTAGGAGCCGTCCATAGAATGCTCCGCCAAAACTCTGTTGGCTTGGAAATATGATCTTTAGCAAATTATAATCTCGCTTGTCTGTTTTTCTGTGTAATGTACGGCTTTTTTTGGACGACATTAGCTTTTATTTTATTTTCGTTCAAACTTCTTCGCAAGGTTCTTTCGCTAATCCTAACATTCAGGTTTGCAAGTACGTTCTGGATCTTTTCAGAAGGGCTTCTCTTAAAGAACGAGCTATTTTAGAATCATCCTCCCTGGTTGTAGCTCTTTTCCTTCCTCTGCCGCTTTTAGTTGTCACACTTCCGTATTGATTGAACTTCTAAACTTGATAATAAATGGTTTTCCGGAAACATCCATTTTTTTTGAAAGCTCTATTGCCGAAATACCTCTATTAAACTCTGCAACAAAGGCAGCCCTTTTTTCTATCGAAAGTTCAATTGCTCTTGGCATATTTCCAACTTGTCTCTCTGGAAAACCTTACAATACTGAATAAAACAACACTCTGTCCCACACTGCGTCAATTTGCCTTGGAAATTTAAAACCGTTACTTAGCAAATGCACTTATTATCGAAGTGTGTGAATAATTTTGCCTGTATTGAATGGATGTGTAAATAATTTTGCTACTTCATATTATACCTTTTTTTGCCGTTATTTTTCGGAGTTAAAAGATGGTTTTTATTTTGCTCTTTCAACAACACACCAAAGAATCAAACTGAGAAAAAACGAGACCGAGTTCTAATCGTGCGAATTGCACGATGAATGTATACCCTATACCCATGTACAGACCTAGAATGCGCGTAAAACCGAAAATATTCAATTTAATTTTTTTAAGGGGGAGGGGTAGATGGGCTGAATATCGCACATCTTTAATATCTTATAACGGCATCCAGCAGCTATCATTTGCGATAAATTTCAAGTTTCTCGGGACATTCTATCAAAAGATATGGTGGAATATTGCTTTGTAGGGGATGTAGGGGTAGGGGAAGGCAGACCTTCTCCACTTTCCACTAACTTCAAGCATATGTCACAATTAGGCATTGATGAAAATTTCAGGTCCCTAGCGACATTCTGTCGAAAAATATGGCCGAATTACACTATCACGGAGGGGTCATTTGTATGGGAGGTAGGGGAACCCTTGGTCCGATTTGGCCCATTTTCAATACCATCCAAGCTTTTATCAAAGCAATCATCTGACCGAAATTTCAAAACGCTAGCTCCATTATTTCGGGAGTTATCGTGCGAACTGACAGACACACGGACGGACAGACAGACAGACGGACATGGCTTATTCGAATCAGGGACCGACCCTGATCATTTATATATACACTTTGCCATACCTCAGGTGGCTCCTTTGAGGTGTTACATAAATCGTCGTAACAAAAACAATATACTCTATACCATCTTATGGGTATAGGGTATAAATATCATCAATTTGATACTAGTTGAAAAGTTATGAGGCTTTAATTGCCGCTATACGATGGTATTTTGTGTTGTTTCAATAATTTCGCCGAGCATAGTATTTCAAAAAAAAAAAACTTACGCCTACTTTGGACAGCTAAGTTGTGGTATACTGTTTTATGGGCGCTACACAAGCGATTTAGAATCTCAAAGGCGGAGTGTGGCAAACACCGCACAAAAGATTGATACGAAAAATCGTGCAGCAGCAGTGTGGTTGGGCGACTCCAAGGTATCATTCTTGGAACCGGTCTTTTGTGCGGTGCTTGCCACACTCCGGTCGGTGTGGGGCTGGCTTAAGGTATTCCAGTAATTGAAGTAATGACTGTCCTGATATCTCTATTAAGAGGTAGGTGATCCATTTCTTTACCACGTACATTTGGAAGACTATAGTATGCTTAATGTAGAGCTTAGTGCGCTTGCCTTCGAAAGGGTCGTGGGTTCGAAGCCCACGGTAGACTAAGGTGACTAGATGTACAGCATTTCGCTGTACTCTACAGCATTTAGATATAGTACGTACATCAGGAAGATCCCAATTCCTTTTTCGTTTAGGAAAAATTGGATACTTCTTCTTCTACTTATTTTTTTCATAAATGCGGAAATTTCAAAGCTTCAAATTTAGATTTTGATTTAATAGACAAAAAAATAAACTGTCAAATTTTCGCTTTTCTGAATAGAATTTTTTGTGGGGTTGGCGAAGCGAAAAATTTTCTATGACAAATATGGACCTACACTAGGATCCTCAGCCTCCTGCTACCTATATTGGTGGGATATTTGTGTTGTCCACCTCTTGATCCCTTGCCCAAATTTCCCTTCCGCCAAGGCTATGCTTGCATTAAAGGGTTATCCCCTAAAACTACAAGCAGACGCTGCAAGGGTCAGAAGAGAGAAAAGATTACTTGCTGTAATGTGAAACCGCTTAATTTCAACTTGGAAAAGTCTGTAAATCCTTCAGAGAGACGACTTTTAGTAATACGCATCTTGGACTCTCTGGAAGTCCGAACGACAAACTAATAAAAATTACAGTGAACGGGATTTATGCGAATTATGTAAGAAACAAGTAATACAGTAAAACACGGATAAGTGCACATCGATAATGCACAATTTTTTCGTGCACTTATCAGTGCTCCATACATATGTATTTTGTATTTGTATGTAATTTACGTAGTATAAATGGAAACTAGTGGTAACAACTGATATTGTGTGGCTATACGTTGTAACGCTATCGGCGGGGCCGGCCCTAGGGGTGGGCGAACTGGGCAGTCGTCCAGGGCCACAACTTTCAAGGGGCCAACACACCATGGAACCTTTTATTTTCGCGGACCACCACTCAGAAAGTGCTCCACTCTCTAGGGGCGTTCACGCAACAAGATAATCAAAGCATACCTGATGCAAAATCAATTGAATCGCTGGGCGATGTTGTCAAATAAAAATAACGTTGCAAACACGCTGGGTGTTTCACATCTTATCAGGAATTTTTAAATATCCGAACTCCAAAAGCTTCAGGGTAAACCTAAGTCTATTCTATATAAAAAAAATGCCGTGGAATTACCTGGTTCAAAAAATATAGAAATTTGTTTCGATTGAAAAATTCAAGTAATGAGTATGCGCAAATATTTTTAAAAATTGCTATTTTAAAATTCTAAAGCTTACGCTTCCTACTATAAGCACTCCGATATGTCTACCGATAATGAGCATAAAATTCTTAATGAAAACCGCAGAAATGGGTTTGAAATTTCGTAAAAAAATCGGTGAAGTCGCATCCATCTGACGGATGGTATTTCAAATGCTTGGCAAGGGAAAAGCATTAATACAACTTGACCGATTTTTTTATGTGCCAAACACATAAAACATTTTGAAGCGCAAATACATAGTCCGCTAATTAGATTTTTCTTTCATCGAAAGCTCGACAAAATAATCAAAATTTGCTGTGATTTAACTAATGATGATGACAAAAGATTAAAAATTTTACAGGGTAAATAAATATATATTTCTTAAAAGTAGCTAGCTGACAGTGGCAGCAATTCCTTTTTTTTCCTTAAACGTAAAAGGGGTTTTATGAAACATTTACAAATCACCAGTCGCAGAATTTTAAAGCATTGCTATTTTGGCCTACACGTCCAAATCAAAGACTTCATTTTTTATTTGTTCGCCAAGCTCAATTTGACAAAATTAAAAATACAGTAGAACCTGGTGTTTTCTTTGATGCGGCTGCAGTGATCGTGGCTTATGTATACTGCAACTTTCCTAACTCAAGCAGCCGTCGCACGAAGCCAACAAACAAGCGAGTGCACCACGTTCACCACTCATGCGGGCATTATTTACAACAAGAGCCGCGCGACTGCTTTCTATATACAGGCTCATTCGTGTAACGGCCGAATGAGTACGACCATTGTGCGAAACAACATCCTTAGCCCAAGCAGACGTCGCCCGAAGCTCACAAACAAGCGAGTGCATTATTACAACATGAGTCGCGCGATTCATTCGATGATAATCTTCATTGTGGACCTATCCTAAGCGATTAACATCAAAAAATGAGTTTTTATATGCAATGAGCCTTTAAGGTTTATTTTCCTCCGCAGCTACTCGCTCATTCCATATAAAAACTCGTTTTTAAATGATAATGAGATGAGTTTTTATATTGAATGAGATAGTCGCTGTCGCTAGAGCGGCTGGGGTCGTGCCGAGGAAAATAAAGCTTTAAGGTACGTGTTCGTAGAGACGACTCACGTGAGGATCGCTCAGCGATCGTAGTTTTCCATCCAATTCCGAGCCGTATTTGAATATTTTTTTAATGGTGGTACTTTCCTTGTTACAACTATGACCCAAAGGAACATGTCTGTATAGAAAATACCAGCATATAGTACTCAGAACCGGTGCTTTAACAGCGGTCATTGAACGATCGTCACATGAGTCGTCTCTACGAACACAAACCTTTAAGTAGCAGTGCTGCAACCCGCGAGCGTATGAGGCGAACGAGTGTTGAGATTGGTAGGGTGGAAAATTGATTGATTACATACTTAGGAAAAAATTGCCAAGTCTGGTAGTTCGGATAATAGAGGGTTCGGATGATGGAGGTTCGGATAATCGAGTTTCTACTGTATAGCCCTTCACTCTATGAGCGTATAACGAGCCAGTAAAATTTTATAAAAAGCTGTTTTGTGGGTTATCTTTTTAAAATGTTTATGAGGAAGGGGATGCAGTTTCGCCTTACTGGAATATATATAACGGTGATTAACTATCAAAATTCTATTTTGAAAATAAAATAAAAAAAAAACATTGGCAAAGCGAAGACTTCGGCGACATCAAAAAGATTGCGAATCACTGATATAAATCATTGAAGCCAACAAGGTGAGACATTGGGGGGTCATGCTATATCAACACTGTAAAAACAAAAAATATTGACAATCAAAAATTGAAAAACAAAAATTTAGGTCAAAATTTTAGTTGGAAATTGGTAGGGGTCACCATTTTCAACTTTCCCAGGGCCACCAAAATACTAAGGTCAGACCTAGCTATAGTTTTCAACAATTAAATTTGACAGAGCCATGTACAAGCGACTTTGTAAAACTTTCGAACTTTAGCAAAAACTTAACAAATGGGCACTACACCTATGTTTTTGAAATGTGGTCACCATTATCAAACGAACAGCTGATTGCAACAATCCCGTCAAGGGAGCCGGCTTTGAGGGGCAACATCGAGGGAAGAACATCAAACATAGATGCTGCGAATCGAGCTTTTTGTAGGCTTTTGGGACGTCAAAAATTGTGTGTAGCCTAAAATATATTTTTTTTTTTACATTTTCAATTACAATTTATGAATGTGAAAATAATCACTTGCTTGCAGAAATGGGAAAACAACATAAAAAAAAAATTTGTTCGTGAAAAAAATAAAAACCAAAACCTAACGACTTTCTTAGTGGTATCCTGCGATCTAAAGGAGGAGACTGACTTGAGACTGCTAACATAAACGGTGGAATGACAAAGAGACTGCCACTTTTGCTAAACATTTTTTTACAAGACAATGTTTGATCTTATCCTTAAGCTGCTCCCAAATAGATCAATTTTTAACTCTTATTTTCCTTTATTTCCCTTTCTTCTACATTTTCATAAATTGAATCAATAAATATTAAATATCTCGAACTAGGATTACTTAAATTCGTAAAATAGTCTGGTTTGAAACGTCTGCACTAATAAATTTTTCAAATGCACATGTGCACTTATCCGTCATGAATCGTGTCCAAATGTTGTTAACACTACCAAAAAATTGCGTGCACTTAAGCGTGTTGTGCACTTATCCGAGTTGCATTTATCCGTTTTGAAATGTATTGAAAATAGCATTGAGTGGATGGTGCACTTATCCGAGTTTTGCACTTAAGCGTGTTGTACTTAACCGTGTTTTACTGTCATCATCATCAATGTGGCACGATAGCCCGACGTCGGGCCTTGGCCGCCTGAATCGTTGACCTCCAATTGTCGCGGTTACGTGACCTTGTCCTCCAGTTTCGGAAGCCCAGCAGCTGGTGGGCGTCTTTACCTACGGAGTTCTCCCAGCGAGCTCTCGGTCGTCCACGCAACCTCGCTCCGTCAATTCGTTGTGCGTTCATAACTTTCTTTGGCATGCGATTATCGTTCATCCGTTGTACATGCCCCGCCCATTGCAGACGTTGTTTTACTGTACATCAGAAAATAACTTTTCTTCATCAAGACACTTGTTTTTTTTTTTAAATTAAACTCAATTGAATCGTCTTCCTTGACCCGATCGCCTTTTATCCATATGTGTAGTAGTAATTTTGTAATTTCAATTCTAAAGTTAGAACGGGCGTAGTAAAAAAATGTGCATGAGTCTATCAAACAGGCTGAAAAAAAATAATCACCTCCCCCCTCTCCTATCAGGTTTCAATTCAGTGGACGTTCAATTCATTTCCTAGCTCATAAAGGAATATTGCTGCTTATGTGCAGTAATTGCCCAGGTCCACTGATACACTATACGTGACTTAACTCCTTTCTGCTTAATTATGCTGAAATGAAATGCATATTCACTCGAAATAAATTTAGAGTGAATGTGCATTTTGTTCCAGCAGAATTTCCATTTATATGATGTACGAATCCTTTCGCCAATGGCTATATCAAAGGAACTGTTGCTCGCCCTTTTCATTCCGACACAGAAAGGGGAAGAGCCGACAACTCAAGTTGTATTTATAGCATATTTTGCACTGTGTTCGTATCTTGTTTCCGAAAATGCATTCACTTGCTCGGCTTTGAGTCATTATCATTACAAATGGTTTCCATTCGTATATCCTTGAGCTTGAGAGGCTTCATTGTGTTTATGGTTGAGCACTAGTATACGTGATAATGATCATTGGGTTTTCATATAGTTTTCATATCAGATTTCCACTTCACTGATACTTAACATTATACAAAGAAAGTTGTGTGCTTTATGAGTACAATTAACACAAATAGGGTGGATGTAGAAAGTAGAAATACTGAATGTGCAATTTGTTTTGCCGAGGGGCCTACTACGTTTTTGTGTTTTGGTGATGAGGATATGAGCTAGTCTTTCTCGGTATGCTTTAATAGCAATGGGGACCAAAATGGATATATGGCGACTGTTTTATCATCAAACTAGAATTTCTGTTATACAACTTTCACAACACAACAATTATTTATCCAATTGCCTAAGAGTAATTAGAATTACATAGTATGTATGTTGACAAATAGACTTCTGCACTCAATATCCTTAAAATACAAAATCCAGCAATCACGATGTACAATGTAAATGTAACTGAACTAGTTTTTTTTTAAATATGTACTTAATTTAATTAAATTTAAAATTGATTTCAGAATTTAAGGAATTTTCAAATAGAATGTTTGTAGAGACTCATAAGTCATATTATGTTCCAGTGGACCAGTTGTTCTATAACACGTAGAGTAGAAGAAGTAAAAAATAGCAAAACTGCACCGAACTTTTTATTTGATGTTCAAGTTACCTCAATCTCGTATAGCAAATACGTATAGCAAATTTTTCACATCTAAAAGGCTTAATACTCCAGGCGATCGGTCGTGAAATCGGGCTTCAGAGTGCATGCCAGGCACTGTCTGAGATTATTTTAGAAAACGATAGGGTATTAGTCAGAAAGCTTAAATTTAAGTTTGCACCACTTGAAAAATTTTCTAACGGGACTTATGAAGGTTTTTGTCTTGTTTGGGGTTTTGTGTATATCTCCGCTCCTGATGGTTGGACTTTCAAAAGAAAGACACCAAATTGTTCAGTATAAAATTGCCTTCATCTTTTGTATACTGTTTGTTCATCTCAAATCAGTAGATAAAATGCTAAAGAGTGTCAAAGTTGAAAAAACAGTTTTACAAATCAGTTTTTTGCAAATAAGTCGATAACAGTGAATTTTCGCGCAAAAAATAATAAGAATAGACTTGTACCTTATTCGATTCCCTACAATCGAGAAAAAAATGAAGTCGATACGATCAGCCGCAACCGAGATATACCTGAAAGAAGGTGTGTATTCCGAAGTAACTATGCGTTATAAGTACATACTTACCTATATGTATAATTTGCTGCAGATGCAGTTAGGATGGTGAGTTGCGCTCTTTGTTTGAGCTACCCCTGTAGACTTCGAAATTGGTATCTATTTGTATTTGTAATACAGTAGCGGAAATTGAATTGAATTTGAAGGTTTCCCGAAAATCTGGCAGTTCACCAATGGGATAAAGTAATTTACTTTCTTTTTATGTTGGATGGCTTATTTAGTGATGAGGGTACGTTTTTATTATCTTCTTCAGTAGAATCCAGAATAGGATATACATATCTACTTGGTTGTGGAAGGTGGACCAAAGTTGGAAGATCATAAATGTCATCGTAGCAATCTTCATCATTTATGTCTTCAGTTATGACTGCGACATTTGAGCATATTTTCCCACAACAAGTTCTACAGATATTGGTACATGCGAGCCCGGCCACATGCTGTCCCACAGTTTTTATTACAAAAGCACGAAATAATATTTAAGAGGTATGAAGGGATGATTTCTCCCGAACCATCACAGGCTCCAATCCCACCTGGGTTCGCTTCCAGCGCATGTTTTCTGGTTTCAAAAACCTTGCCGAGCCAATTCTGTATTTGGTGGTACGTTCGTAAGGAATGATGATAAGCGGCTGATTCGGTGGAAGGCAAAGCAGCAAGATCCGCTTCAATTTTCGTTCCTGCGCGAGCAAAAAGTTGAAGCGGAAATCGCTTAGTGATGTGTCATTACGTGTACCTCCGTACAAGGCAATCCAAACAATCTTTCCGATAGTGCATATAGTGTTTGCATCTGAGCACTCTGCTTTAAAAACCTGGAGCGATTGTAAAACGCGAGTATGTTCCTTCTTCTTTAAAAATGAGAGAAGCCTACTTTTCCTATATCTAAAAACGGCCGAAATCGTATCACACCCTGTGAAGGCATGAAGAAAAAGTATATGCTCTGATAAAGTTTGGTGTTTGAAACCTGTTGATGAATACAAAATTGTATTTTCGTAGCCTCGCTCCATTTTTTTTTAAAATAGACGTTCTAGACATGGTATCTAATACCTGATAATATAATCAGCAGATCAACGTCTTCTCCAACGATGAAAATTGAGTCAAACTCGGACGTCATGCGTAAAGCCGTTTGAACAAATTGTGTATCCGCATCCTCTACAGCCTGGGATACTAAGAAACCATGATTCCTTAAATAATTTTGCAGTATATCAACAAATCGTTTCTTTTTTCTTTAATTGGCCAACAATGCCTCCTGCTTCATACCTCTGAAGAAGGTGGTCTCGCCTAAAATAAATTCAGCTGACTGTTGAATTATTGCATTTTCCGACATGATTGATGCATTAGAACACTATTCATATTTCTCAAAATTTCTTCATGCTTCCTATGACCACGTTCAATGCATCTCTCAATCAATGTACGGATACCTCGTTTTTTCACTTCAACAACGTCACCTTCGTTTAAGGATTTTGCACAAACGAAACAAAAACTCATGGCGAAACTAAACAAACAAACAAAACTATTTCAAAAGAAAACCGATGTTTGTAAAATTGACTTTCATTTACAAAAAGTACCGCTAAAGGGGTCACTGTTCGCAAGCGTGTCGCGTAATGAGCATAATCTCTCTCTATCTGCAGCGAAAGACAACTGGCCGCCAAGTAAAGCCCAATTGAATGTTGGTACATACCCGTAGAATGTATTGCTATCTCAGATCGTTGACTTTCTCTGGGGCATATCTCGGTTGTGGATGATCGTATCGATTTAATTTTTTTTCTGGATTGTAGGGAATTCAATAAGCTACGAGTCAACTATTATTAATTATTGCGTGAAAATTCACCGTTATCGACTTATTTGCAAAAACTGATTACCAAAACTAGTTTTTCCACTTTGACACGCTGTAGCATTTTATCTACTACTTTGACATGAACAGTCAGTATACAAAATATTAAGGCAATTTTATACCGAACAATTTGGTGTCTTTCTTTTGAAAGTCCAACCATCAAGAGCGGAGATATTCACAAAAAACCCAAACAAGACAAAAACCCTGATAAGTACCGTTAGAAAACTTTCCAAGTGGTGCAAACTTAAATTTAAGCTTTAGGACTAAGCCCCTACCGATTTCTAAAATAATCTCAGACAGTGCCTGGCATGCACTCTGATTTTACCAAACCCCTGGAGTAGTATGAATACTAATGCTGGAAAGAGAATGGATGCAGGAGCAACAACGATAATGCAGTCCAATGCAATTTAAATGAGTGACGTCATGTTAGCAAAAGCTATAAAAAGATTTTGCTGCCAACATGATTTTTTCTGAAAGTACTCCAATTGTCCTACTCCATCTAATTGGTGTAATAAGCACTAAAGTAATTTTTGGTCACTGATTCGTGAGACCAATGCTGAAAACATTTTATGCCTGTCCCAGAATTATCCCCTTTTCTCGGGAAATACACGTCGAATCGGTACGGCAAAAACTTTACGGAAATATTGGGTCGCTAGTTCCAAATTTCAGGTCAATAACAAGGAAGAAATTTGGATTGCTGGCCCAAGAGTTGTAACTCAGTTTCTTCCGAAAATAACCGTCGAATTAGAATGGCGGAATCACTAACGCTATTTTGGGCAGCTGATTCCAAATTTTAAGAAAAAAAAATGTGTGTTTTTACGTCCTCTTCATGCATGCATGTTCTACAAACTTTACCTGTTTCCTCCATCCATCGGTACATTCATTCAAATGCCACAACTCTTTTTTTCGAAGACGCACAAACGAGTTGAATGGAATGCATGTTTCCACAAATGTTACTTCTTTCACTCATCTACTGATACCATGTTGTAGTTCATTCGAAACTTAAATTCATCAATACTAAACAGCCCACTACTTTATAAAAAACACCTACACCATAAATAAAATAGGTCGAAAAGGATAAATTTTGTTTTCACAGGAACACAAATAGGCAATTATAGCTTTTATTCATTCCATACTATGCCAAATACGATATTCAAATAACACCCCGGCACGAAATGTTATTTCAGCTATCGTATTCGGACAGAAATAACAGACTTTTGACTTTAATGACAATCGAAATTCGATATAACATCGTATTTCAATATACGAACGCGAGCATGAATCCCCCTATTATGTTCCAGCGGACCAGTTGTTCTATAACACGTAGAGTAGAAGAAGTAAAAAATAGCAAAACTGCACCGAACTTTTTATTTGATGTTCAAGTTACCTCAATCTCGTATAGCAAATACGTATAGCAAATTTTTCACATCTAAAAGGCTTAAATAGAAAATAAAAATAAAAAATGTAAGTATGTACCTCCCTTCTTCGTCTAACAGCTTTGGTAGATAAAAAAATCAGCAACGTACACACCTATTCTAAAAATCCCATTAGTATGCGAAAAACCCTTTCTTGTCAATTGTCAAGCGGCATTTCAAACACCACATACATACACCGCAACATGAGAACATTGTTAGATACGATACGAACACGATAAAAGGATCAAACAGATTGCGACGATTGCATTCCGCGTAACAAAGAGAAATGAAAATATAAATCCGCTATTCCACCATCAAACCATCCTACATTAAAAAAAAATCCATTCCATTGTCTAGGCTCTAGGACTATGGATCTACAACACTAGATCCCTAAATACCCAATTATGCGGGTGAATCGAAGCAATTGGCAACGTTACGGTGACGAAGGACGAAAGCAAAGCTACACCGAAGAACGAGGACACATATCTCTATATCCTCTTTGAGAAATGTTGCGGTCTATGTGAAAACGAATAAAAAATTTAACATGCATACGTGCTTTTGCTATACGCTACACACATTATTCTACTTTTGAGTTATACGAAACATTTGTATTCATAAAAAATGTAAGCATTTGTGGGCGTGTTGGGGAGAGCTTTCTCACACTCCACTAGCATCGCGTCGGCACTCGGAAATTTATGTGGAAAGCAATTTTATTTTTAAAGTGAAAATAAGCGAAATGTGTTTTCGTCCTTTGTACTTGTGTTTATTTCTACTCGTACATAGAAATGAAATATATTTCTTTGAAAATTTGATGTGTTTTATAGAAATACAAATGGAGTCATTACTGTAACGTTAATAGAATCATGTATGTAGTTGAATTACACGAATCATGTACGTTATTCTGAATTACGTAGACAATGTTTTTGATAATGTATTTTTTTGTTAAATGTGTAATTTATTTACAATTTAACCTTGTTCTAGAGAATACTGAGTGGAATTGGCCCCTTTCGACAGTTCACCCAACATACATGGCAAATCATGTTGCGCGAACTGTTGAAATGGAATAAAGTCTCCAGTCCCAAAATTACCACAGCCAAATGATTATTGAGAAGATTGTGTAAATTAATGCATACATATTCCTGAGAAACAATTTGTTCGAATTTGATTAGAAAGTATATGCAATAACAAACCCCATGGGCGTAGCTTCCTCGGAGACTTGATATTTCGGGACAGAGAAACTAAGACTACCTACCATCCGCAAACTACTGTGGACTGGACACTACACACTCGAATACTAAATGCGTACTTTTCATGCATATGATGTGCGGGCCACTCTTATCGCCTAATCCTTCGAAACTGAAAATCTTTCCTAAGATTTCATTTTCGCAAGCATCCCAACCATCTATGTTTGTGATCATGTTGTCCAACCAACTTTTATCATTACAAGAAAGCCCAACGATAACCCGGCAACCGCTGATAACGCATTTAGTGTCCGTTAAGGCATGTTCAATTTTCACCCTCACAGACTTAAGCGAGTAACCCAATTTCAGACTGGAGTCTACAGTTGCAGAAAAATTTGCTTCTACTGTCTCTCTCCGTGATAGGATTTTTATGAAATTTGGAATGAATGATCCTCTGGTGGTCCTTCCAAAGAATCAATGACTTCCATTTAGATAAGTGGATGGAATAACGGTAAATTAATTGGTAAAGCTAACAAAATATTTCCAACAATTGCGTCTTTCGGCTCATCGCATTGACAATTTTTTAAAACACACTGCGACATTGGGACATTAGGATATTGGGACACTGGGAGACTAGGATCGGAGGGCAGTGGGATATTAGGAAATTGTAACATTGGGGTCTTGGGACATTAGGACAATAAGACATTGGGGAATTAGGCACACTTGGGAAACTGGGACGTGAGGACATCGGGATATTGGGCCATTGGGACAATTGGATATTGGAACAATGGGACATTGAAGCATTGAGATATTGGGATATTGGGACATTAGGACACTGGGACATTGGGGCACTGGGATATTAGCATATATAGGGACATTAGTATGACTTTGGGACAATAGGACAATCGGACATTGGGAAACTGCAACATAGGAAAAGATAGATAGATAGAGTTTATTTCATATTTCTTAAAATAAAAATATACAAGAATATTTACAATTGCATAGCTATTAAATGATATGAAATACTGGAACATTTTATATTCTAAATACGAAATGCATTGAGAATAGTGTTAAATGTCACTTCATTACATTGGGCCACTGAGACAACGGGATATTGTGACATTGGGACATCATCATATTGGGACATTGGGGCACTGGGATATTAGGGCATTGGGACATTTGGGTCTTGGATCATTAGGACATTGGGACATTAGGACATTAGCACATTAGGACTTTCGGATATTGGGACATTGGGCACACTGGGGAAACTGCCACGTGGGGACATTGGGCCACTGGAACATGGGGTATTGGGACATAGGGATATTAGGACATTGGGGCATTGGAACATTGGGATATTGGGATATTGGAACATTGTGACATTGGAACATTGGGATATTGGGACATTAGAACACTGGGAGACTGGGACATGGGGCACTGGGATATTAGGACATTGGGACATTATAACTTTGGGACAATAGGACAACGGACATTGGGACACTGGTACGGAGAGGCATTGGGCCACTGAGACATCGGGATGTTGTGACATTGGGGCACTGGGATTAAAGGACATGTGGACATTAGGGTATTGGGTCATTAGGACATTGGGATATTAGGACATTAACACATTAGGACATTGGGACATTAGGTACACTGGGGAAACTGGGACGTAGGAACATTGGGCCACTGGGACATCGGGACATTGGGACATCGGGATATTAAAACATTGGGACATTGGGATGTTGGCACATTGGGATATTGGAACATTGGGATACTGGGACATTGGGGCACTGAGATACAGGGACATGGGGGCACTGGGATATTAGGAAATTGGGACATTATGACCTTGGGAAAATGTGACAATCGGACATTGGGACACTGGCACAAAGGGACATTGGGCCACTGAAACATCGGGATATTGGGACATTGGGACACTGGAATATTGAAACAATGTGGCACTGCGATTTAGGACATTGGAACATTGGGATATTGGAAATTGGAACATAGGCACATTGGGACATTAGAATATTGGGACATTGGGACATGAGGACATTGTGACGCTGGGGCATTTTGATACTGGGATATTAGGTACTTTGGGGAAATTGGGACGTGGGGTCATTGGGACAGTGGTACATTCCGATATCAGGTTATTGGGACCTTGGGACAGTTGGTATACTGCGACATTGGGACACTGACCACTGGGATATTGGGCCATTGGGATATTATCACATTAGGATACTGGGACATTGGGGAGCTGATATATGTATTAGGAAATTGGGACATTAGGACAATTGGACATTGGGATATTAGGACATTAAGTGGGACACTGGGACACAGGGAGACTGGGACATTGGGATATTGCGGTACTGGGACATTGGGACACTAAGGTAGTGGGATATTCAGACATTAGGCCATTGGGATGTGTGATATGATATGATATTTGCACATTGAGACATTAGAAAATTGGGACACTGGGACATCAGAATCCCAAAACAAAAATATTAGTTGGCTATTTAAGTATGCAAAAATATATGATATCTGACCAAAAACAACAAAGTTGTAAGAGTTACCCCGCCAAAGGAAAATTAATCTGCCACAAAAAGAATACATATCCCTCCAATCCGCCGCTCATATGTAATTTTGTTTAAGGTGTAAATGCTGGATGTAATTTGGTTTTAGGTGTAAATCCTGGAGAAGTTTGAATGTACAGGGCTACTTCTAAAAGTAATTTGGTGGGAGCTTTAACATTGTATTGCCACTTTGACAGCTGCCACCAAATTACTCTAGGAAGTAGTCCTGTACATTTAAACTTCTCCAAGATTTACACCAAAAACCAAATTACATCCAGCATTTACACCTAAAACAAAATTACATATGAGCGGCGGATTGGAGGGACATGTATTCTTTTTGTGGCAGATGAATTTTTCTTTGGCGGGGTAACTTTTACAACTTTGTTGTTTTTGGTCAGATAGAAGTTACCATACAGTGTGAACACCTGTTGCCAGATATCTGGCAACACTCTGCCATATGATTTCATATGATAAGCATGTCCATCATATGAAAACCATCTGGCACTTGTTTTTCGTGGGTTGATCACATTTTGCTCAGAATTTACAGTACTTTATGCCAATTTATTGATATTCGTTGTTCAGTTAATCAGTTCTGATTTGACTGTAATATCGCAGTTCACTAAATTGTGGTTGTAACAGATTTGGAACATACTCGTATTCAAGCTTCAACATACATTTAAAATTGAGTTCTTTATGTGCTGGGGGGTTCTATCCTCGAATGTAAAAAACTTTACCTGAATTGAGTCTATATCAAACGTTAGCTTTAAATTAAGATCCCCTAAAATATCCAATCTATCATTCAGAATCGAAATTCAATTGTCATATTTGATAGAGCATTTACCCTCAATTACTCGGTTCAACGACATTTCCGGCTTCCTTTTTTTTCCTGCCTTTCATTTGATTTGAATTTCAACTCCGGAACCAAAAGCGAACACATGATTTCCCCCATACCGAAAAAAGTCCTTGTGAAGTTCGTTTTTAGAATAGAAGGGAAGAAAGTCACCGCATTGTGCGGGGAGCTTTAACAAAAGATCCATTAAAATTGTTTCCGTATTCTTTGTGCTCCCATACATATAGCACACAAACACACGCGCACAGCATGCAGGCATATACTTTGGCACATTTCAGCTGACATTGATAAAGGATGTGCTCCTCGTGTGGAATAGATATGCGACAACTCATGTCGAACTTTCCAAGTTGAATAAAATGTACAGCGCGTTGCCGTGTATTTATCGTTAGAATATTATACACGCGCGTCTAGGATACTATATTGATTCCCATCGCAATATTTTTGTATTAAGACTACATATTTTCCAAGGATTAATTTCAGCGAACAATACAGTCAAACAGAGAGCTTGCCGCAGAGTTTTCGCGCAAATGTTATTTGTTATGAACGGATGACTTGTTAACTTTAGACGACATATTTTTCAAAAATGGAACAAGGAAGAGACCAAACATGAAGGCATCCATTTATCTTATTGTGGAATATATGAAGTGACTGCAAAAGATTTTGTATCATAAAACATATGACACTCTTTCAGTAAATATATTTATGTTTCATGTATGTATTTCGGGAGCTACTCACTTCCGTTTTCAGTATTTTATCTAGTATATTCGGTCTAATATTTCACTGGGATGCGGGTAAACGTGGTCCTAACTGTAATACATGGGTGTTAGAGTAAGGGATGTAAGATAGCTCCTTCGGAAATAAAACAAGTCCAAGTGGATTTGTAATTCAGACATAGTCAGTTAAGCTTATCTATTTTCTTGTATTTTTGAGAAATTTTTCTTTTAATGATAAAGCAATTATATTTCTTGTTTTATGAAAGCTAAGTCAATATATAAGGCCAAAGTCTTAAAAACTAGTTAACTTCACACTTCATTTTCTACAAAAAAAAAACTGCATAATAAATAAATTTAAATTTATTGCTTTCCAATTCCTTTCAAACTGCCTATCATGAAGTTGTCCCATTCTATTCTGCTCCAAATAACACTTATCCCCTTTCGCAAAATATTTTCCCACATAGCCTCCGCGTCGCTAACCTTTCAACAGAAAATTTTTCAAAAACTTCCTCGTTTCACACTACAGCAGGCGTTTATAGAGCGCTCTGTAAATCCCTAGCAAGAACGTCTCTGGTTCGTCCTCGTTCGCTTGAAGAATTTGCAAAACATTTTCGCTTTCCTGAATTTTCCATATATACTGTTGTACATTTTGCCTAGTCGTACATGAAATGGAGATCTATCACCTGTTCGAATTTCTTTCGCATCGATTAAATGTTTTTCATGTCTTTCGAACTTCGAAAGGAATGTCTGCAGCTACGGCTGCTGCTGCTGCTGTTTGTCGAGCAGCACATTTCACCAACTCCTGCGGCACTTTGTTGATAAATACTTTTCATACTATGTCCAAGTTTCCTTTTCATTTGTCGAGAAAACCCCCTGCCTGAACTCCATCCCCAATATTGTCAGGTTTTAAGGGTAGGGCAGGTAAACAATGAAATTACAATCTTCGTTATTGATCGAATCAATGTACACATTGGTGGCTATGGCTGGGAAAAAGCCCTCGACAAAGTGAATGGACAATTTCTTTTTTGATTCAACGGAAAGAGCCACTCCTCTTGTTGCCTTTGCGGCACAGAAAATGAAATGAAAATATATTGGGATTTATTTATACGCCAGAGGATAATGGCAAACAGCAAATCGACCGGGAATATTGTTAAAACTGTTAACGGGTTTCAATGATGAAAACAATTGCTATGATTAAATTTGGCACTTTTTCGATATGGGGCTTCGTATGGTATATCAAAGTGACGAAATGGAGATGGTGTTATTGCCAATAGCGGAAAGGTAGAAGAGGGTGGAATAGGACACTGAATTCAAAACTAGATTTCAGGTGAAAATTGACCCATCAAATCTTTGGTACTTGAAGAGTAAGTATATATAAGTACAGGCATACCTCGACTTAGGACGCTAATTGGTTCCAGGAAAATGCGTCCTAAGTCGAAAACGTTGTAAATCGAATAACCATATTGCACGTAGGCAAAAACACGGTCACAACTCAAAACTCTGCACTTTTTAGTTAATGATACAGTGTTATAAGAAAAAAAAACATTTAAAATATCATCAACATTAACTAATTTGCGTAATATTTTTCATATCGCTACTAGGGCTCTCTTATTGGGAAATGGCGAAGACGTCGCACAGTGGGGCGACTAGAACAAAAATTCGGACATAGGCAATTATACGAAATCTTAATATTGCAGATTTGACTATTATGACTTTACACTATATAGTGTAAGCTATCGAAATCCATTGTTAATAATTTTTCACTTGTAACGGTATTGGTTGTATAGGCAGTTTTGTTCAATAAGAAATGCATTTTTGGCATATGACCCCAAAATTTCAAATAGCCGTACAAACCACCTTATCTAATAAAATGGCAAATAAATATACTTTTCACGTTTGGCCTTTGGATAAGAGGACCTTGTTAGGGTATTTACGTATCTAACAAAGAACATAACGGTAAATTTTAACGATTCTAGCCAAAAACCTTGATATTTTTGTTGTTTCATCAAAAACAAAAAATGGCCGTAGTTGGCCGAGAAATTAATTAAGCGATAATTATCTGCAATTAATGGAGTCAATAAAAACACAAAGTTTGGCTGCGACCACCTGCGACCACCTGCGACCCCGCCCACAGTAGATATTTTTATCGGCTAATCTCTGTTTTTCATGTTAACCTTTTCGCAAAATAACATTCATTCTGATGCAGCTTTGAACTTTAAATTGTTGTTGCATGCTGGCAATGTTATAATCTCATATGATACTGAAAGTGGGACAAATCGGAGCAACAGGTCCCGCACCTCCCCTACAAATTATAGGTAGAAAGTATACAAGATTAGTCATAACTCTTGGCTGAATTAAACTAATACGCTAAGATTATACTACTAAGTTTTAATCGAATAACCTTCGACAGGACTAAATACAGGGTCGATTAAATCAAAGATTCCACCAGCTCCCCTATAAAAGATCTTAGTCTACCAAAAAAATGGTCTTAGTTGCTCGTAATTCGCAAAGCGAAAAGTCGTTTGTTTCGGTGTTTACATATTTCTGATAATTTGTTTCAAGCTCCCGAAAAGCTTACATAATACAGCAACTTTTGTTAATTTTTCAGATTTATCCGTTTAAAGAACCGTTATGATATTAGCGTTTGCATTTTCTATGTCACATAAATTTTGTAAATTTTCAAAGTTTTAATTACTATATCTTCGAAATAACAGTGAGTTTTGCAATGGGAAAGCAGTCAAATTACATAAAATGTTGTATATTTTTAATACCTTCATCCAAATGCTAAATTGCGCAAAGCAAGACAGGTTAAATTTGGAATTTGTTTGGTTACTCTAGCTCTCCCAAAGATTTCATAAATAATGATGCAATTTTGTAACGGTAATTGAGAGAGCATTATGGCCATATAATTTTTTTCTCTAAATGAGTCGTAGTATCTATTAATATCATTTGTAACATCAGGAAGGAGAAACGGTAAATTGTCTATACTATGGGGTTGGTGAAAGCATCCTTAAAACCGCTATATCTTCTTTCTGACATTGTGTATTTTAAAATGGAGTCCACCATTCGATTCAGCAGAAACAAGTTCAACTTATAGTCATTTACGTGGTACATTTTACAACAGGACATCTTCACAAATAGGCGATGTCCGAAAAATCATTGATTTCGCCCCACTGTGCGTCGGGCCAATTTTTGTTGTGAAAGTATTAAGGCAGAATTCTCTTTTCCTATCTAACAATTTAATTTAAAAAATACTAGTATAGAACACTTCTTATTATTTGTTGAGGTGATCGTTTTATATTTCAAGAAAAAATCTCATTCTCATCACCATGGCTTAAAATATGGATGCAAAATTGTGCAATTAGCAGTTTAGTTCGAGCTCCAGGTAAAAGTCAACACCATTGTAAAAGATAAATCCCCAGCTAGTGAAAAAAAATCAGGCAGCATACAATTATTCAAACTCACTAATATAAAAGGAGTTCAAAATAAATTACCGTTTGGCAACTAGAGGTCGATTTCAACTCTATTGCAGAAGTCTATAGAGTCCCTGCCATTTTTAGGCAGGGAAATATTTCTTTGATGTCGTATCTCAGGATAGCGGCTTAATTTAAGTCAGAAAAATTAAATTCAATAACAATTCATAATTTCATAGCTACCAATTTAAGGATGTACACTACCAAGTCGTATCACTACGATACGACTTGCTAAAAGTGATTTCTTTTATTTTCGTATCAGTTAAGTTTTAGCTCACATTCGAAGGGCTGAAGCACCTTATACTAGGTGGGCCAAAAATAATCCCTCTATTGAAAATCGCTGTAACTTTTTTCCATCTTTTTTTCTTTCATTTTTCCTAATTTCTGAAGTAACCAAACGTAGAATACGAACTGTCAAGCCATGAATCAGTTTGCTCCTGAGGAACGCGGGCATATTCTGAAGGAAACATTTCCGGGTCGGTTAATCTCTCGTTTTGGTGATTTGCACTGGTCGGCCAGATCACCCGATTTAACTGTTCCCGACTTCTTTTTATGGGGTTTTTTGAAGTCGCGGGCTTACGTCAACAAGCCTCAGACTCTTGAAGCCCCTAAGGAGAATATTCGCCAGGAATGCGAAAACCCGATATTCTGGGAAGAGTGATGGAAAATGCCATAAAACGGGCCCGTATGGTAATCAACGATATCATTTTTGGGACATGATAAATAAATTCTAAGGGATTAAATAAACGTATTTCATAAGCCAAACCGAATTTTTTTTTTATTAAGAAAAATAAAGCAAAAGAACATCGGATGATTACTTTTGGCCCACCTTGTACATACTTACGAAGTTATATTTTGCCTAGCTAATACCTTGATGTTGTTATATGGGATATTGTTTAGTTTAGACTACAACCACACTATCCGGTTCGGCAAACCCTGGACAATGCGGGGCCGGCATTAGATGTATGCTTCATTTTCCGGCATACAGTGCTCTGCATTTCAAAAACGTTTAGTTCTTAAGTGTAATTGATTGATCTGTTTGCCGCCGCCAAATAATTTTTTTGATAGGCTCGCCTAATCCTTTACGCTAGCGTTTAAATTAACTTCTGTAAAAGATCCTTAACAAAACAGCCTTTAGAACATAATTCCTTCTTCAAATATCAGGTCCACAATTAAATTAGAAACTTTATGCACCAGGAAAGAAAAGTAAAAACAGAAATGAAAATCCTGTCTTACACTTGTGTTTTTATAAGAATTTTTTTTTCAAATCGCGTTGTAAGTCGAAACAAAAATTGTTGTAACTCGAGTGTTGGTCTAAATTGTTCATGCGTTGTAAGTCGAAATGTCCTAAGTCGAAGCGTCCTAAGTCGAGGGATACCGTATATATAAGTATAGGAGAGGTTTAATGAATCATCCGAACACTCCCACTTTCATTAATTTTAACTGAATTCAATACATTCTTAACCCTCCGTCGGGCGCACCCGGCCTGACAGGCCAGCAAAACAGTATCTGCTCTGCCCCACGCTAGTAGGGGTACCCACAACTTTTTAGCTCCGTTTACTCGTCTAACTTTAAGAATCTCACACAATGCCTGCTTTCAGTTTTACATTGTCCTTAAGACAGTTGTGTGGGAAGGCCTCTAGCCTCACAGGCCGGGTGCGCCTGATCGCGTCATTATTTAGAATGTGCCTAAACTACGCGAAAGCACTGCATCAAAGATGCTTTCCCACATTTAATTTCGAGCATTAGGATCCTTTTCTAATAACTATTATCAATTTAGACTGCCTGCCTTTCATTAATTTCAATTTTTCTAACGAACCATGGTTGCGCGATTCTTCCTCGCTTGGTTTTGTTCTGGTAAATCGATAATTTTATTTCTATATTATACTCTCTAGTAAATAGGTTTCTTAGTACTATATTTACTTTAATTAGATCCCTTAGATACTGATAAGTCAATTTCCGAAAAGTATCTGAAATTTAAAGTAAGATATTAAGGAAAAGGACACAAATAGATGGGTGGCCTCTCAGGCCAAGTGCGCCCGATCTTGTTTTGATTTGAGGTGCGCCCGACGGAGGGTTAAAAAAAATATTACACCGCAAATTAAATTACAAAACGTACATATATGCAAATCAAAATTAGTTCAGAAAATTTTCAATCGAAATCACATTACAGTAGGACCCCGATAATCCGGACCTCGAAAATCCGGAATTTCGATAATCCGGACTCGGGTTTGTGCCATATTTTGTTCAAATTTTCATAAAATTCAACAATTTCAAAAAGTTTATTTAAGCTTACTACTATACAGGGTATAGTACTGTAAGGGTTGATAGCGCAAATTGTTTCAGCAAGAAAATTACCAATACAATTGGAATTTTTTTACCGTTACCTTGTTATCGCTCTTTTTGTGAAAGTCATCGAAAATCGTGACTTGTCATGCAAAGTCATAATTTTCAGCCCTCCTGATAACTTAATCCAAGATATGATTTCAGTTTCAGAAATAAAATAAAATTTCACAAAAACTGAAGTTTTTGCTGTTGTCAAAATTATCGCCACTTTCAAGATACAGTTACTCAAACTTACTAGAAATTTTAAAATAGATTTTTCATGGAAAATTCAAACAGTAATTTCATAACGGTGCTTTATACGTACAACTCTGCACTGTTGATAAAAGTTGCTTCAACATGTTGGCTTTCCAACGGTATATCACTTTTTATATTTACATTGCAAAATTTTAGGGAAACACGCATTGAATGACAAAATTCAAGGCTTTAGTGGAATCGCTAACAATTTTTCCTTTACTCGAAAAAAGACGTCCACATGTTTGGTTTTCTTGAATTCTCTCCGGATTCCTGAGAAGCCTTATCGCACTTTCGTTATCCAAGTGTAGAATAGAGCATATAAATGTAGTTTGAAGGTCGTCAAGCAATTGCTTAAGAAAGCAAATTTCTTTAACAGACTCCGTGGCTGCAACGTACTCTGCCTCCGTAGTTGAAAGAGCTACACATCGCTGTTGTTGAGAACCCCAAGATTTCGGACCACCTCCAAGAAAACAGATAAAACCGCTGGTAGATCGCCGGTTCACTCGATCACTCGCATAGTCAACATCGCTATAAGAATCGAAATTATATTCAGTTATACTGGATCATAAAATATACCGTAGTTTATGGTTCCTTTTACGTATCGCAGTTGAAAACTCTCGCATAAGTTTTACGTACAATTCGGGCGGTAATTTTTCTTTGAAAATCGGGAATTACGTATACGTTTTTTTATACGTCAGCGTAAAACTCTGTATTATTTTTCAATTCGATTTGAAGACTATACGGGTGAGATTAGCTCATTAGCGCTTATTGTTTTTTCTCTGGATGAAGATTTTTCAACGGAAACAGCTGTGGTTTAATATGTACCTCAACCCTCACAAAGGTTCTAGGAAAACAAGGCGGATACAGTTCACAGTTCTAACAAATGCTTGGGGTGCTCAAATCTGTAATTATTAGCCCACTCGCAGTGGCCCAGAATGTTGGTCGTTACTCTATAAAAGAAGACTGGTCACGATCCATACAAAATTTACCCAGTCCCGGCACAAACGAAACCTATCTCAGGAATTTCGTTATTTTATGTACATCAATTATTAGATATTTTTTTTTAAATATCAGTGGCTAAGTTTGTTTGTTGCGTAACAAAAGTTCTACAATATCCCTTCTGATTTCCAATAGACGTACAGAAAGCACATATCGCCGACGACTACGTAGTGCATGTTCACACACAACACACCACGCAACGCAAACATGCTAAGTCCGCTAGAGCAGGTAGAAACCCTAACTGTAGATATCTTGGTTTTTAAGGGAGAGTATGCGAATTAGATACGAATAGTAGTAGGTATCGAGCTAGCATACGCGAATGATTTTGTTAAACCTTCAATAGGCCAGGTCTTTGGTATTCGTACAATCTTTAGCTTTGGTTGCTGGATATAATTGATGTAATATACATTATACTCAGGGCCGGCCCTAGGGGTGGACGATCCGGGCGGTCGCCCAGGGCCACCACTTTCAAGGGGCCATCACTCTCAAAAAACCATTCAATTCCAAGGGCCACCACTTATAATGGGTCTCACTCTCAAGGGGCCTCCACACAACAGCCTTTTAAAATATTTCGTGAAATTAGATTAAAGTTAATATCAAGCGTTAAAATAAGCTAAGTTTCTGGTAACAGCTCCACAATTGCAACATCAAGCAACGATTGACTGGGCTTAGCTGTCTATTAGAAAGAGATTGCAAACACTAATTTGTCGGTTCTTATTGAAACATTTGCCACTGTCTAATCTCGAAAAATGACAAATTTGTTTAGTTACAAAACAATAATAATCATGAGAATGTAATTGGGCAATAGTGTGTTGATCTCGGTCTTAACCTAACCTACGAAATTACGTCAGACAAGGGCCGCCGCGTCAATAAGCGAAAGTATACAGCCGCCTATGACGCAACGCTCCGCGCGCCAATTTGGCAGGTCAAGAGCGTGTACAAAAAAAATCGCGGTGTACGCAAACAAAATCATAAGTTTACCAAAAAATAAAATAAATGTTCGAATGTCCCCGACTATAAAACGTCCCGGAATCAGAGACGTGGAAACCTTTCTGGAAACTCCTCGCTTTCCATCTGTAATCAGGATTTGTTTTTTTTTATAGAGAAAAATTAACGAGGAGATAGTTTTTCCAGACAAGGTGCTTTATTTATTTTGAACAGCAGATAGCTCAGTGTGAAATTCCGGATAGTATCTGAACGTTGATTTTGCAATTCAGCGTCTGAAAACTTTCGTTTGAATTAATTCGTTGATTTTGTGACGTATGGCAATGTCTTTTTAAAGCAACTTGGCGGTGGCCATGTCCTAAATTAAAACTATCGATATTTCCAGTCGAATTTCGAAATTTTCGAGGATTTTTTATGCCCACTTTCTCAGCTAGCGGTGGCAACTGGCAGTTGTCTGAATAACCTAATAATTATTTAAATGCGCATAAAATCTTATTTTGAGAATTAAATTTAAGGAATCCTGCAAAATGGAAATTTGATTATGTGAGTTTTCCTGCTTGCAGTTCGAAAGCCTATGTTGGATGCTGCTAATTAGCAGCTTGCGATCCCAGTTTTTTGGCGAACTGTCAATTTGTATCGAGGATGAATAAAGCTCAACATTCCGAATGTTCCTAATATTTATTGTTAAAAATAATCGTCAAGATGAATCCTCTTTATTTCGTAAAACTTTTACTTCGACGAATGAACGTCTTTAGGTTTGAATTCGTTTGTTATAATATTATTAACGACTTGGTGCTAGTGATACCAAATGAATGGAATTAATTGGTGGTGAAACATGGACAATTCGTGGCGTTTGTGCTCTTTAGCTTTCCTTTCTGACTTATTTATCATTGTTTTCTATCTACTTTCCAATGCATCTTCGTAAGATTGATTTTCTTTAGCATAATTCGTGGTTAAAATTAGGTTTGAATCGATAAAATCATGCAAAATCGTTTATTTTTTTTTGTATCAATTTTCAAATAAAATTGTTCTTTAGAATTTCAAAAAGTGTTCGTTCAGTCAGGAGTCAGATACTCTGATAATATTCTTCCGATAAAATCTGAGTCGAATGGGCTCTAGAGCTAAATCAAGCCAGAACCTTACCACCACTGAAAGCAAGGGTGCGATCATACGTAGGGGTTTTTGAAGTTCAAACCCCCTCCGAAATGAACTCATGACACAATACTTTCTTAAAAAAATAGTATGCCTGAAATAAGGGTAAGGGTATAAGGGGAAATCAGGGTATAACCACATGCCAGCTTAATCTCAAAAACCCCTCCCAAAATTGATGCGTACGCCTCTGTTGAAAGTACACAGGATGCAAACACATGTCTTTCAGTGTAAAGATAAATGCAAACTATTTGCTCGAAGAAGGTGTTGACATTTATTTAAAATCAGTATTTCGAAAATTATTAACGATTGGCATGAATATTTGAAAACCATTTATATAGGGCTATTAACCCTATTTTCACATTCAAAATTTAAGGAAGTAGTAATTGTCCAATTAATTTGGTAAAATTTAAAATAAACCTAAAATTGAAGATATAACAGAATTTCTTTAAAAAAAACCCTTTTTTATAGCTAATAGCTTAGCTTATGGGTCAGACACATTTGAACGAAAGAATCTGAATTTCCAATTGTTTATCGCTAAAATTTGGTTTGGGTGTTGGTAGGGGCCACCATAATCGATTTGGCCCAGGGCCACTACATTGCTAAGACCGGCCCTGATTATACTCATTTACAGGGTGGGCCAATTATAAGTTCGTTTTTAAATCATAGATTAGTTTGACACTGACAGATCTTTTTCGCTCAAAATCTTTATAGAAACTCAGTATCATACCTATGCAGAACGAAATGAGTCGCTTTGCGCTTAAAAAACGTTGGGAAATATTGAAAATTTATTTTCAAAGTGAGTGCTGTCTAGCTCAAAGCCAGTTACAGAGCCACGTTATCCGACTTTTTTTTTACTGAAATTGAATTGACATGGATTTGGACGATTTGGCGCGCCATGCCACACAGCCCATGTCACAATCGATCTTTTATGCACCAAATTCACAAATCGTGTTATCAGCCGTCTTGGCGATGTCAATTGGCCGCCTCGGAGCTGTGATTTGACTCCTTTGGACTTTTTTTGTGAAGGACCGATGTTATGCCAACAATCCAGAAACGATTCAAGCACTTAAGGCCAATATCATCCACGCAATCCGTGAGCTACAGCTCGAAACCATAAACAGGGTCTTGAAAATTACTGCGACGCCAGCCGGGCCTGCCACTTGAATGAAGTTGTGTTCTATCATTAATGGGAGCTTACTTACTTTCTAATAAAGCCATAAGACGTTGAAAAAAAATTAATTTAGTTCATTTTATTGCATTTTTCAAAACAAACTTGTAATTGGCCCACCCGTTATATACTCATTCTATAATGAGTTAGCCACAGAAATCTGAAAAAAGAAAACCTGATAATTCATGTATATAAAATAACAAAAAAACTGGCATATATTTCGCTTGCGCCGGAGCTGGGTCACAAATGACCATTCTTCTTTGCTTACGAAATGCACACCGCTACGAATTTACAAAATGCTTTTTTTCCTATTTTACTTATTTCGTAAGTAATTCGCGGTTTTCTCTAGTACAGAAAAACCTTCAAGTTTTTTGTTACCGAGTACTGATAGATAGTTTGAAATGAAGATTTGACCTTGAAATTTTTTTTATTAGCAGCAGCAGCACGTCCACAAAATAATAATCGCGCCAAAAGTCTTTCTAAAAAAATCACGCTATACAGGGCTCCTATTTTTACTTCGAACACAAACGATCATGTTGATTTGATGATTGAATATGATGATTCGGGCCCCTAGCTCTACAAATTCAATAATAGACTAGGGGCCCCAAGCCTCGTGCAGGATATATTACTTATTGTTGTTAAAACGCTAGAAACAGCACTTATAAGGCTTCTTAGTTCAGGACCTCAAAATAGCAATTTGTGTGTTAACAAAACACTGAAGCACAACTTTTTTGTCAAAATCCGGGCCCCTATGAAATGCCGGGCCTGGGGGGAATCACCCCGTCCCCCCCCCCCTCTCTACAGGCCTGGGATGAAGTGCTTCTCTAAAGCATACGAATTGTTACTTGGGATATCTGAGTCTCAGAGAAAGTCTCTCCATTCCATGCAACAAAACTATCGAATGTAATAACCTGCTCCTGCTTGAGTACATCGCTTTGTAAAAAAATCGATGAGGTTTACCGTATCTAATACAAACAGATAATGATTTGAAATTAACAGTGAAAAATTAACCAAATTCCTCAATTACCACAAAACATCAGCACCCGATTATCTCTTATCTGCTTCATGTATTCTCAATTCATTTGGTTGTTGTACATAATGATGTGAACTTATCTTTCTCTCTTGAGCAACAAAACACTGAAATTAGGACATACTCCATCCGAGATCCTGCAAGAAACTCCGGCAATGTGTATTAAAGCGTATATTCCATTATTTACAGAATACAGAATGAATACGTGAGCATTTATCATCATCCAGAGGCAGTTATGTGGATAAAATGCTTGTTCAACGCCTATAAATCTGCAAGATATCCTTTCTGCGTCGGCTCTACGACAAAGAAAGAGAAAGAAGAATTAGATGAATTCTATAGGGTCCTATTGTATGCTGTTCGCACTGAAATTGGAAGATAAGAAGAAGGATTAAGAGAAATATATTGAGTTTGATGAGGAAAAAAAATCATCTTCGTTATTTAACTTTTGCATAAATAAATAACAGGCGCGACAATCCAGCATTGGACTAAGGCCGCAGGATGTGTTAGTTACATCCTATTTCCAAGATCTTATCTGCTTTTTGTTGAGGTAATGAGATCAGCATCACGCTCAGCAGTGTTATTTATCCCCATAAATGGGTACTCATTTAACATCTGAGTGAGATCATAGTCCGTCACAAGTTCGTGAGCTCGAAAAACACCATGATCCACGGTGAGATTCGAACTCATGACCCTGTGCACCGAAGGTGCGCGCACTAACCGCTAGACCAGCCAGACTGCTACTTTTGCATGGTGAGTTTATATTGGAGAACAGGGACGTAGCCACTGGGAGTCTCAAACCCTTCAGAAATTTTCCTAATGTGTTCGGACGCCAAAACACCGAATAGATCATTAACCTTCCGATGCTTGCCTTGTGACTTGTCTATTGTGACAAGGATGATCACGCTCTGTGGCTCACTTGGTTGAGTCGCACTCTACGATGCTAGTAATTTAGAGGTCCGCAGATCGAATCTTGGCGTGGTCCAAAATTTCCGTACATGTGCAGATAGGAAATATAAAGTGCTTGCAACATTATATACACTTCGAAATGATATGCAATGTAGAGTTGACTCGAAGTTGGCCCCCACATGGGGCTATACGGTAAAACAAGAAGAAAGAAGAATGATCGCGCGTATGTCTCACATATGCATACTTTGTTTAATGTGATTTGCCAAGAATAAAATCAAGGACTCTTCAGGAAAATGCAGAAAATTACTCAGGCATTTATTCCAACGAAGTTTTAAGAAAAGTTAGGCACTTAGGAATTGGTATAATCAAAGTCAATTTGGTTTGAATGTTGAGTGCGATTGGTTTTTGTAGCAGTTCCAAGTTTCAAGACAAAATTAGTTACATTATTATCTGGACGTTTAGTTTAACAAATGAATAATTTGCAATTATATTGTGCTTTGGTCGCCGGATTCAAGTCCATCAATTTTTTTCATCAACATGCCTTTTCGTCAACCTGCCAATCTTTCATGACAAATTCGGAGAAACCATCACCGCTCTGTGACTCAGACGGTTGAGTGGCACTCTACGATGCTAGTAGAGACCGGAGATCAAATCTCGACGTGGCCATATTTCCGCACATGCTATAGAAAAAAAATAATAGCAGTACGGATAGGAAACAACAACATTATATACACTTTCAATTTGCCGCCCCTCAAAATCTGCCGCCCCGGGCAGCTGCCCATATAGGAAATCCGGCCTTGGTGGGACGCGCCCCCTAAGGGGCGCAGGATAAGCTCAAAGTTGGATAGTATTCCGAGCGCAAAATGGTGACCAAGGAAACTGATGGGAACAGGCTATTGGCTAGTTTTTAAAGTCAACAAAGAGCGCCCACTAGATGGAAATCGGAATTGTAAAGAAAAAATGTTAATACCAGTACATCCTTTTTTAAGTCATCTCGCAAATGATCTAAAACTGGAAAAAAAGTTGTAGTCTATCAGTGAGCTACAATCCAGTTTTTAGTCTTGATAAATCTTGAGATAACTTGATTGTGCTGCGTTCAAACACTTCTGACTCTCCGCGCCGATGTAGTCAAACGGATCTTGTGACAAACACCGACTTGTGAATTTATCGTTATTTGCCACCTGTGTGAATGAGGCAACAAAAAAAAACTATTTTTCCAATTCTCTGAAGAATTAACCAATAAATTCACCATCTGTGGGTCATCTGTGCTTGTCCCTTTAACGTAGTTCTCATGTGAAAATACAAAAATTTCCACACCGTTTTTACGTTTTTTGTCAAAAATTCTCTAGTGGGGCGCCAGACTCTTACAAATCACTTACAAAATCATCATCATATGGTTGTAAAAATTGCGCCTTATTTTTCGCTCTGTTAAGTTTGACTAATTCGTTGGTAATCCAAAAAAAAAAATTATACCCTTCGCTCATAGAGTGAAAGGGTATATTAACTTTGTCATGAAGTTTGTAACGCATTGAAAGAAGCATCTCCGATCATATAAAAAGTATACATACAACATACATGATGAGATGAGTCGATTGGACGATGTCCGTCTGTCTGTCTGTCCGTTGGCTGACAACTTCGCTGCTGCTGTTCAACAGCAACAGCACAAAACATGAAAATTAGTGTAAAACGAAGACTGAAAATTATAAGAGTATACAGATCATTGTTCGATTAATGTGACCTGCAAAGGAGTTTCATTATGAAATGAATAAGTTACTTTCAGTGTAAAAATCAATTTTATTGTCGTGTGGGGGTATCAGGGCCGGATTTGGCCTCTATGGCGCCCCTGGGCAGTACTTAAATCTCCGCCCTCCGTGATATGAACATTTCAAAATTTTTTAATTGTTTCAACAAGAATTGAAAATTAAAGTTGTCGAAATGAAAGGATTCGTATGTATTGTTCAGCGAAATTCTGTTCGCTGATTTTTATTATTTTAAATTATTTTTTGGCAGTGCTAGTATTTTGTATTTTTCACTGCAGAAAAGTGACAAATTTGACAATTTAAACGTAAAAATTTTGAAAATTTTATTAAAACCAAAAGTGACTCAGGCAGCGTAATGAGTTCATAAAACGTCCTGGACGCAGTTGGTGGTGATTAGCCGAAGCGATCATTAGTATGCCAGAGAGCTACCACAAAGAAAATACAGAGAGCTGCTCTATCTTGCATTCCAAGAGCCTACGCTGGAAATATTTTTGAAGGATATTGGGAAAATTGTGCTACGAATATCGGCTGTAGAACAAATCCTATACATATACATGGTTAGTTTGTGAAACGGATTCAGTTGGTAGATTCGACAGAATCGAGTTTCCCAAAACCATTGAAACAATTCTGTGAGACCAGCTTGATGGAAGTTTTGGAGGTCATCCCTTCTGAATAGGAGGACCAACAAAATTTTCAACGACTTGATTGGGGAACCATCGGTCTATTCTTTTGTGAGTCAAGCGACTTGCTAGGGTCCTCTGTCGGCCTATTATTTCCGTGACAGCAATGGATGTTCTGGACAAATGTCCAGTGCAAGCAACTCCACTCCACTGCACGATTCATAAAATTTGGAGATGTCTTTTCAAAAAGAAGATCATCTTGGCAGGACAAACACATCGAATCGATAATCAAGGAGCAAAACTGATCAGTCTAAAATCCATTCGTGAACCTCGCCTGATGTTCTGGTAAATAAAAAGTATAGAAGCACTCGCTTTCGTTCTCCACTGTAGACTTGAAAACAATCGAGAAAAAGAGCGATTTTGAATTTGTCGTAACGCGCCGACTATATTCGACCGTCTGGTCGTAGAGTCCGTGGTTAAAGCTTGAATATTGGCGACAATCGTAACGACATTGGAAAGAATCTCAACATAATTTGCAGAAGTTGAAAGTTGTCTTAGCGATGCTCCTCACGTTCAGCTTAAGATTGAGTCCTTCAGTATCGAGGTTCTTGCAGAAGTCTTCTCGAGACAGAGAATATCGGCAGATGGCATCCGGATGGATCCAAGGGACTGAAATGAAGTGACCTATACTCTATACACCAGATTCTATGTGTTCTGGGGTAACGAAAAACGACTGTTTAGCAAATTAAGATTGAAGCATTTAATTGAATCAAATATTATGAAAGTCAGAACAATTTATATTTATTTGAGGAATCAATAGGGATATCAAAACAGAGAGTGTGTGGTAGGATGAATCCTGCGGAACAGCCCCAAATTTAACATGTCTGTCCAGCATTAAAATCCCAAAATTGTATTTAAACATTCAAAGTGCTTAGCATTTGCGTTGCAATTTTTTGTTCTTGGGTCGCATTTTTAAACGGTCGTAACTTTTGAACGGAGACATCTACGACTTGAAATTTCTAGCAAAACGTACTCTAAATCGACACTAAAATCCCCCCCCCCCCCCCTTATTCATAATTTTTTGCGATTATTCTACCCTTGGGTCGCATTTTGATCGGGTGTAACTTTTGAACGGAGACAGCTATAGGACTCCAAAATATTCATCAAAATGTACACCACAAAAATCCATCCCGTTTACGCTTGGTCTTTCTTTGCCATTTCGACCAGCTGTAAATTTGGATAAGTATTATTCATTACAATACGGTGAATATGAGATTGGGCGTTCAACAGTACGCCTAGGTAACTAGAAAAAAATTGAAAGAAGAAGTTAAAATTTTGTCTAATTGTGACTGTTCCTTGAGTTTCCCAAAATTATCATTCACAGAATTTTAACCAACCGAAAGTTTAAAAAATTGCCGCCCTTCAAAATCTGCCGCCTTGGGCAGCTGCCCAGGTTGCCCATATGGGAAATCCGGCCCTGGGGGGTATAATTAAAAATTTAAATATGTATGTAGTGTAAGACACTAAGACTTTACTTTGATATATAATTATTAAATTTTTTTTTTATGAACATGGCGTACTGGACATTTGTATGCATAAAATACGATACTCACCTGATCTATGCCGCCTGATACCATCTGTAATGAGAAAAAGACAACCAATGAGCCTGCAGTTACATGCACTGAAGATACCAAGTTATTTGAAACGTAAACGAAATATAATTCAAAGATCTATGTTGGCCCGGCCAACAAACAGGAAGAAGAGGAGAGCGAAGGAGAACCACTTGTCGGCGTCGTCGTCTCAGCATCGGTCATCGGCTTCTCGTTATATCGGTTGATTCTGGCTCAGGTACTCAAACGGCAATGCGAGGTAGACGCAGGATGGATGTATCGGTTGATTCGGCTGCTTCTCCTTGGTTCAATCCCACTTCACTACCATCCTCATTCTTCTATATCCAGAAGTAAAGCCTTTCTACCTAAGGCACACAACTTCTGGCGAAAACACTATCATTAGGTATTCTATGGTAGAATGCGGAGGGGGAAACCACAACCTCCTAGCTAATACAGAGGGGGATCAACTCCGGAACGGAGCACCGCGCCTCTACTCACATTTCAGAGAGGGGAACACCACAACCTCTCAAACACACAACACGAAGAGGGGAGACACCACAACCTCTTCAAACTTTAACTCAACGAGGAGAGGGGAGACACCACAACCTCTCCAACACGTAAACTCTGTGCAAAGAGGGGGAACACCACACCCTCTCGAGTTTATCACAAGTAGAAAGGGGAGACACCACAACCTTTCTACAAACACAACTCAACATGGAAAGGGGAAACACCACAACCTCTCCAAAACGTAAACTCTGTGCAAAGAGGGGGAACACCACACCCTCTCGAGTTTATCACAAGTAGAAAGGGGAAACACCACAACCTTTCTACAAACACAACGCTGAGAGCGGGACGACCACAACCTCTCAACGACTCAATCGGAGGGGACCAACTCCGAGGTGAAGCCCACACGGCTCTAAACATCTCACTGAGAGGGGAGACACCACAACCTCTCAAACTATCATATCTTTCCGGAAAGGGGGAAACCACAACCTTTCCATACAACACTCACTCAATACTGAATCTTAGAATACCTGTAGGTAATTTTCGGTGCTGTACACACAGCACAACCTAGTCCGCCATCAATCAGATCTCACACAATAAGTATAACCACAATACAAGCAACTACAAGCTCAGTGTACTCACCTACGCACAACGTCTTTTCCTACCGACACCTTAGCAACAGAAACACCACCAGCCAACAACCATCGAATGTGTCGTGATATCTTGAAATGGATTTTCTCGCGTCACACCTCACAAACACCCCGCAAAAACACTTTACGCGAACCACGCTCGTGTGGAATAAACCTAATTCTAAATGTCGATGATTAGTCGCGTAATTTGACCACGGGAATATAACAAAACCAAACCAGGAACATAAAAGCGCTTGACGTACCACTAGGAAAAATGACCGATTTTATTTTATTTTTCAATTGTCATTTAATTTCATGGCCTACTATGAAAATACAATCCTTCAAAAACACCAAGCATCCTACAGTAGTTTACTAGAAAAATTTGAGTTTAGTTTTGAAGAGGTATGATGATATGGGGCGCCTTGATCAAATATTTGCCCCGGGCGCCAAATTGTTTTCGCACGACTCTGCTGAGCCATCTCTTTCAAATGAAATTTATCTTGCCCATACAATATAGATTATCTTCTTCGTTCCATGGCATGGCGTTGCATCGCTCGGTCTGCGGTGTAGGCACATGCGCCCCAAGGAAGTAACAAAAATGTACTTATTTCTATTTAGATTTATTTCACAATATCATCTTTCCGTATCTCTTTAGCCGTTTTTCTCGCTTTAACCTATTAAGCCGACTTTTTTACCGTTTTAAAAAAAAAGATGCCCTTTCTTCGGCTAAATTTAGTAGTCCAGTACAATAGGTTCAAAATAGCCCCAAACCCAAACATCCAAAAAGAAAAGAAATTTTTGATGCCAAATTGTTGAATACACTGCCCAATATATGCAGAAGAAAGTTACACTAATTTGCGCCATGGGTTAAGGGGGGAGGGGGTTGCAAAGGGGAGAAAATTCAGCTTTTTGCAAATATCTGGAAAACTAGGAATCTGACCTTAAAATGTCCTGAGAACGAAACAAACTACACAAAATTACCTTTGTAATGATATATAACAGTCTAGACGTTTTCTCGGAAAATTATACCCCAGACCCAAAAGTATATAGAGAATTTCCATTTTTTGAGTTTTACATTTCACACTGTAACTCTTGATAGAATAGACCTAGGGTGACAGGATCTTGTTCATTATATTACCAACAAAATTTACTTGATTTGAACCAAAAATTAGAGTGCTCCGACCATTGACGCCCCTCTCACTCCTCCTAACATTTTTCAAAAAAGCATGCCCGTAGCTTCTTTTCAAATTGAGCCAACCAGATCAAATTTGGTGGGATGCCTATTCTAAGCCCCATTATGCTCCTTACTAAAAATTATTACCATCTGATCAAAACTAAGGGTACCCCCCATACAAACTGAACCAAAATTCTAACAAATTTTACATTTTTTCACTTCTAAATTCTATCTAAAATGGAAAAATTAAATTTATCTCTTAGAACGTCCCTATAACAGTTAATTGTAGTCTTCTGAATGTATGTTCAAAAGTTTGCATCAAAGCGTACACTACAAGTATCAACAAGTTGGATTTGAAGGTCATTGGTACTAGTTCTAAGGCTATTTCCGAATATATCGAGTAACGTGTACTAGCAACCTTCAAACCCGATTTTTCGTACTTGTAAGGCACGCTCTAGTACAAACTTTTAAATATACATTTAGAAGACTACAATTAACTGTTATAATGACGTTCTAAGAGATAAATGTTATTTTTCCATTTTAGATAGAATTTAGAAGTGAAAAAATGTGAAATTTGTTAGAATTTTGTTTCACTTTGTATGGGGCTACCCTTAGTTTTGATCGGATGGTAATAATTTTTGGTAAGGAGCATAATGGGGCTGAGACTAGGCACCCCACCAAATTTGATCTGGTTGGCTCAATTTGAAAAGAAGCTACGGGCATGCTTTTTTGAAAAATGTTAGGAGGAGTGAGGGGGGCGTCAATGGTCGGAGCACTTCAATTTTTGGTACAAACCAAATAAATTTTGTAATTAATATAATGAACAAGATCCTGTCACCCTAGGTCTATTCTATCAAAAGTTACAGTGCGAAATGTAAAACTCAAAAAATGGAAATTCTCTATATACTTTTGGGTCTAGGGTATAATTTTCCGAGAAAACGTCTAGAGTGCTATATATCATTACAAAGGTAATTTTGTTTAGTTTGTTTCGTTCTCAGGACATTTTAAGGTCAGATTCATAATTTTCCAGATATTTGCAAAAAACTGAATTTTCTCCCCTTTGCAACCCCCTCCCCCCTTAACCCATGGCGCAAATTAGTGTAACTTTCTTCTGCATATATTGGGCAGTGTATTCAACAATTTGGCATCAAAAATTTCTTTTCTTGTTGGATGTTTGGGTTTTGAGCTATCTGTACTAGACTATAGATGGCTTTCCTATAAATTAGATATCACTTAATGGCTATAGTTGCAGTTAAATATTGACATTTACGTTGATTTGGATTCAAAAAATTAAAAGTAGGATCCGAAAATGATACTTCATATGCACCATAATGACCTTATCTTACAAGTAGAACTCTTTGCACTAGAATTTATTTTACATCATCATGAGCCGCCGCTTAGAAATATGGACTTTTCGTCAACATTGTAAACTTTCTACTAATGTCCCATTTTTATTTTTTTTTGCTACATGTTGGCATCGTATATTCGACCCTTTCCTCCTACAATATGATATAAGAAAAGTTTTCTGTTTTCATGGAAGTTTCTCGTCTACTGCGTTTCTATGTATTTTTTTCTGTTTGTAATGTGAGAGGAATTCTGTGTATTTACTGTAAGTCCTACATGGCCCATATTTGTGTTTCGAAGAAAAAGAGGCAGCAAAAAAAAAACTTTTAAATTCGATTTCCCCGATTTTTTGTCAATATCCTCTTAAATAGAAAAGAGAAGATTCATTTGTTTGAAGTTTTTTGTTTGCTTCAGTTTTTTTCATGAAGGATTCGGGATGGAAGATTTTCGTATTTGTATTTGGTATAGTGATTCTGTGAAGGGACTGAGAGCATTTTTTACGTCATTCTATGAAGTAAGTAAGCATTGTATTGCATTAAAAAATCGAGATCTATTGAAAACATCAGATTTCAGTTAATGGGGCAAATATTCGATCTGCTTACAGTGAAGGGAACACTGCACATTTAAAAAAAAATACTGTAAGAAAAGGCATCAAGTTCATTCATTAAATCATTTAATCTAGTTCAGACTATATTAACCTTCTGGCGGGCGCAATACTAATCCTAACACGATCGGGCGCAATGCATCTGACAGATTAAGTGCAGAAAAATCTCATCCCCTTAAGTTTCTGTATATTTTAGACTCTTATTTATTGTTGCATTCTCTTATTGAAACAGTTCTACGAAATTTTAGAAACAAAAACTCGCTCACAAAGTTTGATACCCTTCACATTTTCATTTTTCTAAGAATATTCAACTTTCAATAGCTTGAATATTTAAAAAACCGCCAACAACTCGATCGCTTGAAAAATGTGAGCTTATTTTACTAAAATCACACTATTGCATGATTTGGTGAGCCTTAAAGTCAACACAACGTTATTACGCAATGTGAAGAGTATAACATGTGGAAATTTTCATAGAAAAGTAGAAAATAACACAATCGGGCGCAATACATCTGAGAGATTATTTCATCCCCTCCCGCCCCTCAGACATATGGTAGATAGAAACTGAAAACTGCTTTTGGTAGTTGATCGATAAATATTAAGCTACTGTGAGTTTCAGATCTCTCCCTTTTCATATCGCTGATTGGCGCAACCAGGGCCGGATTTCCCATATGGGCAACCTGGGCAACAGCCCGGGGCGGCAAATTTTCAGGGGCGGCATATAATGAAACGTTCATGCCTTCTTGATTTGATGTTCTCGGACACACTTTTTTTTAGATGTGAAGTTGCCGTTTACAATATTTAAAACAAAAAGAAACTATACTAAAATGGTCGCTTTGGTCAGTGGCAAACTTAGATAATTACCGCCAGTAGGCTTTCAAATTTAGCTGCCATACAGACTCTACAAGCTTCCTTATTTTTACAATCGGGCGATTTGTGGATTCCTCCTTGATTCCAAAATTATTCGATATGGCTGGTTAAAAAAGCATTAAGCCCAGAATTCCAAAGTCGGAATAAAGGCATCGAACTGTTCAAATTAACTGGAATTTTCACTCAAGTTCTGCTACTTAAAAACGGTTAAAAAGGTGCAATTTTTGGTTAATACAGAAAAAAGAACTCTCCAATAGGAGTAAGTCGATATTGATCTCTTCCATAAAATGAGCGGGAGAAATTGAATGTTGTATTTGCACATACTGTTATTTGAGTCGGATTTGAGTCGTCTTTCGGATCACACCTTGCTACCGCGTAGAAAGAACAAAAAAGTAACGGTTCCCGGGCCACATGTGGCAAAAACGTTAATTCGCGAAATTTAGAAATGAAGCTGTGAATCCAAATTTGTAATAAGTGTTTCATGAAAGCCCAAGGAATAAGGAGCATTAGCGGTGGCCGAGTATCACATAAGGATGAGTACCACATGTTTGAGTGAATGAATGTGACCGCTATGTGTGATGTGTGAGGTGTGAATGTGTTCCCCTAATCCCCGTTCCGATTATTTTCCCGAGATGATCTGACGTGGGTCTCATCTCGCTGCGCGATAAGGGCGGCTCCCCCAATATTATATTACAGCTGGTTAGGCCTTGGGGACCTCATGGTCGGGTTAAACTTTGAGGTTAGAGGGTAAAGATGGTCGGGGTCCACTAACATCGGGGCCCCAGAGTATAAGAAGATGTTGCTTGAGTTAGCCGACGCCTGCCTCTTTTACGCTTTTCTCCCCCGTTTTAATTCCTTTGTGTTTATTTGCATCTGGGGAGAAGTTAAGGTCACATCAATCGGTAAATTGATTCTAGTGTTCCAGCAGAATAATGATGGACGGACTATAACCTCTTTAAGCCAATTCCGAAATTTAGTAGGTACCACTCGAGTACGTCGGTTCATTGAACGATGCTGTTGATCTTAGTCGGTAAAACATCTGAAATAAGCGAACATACATATATTTCGAAAATTTACCCTGTCTCCGACAAAAGGAAATTGTATTTGAACGTTTGGATTCTCATGTTTTTCTAGGGACGCGGGAGCGTCCCGCACGCCAAAGAAAAACGAAGAAATTTGAACAAATAAAAAGTGAGAAGCGACTAAGACTATGTTTACACGACGGAACAAGTACGGGTTTTTGGACCTCTGTAGCTCGGACCAAGTAACTAACGAGCGTAACGTAATGCAACGTAGCAACGACGATGAAGATCAAAAAGCCAAAAGTAGTAGAGGGGTATTTTAAAAGGAAGAATTATGGAACGTGGATATAAGGACAGTCTTGGGTCTGTAGTAACGGGACTTGTGTTTTAACCGTTTGGTGTTAATAGGCGCAATGTGGAACTTAGGAAATTTTGATGTAATTTGAATCACATATTGAGTACACAGTGAGGCTTAATGGTTACATAAAAAATTAAGATTTAACATTAGGATGAATGTGATAGAGATTAACGTTATTATTAGGGTTAAATGTAAGGATAGGGTTTGGGCTAAGGTTGAGTCTGAGTTTGAGGTTTAGGTATAGGCCAGGGTTATGGTCAAAGTTAGGGTTATCATTAAGTTTAATGTGATGTATAAAGATACCAAGGTTAGCGAGGTTACTGGGGCTACCAAGGCCATCGGGGTTACCAAGGTTACTAAGGGTTTGCAAGATCACCAAAGTTGTCAAGTGTACTATGGTTACTAAGATTACTAAGGCGAGCAAGGTTGCCAAGGGGACCAAGGAGACAAAGATTAGCAAGGGGTTTATCATTCTTATAATTATTGTTCCCAAACAAATTCGTGACAATAGGGCAATAAATATTGTCTTCATAATTTATTTACGAATTTCGAATTTCGAAAACTGCAAAAAGATATGATATCTCACAAAAACAACTGTCTTGTAAAAGGTGTCCGCCAAAGAAAAAGTCATCAGCCGCAAAAAGGATTGATATAAATACAATCCCGCCAAAATACTCGCATCTTTTCTCAATGATGGTGGTGGAGGAAATTTTTATCAACGCTATTTGGCGGGGAGCCTGAATAAGGTTAATAACAGAATAAAATCAATGTTAAGAAATTTATGAAAGAACTTTTATCGTATAAAAAAACTTTCCATACAAAGGAAAGCAAAATAAGGTTCTAAAACGCATTTTTATATTCTATAAGACTGGAACTTCAAAATTAAATCTGATCAAGAAAAGAACATAGCAACAAATAGTACCCTCGTTTAGCTCTCCGCCAATAAGCGTTGAAAAAAAATTTGCTCCACCACCATCATTGAGACAAGATGCGAGTATTTTGGCGGGATTGTATTTATATCAATCCTTTTTGCGGCTGATGACTTTTTCTTTGGCGGACACCTTTTACAACACAGTTGTTTTTGTGAGATTAACCAATTTACAAAGGCAATGGAGAATACATATATCAATATTAGGGGTAAGGTTGCAATAATAAGGAAAAACGACATAGAGATTGCAAGTGACCCATTCGTCGATTAAAAAAAAAATTGGGAAGGAGTCGTGGTGCCAACCAATAGGCTGCACTGCACAATAATTACATAATATCAATGTCTGTCAAGTTAGCACTACCACTTTTAAATATCGATGAACGCTATAGTGCATTAAACGTCGCGAATTTGCCGTGATTCAATGGCAAAATCAAAAAATTTGCCGCGCCCCTCCTTCCCCTTAAAACAACCCCTAACTGTTTTTCAAGCCCCATAGAGCGTAGGAAGCCTTAAAACGCAAGTTTAAGGCATCGCAATATAACAGATTGTACGCACAAGCACGCTCAAGAGCTTACTTATAATATCTGCACTCATACAAAGTTTTCCGCAACCCTCTACACGTTCAAAAACTACCCCTAAGTCCGTTTTAGCCCCATACAAAGTTTATGGCGTAAAAACTCAAGTTATACGTATAGTCATAAAACAAAATTTATTCAGTCAAATGCTATACAGGCTAATGATGATATCTGCACCCTTAAAAAATTTGCCGCGCCCCTCCTTCCCCTTAAAACAACCCCTGTCAAGTTTGCACTACCACCCTTGTAACGCCGAAACTGTTAATTGACATAAAACCAAAAGTGTCCCTGAATTTGCCGCAGGGGTCACTTATAACACCTGAACTTTAAAAAAATTTGCCGCGCCACTCTACACCCCTAAAAACTACCCCTAATTGCTTTTAAGGTTATAGCGCAAAAACTCAAGTTTTAAACATTGTCATCAAACAAACTGTAATTAGTTGGATACTTTAGGTGTAACTGAAGATATCTACCGCTTCAAAAAATTTGCCGCGCCCCTCCTTCCCCTTAAAACAACCCCTGTCAAGTTAGCACTACCACCCTCGTAAAGCCGAAACTAAGAATTTACATAAAACCAAAAGTGTCCCTGAATTTGCCGCAAGGGTCACTTATAACACCCGAAGTTTAAAAAAATTTGCCGCGCCCCTCTACACCCCTAAAAACTACCCCTAAATGCTTTTATCGATATAGCGCAAAAAAACAAGTTTTAAGCATCGTCATCAAACAAACTGTAATTAGTTGGATCCTTTAGGTGTAACTTAACATACTAACCCCTTCAAAAAATTTGCCGCGCCCCTCCTTCCCCCTAAAACAACCCCTGTCAAGTTAGCACTACCGCACCCTTGCAAAGCCGAAACTATGAATTTACATAAAACCAAAAGTGCCCCTGAATTTGCCGCAGGGGTCACTTATAACACCTGAAATTTAAAAAAATTTGCCGCGCCCCTCTACACCCCTAAAAACTACCCCTAAATGATTTTATCGTTATAGCGCAAAAACTCAAGTTTTAAGCATCGTCATCAAACAAACTGTAATTAGTTGGATCTTTTAAGCGTAACTTAACGTACTCAACCCTTCAAAAAATTTGCCGCGCCCCTCCTTCCCCTTAAAACAACCCCTGTCAAGTTAGCACTACCACCCTTGTAACGCCGAAACTATGAATTTACCTAAAACCAAAAGTGTCTCTGAATTTGGCGCAGGGGTCACTTATAACACCTGAACTTTAAAAAAATTTGCCGCGCCCCTCTACACCCCTAAAAACTACCCCTAAATGCTTTTATCGTTATAGCGCAAAAACTCAAGTTTTAAGCATCGTCATCAAACAAACTGTAATTAGTTGGATCCTTTAGGTGCAACTTAACGTACTCAACCTTTCAAAAATTTGCCGCGCCCCTCTACACCCCTAAAAACTACCCCTAAATACTTTTATCGTTATACCGCAAAAATTCAAGTTTTAAGCATCGTCATCAAACAAACTGTAATTAGTTGGATGCTTTAAGCGTAGCTTAACGTACTCAACCCTTCAAAAAATTTGCCGCGCCCCTCCTTCCCCTTAAAACAACCCCTGTCAAGCTAGCACTACCACCCTTGTAACGCCGAAACTATGAATTTACATAAAACCAAAATTGTCTCTGAATTTGCCGCAAGGGTCACTTATAACACCTGCACTTTAAAAAAATTTGCCGCGCCCCTCTACACCCCTAAAAACTACCCCTAAATGCTTTTATCGTTATAGCGCAAAAACTCAAGTTTTAAGCATCGTCATCAAACAAACTATAATTAGTTGGATCCTTTAGGTGCAACTTAACGTACTCACCCTTTCAAAAATTTGCCGCGCCCCTCTACACCCCTAAAAACTACCCCTAAATACTTTTATCGTTATACCGCAAAAATTCAAGTTTTAAGCATCGTCATCAAACAAACTGTAATTAGTTGGATCCTTTAAGCGTAACTTAACGTACTCAACCCTTCAAAAAATTTGCCGCGCCCCTCCTTCCCCTTAAAACAACCCCTGTCAAGCTAGCACTACCACCCTTGTAACGCCGAAACTATGAATTTACATAAAACCAAAAGTGTCCCTGAATTTGTCGCAGGGGTCACTCATAACACCTGAACTTTAAAAAAATTTACCGCGCCCCTCTACACCCCTAAAAACTACCCCTAAATGCTTTTATCGTTATAGCGCAAAAACTCAAGTTTTAAGCATCGTCATCAAACAAACTATAATTAGTTGGATCCTTTAGGTGCAACTTAACGTACTCACCCTTTCAAAAATTTGCCGCGCCCCTCTACACCCCTAAAAACTACCCCTAAATACTTTTATCGTTATACCGCAAAAATTCAAGTTTTAAGCATCGTCATCAAACAAACTGTAATTAGTTGGATCCTTTAAGCGTAACTTAACGTACTCAACCCCTCAAAAAATTTGCCGCGCCCCTCCTTCCCCTTAAAACAACCCCTGTCAAGTTAGCACTACCACCCTTGTAACGCCGAAACTAAGAATTTACATAAAACCAAAAGTGTCCCTGAATTTGTCGCAGGGGTCACTCATAACACCTGAACTTTAAAAAAATTTGCCGCGCCCCTCTACACCCCTAAAAACTACCCCTAATTGCTTTTATGGTTATAGCGCAAAAACTCAAGTTTTAAACATCGTCATCAAACAAACTGCAATTAGTTGGATACTTTACGTGTAACTGAAGATATCTACCGCATCAAAAAATTTGCCGCGCCCCTCCTTCCCCTTAAAACAACCCCTGTCAAGTTAGCACTACCACCCTTGTAAAGCCGAAACTAAGAATTTACATAAAACCAAAAGTGTCCCTGAATTTGCCGCAAGGGTCACTTATAACACCTGAACTTTAAAAAAATTTGCCGCGCCCCTCTACACCCCTAAAAACTACCCCTAAATGCTTTTATCGTTATAGCGCAAAAACTCAAGTTTTAAGCATCGTCATCAAACAAACTGTAATTCGTTGGATCCTTTAGGTGTAACTGAAGATATCTACAATTCAAAAAATTTGCCGCGCCCCTCCTTCCCCTTAAAACAACCCCTGTCAAGTTAGCACTACCACCCTTGTAACGCCGAAACTAAGAATTTACATAAAACCAAAAGTGTCCCTGAATTTGTCGCAGGGGTCACTCATAACACCTGAACTTTAAAAAAATTTGCCGCGCCCCTCTACACCCCTAAAAACTACCCCTAATTGCTTTTATGGTTATAGCGCAAAAACTCAAGTTTTAAACATCGTCATCAAACAAACTGCAATTAGTTGGATACTTTACGTGTAACTGAAGATATCTACCGCTTCAAAAAATTTGCCGCGCCCCTCCTTCCCCTTAAAACAACCCCTGTCAAGTTAGCACTACCACCCTTGTAAAGCCGAAACTAAGAATTTACATAAAACCAAAAGTGTCCCTGAATTTGCCGCAAGGGTCACTTATAACACCTGAACTTTAAAAAAATTTGCCGCGCCCCTCTACACCCCTAAAAACTACCCCTAAATGCTTTTATCGTTATAGCGCAAAAACTCAAGTTTTAAGCATCGTCATCAAACAAACTGTAATTCGTTGGATCCTTTAGGTGTAACTGAAGATATCTACAATTCAAAAAATTTGCCGCGCCCCTCCTTCCCCTTAAAACAACCCCTGTCAAGTTAGCACTACCACCCTTGTAACGCCGAAACTAAGAATTTACATAAAACCAAAAGTGTCCCTGAATTTGCCGCAGGGGTCACATATGACACCTGAACTTTAAAAAAATTTGCCGCGCCCCTCTACACCCTCAAAAACTACCCCTAAGTGCAGTTTTAGCCCCATAAAGAGTTTATGGAGTAAAAACTGAAGTTTTAAGTATCGTCATAAAACAAAATTTATTCAGTTGAATACTTCAAGGGTAACTTAAAATATGTGCACTCTCAAAACCTTTGCCGTGCCCCTTTACACCCTCAAAAATGACCCCTAAGTGTGTTTTTGTCTCCTTGCAGAGTATACAGGGTGTCCCATTCATGGTGGAGAATATTTTAATGGGAGGTAGCCTGGCTCATTTGGGGAAAATTAATCTACAACGGGACCCCTCTATTTTTAATCGTTATTATGTAATAGCATTTTTTATCAAAATGCCCGAATTCCTGAACAAAATCAAAATTTGCCACACCATCAAACATTTCATCCGAGATATGACTTCACTTTCTGAAACTACATAAAATTTCCAATAAAACGACACCTCGCCCGTTACGAAGTTGCTCGTATCTTCCGAGATACACTCGTTCAAACTTTAAAGTAATTTTAAAATTGTACGTATACAATTTTATTATTTGATTTGATTTGATTTTGATGAGAAACCAATTTTAAAATTTCTTTAAAATTTGAATGGGTGTATCTCGGAAGATACGAGCAACTTCGTAACGGGTGAGGTGTCGTTTTATTGGAAATTTTATGTAGTTTCAGAAAGTGAAGTCATATCTCGGATGAAATGTTTGATGGTGTGGCAAATTTTGATTTTGTTCAGGAATTCGGGCATTTTGATAAAAAATACTATTACATAATAACGATTAAAAATATAGGGGTCCCGTTGTAGATTAATTTTCCCCAAATGAGCCAGGCTACCTCCCATTAAAATATTCTCCACCATGAATGGGACACCCTGTATACTCTGCAAGGAGACAAAAACACACTTAGGGGTCATTTTTGAGGGTGTAAAGGGGCACGGCAAAGGTTTTGAGAGTGCACATATTTTAAGTTACCCTTGAAGTATTCAACTGAATAAATTTTGTTTTATGACGATACTTAAAACTTCAGTTTTTACTCCATAAACTCTTTATGGGGCTAAAACTGCACTTAGGGGTAGTTTTTGAGGGTGTAGAGGGGCGCGGCAAATTTTTTTAAAGTTCAGGTGTCATATGTGACCCCTGCGGCAAATTCAGGGACACTTTTGGTTTTATGTAAATTCTTAGTTTCGGCGTTACAAGGGTGGTAGTGCTAACTTGACAGGGGTTGTTTTAAGGGGAAGGAGGGGCGCGGCAAATTTTTTGAATTGTAGATATCTTCAGTTACACCTAAAGGATCCAACGAATTACAGTTTGTTTGATGACGATGCTTAAAACTTGAGTTTTTGCGCTATAACGATAAAAGCATTTAGGGGTAGTTTTTAGGGGTGTAGAGGGGCGCGGCAAATTTTTTTAAAGTTCAGGTGTTATAAGTGACCCTTGCGGCAAATTCAGGGACACTTTTGGTTTTATGTAAATTCTTAGTTTCGGCTTTACAAGGGTGGTAGTGCTAACTTGACAGGGGTTGTTTTAAGGGGAAGGAGGGGCGCGGCAAATTTTTTGAAGCGGTAGATATCTTCAGTTACACGTAAAGTATCCAACTAATTGCAGTTTGTTTGATGACGATGTTTAAAACTTGAGTTTTTGCGCTATAACCATAAAAGCAATTAGGGGTAGTTTTTAGGGGTGTAGAGGGGCGCGGCAAATTTTTTTAAAGTTCAGGTGTTATGAGTGACCCCTGCGACAAATTCAGGGACACTTTTGGTTTTATGTAAATTCTTAGTTTCGGCGTTACAAGGGTGGTAGTGCTAACTTGACAGGGGTTGTTTTAAGGGGAAGGAGGGGCGCGGCAAATTTTTTGAATTGTAGATATCTTCAGTTACACCTAAAGGATCCAACGAATTACAGTTTGTTTGATGACGATGCTTAAAACTTGAGTTTTTGCGCTATAACGATAAAAGCATTTAGGGGTAGTTTTTAGGGGTGTAGAGGGGCGCGGCAAATTTTTTTAAAGTTCAGGTGTCATATGTGACCCCTGCGGCAAATTCAGGGACACTTTTGGTTTTATGTAAATTCTTAGTTTCGGCGTTACAAGGGTGGTAGTGCTAACTTGATAGGGGTTGTTTTAAGGGGAAGGAAGGGCGCGGCAAATTTTTCGAAGCGGTAGATATCTTCAGTTGCACCTAAAGTATCCAACTACTTACAGTTTGTTTGTTGACGATGTTTAAAACTTGTGTTTTTGCGCTATAACGATAAAAGCATTTAGGGGTAGTTTTTAGGGGTGTAGAGGGGCGCGGCAAATTTTTTTTAAAGTTCAGGTGTTATAAGTGACCCCTGCGGCAAATTCAGGGACACTTTTGGTTTTATGTCAATTCTTAGTTTCGACTTTACATGGGTGTTAGTGCTAATTCGACAGGGGTTGTTTTAAGGGGAAGGAAGGGCGCGGCAAATATTTTAAGGGTGCAGATATTATCATCAGCCTGTATAGCATTTGACTGAATAAATTTTGTTGTATGACTATACGTATAACTTGAGTTTTTACGCCATAAACTTTGTATGGGGCTAAACCGGACTTAGGGGTAGTTTTTGAACGTGTAGAGGGTTGCGGAAAACTTTGTATGAGTGCAGATATTATAAGTAAGCTCTTGAGCGTGCTTGTGCGTACAATCTGTTATATTGCGATGCCTTAAACTTGCGTTTTAAGGCTTCCTACGCTCGATGGGGCTTGAAAAACAGTTAGGGGTTGTTTTAAGGGGAAGGAGGGGCGCGGCAAATTTTTTGATTTTGCCATTGAATCACGGCAAATTCGCGACGTTTAATGCACTATAGCGTTTATCGATATTTAAAAGTGGTAGTGCTAACTTGACAGACATATAATATCATCACCTATTAGCATTGATCTGTCGTTAGTGACAACCCTACATAAGAAGCATTCCCCCAAAAACATGTGAATGGTATACAAACTTGAATTCAGGAATCAGACGTTTTTACAGCCAGGAGCCAACGCATTTCAAAAATGTTTCCATGATACTGCATTCTTTGCATAAGCTGCATAGAAATTTTAACATATGTACATACATTCTCCATTAACTTTCCATGTAAAACGGCTGTTCTACTTTCAGGCCTAGTAACGGAGGGCGGCAATTTCACTACTGCCCAGGAGTGCCGTTGAGGGTAAATCGGGCCCTGGGCGCAACAAAAACTGGTCACTTAATCTGTCAGATGCATTGCGCCCGCCCGAAGGTTAATCAAAACAAAAACCTATAAGGGAATTAGAAGTACTTATCCCGAACCTTCTTCTTCATTGCCTCGTTATTTATACCGCCCCTGGCGTCGCGTCGCTCGGCCTGTGGTGTAGGCACCCGAATCTCGTACTTTACCTCGAATAAGTATCCCATCCAATAACTTGATACAAGGAACGGCTATAGGTATGCAAATGCCTGTTAGTCCTATTAGTCTTCCATCACAATTCATCACTTGTCTAATTTACGACACGATGTTTCTGTAAATCATGTTCTGTATTAAAAATGACGTCTGATCAACCTTCGTAAACACTGCCCAAACTAATGTGCACAGAACTTGATTAAGTTCCTTTTAATCCTCACATCTTGTTTCGAAGCAATCACTAGACTGGACATCTGTCAACTCAATCAACAGGAAAGCGAGAACCTTAATTGTTTTCTCCTTACAAGAAGCTCGGTCTAGTCCTTTTACCATTGTAGTCTCTGACCACATTCCTATAATCATGACGAACTTTTCTCATAAATTGCTTGTTTTCGTCCTTGCACAGATTGCTTTCGTTTCATATTATGAATCTACATCTACAGCTTGTAGACACATAACGGTTGCCCGCGCCTAGGTCCTAGGAGAATCGAGAATCTTTCTCAATTGCAATAAGATTCGTGCCATCCAGACCAGAGGTCATCCGGCACGCCACCAGACATAAAGTGATTTGAGTAATTTTGGTTATTACGAGTATTCTCATCCAATCTTCACATCATTTGGGTTAATATGGTTAAAGTCAACTCATTTGGTTTTCCTGACAGAACTGTATGAACAAGATTACTGCCATATTCTAAGGGCAAACATGATGTATCCTTGCTTACGTTCAAGACTAATAAGCAACATTAGACATAATGGCATGAGCATGCCAAAAATCGTCTTTACCTCTAAATAGAACGAAGTAGGTCTGCTAGAATCGCAAAGGACCCAGATAATGTTACGAATGACTATACAACCAACAATGTAAGACGCCCATGAACTTTTTTGCAAACTAGGTGAGTAACTGCCGCCTTGGTATGTAAGATATTTAAGTAATAGATGACATGATTCCATCTTCAAGTACACATTATATATTTAAATTTTGACTTTCCAGAAGCACACGCTGCGGAAAAAATGACCACGACCGCATTATTCATATTCCACAGCTCGTTTCTTGTGATTTTCAGCGGAAACTTTTCTGTGTCAGCTTGTAAAAAGGATCTAAAATCAGAAGACCATTTCCTTCCACTCTAATGAAGATAAATTATAACAGAATGGCCTTGCCTTAACCCTTCTGTCGGCACAAAGGTCTGGCCAGACCTTTGGCACTATATTTTGGTCAGAAAAGTATAGAAGATGAAATCGCAGCGACTTCATATTTAATGATATCCTAGAATAATATGTTTAGAATCATTTTGGAAAAATTTGAAAAAATCGGTTGAAGTTTTGAGTATGTTTTTGGTGATTTTCAATTTATAGTGCTTTTTGATACCCAATAGGTCTGGCCAGACCTATAGTTTTTACTCCCATTCTTCTCTTGAGGTAAAAAGTGCAAATATGAAATTCTCTTAAAATTCTCCTACTTATGATGTAACAATGTCATTAAAATTTGTAGATTGTAGATTTGTACTATAAACGATAAACATTTCTCAGATTTTTCTTTGGAAAGCCGTGAAGTTCGGGAAATAAGTATGCCTAATTTTATCACGTTTCATAACATTACCTAATCAACTGAGATTTGATTCAATGAAATTCAAACCAGTTTTATTTCCTTTGTAATAGTTAGAACTAAGTATGAGAGACTTAAGAACGTCTTCCTAAATAGATTTGATCAAAAAATTTCCGAAAACTTTAGAATGAAACTATTTTTGCGCTCCAAATTTCCCTATTTCTTTCCACCTGCTTCCCTAAATCTGCAGGCCAATATCGAGGTAAAATCTACTAACAAAGCGCCAAATTATTGCCCAAAGAAATTGGTATTGAAAAATGCGAACAAACTTTCTATTAGATATACGCCATGAAAATAGAGAAGCAAAAAGAGATGAAAATAAGGGAAAACATGTTACAATAATACCACCCCAAAATATGTCCACTATAAAACGTTACTAGTGTATCTACAAAACTGTTTTCAATACTTTTATTGTTTAAAAATGGCAGTAAAGAATCGATAGAATGATCCTACCGATAAAAATTTCACCTTTTCTAAAAAATAAAAAAAATTTCTCAGTAGGTCCAGCCAGACCTATTGGGTATAGAATATGCATATTGTAGTAGGTGCCGACAGAAGGGTTAAAGAGAGAGAGACTGAATAATATGATTCTATATGCGGTAAATGGTGGCGCAGTTTGTCAGAAAAAGCGCGCACGGTTAATTGCTTTTGTATGAGAACGAACGACTTTTAGTCCAGTCAAAATATCCCAATTCGGGCCTCCAAATAGAAAAAAAAATAAAATAAAGTAAGGCTATTATTCAGTGAGCTCCTAAAACTGATTTTGCTAAAAAAAACATTTGATCGGAAAGCCAAAAAGGACAAAAAAGGATACTCTTTAATCTTTGACCGGAAGTCGGCATGTGTGGTATCATATCAAAGGGGACGTCGACTACATTACAAATTCGGTGTTTTTATCCTATTTCAAGGACCCTTAACGGAATAAATCGAGCTTAAATGAAAAAGGTTCGTGTTTCCCGTGTATATTTCCAAACCCGTAACTACGAGAATAATTCAAGTTGTCACTACTTTTATCACTTTTCAGAATCTATAATAGCTGGAGAGTCTACCATTAAATTTGCTAAGAAAAAAGTTGATCGGAAAGGTCTGAAAAAGGACATATAAGGACACTTATTACACACCTTGATCGAACGTGGGCATGTGGGGTGTCATATCAAAGAAGACGCCGAGTGCATTGCATATCCGGTGCTTGTTTCCTGTTTCAAGGACACTAAATGGAATAATTTGGCCTTAAATGGAAAATTACGACTTTAAGGCCTGAATAGACCTCGGGCGGAATGTAAATGAAATTTTTGTCCGCTGCGATTTTCTCAATGAATATGCATGCTTACTGTCGTGGAATATGTCGGTAATGATGGGGAATTCCATAAGCTACAATCCGAATATGGTTCCAAAATTTTTCCATTTTATGTATTATTTTTCGATTCCCCCGTCATTAGATATTTTCCACGGTGAAATGACCGGGGAATCGAAAAATAATACATAAAATGGCCGAGAAAAATTTTGGAACCATATTCCGATTGTAGCTTATGGAATTCTCCATCATTTCCGACATGTTCCACGACAGTAAGCATGCATTTTCATTGAAAAAATCGCAGCGGACAAAAATTTCATTTTCATTCCGCCCAAGGTCTATACTGCGCTTTAGAAAGATACAGATACGAGAAACTCGAAAATTTTTCATTTAAGCCCAATTTTCTCCTTTGAGGGTCCTTGGAACAAGTTACGAACGCCGGATATAGAATGTACTTGACATCCTCTTTGACATGACACCTCGTATGCCCACGTTCGATTAGGGTGTGTAATTAGTGTCCTTTTATGTCCCTTTTCAGAGCTTTCCGACCAATTTTGTCTTAGCAAATTTAATGGTAGAATGGTCCGCTGTTACAGATTATGAAAAGTGATAAAAGTAGTGACAACTTGATTTATTCTCGTATACGGGAAACACGAAAATTTTCCATTTAAGCTCGATTTATTCCGTTGAGGGTTCTTGAAACAGGAAACAAATACCAAATATATATGGTACTCGACGTCCCCTTTGATACGATATCCCTCATGCCCACGTCCGGTCAAGTATTAAAGAGTATACTTTTTTGTCCTTTTTGAGACCATTCCGATCAAAATTTTTTTTAGCACAATCAGTTTTTTGATTCCTGGAAGCCCACTGATTTAAACACAACAAAAATTAGTCTTACTCGATTTTTTTTCTATTTGAAATGTTAATATGACTGGACTATTTTTCGTTTCATTTCCACATGGAATTGTCGCCGTAGAATAGAGCAATGAAGTAAATGCTATTAGCATAGAATTCGGATAAATTCAATAAAGAAATGACGGAGTGAAGTATCTTTTTTTTATTAGGGTAAATGTATTTTTTTCTTTTTAATATTTTTGTAAGCAGTGTGAAATCCAGAAATCTGGACCAGAGAGAGTCGAAGCTAGTATGAATCAGGGACGCAAATGTTGTCCCAAGTAGAGTGCCGTACAACTTCACGCTATTTATATGTTTCACATGTGAAACTCAAACATAAATGGCCGTTCGATAGTTGATAGTATGGGGTTATTAAAAATGGAGCGCTACACGAAAGGACATTCTCAATGGCTGCATTCAGCGAACGAAATTCACTGGAAAAACACTGGAAATGCTACAAGAATTAACTCCGCTGAATGGCCTCTATGCGCAATGAGAATCTAATTGGAGTAGCACTTTTCTGCTACATTTTCCGTTCGCTGAATGCAGTCAATTCTATTTTTTTTATACAAACAGTGAAAGTTTCGCGGCCACAGTTTTCAATCTGCGTTCAATTTGGAGTATACATAATGGCTCAAATGAAGCAACTGTGCGAAGATTATTTAAAAAAATTCAACGAAAATCAGTCTGTTTGTCATGTGAAACCATTGACGCGTGTGAGTGAGGGTGAGCATTTATCAAGAGACGCGAGAGCGTATCGTCCGCCACAGGAAAAAAAACGAAAGCGAACAAGTCTATGATTACCGGAGACAACTTGCTTTTTTGTTTGACCGGCCTACAGCCTTCCAGGCAACATCCCCCAAAAAAATTTTTTACCAAAATATTCCACATATCCTGTTCTAGTGCCTTTCCAAAAAAAATCTTCGATCGGCATAATAACGGGTAGGATATATGCAATAAACGGTGAAATTTTCACCCTCACAGACTTAAGCGAGTAACCCAATTTCAGACTGGAGTCTACAGTTGCAGAAAGACGTGCTTCTACTGTCTCTCTCCGTGATGGGATTTTTATGAAATTTGGAATGAATGATCTTCTGGTGGTCCTTCCAAAGAATCAAGGTCTTCCATTTAGATAAGTGGATGGAATAACGGTAAATTAATTGGTAAAGTTAACAAAAGATTTCCAACAATTGCGTCTTTCGGCTCGTCGCATTGACAGTTTTTTAAAACACACTGCGACATTGGGACATTATGATATTGGGACACTGGCAGACTAGGATCTTGGGGCAGTGGGATATTGGGAAATTGGGGTCTTGGGACATTAGGACATTAAGACATTGGGGCATTGGGCACACTGGGGAAACTAGGCCATTGGGACATCTGGATATTGGGACAATGGGACATTGGGATATTGGGACATTAGGACACTGGGAGACTGGGACAATGGGGCACTGGGATATTAGGATATAGGGACATTATTATGACTTTGGGACAAAAGGACAATCGGACATTGGGAAACTGGAACATAGGCACATTGGGCCACTGAGACATCGGGATATTGAGACATTGGGACATCATGATATTGGGACATTGGGACACTAGGATATTAGGACATTGGGACATTAGGACTTTCGGATATTGGGACATTAGGCACACTGGGGAAACTGCGACATGGGGACATTGGGCCACTGGAACATGTGGTATTGGAACATCGGGATATTGAGACATTGGGACACTGGAACATTGGGACACTGGAACATTGTGACATTGGAACATTGGGATATTGGGACATCAGGACACTGGGGGACTAGGACATGGGACACTGAGATATTAGGACATTGGGACATTATAACTTTGGGACAATAGGACAACGGACATTGGGACACTGGTACGGAGTAGCATTTGGCCACTGAGACATCGGGATGTTGTGACATTGGGGCACTGGGTCTTCGGTCATTAGGACATTGGGTTATTAGGACATTAACACATTAGGACATTGGGACAAAAGGTACACTGGGGAAACTGGGACGTGGGAGCATTGGGCCACTGGGACATCGGGATATTGGGACATTGGGACATCGGGATATTAGAACATTGGGACATTATGACCTTGGGACAATAGGACAATCGGACATTGGGACACTGGTACATAGGGACATTGAGATATCGGGCTACTGAGATATTGGGATATTGGGACATTGTGACATCGGGATATTGGGTCATTTGGACATTGGGACACTCCGATCTTAGGACATTGGAACATTGGGATGTTGGTATATTGGGACATTTGTACATTGGGACACTGGTACATTAGGACATTACGCCATTGGTATATTATCACATTAGGATACTGGGACATTTGGGACATTGCGGAACTGGGATATTAGGAAATTGGGACATTAGAACAATTGGACATTGGGATATTAGGACATTAAGTGGGACACAGGAAGACTGGGACATTGGGATATTGCGATACTGGGACATTGGGACATTCGGACATTAGGCTATTGGGACACTGTGATATTTGCACATTGGGACATTAGGGCATAAGGACATTAAGAAATTGGGTCACTGGGACATCCGGAGCCCAAATCAAAAATATTAGTTGGCTATTTAAGTATGCAAAAATATATGATATCTGAACAAAAACAACAAAGTTGTAAAAGTTACCCCGCCAAAGAAAAATTAATCTGCCGCAAAAAGAATACATATCCCTCCAATCTGCCGCTCATTTGTAGTTTTGTTTTAGGTGTAAATGCTCGAGAAGTTTAAATGTACAGGACTACTTCCTAAAGTAATTTGGAGGGAGCCGTCAAAGTGGCACTGTATAAAATGTTAAAGCTCCCACCAAATTACTTTAAGAAGTAGTCCTGTACATTTAAACTTCTCCAGCATTTACACCTAAAACAAAACTACAAATGAGCGGCAGATTGGAGGGAGTATTACTGGCTATATAAATCCAGATTTGTAACCCTGGTGACCCTGTGCTGGCGAGCGAAAAAGAGCGATTTTTGTGCTCTTTTTTTACATTTCCAACAATATTAAAAAAAAATTATCTTAGAAAAAAACGATGATCTGCATTTTGAAAGTAGACAAAATTCCCAATCCTTGATTGATTTTTATATTTCTGGGAGTACCAATGCAGCTATAAACACCTTGCCGTCAAATTGACGGCTGTGACCCTATTAGGTATACAAAATTCTTGACCATTCTAGTGTTAAAATAGCAACGAGTAGCTTAAAATAGCAACGAGTAGCATAAAATAGCAATGAATAGCTTAAAATAGCAACGAATAGTCCAAAATAGCAATGAATAATAAATAAATAAATTAAAATATCAGCGGTCAAATATGAATAGCTTAAAATAGCAATGAATAGCTTAAAATCACAATGAATAGTCTTAAATAGCAATGAATATTAAATAAATAAAATAAAATATCAGCGAACAGATTTGAATAGCTGAATAGCAATGAGAATAGCTTAAAATAGCTATGGATAGCTTAAAATAGCTATGGATAGCTTAAAATAGCTATGAATAGTATTAAATAGCAATAAGTAGCTTAAAATAGCAATGAAAATTAAATAAATAAATTAACATCACTTAAAATAGCATTGAGTAGCTTAAAATAGTTATAAATAGCTGTGAATAGCTTAAAATAGTTATAAATAGCCACGAATAGCGTGAAATAGCAATTAGTAGCTTAAAATAGTTCTAAAAAGCTATGAATAGCTTGAAATAGCAATGAATAGCGTTATAGTCTTAAATAGCAACGAATAGCTTAAGATGAATTTCGTGAAGGTCGTGCAAAATCAGTTGTTGTTCCGGAAACCATTGATGCTGTGCGCGAACTGTCAAAATCGGCATTAACCTCGGAATAAATGGAATACTACCGTTCTTTCGCTTATCTGTTTCAGAGTATTACTGGCTATATACATAAATCCAGATTTGCAACCTTGGGGACCCTGTGCTAATTTTTTGGCGAGCGAAAAAGAGCGATTGTTGTGCTCTTTTTTTACATTTCCAACAATATTTAAAAAAAAAAATATCTTAGAAAAAAACGATGATCTGCATTTTGAAAGTAGACAATTCCCAATCCAATGATATCCTAACCACTTTTGTAAGTCAAATATTGACGGAGATACAGGTTTTCAAAAATAGGGTATTTTCCACAAAAAAAAGGCGAATTCTAAGCGTATGTTGTTTGCCGAAACGACATTTACTTGAAATTCGCAATTTTTTGGTAAAAAATACCCTATTCTTAAAAACCTGTAATTTCGTCAATATTTGACCTAGAAAATTGGTTAGGATATCATTGGATTGGAAATTCTGTCTACTTTCAAAATGCCAAATACAGTTTTTATCCAAGACAATTATTTTAAAAAAAATATTGTTGAAAATGTAAAAAAAAGAGCTCGCCAAAAAATTAGCACAGGGTCCCCAGGGTTGCAAATTTGGATTTATATAGTTAATAATACTCTGAAACCCGAGGTTAGGCTTTTTTTTGTAAAGTTTTACTGGCGTATAATATAATACGATTAATGTAAAAATCAAATCGAAATAAATGAAAATAAGGAAATTTTGTTGAGGTACGTCTCCAATGAACGATAAGGTGGACAATATTGGAAGTCAAATTTTGCAAACACGTAACAATTTTACAAGTTGGCTAACTTAGCTAAATCGGGCCCGTAGCGATGACTTGGACAACATGTGAAATTTGTATCGTTTGTAAAAGTTTCACGACTATGTTCGTCCAATTTATCGTTACCTTAGACGCGCCTTAGTCAGCCTCGTCGTTAGAGAACATATCAATTGACATTGCACCCGGACTCGATTCTGGGTGCTTGAAATCGTGTTCGCCTGACCGGAAATTTTTCGCAATAGTTCTCGCTGTGTTTTAATGAAGCAGTATAGACCTCGGTCGGAATGAAAATGAAATTTTTGTCCGCTGCGATTTTTTCAATGAAAATGCATGCTTACTGTCGTGGAACATGTCGGAAATGATGGGGAATTCAATAAGCTACAATCCGAATATGGTTCCAAAATTTTTCTCGGCCATTTTACGTATTATTTTTCGATTCCCCGGTTATTTCACCGTGGAAAATATCTAATGACGGGGGAATCGAAAAATAATACATAAAATGGCCGAGAAAAATGTTGGAACCATATTTGTATTGTAGCTTATGGAATTCCCCATCATTACCGACATGTTCCACGACAGTAAGCATGCATTTTCATTGAAAAAATCGCAGCGGACAAAAATTTCATTTTCATTCCGCCCGAGGTCTATTCAGGC